>JAZHRO010000033.1:3073863-3688636 GCA_037157565.1 Thalassia testudinum | reverse complement strand
AGATTTCTTAGGTTCAAATTAGGTTTGTATCAAAATTTGGGCCCAATCAAAGATTGTCTTGACCTAGTTTGCAATTTGGTCCAGTCTGACTCTTTCTCTGTCACACAAGCCCTCAGCTTTTGAAATTCCTTGCAAATACCCGCTATCCTTGTCGTCACTCTTTGCAAAGAGGTCCCTCCACCATTGTCGTGGAGGAATCCTACTCCAGTGAGCTTCTTTTGGCAAGAACTCTATGATTTCTTGACAAATCCTTCTCAAAATTGAAAGGGAGATTTGTCAGGTAATCTCCTTCCTATTGAGCCATGTCTAAGTCTCCAAATCTCTCTAAGAAGCTCATGCGAATCCTTCAAAGATTCAGGTACCTCTTGTGCATCAAGCTTACCAAGCTTGAAAGCTTGGTTTCCAAGCTTTAAACCTCCATCTACGGCCTATTTAAAGACCCATGTTGCACGTCAATCTCCTTACGCTCGTTTTTGGCTGGACAACCCCCTCCTTCCTCCCTCCTCTCCAGCTGAAAGGCTCCACGATGTCCAACGACTCTCTCCGACCACTCTTGTCATCCGCTCACAATACAAGCGGTGGATTCTTCTTCCTCTCCCTCTTCCACGTCGCACCATACTAGCGGGCACCCCAATTCTCTTCGTCATCGCCGCTTCTACCCCACTAGAGCTCCCCTCGTCTTCGACGCAGGCCATACCACACCCGGCATCGCTCCTCCCCCTCGTCGACCATCACTTAGTCTCCTCGACCCCTTATCTTTCGCACATCATCACCGTGCCACTACACTGCTATTTCAACCGCTCCTACACCATCCGTGACTTCATCTTCCTCCGCTCCGGCAACCACTCCGGCAAGGTCTCCCGCACGCTCCACCACCTTAAACACCTTGCCAACCACTCATAAGCTTCTCCATTCCTTGCCCACCAAAACCCCTCAAGCAATTGAGGGGATTGGTCACTCAACACCTCCACCCGACACCAACCTCAGACCACCTCACACACCCTCACGTGATGCCACAACCACCATCGCACTCGCCACTCCACGGCAAAGCTTCTGAGCACCTTTAACTAGGCTGCAAGGCTGTATTCTTGCTTTCAGGTGCTTCACCGGACCTCCACCACCGCCTCGACTCCTCTGACTACGCCTTCAGTCCTCCAACCACATCTGCTCCAGATTTCAGTCCCAAGCTTCGCAGGTGACTCCCAGGCATCCTCCCAGACCCTCAATTCCACACCATGAGCTCGCCTTCGACTTCAATTGGAGATAGCATCTGCTGCAGTTGCTGTGCAAGGAAACGTGGGAAGATAGTCCCACATCATGAATCGAAGAGCCTCCTGCAGTACATAAGTTGTTTTGTGCTGAGGCTTTACCACCTCGACACACTGGGGGTGAGGTCCCCACACCCAGCTCACCTAACCCAACTCGTTTCACTGCTCGACTGCGACCCCACTCTCGCAGCCCTGCACCCGGATCTAGTTACAGTTCCTACCCGATTACCCGGTTAACCTCGGGTCTTTGAGAGAAAGAAAGAGGAAAGGAGGAAAAGAGAGAGGGGGGTTTTTGCCTTGCTGCCTATCACTCGACACTTAGCGAAATCTGAAGAGGCCTTCACCTTTGTTGGTGTTGTGCTGTGCGTGTGCCTCTCCCTAAGGCCTGAAGGAAAAAAGAGCTAGTTCTGAGAGACTATAGCATTAGAGAGAGTGCACTGTGCACTCATCATACGTGGCATTTGGTTGATTGATACTATTGTATTATTTAAGTAGAATTGTAATAAGGTAATTTGGTGATTCAAATCACCATTTTTACCCTAATCTTTTTGCTACATTGACTCTTGAATTTATGTCTACATCATTTGTGCTTGGAATTTCTATTACATTGCTATATTTTTGCTTACAATTGTGATCTTGAGATAAATTGATATATTGCTCCCTATGTTCGACCTCGGAATTTCTTTTGAACTATAAATTTTAAGTGTTCTACGCGATTTATCGGTTATACTACAGTGCATTCCTTTTAAAACACTGATTCAGCACGTCAACATTTTGGTGTCGTTGCCAGGGAGCAACACACAGCTTGATCTCTTGATTGCAATATCTGATTTGTTACTAACTTGCTTTATCTATTTTGTTGTGAACTATGCAGGGGAATCCAATCAAGGAGAGTTAGACACACACTAAACACTCCAGGGGTAGGTAAACTCTATCCACTTTCTCCTAAGCCCCTGATTATGAAAAAGCTAAAAGAAGAAAAAATCAATTAGGGCTAATTTGCATTCTATTCTTAGATTAATCATCACAAGTTGCCTGATTTGATACATTCTTTTTAGAAAACATCCCAAACTTGATTCTTGCACCTACTTAGGGATTTAAGACACTTGGGGCTACTACCTTCTTGATTGAGCCCTAGGTGCCAAATTTGGAATTAATTGATTGACCAATTAAGAGCCAATTAGGGTTTCCATTCTAGGGTTTAGAGACACACTTGCTTAAAACAATAATTAATCTTCCCAAACTGTGAATGTCCTAAGCCTTGATTGAACTTACCTAAGAAGCAAACCCTAAGAATCAAGCTCTAAATCTCACTTGAATCCTAAAAGCAGGGACCTAATAATTAAGGACAAATTAGGTAAAGTTGACCTACCTTGCAGGGTCAACCAATCTTCAAATTAGGTCACCGCTCACAAAAGCATCTTAAAGTTCAAGTGAAATCCAAAGCACCCAACTCTAAACTTAAAATTAGTAGACTTAAGAGGTCAAGTTATCCATTCTGGTCTACCTGGATTCTCATTGACAAGGAAGGTCGGGTGGGGGAAACCCTGTAACTCGTGGGGACGCTCTACCGTGTAGGGGTTTTTGTGGGATTCTCCCTTCCTGGCTGCCCAGGTAATTCTCAGGTGGATGACTTTCTGATCTAGGGGTATCATCTACCTTGAACCTCTATAGTCATCCAAAGATATTTGGGTGTCTTGATTGGGTCCACACACCTTCTATCCCTCATCTTCTCCATCGGTGCATGTTTGGGAGGAGATCCCTAAGACCACCCTTAAGGCCTCCATTAGCTATTCACTCTTGTCGAGGCCAAGCCTCGACTTTCCTATTTGTGCAACCACCCGACCAGATCGACATATCTTCTAATTCATCTGAACCTAGATCTCCATCCATACTCATGGAACAACTAGCAGAAGAAGAAAACAATCTCCAGAATCAACTTCAGCGCCTCAATGATCTATTCCAATCCTTTATGGATCCACCGCAGTGTCCTATGATGCGAGATCATTACAATCCTGCTGCGGTGGTGATCGAACCTCGAGTCCAAATCCTGGTTGGAGGTCCTAATAATGAACTCAAACCCAACATGATTCATTCTATTCGTAAATTTCATGGGTTTAATTCCGAAGATCTCTTCCAGCACATCAAGCAACTCAAGCATCTGGCCCATACCTTCGGGTCAGAAGCTTAGAATCAGGATATCTTGCTCATGAAAATGTTCTCCTTCTCTCTTATGGACAAGGCTGCTCATTAGTACCGAACCCTGACTCGTCCAATCAACACATGGGCTGAACTACAATCCGATTTTCTGAAAAAGTTTGTCCTTGTTGGTCGAACAAATGCTCTGCGACACCAAATCACACATTTCACACAACAAGCAAGAGAACCACTTCATGAGGCATGGGATCGCTTTTTGGATCTCATGCGAAAGTACTCCCACCACGGAGTTCCTAAATGGGAATAAGTCCAGTCTTTTTACCAGGGACTCTGTTAGGATATTCGATTGTTCGTCAATGCGACCTGTGGAGAAAACATCATGGGTCAACATGAAGACATCGTGTGGGAGATTCTCGAGAACATGTGCGAGAACTCCATCAACAATGAATCCATGGGCATGTTCGACTGGGCGACTGCTTGTGCATTGGCGAATCCGCGGGGAGCACATGAGACGCAGGGCCTATCCTCTTCCGTCAACTTGGAGTTAATGGCCAATCGCTTGGATAAAGTTTCTATCATTGAGAAAAAGGTGGATGAGCTGACTTGACATCTGTAGTGAGCCACCTCTACGCAAAACCCATTTGCACAACCACCCTCTGGGAGGGAAACAGTGCACAATATCTATCACCGACCTTCTCAAGGGATGGATCCATATCCACCCTCGTCTGATCTAGGGTTCAGAGGAAACTCTGAATCCACCTACTCTAGTTGGGGGAACTCTGAACCCTCATCTTTTGATTTCTCCGAGATTCCTCAGATCTGCAAGGATCTCAACGCCATCTAGAACGATCATTTCTCAAACACCTATTAGTGCTAGAGCACCACAATCGTTTATTTTGATGATAACAAAACACGTGTCTTTTAACATTTGTATTTGAGTTCTAGTTTTCAGGTCAAATCGTAAATAGAGACAAGTGTTTAGACGGAGTTCTAGCTTGCATCCATGGCAGATTGGAGGAGCTGGACAAAGGCGGAGGTGCTTCGCGAGGAGCGAAAGCTTGAAGATGGAAGGACAAGAAGAATATGATGGATTTTTTTTTATCTTTTTCTATGTATTTTTGTCTTTATATCCTTGCGCTTTTTGTTTCTTAGAATATCTGTTAAAGAGCCTCAAAATATCCTTAAAGTAGTCCTAGGAACACCTGCACTACCCTAGGATACTTAGGTTTTCTATAGAGAACTTAGAAAACCAAAATAGGGATCAGGCAACCTTTTCAGACGTCTAATATGAATTTCAGACGTCTGATAAAAACTTTTAAGATGTCTGACTGTTGACTCAGATGTCCAATTATTTAGGCTGGACTTAGTTCTGTCTGATGAAATCAGACGTCCAGACCTTAGTCCAGACGTCTTAGGAGATGTCTGATGCCTTTGCCAGATGTCCAATTAGTGGACCATTGGCTTCCTTAACAAACGTTGAGAAAATGACCGTTAGCATCGTATCAGATGTCCGTAGAGGACCCTAGACGTTTGATACATGACCGTTTTGCCTTGACTGACCCAAAATCTTCCTTCATAGATTTTATAGCCGTCAGACTTGTTGGGAATCCATTTCCAGAGAACAAATAGGTTTCCAGACGTCTAGACCTTGTGCCAGATGTCCTGTGTGTCGTCTGATGGACTTTCACTAGAACCCTGTTTAGGTTTGATTCAAGTTAGGAAGGAAACCTGCCTAAAATCTGACGTCTGACTTAGTTCCCAGATATCTTAAACGGGTTTTCCAAACGTCTAATGCCAGGACCAGACGTCTGATGACCCTGTCAGAATCATGATTAATTCTGACTACGGCCTGATTCTCTTTGGCTTTGCACCCAATGGCTATGGAAGCCTTCGAAGGCCTTCCTAGGGCCTCTATAAATAGAGGAGGACCCCTTGGCTTGTAAGATACAACCAAGACACACTAAGCAAACCACTTTCCACATCTTTTTTGTCCAAGAGAAGCAGTTGAAGCTCTAGCTCTCCAAGCATCTGCTTCATATCTAGATAGCTTCATCCCTTTGCGCACCCGCTCTCCCTTTGCGATTACAAGAGCGATAAAGCGCCGCCGCGTGGTTCACACACCCTCGTCGTCACTTCGATGCACTTCCACCAAAGGGAAGTTTGCTAACTCCTATAGAAGATAGGATTAAATATTTGAGGCTCTATAGGATTATTGTACTTTATATTGTCTTTGGTTGGGTATTCGCTTTGCGAATTCTCATCTCCTTCGCAAGACAAATTCCTTCTTGTGAAGAGAAGGGGTGTTGAGGTACACTACCCTCGGTCTAAGTACTGTAGTTGTAATTGAGGTTCAGTCACCCTCGTTTAAGTGATTGGGTTTAGTGGATTTGATCGACTAGGTCAATCAGGAAATCCTAACTCGAGAGGGTTAGGTGATGGTTTTCACTCAGTTTGGGTTTTCACCTAAAAATATTTGTGCCTATTGTGTGATTGCTTAATTTTGTGAGATTGTCTATTTTTGTTCTGCACTTTATATTACGTCACGCATATCTCACCCCCTCCAAGTAGGAAATTACAATTGGTATCAAAGCAGGTTCTTACAAGATCGGAGTAACACCTAGCAATAAGATCATGGAAGGAAGCAGTTCCGCAAGTAGGATTTCTGAGGGGCAATCTACAACCCGATCGCCGTTTCGTAGGATGCCATTCGGTCTCTGTAATGCACCTGCTACTTTTCAAAGGTGCATGCTTGCCATATTCTCAGATATGGTAGGTGAGTACCTTGAAGTCTTCATGGATGACTTCTCGGTATTTGGGGAATCTTTTGATGATTGCCTCCTGCACTTGGTCCAAAACCTCAGGTGTTGTATTGACATGAATCTGGTTCTTTCCTGGGAAAAGAGCCACTTCATGGTACCTGAGGGAATTGTCGTGGGTCACCTCGTCTTTGAAAAAGGCATCTAGGTTGATTGAGCTAAGGTTAATTTGATTTCCAAACGACCCATGCCTAGCTCGGTCAAAGACATCCGTTCTTTCCTGGGGCATGTCAAGTTTTACCGCTATTTCATTGCTAATTTCTCGAAAATCGTGTACCCCCTGATCAATCTTCTCTCAAAGGATGTCCCTTTCAAAATTATCGAGGAGTGCACTCATGCATTTGAGAGCCTGTGTGATCGAGTTACTCAAGCACCAATCCTGCAATCCCCTGATTGGTCTCTACCCTTTGAGATCATGTGCGATGCGTCTGACTACGTAGTGGTGAGGTACTTGGGTAGAAAATAGATTGAAAACTTGTGGTCATCTACTACGCTAACAAGACACTTGACGAGGCTCAGCGTAACTACACAGTTACTGAGAAAGAACTGCTAGCTGTAGTATTTGGCCTTGAAAAATTTTGATCCTATCTTTTGTGTTCCCGTGTCATCATATACTCAGATCACACTGCAGTGAGGAACCTCCTCGCGTAAAAGGACGGGAAACCTCGACTAATTCACTAGATCTTGCTATTGCAAGAATTTGACCTCAAGATTCGCGACAAGGAGGGAAAACAGAATGTGGTAGCTGATCACTTGTCCTGCCTTCCTTCTAATATCATCGACCCTTCTAGACCAATCACAGAACACTTTCCTGATGAGCACCTCCTGACTATCAGTGTAGGACTTCCCTGGTACGTTGATTTGGTTAACTACTTGGCATTACAACAGACCCCATCTGATTGGCTGAAGGCCAAGAAGGACAAGTTGCTTTCTGATGCCAAGTACTACATTTGGGAAGACTCGTACCTCTTCCACATTGGTGTTGATCAGATCATTAGATGATGCATCCTGGAAGTGGAAATTTAGGACATTCTGTCCTTCTGCCATGTCCAGGCTTGCGACGGATACTTCTCTGGACATAAAACTGCAGCTAAAGTCCTCCAGTGCGGCTTTTATTTGTCCATGATCTTTAGGGATGCATATGACTACTGTAAGGCATGCACTCATTGCCAGACTTTGGGCAACATGAGCTACCGCGATATGATGCCTTTATAGCCGATTCTCGTATGCGAAATCTTCGATATATAGGGGATTGATTTTATGGGACCCTTCCCTAAATTGGATGGCTTTGAATACATTCTCCTCGCTGTAGACTACGTATCTAAATGGATCGAAGTTGTCCTGACCCAAACCAATGATCATAAAGTGGTAATCAAGTTTATTCATCAGCACATCTTTTCTCAGTTCGGTGTCCCACATGCCATTATCTCTGATGGAGGGACCCATTTTACAAATACACAGTTCAGATCCCTAATGACCAAGTATGGGGTGTTACACCGAATCTCGACTCCTTATCACCCCCAAACCAATGGATTGGTTGAACTGTCTAATTGGGAGATCAAGAAAATCCTCTTGGTCATTGTTTGACCTGACAGGAAGGACTGGTCGACATGACTTCCAGAAGCTCTGTGGGCTTATAGGACCACCCACAAAACCCAATTAGGTATGTCTCCATTCAGATTGGTGTACAGGAAGGCATGTCACCTCCCCATCGAGATGGAGCACAAAGCCTATTGGGTAGTATAGAAGTGCAATCTAGATCTGCTTAAGGCTGAACCCACCGCCAGCTTCAAATGAGCGAGATCGAGGAACTACACAATGATGCATATGAGAACTCGTGAATTTACAAAGAGAGGGTAAATACTTTTCATGACAAACACATTTCTAAAAAAACTTTCCATCTGGTCAGAAGGTCCTACTCTTTGATGCCAAGCTAAAACTTTTCCCAAGCAAACTCAAATTTAAATGGATTGGACCATCCTTGGTGAGACGAATATTTGGAAATGGAGCTATCGAAATCAGTCAACCCAGCCTTGATTCTGAACCTTTCATCGTGAATGGCCAGTGACTCAAGTCGTTCATTGAACTCACTGATACAAACTCAGCTGAGGTATCTTTTGATCTCCATTTTCCCTTAGCTTATTGTGCCCGGCTGATGGTGTTAAACTCAGTGCTTAACGGGAGGCAACCCGTCCATTTTTTTGAAAAACCCGAAACCTTTTTGACACATCTCTTTGCTGAACTCATATTGCACTTTAGGGTTCGTCCATTAGAATAGCCAACTCCACCTTTGGTACTCATACCAGAGCTTGAAATCGTCTGCATCAGTCATCTCGACCCGTCCACCCACCCTTTGAACCTGTTCTAATGTACGATCTAAGTTGAACTCGAACCCACCTAATTTCCAATGAGGACATTGCAAATCGTAGGCATGGGGGGTATTAAAGTGCAAAACATCGTGAGAATCAATTCACAAAAAGGGTTTCATAAAAAAATTATATATGCTAGTAAAAAAAAGGAGGTTGAGGAAAAATGAGAGCTATTTTTGAGAAAAATGAGAAAAGGAGGGAAGAAAAATTGAAAAGAGAAGAAAGGAGCAAAAAGATAAAAGAAATTGAATCCCTTCAAAGTAATATGGAACTTACTTAACTTCTAGGTTGGATCGAGTGATGAATTAAGACCTAGAAGGCTAAAACTTAAGGGATTAGTGGTGAATATCGACCTTAGGCCTCTTGGATCTGATTGGATTTAAACACTCACGTACTTGTCACGATTCGTATTAGTCCTCAAGAGGTTGAGGAAAATGCAAAGCTTATGTATTAGGTCCAAGGCTTAGGTAGTATTTGACCTCGTTAACTGACCCCTTGTTTGCAGGACTCGGTAACTTAAGCACCCTAAACCACACAGTCTGGTTCAGTGTGCTTTAAATAATGAAATCATGCCAAAGGGCATTTCTTTTGCTCTGAAAATGGTCTTAAGATCTAGATTAGGAGCAGCTCAAAAATACAATTTGATTTGGATGAGTTCCCGACACGGAGAGGTAGGAAATTCCCCTCGAAGATGCGCAACAACATTTCGTCCCTCGGTGCTTGTCTCCTAGGATATCTAACTATCTTACCGGGGACACATAAGCACCTTGTGCTAGTTCAGATGCCATGGGTGGCATTATCACGAAATGTCGAATGCTAGGGTTTGGATTTAGCTATAGAACTCCATGGGCGGGATTATCTTGAAATCTTGAAAGCCATGGTTTTGGGGGTTGCCATGGGTGATGCTATCTCGAAGCATCGATTGCCAGAGACCCTGCAAGGATTGATGGTGGGGACAAGGAATCCGATATAGATCGTGTTTAGGGCCAATCCGAAGATGGATATAAGGAAAAATATAATGAAAAGAAAAAGACAAAAAAGCTCTCCACAAATAAAAATCTCCTTCTATATCTCTCTTACAAAATGCACTAGAAAACTGAACCTGGACTAACCATGTTTCAAGCACGGGTGCTTTAACCGCTGGGTCCAGTGAACCTTAGGTTAGTTCCTGCGGGCTCTAGAAACCTTCGTGGCAGACTGAGGTGAAAGCTAGTCAGGTTTGGATCTAGGCTGGTACTTGAGTACCTCTAAGCCTATTGGTGGAATTAGGATTTGATTCCTAGAGATGTAGCTTAATAGGGCATCCTGACGGTTACATCCAACCTAGATAACTGGTTTGATTCATAGAATTTTGCTAAGGGACTAGCAAAAGCTAGGCATGGGTGTTTAAGCGAGTCAAGTTTGATGTAAAATCAATGCGTCGTAGTATAGTTGAAATCGCTTGAAAACAAATGAATTTTATTACTCGAAGTTTAAGTCCGAGGTCGAACACAGGGAGCAAATTGAACTCATGCACTAAACTCAATGAATGCAATTTGAACACATAATATTACTCCAAAATCTAATGAAAAATGTAAAGCATGAGTATATGGATAATAAAATGTAGCTAAAAATAAAAATGAAGACTTATGAAGAATCAACCGTCTTAAAATCATATGCTACAGTGCTTCCTTCTAAATTTTCTTCTTTCTCTGATTTTTCTTGCAATCTTTCTTCTTCTTCCTTTCTCTGGCTTTGATTCTTTCTTCTCTTCGTCTTCTCTTTTCTTTACCTTCTCTATCTTCTTCTTCCTTCCTTCTTTGGCTTTTTCTTCCTTCTTTCTTCTCTTTCTTCTTCTCTGGTCTTAGCCTTGTGAGCCTCAGCTTCTTCCTTCTTCCTTCTTCCTTCTTCCTTCTTCCTTTCTTCTTCCTCTTTCCTTAGATACTTTGTGGCTCTTTTTCTCTTCAGCTCTCTTCTGATTTCTGCCTTCACTTCTTTTCCTTAGCTTCCTCTTCGGCTTCCTCCTTCTTCTTCCTTGGCTTCACCCTTGGCTTCTTCTTCTCCTTTCCCTACAAGAGAAAAACCTACCCCTACCCGCACGTGCTCTCTTTTCCTCTTTCTCTCTTAGGTTCTCTCTCCCAGAGCCATCGTCTCAGGTAATCGGATCTCGTATGCGCCCGAGACTAGGCCCACCAGCGTGTGGTGGTGGGTGAGGTGTGCTAGTTGGGTCGGGTCAAGACTAGGTCCGTGGGGCGTGGTTACGGACGAGGCCAATCGATCGGGTGAGAGGGACCTCACCCCGTGAGTTAGAGGCGATAAGCCTATGGCAGGAAAATAATTTATGCGCACCCGCCTGCTTGTCCAGTTCTGAGGTGGGACTAAATGTCCCACCTCCCTTGCGTACGCTGTAGCAACAGATAGCTCTCCCAATTCACGAGGCTGCAAGGGCTTGTGGCTCCAATTGGGAACCTGAGCGTGTTCATGCCTCAAGTCCGCACCACCTGGGACTCGCGCCTGGAGCAGCAACAGCTGGAGCACAGCACGCAAGCTTCAAGCTCCTCGTCCATGGCGGCCTGTGTGCTTGAACCTGAAATCATGAGTACGGCCTTGCGACCACGTCAAAACATCCAGGGAGATTCACCAAGGCACGGCGAGTGTATTGCAGTGGTTGGCGTGGCGCAGGGATGGCTGTAATGGCAGATCTAGGGCGTACTGTGGTCGTGTAAGTGGGTGTGTTTGGGGGTGCTTTTGGGTGAGTGGCGGAGAGATTGGAGTAGGGGGAAATGGTTAGTGAGGTGTTGCAGAGGTCGTAGGGTGGTTGGCGAGGTGGATGAAGGCGTGGAGTGGCAGGAACACCTCGCCGAAGGTCTGGCTGAAGGTGGAGAAGGTGGTGGTGGCTAGTGGTGTCGAGGGATAGTTTAAGAAATAAAGAGGGGGAACATGAAGAGGAGGGAGAGAGGAATTATCTAATCTAATCTAAGGACGAAGGGGGTAGGGATGGCGGTCGGCTCGTGTTTGCCGCCGTCGGAGACGAAGGACCCAGTGGGAGGAAGACGGCAACAACGAGGGGGTTGTAGGGACGTCGGCTGGTGCGGCACGACGTGGACGACGAGGATAAAGAGAACTCTGCCATTGGTATTGTGGTAGAGTGATGAGAGAGAGAGAGAGAAGATTCGCCAGAGCTTGCTGGGTGGTTGACCTGAGGGGGAAGAGACGAATTTGGAGGTATCTCAGGCCAATCTCAAGCTTAGGAGGTGCGAAATGATCTAGGGAGGCTTTTATAAGCCCTGGCAGGAGGCCTTGTGCTTGGAAGCCAAGCTTCCAAGCACGAGAATGTCACCGGAGATGGAAGGTCAGAGAGACCCAAATCTCTCATGTGTTCGCATGAGAGATTGGGTATGAATTAGGGCTTGATAATGGGTTCACATGAGAGGAGATTTCTTAGAGAATCTCCCTTTCAAATTTGAAAGGGATTCTCTAAGGAATCAAGGAGTTCTTTCCCTCAAATCCTCACCGGAGTAGGATTCCCTCCTTTGTAATGGTGGAGGGACCTAATTTCAAAGAACGACGAGGAAGTTAGGGGGATTTCTGTAGAGGTTTTCAAAAGTTAGAGGTAGAAATGTAATTAAGCTGGACCTATTTGCAAAGTAAGTCAAGGTGAATTCCCCTTAGGTCTAAATTTTGGTACAAACCTAATTTAGACCTAAGGAATCCAATGGTGAAGTTTGATTTTAGGTTTGACCACGTTTGACTGGGAAATTTACATAAAAATCTAATTTAAGGTAAACATTTGACTGGGACACCAATTTAGGTAAAAATAGGTTTTAAGGGCCAAATTGAAGGTTCTAAACCCTAGAGGATATTTTTCCATGATTTTTAGAGGGTTTAGGTGAATTTTATCCTGACTAGAACCTTCTTAAATTAAGTAGGTCTGTTTTAGGGTTACAAGAAGTCATTTAATTCCTGGAATTCGCATGAACCATTTTCTGTTTGAACCAACCCACTTTTTATCTTGTTAAGACCATTTGACCAGTGTTTATCCCATGAGAAATCCCGTTGTTGCACTGTAATGGTAAAATTATAATTTTACCCCTTGTTTCTTACTTTTCTTTCAGAATGGTTATCCATGGAATTAGGACCTCCAATTGGTTATGTAGGAGCTCTTATTCTCTTTTATGGGTAAAAATGAGCTAGTTAGGGCTCATGATGGTGTTCCCATCAATGGGGTATGATGGGAACACCATCATGAGCCATAACTAGCTCAATTTGGTCTTATAAAGTCAATAAAAGCTCTTACATATCAGTCAGAAGGTCCCTTGAGTAAGATGAGTTGTTTTGAGAAGAAAAGATGAAAACAGGGTTATTTCTGCAATTTTACCATCTTATCACAAATATATAATAACCATGGGGTATGCCAGGTATTTATTAAAGGTCATTTAGTCATTAATGGCTAATAAGTGAGTCCATGCTGACAAAAATAGGATTTCACGCATTTCAAGAATTAATGGACATCTGAAATCTTAAAAATAGATCCACTTAATTAACTGAGGTTCTGGTCAGGATAAAATTCATCTAAACCCTCTAAAAATTATAGAAAAATATTCTCTAGGGTTTAGCACCCTTGATTTGATCATCTGAACCCAATTTGATCTGAAATAGAGTCTCAAACATACTATTGCCCTAATTTAGGTTTTTGTATAAATTACCTAGTCAAACTAGGTCAAAACCAAAATCCAACTTCACCATTGGATTCCTTAGGTCCAAATTAGGTTTGTATCAAAATTTGGGCCCAATCAGAGATTGTCTTGACCTAATTTGTAATTTAGTCAAGTCTAACTCTTTCTCTCTCACACAACCCCTCAGCTTTTGAAATTCGTTGCAAATACCCCCTATCTTTGTCGCCACTCTTTGCAAAGAGGTCCCTTCTCCATTTTCGTGGAAAAATCCTACTCCGGCGAGCTTCTTTTTGGCAAGAACTCTATGATTACTTGACGAATCCTTCTCAAAATTGAAAGGGAGATTCGTCAGGTAATCTCCTTCCTATTGAGCCATGTCCAAGTCTCCAAATCTCTCTAAGGAGCTCGTGCGAATCCTTCAAAGATTCGGGTACCTCTTGTGCGTCAAGATTACCAAGCTTGAAAGCTTTGTTTCCAAGCTTCAAACCTCCATCTATGGCCTATTTAATGACCCATGTTGCATGCCAATCTCCTTACTCTCGTTTTTAGCCGGACAACCCCCTCCTTCCTCCCTCCTCTCCAGTCGAAAGGCTCCACGACATCCAGCGACTCTCTTCGACCACTCTCATGATCCGCTTGCAATACTAGCGGTGGATTCTTCTTCCTCTCCCTCTTCCCAGTCGCGCCATACCAGCGGGTGCCCCAATTCTCTTCGTCGTCATCGCTTCTACCCCATTAGAGCTCCTTTCGTCTTCAGCGTCGGCCACACTAGACCTGGCGTTGCTCCTCCCCCTCGTCAACCATCACTTAGTCTCCTTAACTCCTTATCTTCCGCACATCATCACCGTGCCACTACACTGCTATTTCAACCGTTCCTACACCGTTCGCGACTTCATCTTCCTCCGCTCCGGCAACCACTCTAGCGAGGTCTCCCGCACGCTCCACCACCCCAAACACCTCTCCAACCACCTCATAAGCTTCGTCATTCCTCGCCCACCAAAACCCCTCAAGCAATTGAGGGGATTGGTCACTCAACACCTTCACCCGACACCAACCTCATCGCACCACCTCCTTGAGGTCGGCAGACCACCTCACACACCCTCACATGACGCCACAACCACCATCGCCCTTGCCGCTCCACGACGAAGCTTCTGAGCGCTTTTAACTAGGCCGCAAGGCTGTATTCTTGCTTTCAGGTGCTTCATCGGACCTCCACCGCCGCCTCGACTCCTTCAACTGTGCCTTCAGTCCTTTGACCACATCCATTCTAAATTTCAGTCCTAGGCTTCGCAGGTGACTCCCAGGCATCCTCCCAGACCCTCAATTCCATGCCACGAGCTCGACTTCGAATTCAATTGGAGATAGCATTTGCTGCAGCTGTTGTGCGAGGAAGTGTTGGAAGATAGTCCCACATCTTGAATCGAAGCGCCTCCTTCAGCACATAAGTTGTTTTTGTGCCGAGGCTTTATTGCCTTGACACACTGGGGGTGAGGTCCTCGCACCCAGCTCACTTGACCCGACTTGTTTAACTGCTCGGCTGTGACCCCACACCTGCAGCCCTACACCCGGATCTGGTTACTATTCCTACCCGATTACCCAGTTAACCCTGGGTCTTTGAGAGAAAGAAAGAAAGGAAGAAAAGAGAGAGAAAGGGGGGGTTTGCCTCGCTGCCTATCTCTCGACAGTTAGCGAAATCTGAAGAGTCCTTCGCCTCTGTTGGTGTTGTACTGTACGTGTGCATCTCCCTGAGGCCTGAAGGAAAAAAGAGCTGGTTCTGAGACACTGTAGCATCAGAGAGAGTACACTGTGCACTCATCATACGTGGCATTTGGTTGATTGATACTATTGCATTATTTAAGTAGAATTATAATAGGGTAATTTGGTGATTCAAATCACCATTTTTACCCTAATCTTTTTGCTACATTGACTCTTGAATTTATATCTATATCATTTGTGCTTGAAATTGCTATTACATTGCTATATTCTTGCTTACAATTGCGATCTTGAGATAAATTGCTATATTGCTCCCTGCATTCGACCTCAGAATTTCTTTTGAGCTATAAATTTTAAGTGTTCTACACGATTTATCGGCTATACTACAGCGCATTCCTTTTAAAACACTGATTCAGTGTGTTAACAGTAGTGAATTTGGGTCTGTAGGGACAGGAGGCTGATCGAAGGGGTTCGACACAGAATTCAGACCCTTTCTCTTTTGAGGCTCTAGAGGGCCTATGCTATGGAGTGGGATCATCCTCTAAGGGAGAAATGGCACGCTCTCCATACAAACTCAAGGGAAGGATAATAGGTGGTGTTTAGAAATTCAATGAAGAGATGATAGCAGCTGCCTTGAATGTTGAGAAGAGGACAGGGGGCAGTAGGGGGTAAACGATTTAGGTGATGAAAATTATCACATGGAATGTGTGTGGGATGCGTGACGGGGTGCAGAGGGCCTCCTTGGCTCAATACCTTCATGAATGGGAAGTGGATTGTGCATTACTACAAGAAACACATATTGATGGAGGATGTGATTTAATGTGGTAGTCGCTACTCCAATTTGGTTAGGCGGATGTCGGGGCTGTGGATGCGCAAGGAAGGTTTGGAGGTCTGGCTGTGTGGTGGAAGATTTCTAGACTACAACTGAAAGAGGTCTGGAAGGGTCAGTATCAGATCTCTTGCAGGTTCAAATCGATGGGGGATGATCAAGACTTGATAATTTCTTGTGTTTATGGTCCATGTGTCGATAGCCTAAGAAATAATCTATGGCAAGAGATGCGTCAGATGTCAGGTAGGCTAGAAGGCGTATCGTGGCTTATGGGAGGAGATTTTAACTGTGTTTTGTTTGAGAATGACTGAGGGAATAGGAGGGTGGATCGAGCCTCCCTTGGGTTCCAGCTAGTTGTGTTTGAATTGGGACTAAGCGAATACCCAACAGCTGGGGCAGAATATGTAACGACCCAAAAATTTTTGGGTATCTAATGAGTAAAAGACCCTTCAAAAAGCCATGATTCTTTTTCCCTTCTTGTAAATAGGGCTTTACATTTTTTTTTTTTTGTAAGGGGATTTTAGTAAGAAAGATTGTTGGGGGGACCTTCTTGCCCCTCAAGCAACAAATAGCGAGGGGGTAGGTGCAAATGACCCCTTAAGATTTTAGGTCCTTGGCTTCTTTGGAAAGCCAACAAGTCCTCTCATTGGCTAGAGCTTTTCGGCAAGAGGAGAGGGGAGACCATCATCCTCTCTTGGTGGCTGTTCCAACTAATGCCAGTGCTTGCTGCTGGCGCTGCTGGCGTGTGAGGAGGGGCTCAAGGAGAAGAGGAAGTGCAGGAGTAGCTGCTGCACTTGTTCTTGTAGCATGGTTGTTGCTGCTTGCACTTTGAGGCAGCTCGGGAAGGAGTGCAAGGTAGGAGCTGCAACCCAAGAGCCTAAGGTAGGGATGCTAACCCTTGTCATATAGCTACCTCATTAGATTCAGGGTTAATACTAGCTAAATGTGTAAAGGAACACATGCATAGGGCTGGTGAATAAAAAGGGTAAGAGGAATGCTGAGAGAACTAGCTACATTACTGCATTATTTGCAAGGGTTCACTGGGGATTTACTATGGGTTTTATACCTAACATGTATGGGTTAATAGACCCTACATCAGGGAACTGTGGGTGGTAACGCAGGGTGAAAATTGTGTTGGACCGGGACCTGGAACCATCCAGTACAGGTACTGATGATTAGTACCGGTACTAGATGGCTCCTGAGGTCCCCTTCATGCATTCATCAAGGGATACAGAATTGGCCCAGTACCGGTACTGATGATCAGTACCGGTACTAGCCTAGGTGACCATCCTCCTATTTGGTAGTTGAACAAATAAGGAAAAATATGCAAGCCTGGATAGGTGATATGAAGCTAAGAACCATGTAAATTGCAAATGCCAGCTAAAGGAGGTGATAAACCGACCCTAGAAGGGTGTGAATGAAACCTAAGTAACTAAGTTCAAGTGTATGGAAGTATATTACCCGTGAATGGTTGTTTCTTAGGATTTAAAAGAAAGAACCCTTTTGGATTTCCAAAGGTCTGTGGTCAGACCCTAGGAGATCCACTAGGTCTCTAGGATGTCATTCCAGACTCGGAACTAAATAAAATAAAAATGTGACAGGTCTTCTAGGTGGGCCCGTAATGTTATGCCTTAGACTTGGTGAATTGAGTTCACCACTCGAGAAGGAGACCCGAGGCGTGGTGGTAGCTAAGAGCTACCCAAGGATTTACCTGGGAACTTGAGGGGTTCCCAGGAGTGGTGATGAGCCTTGGACCATCATCAGAAGGAGGTATCTGAGCATACCGAATCTGACTCATGGTAGATGAGTTACTCGAGCAAGAGGCTCATCAGGCACCCACATGTGCGGAGAGACGCCGAAGGTACCGTGATGGGTTTGGTTGAGATCTCGTCTGACAGCGGACTGAGAGAGCACACCTCGTGGTTATGCTCCTAGCGGGAGCAATGGTGTGTCTCGACAATGCTAACCAACCCTGCGATATGATCTGTATAAGTGACCACTAGGCCTTATTGGCAGCGAATGGAGTAGCTCCACCCTAACACAAGGCACTGGCCTGGGTAGCTCCCAAGAGGCTCGAATCCCGTGACTAAGGTCAGTAACATTCTTGATACGTTGAGAATGGGTACACCTTTCGCAAGGGTTGCCCGTTCTATTAGCCCTCCCCTGATCAGGGAGAGGCCACCTGGCGGGGATCTGAGGGGAAGGATGCATCAAAATCTCCTCTAATTAGAGAGGAATGATCTACAAAAATCTGATCCCTGTAGCGAGAGAGGGAACAACTATAAGCACTGGAATAAGGCATCTTAAATATTTGATGGAAAGTGGTGGGTAGTGTGTAAAGGAAATAGAAATATAGAACAAATGTTTATCACCCCCTCTTGCTGATCTTTACACTTAGCTAGATCCCTACTGAGCTTTATAGCTCACCCCTTTTGTTTTGTAACCCATTTCAGGTTCCGATGCAGTGAGTCAGCAGATTCCACCTTACCCGCGCTTAGCGTAAGCGCCTAGCGGAGGCGGACCAGTTATTCGTGACGGCACTCATACACTTGGAGGGGGTGATAGTGGAAGCCCGATACCTAGGAAGGTGGGTGGACCCATCTACTGACTCTCTTTAGGATGCCGTTACAAAGTTCGTGAGGGCTGCCTATCAACTAGACTAGGCAATCAGTTTTGTGGGTTTTGGACTCGAGAGGGCATGGGAGTACTTTGAATAATCGGTTTCTCCTTTCAAGTAGGAACACCCTTATGTAGTCGTCTTTCTTTTTGCTAACGTTGACTGTGTTCCCCCTCTTTTTGTAGCCTTTCCCTATATATATATATATGTATATACATATATCACTTTTGTGTTGTACATGTTACTTTTGTAGTGGGGGAAGAGGCAAGGCTTGGGTACATATATATATTTATACTTATATGAATGAATGATGTTCTTTTGCATGATTTTTATTTCGTTATATGACTGTTAGGATGGTACAAATTGCATTCTTCTCTCTTTGGTAGGGAGTTGGAAGTCTCCCCTCCAACAAATCTACCCTGTCACTATTCACTGGTTCTTTTCTCTTTATTTAATTCAACTCGATTGAATTAAGCCCTTTTTGTTTTAATCCGTTTCATCGTAGGACTTCCTCTGCCCTCACCTTCGGAAACCCAAATGAACGAATTTCTGGGGTGTGACAGAATATACCTGGAGAAGTGGTAATGGGTTGGTCTTAAAGTTGGATAGGTTCTTTGTTAGTGCGAAGTTTCTAGAGAGATTCCAACTTTCATCTGTGATAGGAATGGATTGACCCTTCTCGAACCATACCCTCTTGTTATGGGATAGTGGGGAGGGGTCATTCACAGGTACATACTTCAAATTCAGGAAGTCTTGGCTTAAGGAAGATGGATTTAAAGAAATGGTCAGCCGTTAGTGGGAGCACAAGCAGGTTGAAGGCTCTGCAACTTATTGGTTGGCTAGTAAATTGAGGGACTTGAGATATATTTTCAAGGAGTACAAGAAGATGGTTGAGATTTTGAGAAATCAGAGGACTGAGGCTCTATCTAAGTTGTGTATGCTGGATGAAAGAGAGAATGATGGACAGTTGACAGATGAAGAGATGGGGCAGAGAAAATTCTAGCAAGGGGTGGTCTAGGTTGAGGATCTGGCGAGAGAAGTTGATTGGAGAGAAAAATCAAGGTAGCTGTGGTTGAAGGAGGGAGACACAAATATGAAGTATTTTCATATGGCAGCAAGCTCTAGAAGGAGGGTGAACTTCATCTCCTCATTGAAGACAGGTGATCTTGTGCTAACCTCCCCTGATGATATTAGAAGGGAGGCAATCAGACATTTTAGGGAAGCCACTAGATCAACAGAGAGGGGAGGGTGGAGGCTGGCAGCATCAAATTTTTCCCGTGTAGGGGACTTGGCAACTGGACAATTGACGGAGCTCATCACAGATCAGGAAGTGATGGAGGCTATGGCTGGTTTAAATGCTAAGGGATCTCTAGGCCTTGATGGGTTTCAAGTTTTTTTCTATAAGAATTCTGGCATGTGGTTAAAGGAGATTTTATGAATGTTATCAAAGAGTTCCAAAGTGGCAATTTAGGCGTGGAGAGAATAAATAAATCGTACTTGTTCTTATTGCCGAAGAATAATGGGGCAGAGAGATTGTCGGATTTCAGACCTATTTCACTTTCAAACTCAATCTACTTGATAATTAGTAAAGTGTTGGCAAATCGATTGAAAAGAGTCTTGTCAGACTTAATTAGCCCAGTGCAATCGGCCTTCCTTTCCAATAGATCACCACATGAGTCATTCATAGTGGTGTAGGAGATGGTGGCTGGGTGGCATAGAAGAAGAAGCAAAGCATACATGTGGAAGGTGGACTTTCATAGAGCATATGACTCGGTTGCGTGGTCTTACCTATGGGAGATTTTTAGGAGGAGAGGATTTCCATCGGTCTAGATACAGTGGATGAAAAGATGTGTTGTTACCCCTTTTCACCTCTGATTAATGGGAGGCTGCGTGGGGTTTGGATACAACCTCAATGTGGATTGCGACAAGGGTGTCCCTTGGCCTCTTTAATTTTCAACCTAGCTATGGACACCTTGGCTCAATTTACTTGCAAGGTGAGGGGCTATTCTATGTCCAATTCCAGGGCGCTTGCACTAATTCTACAATATGCCGACGATACAATGTTTTTTATAGAAGGGGGGAAATGTGAGGTGGAGACCCTTTCCACAATGATAACTATATTTGGTGAGATTTCAGGGCTTAGGTTGAATGGTGCAAAGTCATCTCTAATTTGCTTTGGTATGTTAGGTCAGGAGTGTGAAGTAATATTAGCCATCCTACATACTCCCATTTCCACACTGCCGGTAAGGTACTTGGGTTTGCTCCTTAGAGATAATAAGCTGAAGAAGAGTGATTGGGCCATTCTATTGAAAAGGTGACTGCTAAGTTGGAGTGCTGGAGTCGTAGATTTTTATCCAAAGGAGGAAGATTGATTCTTCTCAATTTGGTCATCACCTCGATATCAGTTTTCTTCTTCTCTGTGTTCAAATCTCCGAAGGCAGTCTGGAATAGGTTGGATGTGATGAGTAAGCGCTTTTTTTGGAAGGGTGTGAAGGTTGAAGGTAGATTCTTGCATCCTTTGAAGTGGCAATAGTTGTGTAGTCCTCGCTCACAGGGAGGGTTGGGGATCCGATCTTTGAAAGAATTCAATGATGCCCTGCTATTGAAATGGGCAGTGAAGTTGGCCAAGGATGATGGGAAGGTTTGGTAGTAGTTAGTCAAGGAGGCTCATGGTTTCTCGCAGGTGCAGCTGTGGAATCTCCTCCTCAACATCCCTCATCGTTCTGGAAGTCTGTGTGGAGAGCAATACAAGACAATTGGGCTAGCTTTGTTCCTATTTTGGGAGATGGGAGACACTTTTCTTTCTGGATAGATAGGTGGTTGAGCTTGGGCAATCTAAGTGAAACATATCCAAGGGCCTTTGCTACAGCGCCGAATAGTAGGGCTTTGGTCAATGATTGCTGGGATAATGTGAACTGCAGATGGGATATTGCTGGTGTTGGTTTGCGTGAGGGAGGTAGAGCGCAAGTTGAGCAGGAGCGTCTACTGGCTGACCTGGAAGCTTTCCAGCCAATGAGTGATGTGGACTATTTTAGGTGGAAGCATGGAATCTTCACTTCAGCAAAGGCGTACAAGCGGCTGGTTGGATCGACGAATGCAGACCTATCAAGGGAGGATAGGGATTGCGCAAAAATCTGGTTTTTGAAGATTCCATTAAAAATAAAGATCTTCTTGTGGCTATGTCGACGTGATGGAGTTATTACTGGCAAAATGAGATGTAGAAGATTGGGAACTCCTGCTCAAACTTGTCCCTTGTGCGACTTCCCTACAGATAGTAGGGTGCACCTATTTTCATCTTGCTTAGTGATTGATCAGATTTGGAGGAGCGTTTGTGGGGAATCTATATCCACATGGGACGGCTTATGGAGAAATCTCTTGATGAAAGGAAAGCCTCATGTGAAAATGGCTGGTGTTATGTGGAGTGTGTGGCATGCTTGTAATGAGCGATTGTTTAGAGGGGGCTCAATAAATGTAGGGAACATCGTTAGGGAGTGTTGGGGGTTTGTAAAAGAGTGGAGTGACTCCTTGTAATTGTCTTTAAAAGTTTCATAAATAAAATGTTCCCAGTCTGCTATCATTTTCAATAGCACTCCTCATCTGTTCAAATAAATAAATAAATATAAATATTTATCCCATATATTTGTAAAACTATAGTTGGGTATTGAGTTAATAATCTTTGCTCAACCACAAGAAGTCCTCCCATGTATCTTAATTCCATTTGATTTTGACATTTTTATTTCTTTGTTGGTAGAGTCTATAAGTGGGGTTTCAAGAGGCAAGAGTCAAGAGCAACTGGTACCATTAATCACCCCATCCAAGTTGCTTACATCGCATAGGTAATATAAAAATTATTTTACTTTAATCTATTGTAAGGACATTTTGTTAATATATATTTTGTTTCCTATGCATTATTCTAAGTTTGATAATAATCACAATAGCTTACTATCATTTTAATTTGTTATTAATTTAAAATAGGATTGCTATTTCATATGAGATAATGTTAGGAAAAATGTCTACCTTAGACTCTTTTTTCAAAAAACTAGATCCTCAAATGGAAGATGGTACAGCAGCACAAATTATTGACAATGACACAAGAAATCTCCTTTTTTAAAATGCTCAAGAAACAAGGTTGGAATTGTTGATATAAAATGCCTCGAACGTGATCCTGGAAAACGACTTCAAATATGGGAGTACTTTGCTAACCAACAAGATGAAATTTGACATGTTTATATAAAATTTGGCCCTTACCAACCAGAATTCCTCTAGACAAGCTTCCAAAATCAAGATCAGATATGCATTATTGTCTCTTTCAACCATCTTAGTACAAGTTACTTCCTTCTTGGTTAGAATACTTCCCTCGAAAAGATGCAATTTTTTGTCTTCCTTGCTATCTCTTTAGCAAAAAAAGATCTAATCGATTTGAATCTAAAAATTTGCGTATGTGTGTATGTTGCGTTGTGTTGGTAGATATGAAAAAAAAAAGGAAAGAAAAGAAAAAAAAGAGAAAAAGAGAAAAAAACTGTTGAGTTATGTTTATTTGTGTCAAGTACATTGAGGCAACAATATCTGCTCCCATATTTTCTATATTTCTGATCCACCAAATACAGCCTTAACCTACTTTTTTGTATTTCTGATCGCCCAAATACTGGCTGAGGATTTCTGATGTAGTTATAGGGTTATTAGAACTTAATTAAAGTGTTAATGCCATGAGAGACCACCAAATATATTTAAAAATCTAGTGAGATTATGAGCTCGGAAAGAAAAGAAAGAGAAAAAGAAAAAAAAAAGAGAAGAAAAGAGAAGGAAAAAAAGAGAGAGTGGGTACAAAGGAACTTAGAGCACAGTTTCTCCACCTCTGTCTGAGTTGATTTATTTGATAGTCTGGAAATCTAAGTTCTGTAGGACTAGTGTATACGTAGCACCAGAGGAGTGTGAGCCACCAAATACAAACACACTTGACTCAGACATCTTTTACCTAAGCCAAAAGCTGGGGCTGTAATTACATATTATTTTGTTATACCCCCGAGGGAAGAAGTTTGCCTATCCAGATAGAGTTTTATTAGGGGTCAAGTATGAGCTTTAGTTGTGGATTGGCTTTTTACTTGGATCTGTTGCATAGGCTACAACACTACACTTTCACGATTACCTGGATTTTTAAACTTCTAGATGAAAATAAAAGAAATGAATCTCTACTCAAACTCTTGATAGAAATCAGCCATTTAGGGACCACTTTGCATTTAGTTTTGCATTTTCTAGGGACTAGCAAGATTTAGGCATGGGGGTATGATTGCGCAATAATCATAAGACCTAATCTACCTAAATTAAGTTAAATCCTAGCTTAACTTAGGAATAATGCATGCATGAGAAGCATATTTTGCATCGTAGTTGATTTATTAGATTTGTAAATAATAATGCTATTTTATGTTCTAATTGAGAGGCAATAATAATTGTAGATGATTTGGGGTCATGGATGATAAGTCTGACCATACGGATCTGATCAAGACGACAATTGGAGTCCAATGCTTCCGAAATCGTCTTGATCGAACTTCCGTAGCATCATATGCAGTCAGCAGAAGAGCAATGGCCAAGGAGCAAGGTGGTACAAATTTGAACCTTAGATGCCAAATCTGAACTCATGGATGGATCTGAATCAACGATCGTACTCCAACAATGTGATAATCGCCTCAATTGGAGCACTATAGCACCATCTACAAAAGCAAGAAACACCACATCCTTTGAAGGCACTTTGTGGGCTGTTGGATCGTCATCCAACGGCCACGAACATGCCACGTCGATCGGCGCCCAGCACTTCATCAAAGGAGATTTCATCTCAGCCGTTGGATGGTCATCTAACAGTTAAGGGCGGTGCACACGAAAATCAAAAGCGCGATCATCTACGCTCGTAGCGCGTTGGTCAATGCACTTGAAAGCAAGCGGGCAACGATCGTTAGAAGCGTGAAAAGCTGGAAAATTGAGGCAGTGGTAGAGGCACGTGAAATTGCACCACACGATCATGATCAAGCGGCAGGCAGTGAGACGGGTGGCGTGCTAGCGTACATCAGATCAAGGCGTACGATGACATGCGGATGGATGCATTGATGGACGTGCCATTGCACGTAGAAATCAATGGCGGTGCGGTGCATGATCTCAGTTGTCGATAGTCATGATCGAACGGCTAGATTTGAACTTGCGCGCTCACACGATGAGCACGGTGACAGTGGATTAGATTGCACTGGAGGTTCCACGTGGCGCGATCTTGTGCGTGCGTGTGTTGGGCATGCGATGGAGGCACGTGGAGGTGCATTTTTGACGTAATCTGAGCCATTGATTGCCAGATCGATGACTCTTGTTGCTTCAAGTTGTTTGCATAGTTTTGGGGCTCTAAAATACCTATTTTGCCCCTTACTTCGGCTATAAAAAGGACACTAGACCCCCCCATTTGTGAGGCAACTCCTCCGCACATCTCCCTCTCCCTTTTACTCTGAAGAGCCCTCTTCCTCCAAGACATCCACCAAGGCCACCCTTGGTGCACTGTTGCTGCTACTCCACGCCTCTCCAAAGGCCACCAAGGACCACCCTTGGTACCCTTGTTCTAGTAGAATAGATAGTTATTTCTTTTTATTCTTCTAGTAGTTCTAGTTCTAGTAGCTTTTATTCTAGATGTTCTAATTTAGTTTTAGTTAATCTTCTTGTCAAGCATTCAACTAGATGAAAACTTGCTTGATTACTACTTGAATAAAGTTGGTTTGCTTTATATCATATGTCTATTTTGCTTACTGTTCTAGTTCTAGTTAGAATAGATAAATATTGAAATCAAGTCGCATTTTTGCCTCCTTGAGTTCGACCGGAATTACCAAAGTTTCGTTATATTTGTTAGTTGACGAGTTTTTGCACTATACTATTACGAAAGTATTTCAAAATCGCGATTCCATGACTCAACAAGGTCCAAATTCACCACATAATGAGTGTGGACAATGTTGTCGTGACTTAATGAATAAATCTCAACATATTGATGTGGCATTTTGCAAGCAAGAAAGCCAACAAATTGTAAATAACAGGCTAAGACTAAAGACTTTTATTGATTCTATTAGATGGCTTTCTTGCCAAGCTTGTTCATTTCAAGGTCACGATGATCATCCAATCTCTAAAAATCATGGAAACTTTATTGAGTTGATACAGATGTTGGCTTCTTATAATGAAGATGTGATAGAAGTTGTTTTGGAAAATGCACCTGGAAATGCAAAATATGCTTCACCAAAGATACAAAAAGAAATATTGAGTATTTTATGAAAGAAAGTAAGAAATGCAATTCGAGAAGAAATTGATGATTCAAAATTTTGCTTGATTGTTGATGAAGTTCATGATGAATAAAAAAGGAGCAAATGGAAATTATTTTACTATCTGTAGATAACAATGACTATATTAGAGAGTGAATTTTTGACATTATTCATGTACTTGATACTTCTTCTTGTACACTAAAGAAAGAAATATCATTTGTTCTATCCTGTCATAATCTCAATGTTACAAATATTCGAGGTTAAGGATATGATGGTGCTAGTAATATGAGAGGATAATGAAATGGTCTTCAAGCATTATTTTTAAAAGAGTGCCCATATGAATATTATGTCCATTGCTTGGCACATTGTTTGCAATTGACATTGGTTTTAGCTTGTAGGGAGGTTTCCCTATTCATCAGTTTTTTCCAAATTATCTTTTATTACAAATATTGTCACAACCTCTTCTAAACGTAATGATGAGCTGCATGTTGCTCAAGCCATTCAATTGATAGATAAATTGGCATCTAATGAGCTTCATATAGGTAGAAGACATAATCAAATTGGAACATTACAAAGGGCAGGAGATACCAGATGGAGTTCTCATTTAACAACTATTAATAGCTTGATAACTATGTTTGGTGCCACTTGTGAGGTTTTTAAGACCATTATCAATGAAGGTTCATCATATGCTAAAGAGAAGATCCAGACGTAGCTTATGATGCTATGACATCCTTCGCATTTATTCTCATAATATATACAATGAAAGAAATATTATTAATTACTCATGATCTTTGTCAAGCTTTGCAAAGACAATCTCAAGATATTGTAAATGCAATGTATTTGGTCTCCACAACAAAAAGCCTCATTCAGAAGCTCAGGGAGTTTGGATGGAATGCCTTGATTGAGAATGTGATTACCTTTTGTGGTAAATACAACATAAGCATTCTTGACATGAATGCTAAGTATACTACAGGAAGAGGTCAAGCTCAAAAAAAAAAAAAGATCCTATCACATTGGAACACCATTATAGGATTGACATTTTCATTGCAGCAATTGACACATAGTTACAGGAACTAAATAATCGATTTGATGAAAATGTGATGAAACTTCTCGTTCTTACTTCTGTTTTAGATCCAAAGGAGAATTATAAAGCCTTTGATGTTGACAAAATTTGTACATTGGTGGAAAGCTTTTATCCTGAAGATTTCTCTAGCCAAGAGCGATTATTGATGAGATATCAACTTGAGCACTTCCACCTTCAAGTTACTCAACATTCTAAGTTGAAAGAAGCAACAACTATTCCTAAGCTTTGTCATTTATTAATTGAAACATGACAAATAAAAAATATTCCCTCTTGTTGACAGATTGATTCATCTTGTATTGACACTGCCTGTATTGACTGCAACAACAGAACGGGAATTTTCAGCCATGAAAATTATGAAGACCAGACTGCGCAACAAAATGGATGATGATCTTCTTATAAATTTCTTGATTATATATATAGAAAGGAGATTGCCCAGAAATTTACTATTAATGAATTAATAGATGAATTCAATGCCATAAAAGAATTGAGAGATCTACTTGTATAAAGGTAATAATTAATTTTGCATTATTTTCTAATTATTTTGCTTTGAAAAATCTATATTTTTGATATGTTAGATTATAATATTTTGAATACTCAAAAGGAGACTTTTTTAAAAGTTGTAATATTAGGTTTCTTTTCATAATTAATTATTGACAGCCCCCTCTTCACAAATTTTCTAATTCCATCCCTGCCTATAGTGTATACATATAGCCTTAATCCTAACTTAATTAACCTATTAAGTTATATTGTATAATAGCATATATATATACTATGTAAGCTACATTATGTATATGATATATATGTGCATAATTAATGCATCTAGCTATATACTACACATGTATATTAGTAATTATAACTAACTTAAAATCTTAAGTGGGGTATTTATTCTGTAAATTAATATATTTATAATCTATTTAATTAGTATATATATATGTATAGTAATCTAAGTTATTAATGTAAATTAGTTAATTTAACCTAACTTAAATTAGTTCTTTAATTAGTTAATAGGCTAAGTTATACTGTATTTTTATAATTTATATTTTAACTTATTGTAAACCTATTTATAACCTGTTACGACTCGGTTCCTGGATCCCTACAGGACCCGAGACCGGCTTGCCTCGACTAATCTCAAGACCCAGTCGTCCAACAAGAAATAACCAAAAAGCAGGAAAGTAAATCACATTCACATATGCAATATAACTAAGCAGTAAAAACGTGCAAAGCAGTAAAGGAAAGTAAAACTGATGTTCTAATACATACCACCACAACAATAGAGACAACGGAAATGAAAGTAACAGTAACAACAATAGTAGCTAAAAGTCTGAAACTCACTACAATAGTAAGGGGGTACAACAAGAAGTGCAGAAAAACTGTGGCTGGGCTCGATTGGGCCCAGCACCCTTCACAGCTGGAAGCTCGGGCTGCTCAACTCTTGGACCTAAACAGTGTTATGAAAAAGACAGAGTCAGCAAATGCTGAGTAGAGTGGTATCTATACTATCTAAAGCAGTAAAAGAAACATGTTTAATTCTCTTTTCCAATTATTTTATATGCATTTCCTTTTCACCTCATTTCCTTAAACTTTCATATTTTCTTGATCTTGCATGTTCCTCGTGGGAACGATCTTGATTGCAGTCTTTTTCGAAGAGTAGAAGGTACACGTGGGGCTCTCTTGGCCGAGAGAGTCCTCCCGTAGTAGTCCTACACCCAGTCAACCACCCCGAGGTCACTGTCAAGACGTAGCGGTGACTATGGCACTCGTGATAAATGCACGGGTAGCTATCCCGCACGGCCCAGGCATCCCTGCGTGCCCCAAACACGTAGCAGGTCGAAACCCTATGCCAGGGAATACATCACAAAAGAGGATTCAGAATAGTGTATAAAGGTTTCTAGTACGTAGAGAATCTCGCAAGGAAACTACAGATACTTCGTTTGAGTAAAATGGATCCCGATCGGACCCTAAACGGATCAAAAACGTGTCTACTAACCAAAATCAGATGTCTGGACACAAATCTAGACGTCTTAAAAGATACAAAACCTCACCTCAAGTCTCTGCGGTGTCATCAAACGTCCAGGACTCCCTTACGATCGTCTGAAGGCGATTCTAGACGTCGGACCACTCCTTCGGTCGTTTGGAAGTACCTACGGTTATCTGGTGAGTCGATCAAACATCCGAAAGTGCGTGGGAGGGCGTTCCGTGCTCCTTCCCAAGGCTGCTCCTGCGTACGATAGAGAAGCCACCCAAAATCAGATCAACACATCCCTCTACGGTGTAGCCTGCATGGCTGTAACCGCAAAAAGAACGTACCTTCGCGATAAAGGAGCTTTCAGATGTTTGGTCTTGACTCCAGACGTCCAGATGCTCTGCTAGTCGTCCGAACTTCGCTCTAGATGTCTGATACTAGAAAATTTCCAGTATCAGAACTTGCTCCCAACACTCTTCACCGCGCTTCTCCTCGCTCCGCCGCAGCTCTAGCTGCTGCAGGTGGTCAAGGATGTCGCTCCAAACTCCCTCCTCCTCCTGCACGCGCCCGCGGTGGCCGTATGAGCTCCGACGAGCTTCCACCAAAGCTCCCGACCTCTGCCTCCTACTCGTCCTCCCACACTTCTCTTTCTCGCTCTCTCTCGCTCACCCTCGCTCGCCTCCTCTCATGGCAGTGAAGATGGGGTGTGGTGGTGGTGTGTGGGGTGGAGAGGAGAGGAGGGGAGGGTGGCTTTATAGGTGTTGCGGGTTTAGGGTTCGGGTAGGAAAGAGGAGAAAGGAGAGAGAGAAAAGAAGTTCTGCGCGTCGCCCACGCGTAGAGTGCAGAGCATGTACAAAAATTTCATTTTCAGATGTTTGGGAAAGGGTCCAGACGTCTGGACAGACGTCTGGCTGAGACTTTAGACGTCTTAAATGGCTAAAAGTGGGACGACTTTTTACATCATAACAAACTTAAAGGAAGTTTCATCCCCGAAACTTGAACTAATAGGGTGCAGAAAAAGGAACATAAAATGCATAAAAAACTTAAAGAGGACTGAAGTAGGTCCGAAAAGACTTACCCCCAAAAGGCTCCGGGTACTGCTCTCGCATCGCCGCCTCAGGCTCCCAGGTAGCCTCCTCGTACCGCTGGCTTCTCCATTAGGCCTTTACCAGGGGTACCTACTTTCGTCTCAGACTCCAGACGGCTCTGTCTAGTATCTGCATTGGTCTCTTGGGGTAGGTCAAGTCGTCACCCACCTCGACACTCTCGTGGCTCAGAACGTGACTGGGATTGGCGACGTACTTCCTGAGGTTGGACATGTGGAACACGTCGTGCACTCCAGAAAGCTGGGGAGGAAGGGCAAGCCGGTAAGCAATGGGTCCTACTTGCTCCAGGACCTCAAAGGGCCCCACAAACCTCGGCGCAAGCTTCCCTTTCACCCCAAAACGCTGTAGGCCCTTCATGGGCGAAATGCGGAGAAAGACATGATCCCTAACCTTGAACTGCACCTCTCTGCATTTCCGGTCAGCATAACTCTTCTACCTACTTCTGACAGTGTGGAGTCGTCTGTGGTCTGCTCTATCACCTCTTGACTGGGGCCAACCTCCCACTTGGTCCCCACCTCGAACCAACTCAAGGGTGCAGTACACCTCCTTCCGTACAGAGCCTCGTAAGGTGCCATGTCGATGCTCGAGTGATAACTATTATTATATACAAACTCTACCAGTGGTAAGTGCTCCTCCCAGGAGCCTCTCTAGTCTAGTACACAGGCACGCAAAAGGTCCTCAAGTGTCTGTATGGTACGCTCCGACTGTCCGTCCGTCTGGGGGTGGTACGTGGTACTGAACCTCAATCGTGTCACCAAAGTCTGCTGAAACTCAGCCCAAAACTGGGAAGTAAAATGTGTATCCCTGTCGGATACAATCTCACACGGAACTCTGTGCAGGCGTACCACATCGCGAATGTAGCTCTCTGCCAACTGTGTTGGTCCCAAGGTGACTCGGATCGGTAGGAAATGCACCGTCTTCGTCAACCTGCCTACTATCACCCAGACTGCATCGTGTCCTCGCTGGGTAACAGGTAGACCCACCACCAAGTCCTTGGTGATGCTCTCCCACTTCCACTTATGCATAGGAAGTGGCTGCAACAGCCCAGCAGGCCTCTGGTGCTCGGCCTTCACCTGCTGGCACACTAAACACTGCTGCACGAACTCACCCACATCTCGCTTCATCCCTCTCCACCAAAAGTCGCGTCTCAGATCATGATACATCTTTGTGTTCCCGGGATGTATGGTGAACCTGGACCCGTGCGCCTCTGTTAGGAGCTCTCTCAACAACTCCTCGTCCCTGGGAACATACAAGCGTCCCCTCATGCGCAGCACCTCGTTTGTAAAATAAAAGTCTCCTGAGTCCCCTGACAGCACTCTGTCCCACAACGTCTATAAGTACGGATCTGTCATCTGCCTTGCGATGATGCAGTCTATCAGCTCTGGTCACGTCTGCCGCGTCACTATCACTGCCCCACAATACCCTGTGACTCCTGGGATCGCCAACTGCCCAACTCCTCCATAAGTCTCCAACTCTGTGCCTGTAGACTGGCCAAGTGGGCGGGCGCCTTCCGGCTCAAGGCGTCAGCCACCACATTGGCCTTCCTTGGATGGTAGGAGATGCTGCAGTCATAGTCCTTTAGGATCTTTAACCAACGTCTTTGTCTCATGTTAAGCTCCTTCTAGTCAAACAAGTACCTGAGGCTCTTATGTTCTGTGAAAATCTCAAAGGTCTCACCGTAAAGGTAGTGCCTCCATGTCTTTAGCGCAAAGACAACAGCTGCTAGCTCTAAGTCATGGGTAGGGTAGCTATGCTCATGGGGCTTCAATTGCCGCGAAGCGTAAGCGACAACGTAACCCGCTGCATAAGCACACCCCCTAACCCCTGCAACGAAGCATCTATGTAGACCACAAAATCGCCACTGCTGTTCGGGATGGTGAGCACAGGAGCTGAAGTCAGTCTCTCCTTCAACTCCTGAAAACATGCCTCACATGCATTTGTCCAGGAAAAGGGCAAGTCCTTCCGAGTCAACTGGGTCATAGGACGCGCAATCTGCGAGAATCCTCTGATAAACTGTCGATAGTAACTTGCCAGTCCCAAAAAGCTGCGTATCTCTATCATTGTACGTGGTCTCTCCCACCTGAGTACAGCCTCAACCTTGGCTGGGTCCACAGCCAAGTCATCCCCCGAGATCACGTGGCCCAAGAAAGTCACCTGCCTCAACCAAAACTTGCACTTGCTGTACTTGGCATACAGCCTGCGTCGCCTCAAAGTGTCCAGAATCATCCGTAGATGTTGCCTGTGCTGTGCCTAATCCTGCGAGTAAACGAGCACATCGTCAATGAATACCACCACAAACTGGTCCAAGTACGGCCTGAAAACCTGGTTCATCAAATCCATAAAAGCAGTAGGGGTGCTGGTCAGCCCAAAAGGCATGACCAAGAACTCGTAGTGCCTGTACCGGGTGCGGAAAGCTGTCTTGGAGACATTGGTCTCCCTGATCCTCAACTGGTGGTAGCCTAACCTCAGATCTATCTTGGAGAACACTGTGGCATCTCGCAACTGGTCAAAAAGGTCATCAATCATCGGCAACGGATACTTGTTCTTGATGGTGACCCTATTCAGCTGTCTGTAGTCAACACAAAGTCGCAGGGTACCATCCTTCTTCTTCACAAACAACACACCCCCGAGATCACGTGGCCCAAGAAAGTCACCTGCCTCAACCAAAACTTGCACTTGCTGTACTTGGCATACAGCCTGCGTCGCCTCAAAGGTCCAGAATCATCCGTAGATGTTGCATGTGCTGTGCCTAATCCTGCAAGTAAACGAGCACATCGTCGATGAATACCACCACAAACTGGTCCAAGTATGGCCTGAAAACTTGGTTCATCAAATCCATAAAAGCAGCAGGGGCGCTGGTCAGCCCAAAAGGCATGACCAAGAACTCGTAGTGCCTGTACCGGGTGCGGAAAGCTGTCTTGGAGACATCGGTCTCCCTGATCCTCAACTGGTGGTAGCCTAACCTCAGATCTATCTTGGAGAACACTGTGGCATCTCACAACTGGTCAAAAAGGTCATTAATCATCGGCAACGGATACTTGTTCTTGATGGTGACCCTATTCAACTGTTTGTAGTCAACACAAAGTCGCAGGGTACCATCCTTCTTCACAAACAACACAGGGGCTCCCCACAGGGATGCACTGGGCCTCACAAAGCCCTTCTCCAACAGGTCTTGTAGCTGTGACTTGAGTTCTCGCAGTTCAAGTGGTGCCATCCGGTACAGTGTAGTAGAAATGGGGCTGGTCCCCGATACCAGTGAGATCTCAAACTCGATCTTACGCTCCTGTGGTAGTCCTGGCAGCTCCTCTAGAAACATGTCGGGGTACTCACAAACCACTGGAATGCCCTGAAAGTCATCCACGGGGCAAGGCTCTGCCACTACACAGGCCAGAAAGCCCTCACACCCCTGACTCAAAAGACTCGCTGCCCAAAGCGCAGAGATGCATATGAAACCTCTGTCCACCAGTTGTCCATGAAACTCAAAGGAAGGCAACTCCAGTATGGAGAAGACAATCTTCCTCCTGAAATAGTCCACCAAGGCATGGTAGGCGGACAACCAGTCCATCCCTAGAATCACGCCAAAATCCTCCATCTGTATCACAATCAGGTCAGCGGGGAGGCTGTGTCCCCCTATGCTGACCTCACAGTCCATGTAGACCTCCTCAGCTACAAACAACTGGCCACCTAGGCCTCTGATTACAAACGGATCCTCTAATAGCACACTGTCCTGTCCCAAACTGACAGCAAAACTTGAAGCAACAAAAGAGTGTGTGGCACCGGAATCAAAAAGTACATACACTAATCTGCCGAAAACGGTAACCATACCTGCCACCACTGAACCGGAAGCCCTGGCGTCTCTATGTGTCAAGGCATTGATACGCCCCTTAGCCCTCGGTGCAGATGAAGCAGCTACACTCTGGGTCAGGTGAGCACTTGCTGGTCGGTACCCTCCTCGTGACTGTTGTCCTCCCCCAAGCGCCTGGGGACCACGACCACCAACTCGACCTCCAGCGCTCGGTGTGGGGAGCATCTGCTGTGCTCCAGCCCTAGATGGGTAGTACCTCCTGATGTGGCCTGGCTGGCCACACTGGTAGTAGAGGGGAACTCGACTCCCTCCCTCGGTAGGTCCCTACTGACAGCTGGGCAGGGGTTCAATGCTGGCAGTTGGCCCCTGTCTGGGGTCCCTAAAGGCCATTGACGACCTCGCAAAACGAGACGGCTCTCCTGCGGGTGCTGCGTGCCCCCTCTCTCGATGGCCCTGAGAGTACTCTGGCTGGTTGGGCCTCTTTCGTCCGCTATCGGTGTCTCACGTGGCTGGGTTGGTTTCCTCGTAGGTCATGGCTGCCTCCACCACTCTCGAGAAGGTGGCCAGCTTTAGGGGTTTGGCATACCCCCGAATAGCAAGTCGGAGCCCCTCAGTGAACCTCCACAGGCGCTCCTCTATAGCTACGGCTGTCGAAGCAAAACGTGACAGCTTCAGGCAGCACGTGCGATACGCACTGAAAGTCATTGTCCCCCAGCGGAGAGTGTGGAACTCCCGCCTCCTCTGGTCCTGCCAAGTCTGTGGAAAGTACTGCTCGTCGAAGAGGGTCACGAACTAGTCCCACGTTGGCTCTCCCCTCTCCTGGCCTCTAACTGTCGTCTACCACCTGTGTACCGCGCTCTCTAGCCAGTATGTGGCAAAGGCCATGCAGCACTCCGTAGGATGGCGAAGGGTGTCAATCACCTTCTCTATCTGCTCTAGCCAGTCCTTTGCCTCAGACGGGTCGTCATCCCCCATGAAGGAGGGGGGCTTTAGCTTCCGAAACTGTCCAAAAAGCTTGTGGTGCAGCTGTATTGGGGGAACGGGTACACCTCCAGGCAAGGAGGGCTCGTGCTCGGAAGTGTTAGAGTGCGGTGGGGGCGGTGGAGGACCACCCCCTCCCCCTCCTGCTCGTCCAGCACTGCAGCGGTCTCTCTATCCCACCGAGGACTCCCCTTCCACGTCCTTAGGGAGAGGTGCCCGTGGAGGCTGGTGGAGCTCCTCTCGCACTATGTCTCTGATCAACTGGGCAAGATCCTAGGCCTGAATGCTTGGGAGAAGAGGTGGGTCAACTGGCACCTCAGGCCCGACACGCCCGCCCCTCCGACCTCATCCATGGTCGCGACCGCGGCCCACCTCGTGAAAGACAGAACAAAAGGGTCAACGCTATCGAATTTCTTCGAAAAAGGACTCAGAACAGATATCAAAGCGATACGTTGTGGTGGCTACCCTAGTTACATGCACATGAACAATTATTCTCAAGCCAGCTGGTTCATTTCTTAAGACGACCTTGCTCTGATACCATCTTCTTACGACCCGATTCCCGGATCCCTACAGGACTCGAGACTAGCTCACCTCAACTAATCCCAAGACCCAGTCGTCCAACAAGAAATAACCAAAAAGTAGGAAAGTAAACCACATTCACATATGCAATATAACTAAGTAGTAAAAACGTGCAAAGTAGTAAAGTAAAACTGTTGTTCCAATACATACCACCACAATAATAGAGACAACAGAAACGAAAGTAACAGTAACAAAAACAGTAGATAAAAGTCTGAAACTCACTACAATAGAAAGGGGGTACAACAAGAAGTGCAGAAAAACTATGGCTGGGCTCGACTGGGCCCAGCACCCTCCGCAGTCGAAAGCTCGGGCTGCTCAACTCCTAGACCTGAACAGTGTTATGAAAAAGACAAATTCAGCGAATGCTGAGTAGAGTGGTATCTATACTATCTAAAGTAGTAAAAGCAACATGTTTAATTCTCTTTTTTAGTTATTTTATTTTATATGCATTTCCTTTTCACCCCTTTTCCTCAAATTTTCAGATTTTCTCGATCTTGCATGTTTCTTGTGGGAATGATCTTGATTGCAGTCTTTTTCGAAGAGTATAAGGTACATGTGGTGTTCTCCTGGCCGGGAGAGTCCCCTCGTGGTAGTCCTACACCCAGTCAACCACCCCGAGGTCACTGTCAAGCCGTAGCAGTGACTACAGCATGCGTGATAAACGCACGGGTAGCTATCCCGCACTGACATGCAGTCAGTCGTTTCCGCTAGCGAATATGTTCAAAGTACAGCATGGAATAGTATAGGGCCTAGCCCTCTCAGAAACAAGGGTCTAGCCCCTCAGAACCAAACAGGGGTCTCATCCCTCCACAGTTCGCGCACCCTCGTCAAACTACCCCGGTTTGCCTAGAGGGCCTAACAAGTCAGTGTAGGGTGGCTAGCTAAACCCCGAGCCCTGTGGGGTGGCTAGCTCCCTCCCTACAGTAGTAGCTCACCTCGGTACCGTGTACACAAGGGCCAACAGAAGTTGGTGTAGAGTGGCCAATCCTAACCCCGGATCTCAAACCAAGGGCGGCTAGCTCCACTCTACACAAAAAGGGGACAGTCGCTCTTCTTAGTACCATGTACTCAAGGGCCAGCACACTTCCTGTCTACATTCCATATTTTCCATCTAACCACAGGAGCTCTACTCCTAATTCCCTGTAGAGTTCATGATCATGTACACCACATTATTCCGATCCATATTCCATCATTCACAATTCAGTTCTCATTTATATACAGGCAGCTCGTGTTTCCACAATTCAATACATGCAACTGATGATTTTACAGGTAATTGTTCATTTATCTCAGGCAACTCATATTCTAACAGGCAGCTCACAACTTTATTATAGGCAATTGCTAGCAGTTTAACTTAATCATGTATACAAATACAATCAGGTAGTACAATTGATTTATTCATTTCTCTGTCCTAGGGTTCATGCCACATCCTAGGTTTCCAGTTAACTAATTCCACAGACACATTCTTATTTAATATGATTAATAGAAGTAGACCACTCTACCATACAATCCGGGAGTAATAGGGGCTCGAACCGCAAACCTAGGCGTCCCTGCGAGCCCCAAACACGTAGCAGGTTGAAACCATATGCTAGGGAATACATCACAAAAGAGGATTCAGAATAGTGTATAAAGGTTTCTAGTACGTAGAGAATCTCACAAGGAAACTACAGATACTTCGTTTGCGTAAAACGGATCTCAATCGGACCCCAAACGGATAAAAAACGTGTCTACTGACCAAAATCAGACGTTTAGACACAAATCCAGACATCTTAAGAGATACAGAACCTCACCTCATGTCCCTGTGGTGTCATCAGACGTCAGGACTCCCCTACTATCGTTTGAAGGTGATTCCAGACGTCGGACCACTCCTCCGGTCGTTTGGATGTACCTACGGTCGTCTGGTGAGTCGATCAAACGGGGAGGGCATTCCGGGCTCCTTCCCAAGGCTGCTCCTGCATATGATAGAGAAGCCACCCAAAATCAGATCGACACATCCCTCTGCAGTGCGGCCTGCATGGCTGTAATCGCAAAAAGAACGTACCTTCACGATAAAGGAGCTTTCAGACGTCTAGTCTTGACTCCAGACGTCCAGATGCTCCGCTAGTCGTCCGAACTTCACTCCAGACGTCTAATACTAGAAGATTTCCAGTATCAGAACTCGCTCCCAATGCTCTTCGCCGCGCTTCTCCTCGCTTCGCCGTAGCTCTAGCTGCTGCAGGTGGTCGAGGACGCCGCTCCGGACTCCCTCCTCCTCCCGCACGCTCCTGCGGTGGCTGTGTGAGCTCCGATGAGCTTCCACCGAAGCTCCCGACCTCGGCCTCCTCCTCCTCATCCTCCTGCACTTCTCCTCTTTCTCGCTCTCTCTCTCTCACCCTTGTTCGCCTCCTCTCGTGGCAGTGAAGGTGGGGTATGGTGGTGGTGTGTGGGGTGGAGAGGAGAGGAGGGGGGGTGGCTTTATTGGTGCTGTGGGTTTAGGGTTTGGGTAGGAAGGAGGAGAAAGGAGAGAGAGAAAAGAAGTTCTGCACGTCGCCCGTGCATAGAGCGTAGAGCACATACAAAAATTTCATTTTCAGACTTCCGGGAAAGGGTTCAGACGTCTGGACAGATGTCTGACTGAGACTCCAGACGTCTTAAAAGGCTAAAAGTGGGACGGGTCTTTACATAACCTTATCTATATTATATAGTATTAAGTTTATAAATTATAAGTTATGTTTATAATTTGTAATGAATATATATATAGCGTGTGTAAATGTTTAATAAATTTAATTAAATAATTTAAAATCCTTAATTAAATATTTAGTATGTAGATTAGCTTATTTATAACTTAATTAAGTAATATATATAACGTACATTAGACTATTAAGCTTATTATGTATATATTTAAGAGTAATGATATACATACTATATAGTATACCCATTAATATACCTAAATCCTACTCATCATCCTATGTGTACCCCCTCCCCCCACACCACCCTCTAATGGTTCCCATTGAAATTCAAATTACCTTATAAGAAGCTATCCAATACCACCCACCCACACCCATCCACCACCACACCCCTACCTACAACTCGCCGGCAACCCACTTCGACTATCGTCAAGCTCCTCCTTTGCCTCGAGCTTTATCAAGACTCTACCGAGCTCCCTAAATACTCTAGGCTCGAGCTTTTCAACGGTGAGCTCGATAATCGGTGACCATGCCGAGCTCCTCTCCACCTCCAACCTCCTCTGACCTTGAGCTCCTCCACGACAAGCGTGATGGTGACCTTGACCTCCAACACGACAACCTTGATCTCAGTAATGAACTCGATAGTGACCTCAACCTGGACAGCAACCTCGATGTTGATAACGACCTCGACGATGATCTCGGCCTTAACAGTGGTGACCTTGACCATGACCTCGACCTCGACATCGGTGATGACCTCAACCTCGACATTGGCGGAGACCTTGACCTTGACATCAGCTACGACCTCGATGACCTCGACGATGACCTCGGCGGCTAGGTTGACCTTAGTGGCGACCTCAACAGTGACCTCAACGGCGACCTCGACCTAGACCTCGACCTCGGTAGCAAGCTTGACGGTGAACTCAACCTCGATGACGACAATGACCTCGGCGATGATCTTGACCTCGACGGCGGTTACCTCAACCTCGACAACGGTGACCTTGACCTTGGCGGCAACATCGACGACGACCTCGGCAGCAACCTCAACCAAATTTTTGACATATATGTGAATGTCACTAATTCCTTACTGTCACTTGTTGCTATTGTTGGAAATAAAATTAAAGTGGTTCAGGATGGTGTAAGCATGATGGTATTCACCCCTTTAGTCTGCTATAGGCATAGTTGGTGTAAAATTTGTATATTACAGTAAGCATCTTTGATAGTCATAGTAGACTGTGTATAGATAATGCTTCATGGACCATTTGTACTGTTGTTGGCAGCATTTGAAAATTCTTGAGGAATCATCTAAAATGTTGTAGGCATCATTCATAGGATTTTGCTAAATAGTATTGTTGTGGCAAGAAATATGTCTGCTAGAGGCACCAATCATAATGTTGGCAACATTTTGAAATCCGTAGTGCTGTTGGCAGCATTGTTAACAAATTTGTAGTGCTGTTGGCAGTATTGTTAAGAACTTCATAATGCTGTTGGTAACAATGTTAAAATCTTAATAGTGTTGTTGATAGCATTCTTTATCTGCATAAGACTATTGTACTCTCTAACAATGATAACATTGTTAAGAAATTTGTAGGACTTCTTGAGACCATTAGCTGTATGAAGTATTCCACGATCAATCTCTACCAACGTACAGATTATCTATACTACAGTTGATAGTTGAAGGAATGATCATATATGGACACGAGCTAATGTATCTGTTTGGAATGGAACGAAATTCATTCACTTACCTGTTGTTGGCAATAGTGTTTTGTTTTATAATTTTTGATCCCAAGGGGATTGCGTTAGTGTAGGTTCACATACCTTAAGTATAATCTTCCCTTCTTGAACACTCTAAAGAAGGTGTTTTGTTCATCTCTTCAAGAAGAAATGGGAAGCCTACACCTTAGGATGACTTGTGCCAACAACACCACCACTAGGACAATTTTATTGATGCCAATAGTAGGTTGGTTGGTAGGTGCTATTGACATTCGCTTACCTGTTATTCTCATCATACATGTAGTATATCACAAGGCCAGTGTTGTATATATTGTAACTAAGTTTTTAACTACTCTAAGTTTGACTGTTGTAACTATAATGATATTACATCCTTCACTTTGCTATAGGCATAGGTGCTATAACCATTGATTCCTTAATGTCTCTCGTTGTTGTTATTGATAGTAAAATTAAAGTAGTTGAAGATGTTGTAAGCACAATGATATTCACTCGTTCAGTCTGTTGTATACATAGTTGGTGTAAAATTTATATATTACAATAGGCATCTTTGATAGTCATAGAAGAGTGTATAGAGATACTACTTCGTGGATCATTTATACTGCTATAGGCAACATTCAAAAATACTTGTGGCATCATACAAAATGTTGTAGGCATCATTCATAGTAGTATATTAAATAGTGCTATTGTGGCAAGAAATATGTTTGCTTGAGGCATCAACCATAATGTTGGCATTATTCCGAAATTCGTAGTGCTACTAGTTATGTTGTCAAGAACTTTATAGTGCTATTTTTTTTTAAAAAGGAACTTCATAGTACTGTTGGCACCATTGTTAACAAATTTGTAGTACTGCTGGTAGTATTGTTAAGAACTTCATAGTGCTGTTGGCGGCAATATTATGAACTTCATAGTGTTGTTGGCAACATTTAGTTACTTTATTAATTGAATGAAGTATTCTACGATCAATCTCCACCAACATATAAATTAAATATACGAAAGTTGATAGTTGAAAGAATGATAATAGATGGATGTGAGAGTTTCTATAAGATAATGAGATGGACATAAAAAAGGTGAAGTTAGTTTCTATCGATGTAGTTACATGAAGAACACTACTCACAGCACCATCAGTAGGAGTGACTGCCAACGAATAGGTGTTGTTGGCACCAATTATAACAAATAATGCTAAAAATTTGATTTGCTTTACCCTTAGTTTCCCTCTCCCTCCACCAAAATTCAAATTTGAATCTAATGGACACATGTGAGCAATCACCAATCACAAATAAAAGTGCTAAAAGATAAAAAAAATAACCCACTTGTCTCCCCTCTTAGCTAAAAAATGACAATAATACTTTTAAGAGTTAAAAATGTGCTGCAACTTTTTTTATCTATTACTCAATGTGACTCCACCTCATCCACATGGCATCCACCTCACACATACCATGTAGGATGGGTATAGTGGTGGGTGTGAGGGTGAGTTAGTTTACACTTTTTCTATATTTAATACCATTGTAAATACATATTAGTTAATGTAATTAAATTAAATAAAATTATGTAATAAGTAGTCTTATGTGTTAATTGAATAATTATAACTTTAATTTATAATTTTGATCATTAATTAAACCTTAATTAACTATTTAAATCTCTAATTAAGTTCACTATGTAGAACACAACAAACTCAGCATTGAGCGCCCCTTCAGTTTAGTCCCACATTGTTGGCGGAGGGCACTCTTGCGTGGTATAAATTGATTCTTGTCCAGAAGCTGTTTGCCCATACTGGGGATGGGCTCCTAAGTAGGCACTCATGTGTTATTCAATGCTTACATTTCAAGAGAGAGAGCGAGACACCTATAGACTAGAACCCCTAGAGCCCATAGGTGACAACGCTATTTAAGCGTAGCCCGCTAGGGATGAGGCCCAATATGGGTGGCCTACAGGCGGATTTGTTGATATATTGGGCTACCGATGTAACTGTGGTCCGACCCTAGTGGCTGTTGATTCAGTTCACGGCAGCCCAAAAACCAAAATTTTTGCTTAAGTGTTGAGTGTAAAACGAGAAGAAAAATTTCTAAAGTGTTGAGAGTCTACTGTGAGAGACTAAGTATGTGACTATACAGTGTTTTAGTATAAAAAGAGAGCCGTGTCTTAAGAATAAGAGGAGAGGAATAATAAGCTAACACTTATATATATTTTTAGAATATAAATTTAACCATTGACTTTGCCTTATGTATATAGAGTTTTTGAGGCTTTTGTACATGTAATTCTTTCACCTTTTTATTCTTTTTATTCAAGCTTGTATATAGTTAATTAGTTGTAAATAAATAGATACTAATGAGGTCTAATAGAAGTGCATTGTAAATTGATCTAACATGGATAGAGTTAGTGTATATAGTTTAATTAGTGTTTGATTCCTTTAATTGTATGTATTCTTTAGGCATTTCTTGTGTATAAAAATCTCTAACTATATTTAACTAACTCCCTAATTTGTATATAGTTGACTTAGATTGTACATAAGCTTAGATACTAAGGAATTCATTTGTAGATAATATTAGTAATTTTGGAATAAAAGATTGATTTTGGATCTTAAATAGTGATGTATATCAATAACTGCCTCTTAGTGAATGACCTGGATTGTAATGCTATACTACATACATGACTGTGACATTAAATAATCCTAATTAACAAGCAATCTGGATAGCACATCATATTTTGGCACCATTTCCAGGGAGGCAACTCTTTATATGCCAAAATTATTCTTTTATTCTTTCTTTGTATATATTTTTGTGTTCTTTGTAAAGACTGATTCATTTGTACATATTATTTTTGTATATAATGTTGTTGCATTAGGATTACATGTTAATTAGGGTTTATTAATGTCACAGTCGTGTTAGTAGTATGGTGTTGTAATTCAGACGGATGTCATTTTATTTATTTATAATTTTTACCAGTTTTATTCCAGGTTGTTCATTGGGAGATAGTTATTGATATATATCACTCTCTAAAATCCAAAATTAATCTTTTATTCCAAAATGTCAATTTTATTTACAAATAAATAAATTAGAATCTATACAAAAGAGAACCAAAGAGGGATGTCAGGTGGGCTCGGGGCAACAACAGGCGATGCTAGGGCGACGACCGGTAGAATTAGGGAAGATGAAGGATGGACTACTTGGAGGTTGAAGGCATGGAGGTGGAAGGAGAGGAGAGACTCTAATATGCATGGTAAAATGGTGATGGAGGTGAGGTGGACTGATAGAAGGGGTGCAAGGGAGAACGACAGGATCATGTGTTTCCGATGTCGGCGGTGGGGACATATGGCGGCTACTTGCCGATCTCCCATAGTGTGTTTAGAGTGCAGGGGATTTGGTCACAAGAGGGATTCGTGCAGAGGTCTTGGGGGGTAGATGAAAGACCGTCCTTTCCCACGCTCTGGAATTTTGAATTCTAGGGCTTTGCAGGCGCCTCCACCTCCCCCATCTTTGCGCAGCTCTGGGGGGCATACGGTTGATGTGGAGGTACCTATGATAGAGAACATCAAAGCGGCAGAGATGGCATTGCGTGGAGCGCTAGTCGGAGAGGTTATGTCTGGGAGATTGACGATGGAGAACGTGCGCAACCTAGTAAGCTCTCTTTCCCTTTCGACCAACTACTAGCAATTTGCCTTTTTGTCACCTACATGATTTGTCCTTTCTGGGCTGGGGATAATGGATGTTGAGAGGCTGCGATTTCAAATGTCTTGCAATGATGGCCTCACGGTGATCTGGAGACTGGTTTCTCCCTTTGATGGAGCCTTGCTAGAGAGGCCACCCCAGAGAGTGGGTTCCAGATCGGGAAAACTTGAGATCAAGGGATTACCTTTGCATCTGAGGTCGAAGGAGGTCATGACATCCATGATATTAGGGTTTGCCTCAATGGTAGAAGATGCGATTGTTGGACTGTTGGAGGGCGATGGGCACTCATTGAATGTGATGGTCGATGTGTTTAAAGCTGGCTTAGTCCCTGATAGATTGATTCTGAGGTGTGGTGGGAGTTCATGGCTACTGCGGCTGAGGTTCATGGTGGGTGCCACTGTAGCGAAGCAAGATAAGTCGTCTGGATCTAAAACTGGTGAAGAGGCAGCTGCGTCGGACATGTGCATGACTCCATCTGAAGAATCCCCATCTATCAAAAAATGCAAGGACCATCATTTGGGGGAAAGGGGAGAGGTATCGGCTGAAGAGAAGGAGGAATCGGTTTGGGTGGAAGCATCAAGACCAACGCCTGTGGTGGCAGGGGGTTCAAGAGACTTCGCTTGATTCCCTGAAGGATAAACAGGATCTGCAAGAGATGGAGGGTCTTAAATTTGATGGTGGTTCTTGCGCTAAAACTGGTAAGGGCAGATCACCTTATAGCCTCAGACAGAGGAAGTCAAAGGCTGACATACTGATGGATGAAGACAAGATTGTAGAGGTTATGCAGGTATGCAAGTGACAGAACCTTAGGGGGGAGGGATCTCGTGAGGATAGATGAGAATCCTCACTTGGAATGTGCGTGGGTTGCGCGACAAAAGCCGGAGGGCTTCTTTGATGAGATATTTGAGAGAATGGGGGATTGAATGTGCGATCATTCAAGAGACGCACATTGAGAATAACTCTGATAAGCTATGGTATGACCTGTTGGCTACGGGGACGAATGAATGTGTGAAGATTAATGCACAGGGGAGATCGGGGGGTATTGCTATCTGGTGGAGAAAGGTGTGGGCACCATGTCTGGAAGTTCACAAAGCCAGGCACATGTTGACTTGCAAATTCCAAATTCACTAGGGGCATGAATGTATCTGGGTTACTGGGGGTATATGGCCCTTGTGTTGCATCTGCTAGGCAGGAGTTGTGGGAGGAATGGGCTGCTCGGTTGAACTGGTGCAGGGGGGAGCATGGTTGACAGGAGGTGACTTCAACTGTGTGCTAACAGGGGCAGACAGGCCTATTGGTGGCACAGATAGCTCAGCTATTAGCTTCCATATGGTGGTTCAATCTCTTGAACTGAGTGAGTATCCGTCTTCTGGTGTTGAATTTACGTGGCGCATCCAAAATAGACAGATTTTTTGGGAATGTGAACATTCTTGAAAGATTTCAGCTGTCGACTGTTAGTGGCTTGGACTGACCTTTCTCTGATCACACCCCTTTGGTTTGGGATAGTGGGGAAGAAATCTAAGTTGGCTCATTCTTCAAGCTTAGAAATCATGGCTGAATGAATCGGGATTCTATCAGATGGTTAGTTCTTGGTGGCAAGCTAAAAAGGTGGAGGGCTCTGCTACTGTCAAATTGGCATCCAAGCTGACTGCTTTGCGCATTGTCTTAAAAGAGTATGGCACTACTGTAAACATGGTAAGGCAGCAAAGGAGGATGGAGGCTTTGAGTAACATTCAGGAGCTGGATTCTAAGGAAGCAGCAGGCCCTTTATCAGAGGAAGAACTTGCAGATAGGAAGGTGTGGTAGGGTGTGATATTGGATGAAGATCTTAAACAAGAAATTGCTTGGAGGGAGAGATCAAGACAATTATGGCTTAAGGAGGGAGATGACAACACGAAATTCTTCCATCTTGCGGCTAGCTCTCGGAGGCATGCAAATTTTATATCTTCTATTCTCAGAGATGGACATAGGATCTCCTCCATTCAGGAGATAAGATCAAAAGCCATCAAATATTATAGGGATGCTTCTCGGGCAATTACGAGGGGGGAATGGAGAATGGCAGGAAATGATGCTCCTAGTGTAACAAGTGAACAAGCCTCTTAGCTGACAGCAACCATTACTGAACATGAGACCCTGTAGGTAATTAAAGAGCTCAATATGGAAGGTTCCCTAGGCCCTGATGGGATACAAGTTTTCTTTTATAGAGAGATGTGGAATGTGGTGGGCAAGGAAGTGATGGAAGTCATTAGAGAGTTTGAGAAGGGAAATGCTGGTTTTGAAAAGATCAACAAGTCATATCTATTCTTACTGCCTAAGTCAGTGGGAGCAAAAAAGTTCTCAAACTTTAGGCCGATCTCACTTTCAAATTCCATCTACCTTGTTGTCAGCAAGATTTTAGCTAACCGACTGAGAACTGTTCTGCAGAGCCTAATCCATCCAGTGTAATCTGCATTTTTGCCCAGTAGGTCACTCCAAGAATCCTTCATTTTGGCTCAGGAAATGGTGAGTGGATGGCACAGAAGGAAGTGCTTGGCATTCATGTGGAAAGTTGATTTTCAGAAGGCATATGATTTGATCTCTTGGCCGTATCTCTGGGAGGTATTTAAAAGGAGAGGATTTCCTCCTTTATGGATCCAATGGATGAAAGGTTGTATCACAACTACCTCCTTTTTTCCACTGATCAATGGGAAGCCATGCGGTGTTTGGATTCAACCTCAGCGTGGGGTTAGACAAGGATGCCCTTTAGTCCCCCTGATCTTTAACCTTGCGGTGGATGGTCTTGCAAGGTATGCATGCAGATTGGCAGAGGTGGGTATACTTAGAGGGTATTCACTATCCAACAGGAGAAATTTCGCCCCCATTTTGCAATATGTAGATGTCACGGTCTTCTTTATGGAAGGGACCAAGCCTGCTGCACATGCTTTGGGGTTGTTGGTAAAGATCTTTGGGGATATTTCAGGCCTGAAATTGAACAAGGAAAAGTCTACCTTGATATGTTTTGGCATGAATGAGCAAGAGCAGGAGTTGGAGAATACATTGGGATCACCTCGAGCTAAACTACCAATGAGGTACCTAGGACTGCCATTGAGGGCTGCAAAGCTGAAGAAAAATGATTGGAATATCTTGTTTGATAAGGTCTCTGGCAAGTTGAAAGGCTGGAGTAATAAATTCTTGTCTAAGGGTGGGAGATTAATCCTTCTTAACTCGGTCATAACATCCATCCCGGTCTTTTACTTTAGCATTTTTAAGGCCCCGAAGTCTATTTGGAAATGTTTGGATGTTATGAGGAAAAGATTCTTTTGGAAAGGAGCTGGCCATGAGGGTGGTTTTATGCAGCCCATTAGATGGAATAAGATTTGCAGGCCAAAGGAGACAGGTGGTATGGGGATTAAGGCGCTCAAGGAGTTCAATGAGGCCCTACTGATTAAATGGGCCACCAAGATTCTGGATTGCAAGGAGGATTTGGTGGTAGATTTAATCAGGGACAGTTATGGTGGATCTAATAGTGCTCGGCAGAGGATACAACCGGTGAAACCTTCCCCTTTTTGGCAATCAGTTACCAGTGAAATCAGCAACAATTGGCATCTGCTGCAGCCTAGGCTCGGAGATGGCAGTGACTTTAGTCCGTGGAACGAGCATTGGTCAGATCTGGGGATTCTGAAAGAGGTGTATTCGAGGGCTTATGCTGTTGCTGTAGATAAGGAGGCTAAAGTCAGCAGCCTGTGGTTTGCTGCAGAGGGATGTTGGCGGCTGGAAGGGCAGGAACATTGCAGATCTGGCACTCGATTATGGGAGGATAGGCAGAACCTGATGGTTGCACTACGGCAGGTGCATCCTAGGTTGAATGTGGCTAATACTTATGGCTGGAATGGTGTATGTTTAGTGCAGCAGGCATATGAGAAGATCATCAGGTCTAACATTGAGATGGAGAGTGACCCAATTGACAGGAAAATATGGCTATTGAAAATCCCCTTGAAGGTTCAAATCTTCTTGTGGCTTTGTAGACGGGAAGGCCTGATCACTAGTGATCTTAAACACAGAAGAATGGGGACTACTTTAAATGCTTGCCACCTCTATGGTTTACATACTGACAGTACGTTGCATATTTTTTCCTCTTGCCTGGTCACAGACAAGATTTGGAGGATGATTTGCCTAGAACCTCTTCCCACCTGGGATTCCCTTTGGCAGAGGTTCGTTACTCCTGGACAGTTGTATGGGGGTATGGCTGCCATTCTGTGGTGTGTGTGGAGGGCGCGAAACGAAAAGTTTTTTTAGGAGAGATCGGTTAGATGTGAGAACATTGTAAATGAATGCTGGTCCCTCATACACAGTTGGGGATCTTTTTTGTAATGTTTTGTTTGATATGAAATATACTGCCCTCCGGATTGCTATCGTCTTTCGATAGCTTTCCTCACTATTTCAAAAAAAAAAAGAATCTATACAAAAGAAATTAGTCAAGTTAATTATGCACAAGTTAGAACAAATGAATTAAAGTTAGTGATATAACACCTCAGAATATATACAAAGAAAGGCATCAAACTCTAATTCAAGTTGGATTAATTTTATCTATACACATATAAGAATACAAACTATGTATAAATGAATAAAAAGAGAAGAGACTTGTATACAAAATATTTCCTTAAAAATTATGTACAAATACAAGATAAAGAGAATTGAATCATAATACAAAGAATGCCTAAAAAAGTATTTACATAAATAAGGCAAAAAGAATAGAAAAGAAGGATTATAAATATATACATAAGCCTAAAAAACTATGTGCAAATAAGGCTAAAAAGAATAAATTTAACTAAAGTTATAACCCTAAGTCTCCTCATCTTTACTAAGGCAAATACACTTATTATGAACTTAACTTACACATATTACACTTATTATGAACTTAACCTACACATATTTAACTCTCAACACTTCATATATATAAGTTCTTATTACTTAGCCTTTACAACACTTAACTTATGATCAACACTTAGTTATTTTTAGCCCTCATAGCCCACTTAACACTTAGCCTACAAGAATGGTTTTGAGACTACCTCAAACTAAATCGACAGCCCATTGGGTCGGATCAACAGTTTACATAAGTAGCCCCAGCCCTATATATGCTTCAAATATGCTTAATTTGCCCGTAGGATAAGCCTAAAAAACTATGTGCAAATAAGGCTAAAAAGAATAAATTTAACTAAAGTTATAACCCTAAGTCTCCTCTTCTTTACTAAGGCGAATACACTTTATATAAACTTAACTTACACATATTTAATTCTCAACACTTTAGTATATATAGAAGTTCTTCTCTTCTTATTACTTAGCCTTTACAACACTTAACTTATGCTAAACAATTAGTTATTTTTAGCCCTCAGAGCACACTTAACACTTAGCCTACAATAATGATTTTGAGATAACCTCAAATTGAATCAACAACCCATTAGGTTGGATCAACAATTACATAAGTAGCCCCAGCTCCATCTATGCTCAAATATGCTTAATTCGCATGCAGGCTTCGCCCCTAGTGGGCCACCCCTCATGGGCCTTAACCTATGGGCTCTAGGGTCTAATACGCAACACTCTATAGATCTGCCCAAACATAGATCACGAATATCAGGGAGCATGCACAACACATGTGCCAATCGGGGAGTGATAAACTCTGGTTTATCATCATTCTTATGCATTAAAACAAACCTAGCCCTTAGAATTTTAACTCCGCAAATGGGTTTTTGGGTTGCATTTAGGCGTCGCATAGGTTAGGCATGTATTGCATTGTTTTGTTATTTTTTAACATGTTTATTTGAGTGTTAGGGTTAAAATAGATAAGCAGAACCCTAAAACCCTAACAGTTATGAAGGCAAATGGTGAAGAAGAAGTTCAATTCAGCTGGAACTCAGCCAAATCCAGCTCCTCATACTTGGATGCCAGCTTACTTGGGTTAGGGTTAGCTCCATCAAGCTCCATTCAGCTCATCTTAGCTAGATGGTAGCTCAAGATAGCTCATCCTAGCTAAACCTAGCTTAAGTTTGCTCAGATCCAGCTCAACTTGGTTGAGTCTAGTTCATGCCAGCTCCATTCAGTTCATTGGGAGCTACAGCTAGCTCAACTAAGTTGACATTAGCTCAAATCTGCTCAGATCCAACTCAATTCAGTTGAGTCTAGTTCATCCCAGCTCCATTCAGTTCACTGGGAGCTATAGCTAGCTCAACTAAGTTGACATCAGCTCAGGGCCAGCTCTCTCCAGTTCTATTCAGCTCATTGCAACTCAACTCTTCCTAGCTTAGCTACTACTTGTCAACTAGTAGCTAAGCTAGCTCAAGAGTTTCCATCAGAGGTAGATCGAGCTCAACCTAGCTCTAGTTAGGCTGAAATCAGCTCACATTAGCTCAACTATCCTAGCTTAGCTACTAACCTGAGAAGTAGCTAGTTAAGCTAGTAGTTGAGTCTTCATGAAGACTCCCTCAGCTTCCTTAGCTCTAGTGCAGCATCAGTCTAGCTCCAGAAAATTTTCCTAGCTCCTTCTTCCTCAAACCCTAAGCTCTTTCACCACTACTCTACTAGCTAAGCTAGCTTAGCTAGCTTAGGTAAGCTTCCAACCTACTCCAACTCATGGCCATCCACCTTCCCCCTTAACCCAAACCTACCTTAACCCTAACCCATCTCTTTTGGCGCCAACACATGAGAACTTACAACCCTTCACTTTGGTGCCAAAAGTACATGCCTCTTCACCCTACCACAACCTCGAAAAGGCACCTTAAGGTGGTGCCAAACTACCATAACCACCACCTTATAAGGCCATCCCTACCCTACACCTACCCATCTTCTAGAACCATTGAGTTGGCGCCACCTAACCAACCCTTAACCACACCCATTTTGGCACCAACTCAACCTAACCTACACCTAAACACCTCTTCATATGGCACCAAATAAAACCCACCATAGATCCCAACAACTACCACCTACAACTCCATCTCAACCTTACAACACACTAACCTAAACCTAACCCAAGCTCTCACCTAGGGTTGGCGCCAACCATCAAGCACCCATCCATTTTGGCACTACCCCTCTCAACCCTAGGATCCTATAACCACTCTCTACAACCCATCTTAGCTCCTCATCCATTAACTACCCCTAACCCCCTTTCACTCCTATAAAAAGACCAACACCCACCACCATTAAGGCACCTTTGGCTACATAATTTCTACCTATACTTCCACCTCCACAGACGGCCAAGAGAAGAAGAAGAAGAAGAAGATTAATGGGACACTCTATCCCCTTGGTGCCTTCCCCTCTTCTCTTCTCTCTTGTGTCCACACTAGCCAAAGGGAGAAGCCAGGCAAGGGAGAAGACCTAGGGTACATGCCTACCCTAGGAGGAGGATCTTGAGGGTGGTACATGCCAACCCTTGGAGGAGATTTGGAGGTGGATTCATCCACCTTTGGAGGAGCCTAGGCACACCCCCCCTTGGGCTTGCCAGGGGGAGGATCACATCGACTTGGAGGAGTTTTGCAAGAAAGGAGAAGGAGATCTTCTTTTCAAGCCAAGGAGTAGCTAGGCTTGGAGCAAGACGAGCTTCATCTTCTTCACCACCATCATCATCTAAAGGATTTACTTTTTTTTTTTTTTTTGTTCAAATTCTAGTAGAAGCATTCCTCTACTTATAAAAAAATAATTCCATTGAGTAAAGAATTTTTGCCTTCTTTAAATTCTTGTAGCAATTCTTATAAGTTTTATTGCTTTATTTTTTTGTGCACTTACACTCCCTCCCTCTAATTACCCTAGGCCCCCACGTGCCTAGGGTGAGCTTAGAGAGAGGCCATTTTGTGTCACCTAGGCATTAGGTTCTTAAATGTTTTCCGCTTTAGTTTTGCAATTGCCCCCGTTGTTTCAAAAACCCTAAAAATCTTATATTCAAAAATACAAAAAGAAAGGTGATTCCCATATTCAAGCAAGAGATTCGATTTTGCAAGAATTTGCCTCCTTGGAAAACCCTAGATACTCTACTATCTAGGTTTACAAATTTTAAAAGCGAATCGATTTTTGTGCGTTGCAATGATTAAAACTCTAATTTTACAAACCATGCAAAAATCCGATCAGGGAGCCCATCCCCAATTTGGGCAAATGACCTACGGAGAGGGATCATTTATATCGCTTAAGTAGTTTCTCATCCCACAATGTGGGACTATCCTAAGCGCCTTTATAGAGCTACACTCAATGCTGTTATGTTATGTCTATGAAATGATTTTATTAGCAATTAGGGGGTTTAATTAAGGGGTGATTAGGGGATTAAGTTACAAATTAAAGTTATAAACATTAAATTAGTACATAGTGTTGGAACCTAGTTCCACTTTCTTCTAAGTTTTGGTATCAACAAAACCATTAAAAATCTAATGAGCTTTTGTGAGTGTAATTCATAGGTTCTTGGAATGTTATGCCTCGGAGGTTGATGGAGATTGATATTTCCATAATTATTTATGTTAATTAATGCCTAACTAATGTTGGTCAAAGAGTAATTTGGATTAGATTGCATTTACTTAATTTAGATTAGGCATTTTAGGTCATTCTGTAAACAATGCATACAATTGGGCTTTTAAGCAAATTTTCTCACAATTGTATCAAGTACGTTGATGTGCTTATTTTTATATATGCAGATACAAAATTTCAGCTTGATTGGAGCATGGCTGATTGGACTTTCTGATTTGAGTTCACTTAGAAAAAGATTGAGCCTTGTTTGTGAACTTATTTGGAAACTCAATTGGACCTAACCACTAGCCTATTTAGGAACCTAATTGACCTTAGCCTAGTACCTAATTCCCTAGCCATAACCAACCTATTTTTGGTTGACCAACACACCTTAATTTTCCATCATTATGGTTGGTCATTTAGTTGATTCTATTTCTATACCAGAAATGCTGACGTGAGACCCACATCCATGCAAAGACCTAAACCTACGTAGCCTATTCCACCCTCCAATATCTCTCAATTTATTCTCAGCTGAACACCCTCCACCTACGTGCAACACACTTCAACCGGCTATCCCATGACAACTCACGTAAACGCCATGCAACAAATCCTATCCCGACCTCACAACAAAAACCCACGTACCTAAGCCATCCACACCTTACGTAACACCCTCTTCCATCCCATCATCCACCAAATCCCAAAACCCATGCAAACGTAACCCATCCCACACGTTAGTTATCTTAGCCATGCAATCACCTACCTAACCCTCTCTTCACTTCCACCGAAAACACCCACCTTGTCTCGACCCACCTACGTAATCCCCACCAAACATCCCACCGAACACCTCTCTCCCCTCCACGTCACAAGACCCATGCTACCGTTGAAATAAACGTATAAAGAAAATAAATAAATAAAAATATATGTATATCAAATATTTTCACATAGATCAAAAATATTAAATTAAGTAAGTCAAACAAGATTTAGCAAGATCTAGAATAAAATAAAGCATAAATAATCTGTAATAGCACAAATAAACAAAATGAAGAAAGGTTAGAGATTACTTTGATCAAAACACTCATTAATGACTTTCCTTAGAGAAGGTACCACCCCTCACAATACTAGTGTATCAGGATCTGACGAATTCCTCCCATGATACGACGATCCATCTCCAAGATTTGACGCACTCCGATTTTGGACGTCCTCGAAAACCACCTCAGGAGAATGAAGGCAAGGCAATTTGGTTTCCAACCAAATTCCCGATTGATCTACCAATTTAATGGTTTGATCAATCAAAAACTTCTCGTGGATCTCTCAATCTCCTTGTGCAAGATTGACAAAGTGATTGGAGATTTTTCTACCAATCTCATGTCGAACGAACGCACCAAGAAAGAGAGACAAGAATGAGAGAGAGGGGGAGAGAGCTTTTCTACTCTTGTTGTGTGTTAAATGAGAGCCCTCTCGTGGCCCTTATATAGAGCCCACAACCAGATGTTAATGGAAATTCCCATTTTATAGAAATATGGCAATTGATCGACCAATTAAGTCTATTGTCGATCAAACTTGACTTTTTGGTCGACCAAACCAATTAATGGACCAAACTTAACTCATTGATCGACCAAAACAATTGGTCGGCCAATTTCACCTTTTGATCGACTAATCAAGGTCAAAATCGTGAGATTAAAACTTCATAGCAAAATAGTCTCAGTTTCGAATTGATTCTCACCCGAGCCCGAGATGGGTCGGGACGGGACGAGGTGCGCACACGTACGTGTGTGGTCCCCAGCCCCACCTCTCACTCTTTGCTACATAAGCCATGGGAGGCAGAAGTCTTTTACGCTCATCAAGAGGTTTGTCTACTTCCAGTATAGGACTAAAAACCTCTCCCAAATTTTACTGATTTCAACATGAATTTCCATGTCACCATATAACAATTGCATTCCGATTGATGAATTAGGCTCTCAAATCCAACATTCCCCTACAAATTCATTGTTGAAATTCAATGATAAATTCCTCGGCTACCACACTCTATTTTCAATAAAGGTACCTTTCGGTTTGAACCCTTACCTGAGTCATCCACCTTTACCACCACAAGAATAAAGTGAAACTAGTCTTGAACTCTAAACCTTTGATGTAGGATATATAGTGGTGACAACAGAATGAAGTTTTTGGTGATGATCTTCAAGGTTGGTACTTTTAAGGGCCATGCACCATATCCTGTTTCATGAGTGTAATCGAGAAAGACCCTATTCCCTTACCTGTGACCCACAGTAACACTCACATAGGTGGTATTTTCTAAGGATACACTGCTCACATCCTACCGTAAAGGCTTGAACCCATTCAGAGCCTTTGCTCTTCCTAAATTTGTAGCTTAAGGCGCTCAGGCTTGTAGGCATTAGACTTAGATGCAAAAACATCTAACAATGAGTGCCAACCAGTTCCCTATATAGCTTGTTGTTACCACATTGAACCTACTTTGTAGGATCTTCACTCAGTTAGGTTGGGTTGCTACTGCGGGTGAACTCCCAATGGGTCTCAATCCCATCCCAAGCCTCGACTTAAGGACTAAAGATCTATCAAGTCCTTTAGTAAATGGATCTATTGTGTTATCCTTGGATCCTATAAATTCCATAGGAATAACTCCTCGAGACACTAAATCCCTTACAAACTTGAGTCTGATTTGGATATATCTCCTTGTTTTCTGATTAAAATTTGAACTCTTAATCTTTGTTATAGCAATCATGCTATCACAATGCAAAGATATCGCAGGAATTGGGTTACCCACCATAGAGATTTTTGTAAGAAGTCCCTATAGTCATTCAGTCTTAAAGGTAGACTAGACTAAAATGGTCTATTTTGCAGACCACCAGGAGACTGCACCTCCTCCAAGGGTAAAGACATACCCTATAATACCATTACTCCTGGAATCCTCCATTTGACCGATCCAACTTGCATCACTATATCCTTCCAAAACTGAAGGATATTTATAATAATGCAAATTAAGGGAAGCAGTTCCCTTTAAGTACCTAAGGACTCAGTCTTAGGCATCCCAATGAGTATGGTCAGGGCAGCTTGTGTATCTACTCAACTTAGACACGAAAAAAGAAATATTTGGTCTAGTATAGTTAGACAAATACATTAAGCCTATATAATCTATGAATATCTTGTGAAATAGGCATTCCACTTTTGTTCTTATAGAGAGTTTTTGATAAATCAAAAGGAGTGCTTATAGCTTTGTAATCTTCATAGCCAAATTTCTCAAGAACCTTCTCAACAGAGGAGATTAAGGAGATTGCGAAATAGCTATCTCCTCTGTTGACCGAATCAGTTTGAGACCTAGGATCACATTTGCAACACTCATATCCTTTATCTCAAACTACTACTCAAGAATAACTTAGCTTTATTCACAATTCTAATGTCTAATCTAAATAATAATATATCGTCTATATATAGGCATAGGACAATACACATATCACCCTTAATTATAGAGTAGACACACATGTCATATTTATGACCTACAAAGCAAAAAAACTATATACTCTTATCAAACTTTTCATGACATTGCTTGGGTGCTTGTTTCAAACCATAAAGAGATTGAACAAGCTTGCATACCTTTTTCTCATTCCCAGGAGCTACACATCCCTCAGGCTAGTCCATAAAGATCTCCTCCCTAAGATCGCTATGAAGAAAGGCAGTCTTCACATCCATTTGGTGGATAGTGAGATAATAAATGGAAGCTAATGCAATAAGCATCCGGATAGTAGTTATCCTAGTTATTGGAGAATAGGTATCGAAATAATTGATTCCTTCCATTTACTTGAACCCCTTGGCAACAAGTCTAGCTTTGTATTTTTTAATAGATTTGTCAGGCCTAAGGTTTCTTTTAAATACCCACTTGTACCCAATAGTAGAACACCCTGGAGATAAATCAACCAACTCCCAAGTGCCATTAGAGATGATTGAGCCCATCTCATTCTTAATGGCATCTTGTTAGTGTTTAGCTTCAGAAGAAGTCATAGCATCACGATAAGTGGGGGGATTGTCCTCAATTTGGTAAGTAATATAATCACTTCCCAAATCCCTGGCAATTCTTGGTGTTTTACTTCTCCTAGGTTCAAACTCTTCTACTTGATTGGGTTCAGAATGGGAAGAGCTAGCCCCCACATTAGACATCCTTTCCACTTGATCAAGAGTAAAACCAAATGTGGTGGCTAGATCATTTGAAGTTACATTTTGAGGTAATCTAATCTTCATAGGGAAGACATCCTCAAAAAATATAGCATTGCGAAGCTCAACAATAGTGTTGACATCTATGCCTGAAATCTTAGATTTCATAATAAAAAATCTATAGGCATAGTTATTATCAACATAACCAAGAAAGACTGCGTCAACTGTCTTAGGTCCAAGTTTCTTCCTCTTGTGTTCTGGGACAACCACTTTTGCAAGGTAGCCCCATACTTTGAGGTATTTAAAACTTGGTTTCCTATTTCTTCAAATCTCAAATGGACTTATGGTATGCCGTATTCAAAGCTTCCCGCTACATGTAAATATGTAATCTGAGCTTTGCAAGAGAGCATTGACCATGTTAGTTAGGGTCCTATTTTTCTACTTTGCTATCCCATTAGATTGAGGAGAATATAGGGTTGTCACTTCAAGAACTGTACCAAAATCTTGGCATTGTTTATCAAATAAGTTAGACGTATATTCCCCTCCTGTATCTGACCTTAATTTCTTAAGAGTTTTCTTAGTTTGTGTTTTTGCTTCTTCTTAAAGATGAGGAATTTACTTAATGTCTCATCTTTAGACTTAAGCAAATATACATAGTAATATCTATTACTGTCATATATAAAGGTGATAAAATACTTTTTATTGTTCCTAATCAACACACTGTTGAACTCGCAGATATCTGTGTGCACCAAATCTAGAACCTAAGTATCTCTAGTAATAGAGTGAAAAGGCTTTCTAGTTTGTTTAACGTGCACACATATCTCGCATTTCTTAGTTTTATCTATGGTATGTTCAGGAATCATATTTAATTTCACCATTCTTTTTAAAGAATTGAAATTTACATGATCCAATCTACCATGTCATATATCACAAGATTCAATATTACTGTAAACTGATTAAATCGAATAAAAACTAACATTATTTAGAGCATTTTTAGATGATACATCCACATCACATTTCATTCTAAATAATAGATCAAAATCTACCAAAAACCCATTTCCATAAAATATTCCATGTCTCAACATAACAACTTTATTACATTTAAAGTTTAACTCAAAACTCTCTCTAACTAACAAGGAACCAGAAAGAACATTCTTTTTCATAGCAGGAATGTGCAACACCCTGTTCAATTTCCAGACTCGCCTTGAGAAAAACCTTAAGACCATGCGTCTGAATACCAGCACCTTTGTTATGAACGCGTGCCCCAGACGTATTTTAAGACGTCTGGGAGGTGGGCTAGACGTCGGACCAGACGTCTCGAATTACTTCCAGACGTCGTATAAGACGTCTGGGATCATTGACAGATGTCTGGAAATCTGTTATCTTTGACACGTGCGGGTCGTCTACGCGCCTGAGCGCGCAGACCCGCATATTCGCTTATTCCTTCTACGGCTGCAGATTCCCCTGCCGCGCTCCTTCTCTCTCCTCCTCGCGCGGCCTTAAAAGGCCACGCGCTCTTCCGTCACCACCACCTCCTTCCTCTTCTCCTTCAGCCAGTGAGCGCGAGAGCGAGCGCGAGGTTGCAGCGGCAGCGGCGGCCGCAGTGAGCGCGGAGGAGGTGCTGCGTGCGAGAGCGGCGCTCAGCCGTGAGGGCGAGCTTGCCGGGGCTGCCAGGGCCGGCCGGCGGGGAGCGCAGCGGGCGCGGGGCGACGCGGGGGGGACTTCTGCGGTCCGAGCAGCAGGCGCACGAGGTGCGACGAGGCACGGCGTCGCGAGTGGAGGGCGAGTCGCGGCTTGATTCTGGAAACATTTCCAGAATCAGACGTCTGGGCTGATAGCCAGACGGCAGGGGAGACGTCTGGAAGACCATCCAGACGTCTGAAAGGTGAGTTCTTCCGTCTTCTTCCTTCCTGTCGACTGACCGTACTGAGAAAGAGAGTTGGGTGCGCGCAGGCTCGGTGATTCGCCATCCAACGCGAATCAGACATCTGGCTGTAGTACCAGATGGCGGGAGCGACCTCCAGACGTCCAGGGTGACAATCGGACGTCTGGGAACTAGGCCAGACGTCCCCGCAGGCTTCTGGACATCTGAGAAACCACGCAGAACAAGGTAATTCTCTGATCCACTTTTTAAGACGTCTGGAAGAAGTTCCAGACGTTTGATTTTACACAGTGTCATCATTTTCGACCCGTTGAGGGCCCGTTTGGGTTCCGTTTTTCGCGTTTCGAGTTGCGTTCTTTCCGAAATTAATTCCTCTACTCATCTACAGTAGCTATACACTATTTTGAGACACTCCTTGTGTTTGATCCTTGTGATAGGACCTCGTTCCGTTGCAGTCTTGGGGGTCGCGGAGGCACGCGAGATTCCCGATCACGCCCCCATTACTCCCGTCGTACCTGGTAGAGTGGCTTTTAAGTATAACCTGTTAAATTGTGGAATCATAAATAGAACCTAGGACATTGCATGAATCCTAGGAATGAAAAACAGATTGAATGATAGATCCTAGGTGTTGCATGAATCCTAGGGCTGGAAAACTAGATTGTATGATAGATCCTAGGATACGGCATGAATCTTAGGACGGGAAAACTAGTGGAACAGATGAATACTACGGTCTTGGAAAAATGGAAAGGAACAAATAGCTGCCTGTAATTGAATTAACAGCTGCCTGTTGAATAAATAAACGTGTTTGAGAACATGGATTGTGATAACGTGAAACTGGAAGGTGAAACTTAGACGTTCTGAGCTGGAACCCTACGGGGAAGTAGGAGTAGAACTCCTGGAAAGTGAATGGAATAGAATTGGGGAAGTGAGCTGGCCCTTGAGTACGGAGTACCAAGGAGAGCGACTGTCCCCCTGTTTAGTGCAGAGCGGAGCCAGCCGCCCCAGGGACCCGGGGTTAGGACTGGCCACTCTGTACCGACTTGCTGGCCCTCGTGTACGTAGTACCGAGGAGAGCTACTAGTGTAGGGAGGTACTAACTACCCCACGGGCCCCGGGGTTCTACTAGCCTCCCACACCGACTTGTTAGGCCCACTGGGGCAAACCAGGGTAGTCAGGAGAGGGTGCGCGGACTATGGAGGGGCAAGGCCCCTGTTTGGTTACTGTGGAGGGGTTGGACCCCTGTTACTGAGAGGGCTCTGCCCTGTACTAGTTCCGTGCTGTGCTTTGGGCGCACCCGTTAACGGAAACGACTGACCGCGTGCCAGTGCGGGTTAGCTACCCGTGCGTTTACCGTGCGTGCCGTAGTCACCGTTACGTCTGTCAGTGACCTTGGGGTGGTTGACTAAGAGTAGGATCACCACGGGGGACTCTCCCGGCCAGGAGAGCACCACGTGCTACTTCTACTGTTCGGAAAACACTGCAATCAAGATCGTTCCCACGAGGAACATTCGAGATCAAGTGAAAGCTCTGAGAAATAGATAAATCGTGAGATAATTGAAAGACTGAAATAAAGAAAGTAGCAGAACTTAACAACTACTGTACACTCTACTGTTTCTGTAGTTTTATTTGCCACTCTACTCAGCGTTTTGCTGATGTGTTACACTCGTTACCTTTCAGGACCAGGTGTTGAGCAGCCAGGGTTAGCGGCTGCAGAGGACGCTGGGCCGAGTAGGGTCCAATAGAGTTACCACTGTTTCTTGTACCTCTTTTTGTTCCGTTATAGTGAGTAGTTCTTGTTTCCGCTGTACTTTTCTTTACCTGTAGTTCATATTTAGTTATGAATGTTGTTCTACTGTTGTGGTGGTATATACTGTAGTAGTTTCTTTTCTTGCTGCTGTATTTTCTTACTGTTAGTTATATTCATGTTGAATGTGGTTTATTTACTGCTCTTTTGGTTACTTCCTCGTTGGACGACTAGGTCTTGGGATTAGTTGAGTCGGTCCGGTTCTCGTGTCTCGTAGGGGCTCGGGAACCGGGTCGTTACAACCTTGGCTGCAAAGTCGTTCCCCATCTTCACAGTCCTGCCATTGTAGGTCAGATAGGAAGAAAAGAACTATCTATCAGTGCAAATATGTACATTGGCTCTAGTATCCACGAGCCATTCAGTAGGATCATGAATAACATAGAGTTCGGGTTTTATTGAGAAATACCCATCTCTAGGCCCGGCCTCCTCGTTGATCACATTCACTTGAGGATTCCCATCTGTGGACTTCTGCTGAGCTTTATTAGGACAATCCTTCTAATGCCTAACCTGCTCACAGTGCCAGCATAGTTTGTTCTTGGATTTCTTTTAGATCTTAGGCTTGGCCTTTGTTTTATTTGTATTGTGCTTATTTTTATTCTCCTTGCCCTTAGATGTCATGACATTCACCTTAAACTCCATAGGCATTAGGGTTTCTATTTCCTATGCTCTTCCTTAATAATAATGGTTATCATCAAGTCATCAAGAGAAATCTTTTCCTTTCTTTGCTTGAGGGCCATCCTGAAGTCCTCCTAAGATTTAGGAAATTTCTCAATGATAGACATGACTTGAAACTTCTCAGGAAGCTTCATTCCAGCCCTTGCTAAACCATGGAGCAATAATAGAAATTCGTATGCCTGCTCTGATAACAATTTACCCTCTGACATTTGGAATTTAAAGAATTTTGCGACAGAGTATTTTTCAATATCAAGATCCTTGGTATTATACTTCTTGTCCAACTCCTCTCATAGCCCCTTCGCAGTGGACGTGAATGTCTGTACACATCAAACAACACATTGGATAAAGCCAATAAGATACAACCATGACAAATGCGGTTACGCTCATTCCACACCACTACCTTTTGGCCATCAGGAGTGGGTTTTTCCTTATCCAAAACTGGGCATTCGATTTCCAATGTCAAGATTAAACCAATGGTGATAAACCAAATCTTCATGCATTATTGCCGACGCTTGAAATTTTGCCCATTAAATTTCTCAGGCATACCAGATAAGTCCACACGTGATTTAAAAGTTATTTTTGACATGCCAAATATTTTAGATCTAAGCAATACCTTCTCTAAGATTGTTGAAATAAATGTATAAAGGAAATAAATAAATAAAATCATATGCATTTTCAATGTTCTCACATAGATCAAAAATATTAAATCATGTAAGTCAAACATGATTTAACAAGATCCAAAATAAAATAAGAAACAAATAACATGCAATAACACAAATAAATAAAACGAAGAAAGGTTAGAGATCACTCCAATCGAAGAGCCCATTAAGGACTTCCCTTAGAGAAGGTATCACTCCCCACATTATCGGTGCATCGACATCTGACAAACTCCTCCCAGGATACGACGATCCACCTCCAAGATTCGGTGCACTCCGATCTTAGATGTCCTTGAAAATCACCTCAAGAGAACAAAATCATGGCAATTTGGTTTCCAATCAAATTCTCAATTGATCTGCCAATTTAATGGTTTGAACAACTTAAAACTTCTCGTGGATCTCTCAATCTCCTTGTGTATGATCGACAAAAGTGATTGGAGATTTTTCTACTAATCTCACGTCAAACGAACATACCAAGAAAGAAAGACAAGAATGAGAGAGAAGGGGAGAGAGTGAAGAGAGCTTTTCTGCTCTTGTGTGTCAAATGAGAGCCCCTTTGTGGCCCTTACATAGAGCCCACGACCATACATTAATGGAAATTCCCGTTTGATGGAAATAAGACAATTAATTGACCAATTAAGATAATTGATCGACTAAAATAAATTGATCACCCCTTTCTCTTTTTATCGCTTTCAAGTGTAGATTTCCAATTTTCTAGTTATAGAAATTAGTTGTAATGAACAAATGATTATCAAATATTGGTTCTCTTTCTCTCTCTTTTCTCTGTATTATTCTCTCTCTTTGTAGTATTCTTTCTCTTTCTTCTATTGTTTATTCTTTAAGTAGAATAGCTAGCGTAGATTAATTTCAACTAGCTACTCTGCTTCGTGACAATAATTCCAACGTAGTTTTTAATCAAACATTCGCCTCTCCATGTTCGACCCGAGACTTACCAAAGTTTCGGTAAATTTTATATGATAGTAGATTTTTACGCAACTATAATGATGGTTTCAAACTCAAACCTTTTAGCATATAAATTTTGCTAATAATTTTGGCGTCGTTGCCGGGGAGGCGACGCTCTTTAATTTCCTGCATTTTCTACTTTACTTATCGTTTACCTCACTTGTCTCCATTCTTATTGTGATTGTAGGTACTCTCTTGAGGCAAGCAAAAGTAGTAGATTGGAGCAAAGTGCAGTTGAAGGATTGGTAAGTATACCCCACGTCCTACCCCTTAGTTTTCATTCCACCACCTAATAACACAAATCCTAATTAACCTAGGAGCTTGCATAAACTCTAAGGTTAGTTCTGGTTGTTTATTTGCCACCTCCACCCGCCTCATCCTCTGCTTATAAAAAAAATATATATAAAAAATCCCATAGAGGTACACAACCTCTTTTGATTTTTCATACTTAACCAGTAACCCGATCTTTGGAACCAGTACATGCAAATGAACACATAATTGTGTAGAAATTTGACTAGGTAACCACTTGTGTGCCTAATTCAGTGGTGCATCAAGCCAATTGTTTGAGTTTGGGCAGCATCACTTCATCTAAAAATAACTAATCAAATAGCTTGCTCATTAGGGTTAACATTTAAAGTCAGTACTGGGCACTCCATCTTATTTTCATTTCAAAAGAAAACATCTTTATTTGTGGTTGTAAATCCTGGTGTGCCTCCTGAACTTGATTGAATCCACCTCAATTCAAACCCTAAAAGCTACTTAAGTAAGATTTAAACTCTAAAATCCACTCATTCAAATAATCTTGCTTGAAAACCTTGGTTGTGCACTCACTTATACATCTCAATCAATCATTAAGGGCACAACCTTGATAAAGGGCCCATCACATTCCCAAGCACATTCAATCCTAAGCCTAATTAAAATAGAGTAGACGTTAGCCTTAAGGATTGGACTCGCTCTTCGGGGTCCAGATGGAGATTATTTTTGATTAATCTGCTTCTACTGTTCAATCTGATGTCTAGCTAGGGGAGCAGTGTCAAACGATCGCGATTGGGGGTATCAAAGGAACCTGAGGCGAAAGCCAAGAGAAGAATCTTTTCCCCAATCCCTCCCTCTAACTAGTTGAATTGACTAGAAAGAAGTAGACCGAATCATTCTTTTCATCTCAAGATGGGTTCTAAGAGTCTGTAGGTCTTTAGGCTATCCCACCTAAGGACAGGTTTGAGCGTTTGTACTGTAGGGCACCTTTCTTTTCTCTTTTCTCTTCCACTTTGCCATGGATCCTTCCACATCCTACTCACATTTCCACTCTTACCCTCTTACCACCAGTTATTCCTAAGATGATTACTATCTTGACCCGATTTATGACCATTCATCCATTAGTTGGGATAACTTTGATTGGGGATACAATTCCAAACCTCCATGTTCAGGGTCTCACCCTGGACACCATGATTTTGATTTTTATCCTTCTTCGAGCTACATCTATTATAGATCATCACCCTCCTATGGACAACCAAATACGATCTACAATCAAGAAGGATATTCTGATTACAATCCCTACCCTCCCTAGGACTACACTGGATATAGGTTATCACCCCCTCTTTGAACAGCTCGAAGTGACCTATTATTAGGGAGGGCACCAAGAACCTAAATTCCTTGACTCCCCTGGATTGAACCTAAATCCACCCAACCCTGAACCAAACCATTTGGTTTAGGTGAACCAGGTCTAAGATAAGGTGTTGGCTAACTAAAGGAATACCATTCAATCTTTAGAAGCACAGCCAACACCCTACATTGAAGAATTGGAGCCTTTGATTGAAATGATTGATGATCTAAATAAATATTTGTTGGAATTGGCTCCAAGATATTAAGGATAAGGATTTGGGTGAGTTTTTACTTAGGAAGTTGTCAAAATTGAGGATGAGATTTGTGGTTGCTTTAGTTCAATCTTGGGATGATTCCCAAGATGAACCCCCTTCAGGAGAGCTAATGTCAGAACTCGCTCAGGCAAGGGACACATTTTACAAGACCAGGGATGATCAAGTTGGTCTAGAGAAACCAATTAAGGATGAATTGATTACTTCACCTGAGATCCTTGAGGCAGGGTACGAGGAAAAGTATGCCTCTATAGACTGGGAAATGATTGATGATTTTGAGACATATATAAATGCGGATCCAGAATTCTTTGATTCTGAGGGTGAAGAATCTTTATGTGAAGTCTCACCTGAGTTTAAGGAAAATGATTTTAGTGAGACATATGGGCTTGAGGAGTATGATGAATCATTTGATAGCCCGATAATTGAGGATTGTGATCCATCGGGGTTAGCATAGAGGATTCAGATCTTGACTTCATGGATGATTCAATTAGTAGCCCCATTCTTCAACCACACCCCAAAGTGTTGAATGATGACATTTCCGAAATAATTGGACCCAAGTCAATTTTGATTTAGCCATAAATTTTGGACTTGGATATTTTATACGGGGATGATGACACTTTAGAGGTCCTGGAAACATTGATTTTGGAGGAAAGGAATCAGGAGATGACAATTTGGGAAGCTAATTCTAGGAGAGATACATATTTGGATCTAAGGGTTCCTTTATGTTTGAAACCACCAACCTTTTATCAGGACCCTTATGATATTTACGACTCTAAGGATGTGCAACCTAAGTGTAGATTAATGGATTATCTTTTTGAGCAAACTGTTAACTGGACAAATGAGCCCATTGATTTAGATTTACCTATTGTCTGACATTTTTGGCTTAGGTTGGATCCTCACAAACCGCAGGCTCGGCTCTGCTTGCATACTGATCTTAGGTTCTGGGTAATTTTTATCTAGAACCATAGTTACACTCGACTCTGGGGCATAGGTCTGCACCACAATCTCATCCACATCTATAGACATCTCCTTGTAGATCCAAAAATTGATCATATTTTGATCTTGACCTGCACCTGTGAATTCTTGATTTCTTCTTTATTTGTATAGTGTGCCTGGCTGAAGGCAATAAATTTAGCACATATACAGTCTGTTTTATCTCGAAGCTGATCAGGTAATCACGAAATTCAGGTGTTTTCTTCTCTACTCTGCACTTTTTCATGTCATTTAATTCAATGAGGACATTGCATTAGATAGGCATGGGGGGTGGATATTCATCTCTGAATCATCTTGTCTGTTCCATAGATTCTTTTTATTTTCTCTTTATTTTTTTAAAAAAAATTGAATTAGGAAAAGCGAACATGGGCATTAGAAAATTTTCAACTTTAGGGAATGATACAATAAGACCTGAACACTTAGATTCTTCAAGTCGTTCGGCTTAATCAGCCTCGATGTCCACTAAAATGTGGACTTGTTTCTTGAGTCCTCACCATTCTAAATTCATTTTTAATTGTTTAAATAAGTTAAGGTGATAAGTACATGACTTATCAACCTGCCCTCTTACTTGAGGGAATTTATAGTCTAAGCATTTACACACTATTTGCACTAACTCACTTTTTGACGGTTTTGACGGAAATTAGGTAGCTAATGAACCTTCTAGGGTGGTATGGTTGGCATGTTATCGTGCGTAACATCCCATTGGTCGGTTGTCAAGAGCCCAGCCACAAGACCATTTTCTTTCTACTACCTTTAGGTAAATCTTAGATCAGGGAAGCTACCTACTTAGAAAAAAATAAAAAAATAGAGAAATACCTAAAAAGAAAAAAAAAAGAAGAAAAAAAAAGAAGCCACACTTCACCGCACGAGTATGGCTCGCAAGTTGTTGTGGGTAATAGCCCATTGGCCAGTTATTCAGAACCTAGCTCACGAAATGCATGTTTAATTCCAAACACTTAGGAAGAAGTAGAGAAGTAGAATAAGACGGGGAGATATACACTGGGTTCACACTTGTGTTAACCCCATAAAAATAAAAAGTAGGGAGAAAGCTATTGGTCGGATAGATACACCTTTTGGTAGAATTTCTTTTCAAGGTCACCTAAGGCGTAGAAACCCAAAGTCCGTTCTAATTACTTATCAGTTAGTCTATCACAAACACAAAAATATGCTTAAAAGTTAGAGTTCTTTTCGAGTCTTGGGTGGGTTGGGAAGTCGTAGGAAGTTACCCCGAAACTCTTAACTCAAAAATTTAAAAAAGTTGGAAAAGAAGAAACAGAAAAAAAAATGTATTTGCTTTTGAATAAGGTGAGGGCTTGGGCAGCCTGTATTTTGGCAGATACCCGGGCACTGTTGAGTCTAGGTAGTTCAGGTCTTTAGTAGAAATTTCTCAGTGTTGAGAAAAGAAGAAACAGAAAAAAAATGTATTTGCTTTTGAATAAGGTGAGGGCTTGGGCAGCCTGTATTTTGGCAGACACCCGGGCACTGTTGAGTCTAGGTAGTTCAGGTCTTTAGTAGAAATTTCTCAGTGTTGAGAAAAGAAGAAACAGAAAAAAAATGTATTTGCTTTTGAATAAGGTGAGGATTTGGGCAGTCTGTGTTTTGGCAGACATTCGGGCACTGTTGAGTCTAGGTAGTTTAGGTCTTTAGTAGAATTTTTTTAGTGTTGAGAAATAAATATTTCCCAAGTAATTTGATCTTAATTCTTTTATAAATAGCATATATTTTGCTAGGGACTAGCAAAAGATAGGAATGGGGGTGTGATGTAGACACATCTTTGTTACATAAACTGTCTATTTATACATTTTTTTGGCGTATAATTGCATCATACAATATAAATATTACATAACATGTATCATTCTGCATTTAGATAATTAGTATGTATAAAATATAGGTTAATTTTTCCTTTTTTTTGCTAGGGGATAGGACAATATTATTTCAGGGCCTTGGATTGAAGATCCAATCATACGGATCTGATTAGGGTGGCAATTGGAGTCCAATGCCTCATAGATCACCTTGATCGGACCTCCATAGCATCAGATGCAGTTCGAGAAAGATCAGAGGTCAAGGGTCATTATGGTGTCAATCCTTACCTCGGATGACAAATCCAACTGCATGGGTGGGTTCGGATCAATGATCGCAACCCAACGATGTGAAAATCGGTCCAATCTGACATTCGTGGCACCATCTATGAGCAATAGAAGGTGGACGGCCTTGATGATGCCATGTGGCACCATCCCAACCATCCAAACCCGCCAAGGCCCTTCGCTTAACCTCCGAAGGCGCAATTGAGACTCAATCTTAGTTGTTGGATCTTCATCCAACGGCTGAGATGCGAGATCGCGAAAAACATCTGCAAGACAATCCAAGAAGATGGAGCATTGGTTCAGCATCTTATCTTCAAGAAGCGGTGCACGATCGAAATCTGATTCGTGGGTTTAATTGGTGCGGATGGCGAGCGCTCAAATTCGATCGCACGATCTTCATCAAGCGGCTACGAAGGTGTCGACATGGTTGCGTAGATGGGTGAGCGCACAAACGTGCATAATGATGCCCTGGTGGACACACGATTTGATGCACAACCTCTTAGTAGCGCGAAGTGAGGCGCGATGTGATCTGAGCGCTAATGGTTGAAGGCGAGGAGGCGAGCCATGTGGCTTCATGTGCTGCATTTGATCTTGATCACACGGCCCTACTCCACGCAAGCTTCAGCGACGTGGGGTCTTTAGTAAACCTTGTAAGCGTCACTAAAGACCCTGCCATTAATTTCAAGGCCTTAAAAGACCCTTTTGCCCATAATTTTTACACCTATAAAAAGGCCACGCATACCACTAATTTCTTCATCCCTTCTCTTCTTCTCTCACCCCCTCCAAAGCTCTACAAGTTGGTTTCATACCTAGGATGCTCCACTAGAGTCTTAAACATAATTTTTCCATCTTCTCATCCCCATTCGTGGAGCTCTTGCGGTTGTCTTCTCACCGCCATTCGGGAAGTGGATCCCGCCACGACGTCGCCCTACTCCATCCTCCATCCTTCAGCTTCGTCCTCCTTCATCCAGCATCTCATCCTCATCATCTAGGCGTTTCGTCAACGTGGTTCGTCCTCCAAGCAGCTGTTAAGGAGGATAACTTCTCACCCCCTTCTCTTTTTATCTCTTTCTAGTGTAGATTTTCAACTTTCTAGTTATAGAAATTAGTTGTAATGAACAGATGATTATCAAATATTGGTTCTCTTTCTCTCTCTTTTCTCTGTATTATTCTTTCTCTCTCTCTTTGTAGTATTAATCAACGTGATTTTGTATGAGAAAAGATTTGAGTTGGAAACCCATTGTAGTGCATAGAAATTCGCTAACCAGATAAAATTTATACCGAAACTCGAGGTTAGTCCTAGGTCAAACACAAGGAGGCGAACGTTTGGTTTGAAATCCGTGCTTAGATTTTATTTATTTTTTTGTTTTTGTCTTTTATGATTTTTTTTTGGTATTTTTATAAAGCAAGAGATCAGATTGATAAAACTTTATCTAACTAATCTACTTACAAAATAAGAGGGAGAGAGAGAGAAATAATCACATATATTTTCAATATAGAGTTTGCTACAGATAAGAAAGCGAAAGACTACACTAGAAAGCGAAAAGATAGAGAATGGTGAGAAGAATCCCCCTCGATGGTTGCTTGGATGATGACTCACTCTGATGGTGCCTACATGAAAGTGGTGAGAGGCTGGAGGAAGGAGAATGGCATTGGAGGATGGAGGGTGGGATGGTACGGCGTCGCGGTGAGGATCTACTTCCCGAAGTGGTGAGAGGATGGCCACGGGATGCCCCACGAATGGGGGTGAGTGGCAGGAAAATATTTTGATTTTTTACTCTAGAGGAGCATCCCAGGCTTGGGACAAACTCTCTCTAGAGCCTTGGAAGTGGTGATGGAGAGAAAGGAAGAGATGAAGAAGAATGGGAGGGGTAGGGGTCCTTTTATAGTGGAGGACAAAGGGTTTAGTCATTCAAGGGTCAATAGCAACATCAAAGACGTCGCTAAAAGTCTGCCTCAAATGTCTCTGAAGGTCTACAGCAAATGCACACACCCGCACGCTCATAGCTGCAGAGGCGTGGCCAATGGATAGCCATTAGATTGAGGATGGACGGCTGGGATTGTGCAAGGATCGTGTGCTCAGCTGATGCGTCAGAAGGGTGTTGGACTGTGCGTACGATCATGCATGCACGCGCAGGTGTATCTACACTCATCTATTGCACCGCATGGGGCATCTTGTGTCGCTCAATCATGATCGAGAAGTTGAATTTGAGCGCGCCTCTTTGCTGTAGTTAATTGAAGGCATTGGAGGAGTCAAACTCATGCTGCGGGTTTGAGAGGTGTGCGGGTGACTATTGCGCCAAGGGAGTGAGAGTGTTGAGAAGATGATCAGCTCATGAGGCATGGCCGAGGATGGATCTCAGTCGTTGGATTAGGATCCAATGGCTAGGATTTCTCCTTGAGGCGAGGCAGAGTCTGTGACCAATATTGGGCAGCCTAGATGGCACCATGTGGCGCCATCTAGGTCATCTATCTTCTTTTCTTTGTAGATGGCACCGTGGACATCGGATTGATTATATTCTCACGTCGTTGGGCTGTAATCATCGATCTAGATCCATCCATGCGGTCGAATTTGGCATATGAGGTTCTGAATGGCACCACCTTGTCCCTTGGCCTTTAATCTTCCTTGGACAACATAATGTGCTACGGAACTCCGATTAAGACGATTTTGGAGGCATTAGACTCTGATCGTCGTCCTGATCAGATCCGTATGGTCGGATCATCAATCCCAGGCCCCAAAATAAATCTCGTTCTCTCCTAATCACAAAAGGACATGAACTAACCTATAATTTATACAAACTACTCTAATGAAGAATGATGCATGCTATGCAATATTTATAATATGGAATACATATCTAAGCTTAAGATCATGCATAAATAGGCATTTTATCCTAAATAAATGTGTCTACATCATATCCCCATATCTATCTTTTGCTAGTCTCTAACAAAATCAAACTAAATGCTATGTATAAGAACAAAATTAGGATTCAATTACTTAGGCAAGATTTGTTGACTACATTATAAAATTTCAATTAAGGACCTAATTATAAAAGCTCAACAGTGCCCAGGTGTCTGCCAAAATGCAGACCGCCCAAGTCCTTGCCTTATTTGAAAAGGGAAGATAAATTTTTTTTGTTTTCTTCTTTTCTAATTTTTTTTGGATTTTTGAGTTTAGGGTTTTGAGGCAGCTTTCTATGGCTACCTAACTCACCCAAGACCCGAAAAGAACTTTGAGCTCTAAGCGTCATGTGAAAGGTGATAGACTCACTAGGCGACTATTAAAACGAACTTTAGGTTTCTACGACCCTGGGCGACCTAAAAATTATGCCTCATGGTTTATCTTTTCGATTGTTAGCTTTCTCTATACTTGATTTTTTATGGGGTCAACACAAGGATGAACCCAGTGTATATCTCCCTAGTTTATTCTACTTCCCCACTTCTTCCCTAAGTGGTTTAGAATTTTTGTGCATTTCGTGAGCTGGGTTTTGGACAATTGGTCGATGAGCTGTTACTACTGACAACTTGCTGGCCATACTCGTGCGGTAAAGTGTGGCTTATTTATATATATTTTTCTTTTCTTTTTTTTTAGGTATTTCTCTATTTTTTTCTTTTTTTTCTAAGTAGGTGCCTTCCCTGATATAAGATTTACTGAAAGGCAGCAAGAAGAGAATGGTTGTGTGGCTGGGCTCTTAACAACCGACCAATGTGTCGTTACTACCGACAACTTGCCAGCCATACCACCCTAGAAGGTTCATTAGCTACCTAATTTCTATAAAAATTGTCAAAAACTGGGTAAGTGCAAATAGTGTGTAGATGCTTTAGACTTGAAGTCCCCTCAAATCAGAGGGTGGGTTGATAAGTCATGTACTTATCACCCTAATTTATTGACCAAGTTAGAATAAAATTACTTGGCGAGGACTCGAGACTAAAATCACATTTTAGTGGACACTCGAGCTAATTAAGCCTGAAGACTTGAAGAGTCTAAGTGTTCAGGTCCTTAAGTATCGTCTCCTAAAGTTAACAACTCTTAATGCCCAAGTTCTCTTCTCCTAATTCTAATTCTATTTTTTTTTCTTTTTGAATTTTTAAAATTTTTTTATTTTTTTCTTAAATAAAAGAAATTCCATAGAGCTAACAAAATAATTTCAGGAAAGTATCAACCCCCCCATGCCTAAATGATGCAATGTCCTTATTGTAAAAATAAAGACACGAAAAGGGTGGAATAAACTGAATATCACCTGAATTTCATGACAATCTGGTCGACTCCACAAAGAGAAAGGAGTATACACACATGCTAAGTTTATTGCTTTAGCTAGGCATAATTTACAAACAAAAAGAAGGTTATGAATTCACAAGTGCAGGTTAAGATTGGAATTAAAAGATTGATCCTTAAACCCATTAGCAGAAGATGTCTACAGATGTGGACCAAGTTGTGGTGCAGACCCATGCCCCAGGATCGTGTGGTTCTAATGTTCTGGTTGAAAATTACCTAGAACTGGAGATTGTTGTGCTTGTGGGGCCGAGCCTATGGTTTTGTGGTGTGCAACCCAAGACTAAAGTAGTGGACAATGGGTAGATCTGATTCACTAAATTTGGGTGTCCACTTAGAGTTCAGCTCAGAAAGATAGTTAATTATTTCAAGCTTGGGTTGCACGTCAAAGATATCATAAGGGTCTTGATAGAAGGTAGGTGGTTTTAGGTCAACAAGAACCCTTAGATGCAAAATTCCATTTCCCTCGGAATTCACTTCCAATAATTTAAATTCCATACTCCTCTCCTCTAGAATCAAGTGTTTGGTTTCTAGAACCTCTAGCATATCATTCACCCCATTTGATTAACCCAAATCCAAAAATCATGGCTGAATCAAAATTGACTTGGATTCATTCATTTTCAAATCAAAATCAATCATCTCTTTGGGGTGTGTTTGAAGATTAGGGCTACCGATTGGATCATCTATTATAACAGAATCAGAATCCTCCATGTCAGCCCCAATTGGATCATAATCCTTAGTTATCAGGCTATCAAATGGTTCGTCATTCTCCTTGAGCCCATTTGTCTCACTAAAATTATTTTCCTTAACTTCAAGTGAGTCTTCACTAAGAGATTTCTCACCATCAGAATTAAAGAATCCTTAATCCACATTTATATATGTCTTAAAATCATATGTTATTCCTTGGTCTATAGAGACATACTTTTCCTCTCTCCCTGGCTTAGGGATCTCGGGTGACAAAATCACATCATCCTCAATTGGTTGGTCTAACCCTACTTGGTCATCCCTGATCTCAGAAAATGTGTCTCCCCTGACAAGCACTTGAGCGGGTTCGGATATTGGCTCTCCTAAAGGGGGTTCATCTTGAGAATCATCCCAAGATTGGACTAGGGCAACCACAAATTTCACCCTTAATCTTGATAATTTCCCAAGTAAAAACTCACATGGGCCCTTATCGTTAACATCTTGGAGTCAATCCAATAATGAACTATTAAGCTCATCAATCATTTTGATCATGGGCTCCAATGCTTCAGTGCATGGTGTTGGTTGATCTTCTAAAGATTGTATAGTGTTCCTCATGTTAGCCAACACCCTATCCTGGACCTGGTTCACTTGAACCGAATGGTTCGGTTCAGGGTTGGGTGGGTTTGGGTTAAAATTAGGGGAGTTAAGAAATTGAGGTTCTTGGGGTCCTCCCTTATAGTAGGCCGTTTCATGTTGTTCAAAGAATGGTGGTGACCTATATTCAGTATAATCCTGGGGAGGGTAGGTGTTATATCCTTTCTGATTGTAGATCGGGTTGGTTTGTTCATAAGAGGGCGGTGATCTATAATCAGTGTAGCTCTGGGAAGGATAATAATCATGATCATAATGTCCAGGGTTAGGTCCTGGACATTAAGGTCCAGAATCATATCCCCAATCAAAGTTATCTCAGCTAGTCGATGGGTAATCATAAGTCGAGTCAGGATAATCATCTTGAGGATAAGTAGTGATAGGAGGGTAGGGTTGGAATTGTGTGTATAGTGTGGAAAAATACATGGTGAAACAGGAGGGAAAATAGAATAGAGAAAGGTGCCTTGTAGTACAATCAACCAAACCTATCCTTAGGTGGGTAGCCTAAAGATCTATAGACCCCCAGGACCCGTCTTGAGATGAAAGAAACAATTTTGCCTACTTTTATCTGGTCAATCCAACCAGTTAGAGGGAGGGGTTAGGGAGAAGGTTCTTCCCTTAGCTTTTGCCTCAAGTTCCTTTGATACCCCCCAACCACGGTTGTTTGATGCTACTCCCCTAGCTAGACATTAGATGGATCAGTAAAAGTAGATTAATCGAAAAAAATTCTACTTGGAGCCCCAAAGAGCGAGTTAATCCTTAAGGCCAACGTCTACTCAGTTTTAATTAGGCTTGGAATGTTTGTACTCTTGGAATGTGATGGGCCCTTTAGATGGGTTGTGCCCTTAATGATCAATTAAAATATGTGTGTGTGCACAAATAGGGCTTTCAAACAAGTTATTTTATGATGTGTCTTTTAGTGTTTAATCTTGTTTAGTAGCTTTCAGGGTTTAATCTTAGGTGTATTCAATCGAGTTCAGGAGAGCACTCAAGTTTTGAAAACACAGGTGTTGGTATATTTCTTTAAAACTCAGAAAGAATGTGGAGTGTCTGGTTCAACCCTAAAAATCAACCTTATGGGGCATGCTACTGATGAATCACTTTTATCTTAAGTTGTTCGGCCCAAACAAATCAATCAATTGACCTATTCGCACCACAGATTAAGGCACACAATGTCTTAACCTAATCAGATTTCTACTTACTTATGTGTATTGAGTTGAAGTGTATTGGGTCCACAGATTAGATCTCGGTTAAGTGGTAGAATCAAAGTGATTGTGCACCTTAGGATGAGAATTTTGTGGGTGTTTAAGTGTGTCGCTTTTAGTTTAATCCCACAAAAAGAGAAGCGTAATTTTTTTTTTATTTTTTTGTTTTAATTTATGCGAATGGGTGAGGTGAGGTGAAGTGACAATCAAATAACTAAGATCTAACCTAGGTTTTATGCAAGCACCTAAGTTGATTTGAGTTTAAGTTATTAGGTGATGGAATAGAATCTAGGGTGGGGTTGGTGGGATACACATACAAAACCTTCATCTGCACTTTTCTTCGATCTAACCTCTCTGGCCCGCCTCGGAAGAGTACTTGTAAGATTAGAGAAAAGTGAGATAAATGTTAAGTAAGGCGGAAAAATGCGAGAAAAACCAAAGAAAGTTGCCTCCTTGGCAATGGAACCAAAATGGTGGGCGTGTTTTCGCGTGGAAAAGTCAGGGTTTCCGGAGAACCCATCGTCGTAGTCACAAAAATCGCTACCAGATAAAATTTATACAGAAACTCCAAGGGAGTCCCGAGTTGAACATAGGGAGGCGAATGTTTGGTTTTAAAATCCACGCTTTTGATTTTATTTGTTTTTGTTGTTTTCATCTTTTGAATTTTTTTTGGTATTTTAATAGGGCAAGAGATCAGGTCGATGAAATCTAACTAATCTACTTACAGAGAGAGAGAGACAAAGATAGAGACAGAGAAACAAATATTATAGTGGTGATCCAGACTATTTATTACAACTAATTGCAGGAAGTAAAACTACACTACAAAAGTGATAAAAATAATAAGATAAGGAAATCCCCCTCGATGGTCGCTTGGAGGAAGACTCGCTCTGACGACGCCTGGACAAAGGTGGTTGATGGTAACACCATCATGAGCCATAACTAGCTCAATTTGGTCTTATAAAGTCAATAAAAGCTCCTACATATCAGTCAGAAGGTCTTTTAGGCAGGTTAAATTGTTTTGAGAAGAAAAAATGAAAATAGGGTTATTTCTACAATTTTACCACCTTATCACAAATACAGAATAACCACAGGGTATGCCAGGGGTTTATTAAAGGCCATTTAGTCATTAATGCCTAATAAGTGGGTCCATGCAGATAGAAACAGGTTTTCACACTTTTCAAGAATTAATGGACAGTTGAAACTCTAAAAATAGACCCGCTTAATTAACTGAGGTCCTGGTCAAGATAAAATTCACATAAACCCTCTAAAATTTATAGAAAAATATTCTCTATGGTTTACCATCTTTGAATTGACTACTAGAACCCATCTTGACTTAAAATAGAGTTACAGACAAACTATTGCCCTAATTTGGGTTTTTACATAAATTACTGAGCCAAATTAGATCAAAACCAAAATACAACTTCACCATTGAAATCGTTGGGTCTAAATTAGGTTTATACCAAAATTTGGGCCCAATCAGAGATTGTCTTGACTTAATTTGCATTTCAGTCCTGTCTATTTCATAAGTGCCCCTAGATTTTGAAATTTATTACAAAAATGCCCTTATCTTTGTCATCATTCTTTGCAAAAAGGTCCCTCCACCATTATCGACAAGGAATCTTACTCTGGTGAGCTTCTTTTGGCAAGAACACAGTGATTTCTTGACGAATCCTTATCAAAATTGAAAGGAAGATTCGTCAGGTAATCTCCTTCCTATTAAGCCATGTCCAAGTCTCCAATTCTTTCCCAATCTCTCATGCGAACGCATGAGAGATGTGGGTGTCCTACTCTGGCAAACTTACCAAGCTTGGAAGCTTGGTTTCCAAGCTTCCAACCTCCCTTTAAGGCCTATTTAAAGACTCTTGAGGACAAACTATTCTCTTCATGCTCGTTTTTGGCCAGAATACCTCTCCTTCCTCCCTCCTCTCCAGCCGAAAAGCTCCACGACATCCGGTGACTTCCTTCGACCATTCTCTTCATCCGCTCGCAATACCAACAGCGGATTCTCCTTCCACTCCTTTTTCCACGTCGTGCCACACCAGCAGGCGGCCTAATTCCCCTCGTCATTGCAGATTCTCTCCCACTGAAGCTCTCTTCATCTCCGGCACTAGCTACACCACACCTGGCATCGCTTCTCCACCCAGTCATTCGCTACTTGCTTAGATCATTTCTTTCCCTCTCTACTTCTCTTTCTCGTACTGACGACACACACATAACCACCGTTTCCCCCCTCAACGTTGTCATCTTCCTCCACTCCGGCGAGGCTCTTTGCCCGCTACACCATACCATAAGCCTCACCACCTATCCCAAAAGCTACGCCTCCTTGGTGCCAGCAAAACCCCTCAAGAAATTGAGGGGATTGCATACCCTAGCCCTCTGCCGAACACCTCCACAAACTCCGACCTTATTTGTCTTTGCCACATCCACACACGCACTCTCACAGCATGCCACTGCGACCATCACCTTCGTCGCACTTGCACGAAGCTTCCGAGCATATTTACCTGGGCTGCAAGGCCATTCTCGTGCTTGTAGGTATTTCACCGGAGCTCCGCCACCTCCCCAGTTTCGCCGACTATGCCTTCAATCCTCCGACCACATCTGCTCCATATTTTAGCCCCAATTCACGCGGAGCGGTCTCAGGACCCTTCCTAGATCCTTGATTGGGGACATCAGTGCCTGCAACTACCTCAATTGGAGGTGTCTTCACTAGTTGCAACTCACACGAAGACAGGGACTTAATAGTCTCATATCGTGAACTGCCGAGCCTTCAAAGCTGCATAGATTTAATTTCTGAAGAGGGGTTACCGCCCAAGATCACCGAGGGTCGAGTCCCCACTCACCTTCCTAAGCACCCTCACCCGCTACCCCACACCAGTAGGTTTGGACCTCTGACCGAATATCCGATTACCCGGTCAGCCTCAGGTTTGAGAGAAAGAGAAAAAGGAGAGGGAGAGAGAGCACGGGGTGGAGGGGGGTTTTGCTTCAGGGAGATCCTAACACTTAGCGAAATTCGCGAAGTACTCCTTGTGTGTGAAGAGAAAAAGCCAAAGAAGAAGAGTAAAGGTAGAGAAAGAAGAGAAGAAGAAGAGAAGAGCAAAGGCAGAAGAAAGAGGAATAGTGTCCCTTTGGCACTGTAGTAGGAGACGGTTAAGCTGTCTGATTGGAAATTCGGTCATCTGACACTATTGCAATACTTGATTACATGGCATTGGTTGATTGATACTGTTGAGATATTTGATATTATTATAATTAGGTTAATTGGTGATTCAAATCACCATTTTACCCTAATCTTTTTAGCTACATTGACTCTTGCTTTTATATTTATATTATTTGTGCTTGAGATTTCCATTATATTGCTATATTATACTTAAAATTGTGATGTTGAGATTAACTGCAACACTTGCTCCCTACGTTTGACCTTGGATTTCTTTTGAGCTATAAATTATATTTGTTCACGCGCTATTTTCGGCTATATTATAACGAAGTGATTTTAAAACCTCGATTTAGCACGTAAACATTTTGGTGACATTGCCGGGGAGCAACGTGCAATTTGACCTCTGGATTACAATTCCTAACTTGATACTAACTTGATTTATCTCTTTTGATTACGATTGTGTAGGGGGATTGAAAGAGCTGACTTTTCGCTTTGCGTTGTAGTATTTAAGTGGTGGAAAAATCGACTAATAAAAAAAAAATGAAAATAACCACTCAAAGAAGAGCGAGTCGTGTCCATGGGGAGGCAATTATGAAATAAACTCTTAATTATTTTATATTCTTTCGGATAAGTGCGAATTCCTATTCAAATCTGACATAAAATGCGAAGGAAAGTAGATTCTCAATAACTTAAAAAGATAAGGGTATATGTGCAATTTTCCCTCACTGAAATCTTCACTACATATATGATGATTTTCTGTAATTTTCACGTGTCATATACTAGAGAGAACCAGTGTGCATGTTGATCCCAACATCAATCTTAAAACAAGTGAATATCAATAACATGCAATTATAAGGAAATATGAGTGTGCATACGCAATTCTAGCATAATAAAATAATAATAAATAAAAATCAAATTCTGTGGCAATGGCAGTGAATGTAAATATTAATGGACTTCAAAACAGAGCATTTGCTCTCTCTCCTCCTTGCGAGAGGGAGAGAGAACCGGCGGGCGTTGGAGAAGCTAGGGAGGTCGGCGAGGATGAGGGCTATCCGATGGCGGCTGCGGTGTCGACGGAGGTGGCCGAAGGTGGCCGGCCGACGGAGGAGAAGACGTCGGCGGAGGCTACTGCTGCTGTGAAGCTGCTGCTTGGTGCGGCGCACGGAGGTGTACGCCCACGGGCGCGGCCTGGCAGAGGTGGACGGGTGCTGCCGCGCGTGCTGCAGATGGCGCGCTGCGGGTTGAAGGCGCTGGCAGGCTTGCGGGGTGAAGGTGGCGGTGCATGCAGGATGGGCGTGGGTGCTGTGGGCTTGTGGGGTGAAGGCGGGCGCTAGAAGGTGGGCGCGAGTCTATAGAGAGGGCGTGCCTGGCAGGAGGCGTTGGCGGGCTTGCGGGGTGAAGGCGGGCGCTGGAAGGTGGGCGCGCGTCTATAGAGAGGGCGCGCCTGGCGGGAGGCGTTGGCGGGCTTGCGGGGTGAAGGCCGGCGCTGGTGGCTCAAGGTGAAGTGGGAGCGGTGCTTGGAGAGGCGGCTGGAGAGGTTGGAGCACACGTGGAAGGTGGGCGCGCTGAGGCGTGTTTGCTCCTCAAAACACGCCTGTAATAACGCCTTCTTGTGCTATTTTCTAGCATTAACATTGCATAATAGGATCCTGTAATCGCATTTGTAAAAACACTTGCATGCATGCATTTAATCAAGAGAGGAAGAGGAGTGAAACAATCGCCTGCATAGTTACATTTTTCTTCAAGTGCCTCCTTGCAAAATCACCCTCTTTTTATTTTTCCTCTTGATTTCCTCTTTTCTCTCCTTCCCGCGGCTGCACTCTTCCCGCAGCTGCATGCAGCAGCCACGCAGCACTTCTTCCCGTCACTTCTCCCTGCCAACGCCGCTCCCTATAGCTGCAACTCGCACACCCTCTCCCTGCTGCAGCCGGCACGCCACTCTCTCCTCCTCTATAAGTAGCTGCAGCTTCATCCTCGCAAGGGGAGCTGCTGCAAAGACCCCACAGCCACCACCTTCCTCTCCACCGTTCTCCCCTCCCATACGCCGGCCCTCCGTCGAGGAGGCACCCGGCGAGCAGGAGAACCCACTGTGGTGCACACCACCACAGTGGGAGCACCACAGCCCAGCTCTTCAACGAGCCGGTGGGCGTGGTGTTTTCTTTTCTCTTCGTTTTCGTCTCCACGCCATTGCTGCCGCTTCAAGCTCCGAAGCTTGAAGCAGCAGCAGCAGTAGCTAAACCGCGGCGACAGCAGCAGCAGCAGCACCCCCCGCCTCCTCCGCGACCTTCCCCACAGGCGCGCAACCCTCCGCGCGCGCCTGCAGGACCGTTCCCCGCCTCCGTCTCCGTTCTGTCCACCTCGCATTGCACCCGCAGCCGGCCGCCGCGCGCACTGCAGCGGCCGGTTACGGCCTCGCGCCGACCCCTGCCCTCCTCCGCAACCCTCCGCGACCGACTGCAGACTCCCCGCCGCCTTCTCCGAGCGCGCCATCGCCCGCTCTCTGTCCTCGCACCCGGTCTGCAGGAGACGCCTCACGTCCTCTGCGCGGTGCACCGCGATGGTCAGACGTCCGCCTTCGCCTTCAGACGACGCGGCGTTAGACGTCCGCCACCTCTTGCAGACGTCTTAACTCGCGCGTCCGCGATCTCCCTCTCTCTCTGCCGATCTCTCCCGCGCGCGTCCGCTCGATCTCTCCCGCCCGCTCTCTCTCTGTCTGGTGCTCTCTCTCTCTTTTATTTAACTCACAGCAACACACACACACACATTCACCGACGCACACACACATTCACCGACACACACACACACACTTATAGTAACATATATACATATATATATATATACATACATATATCTATATATATATACTTATATACATAGTATATCTATATAGTTATGTATACATACATATATATATAATATATATATATATATCTACTTATATATACATCTATATACTTATACATATACTTATATATATATAGACATATATACTTATATACATATATATATATACATATCTATATACATATATATATACATATATATAGTAATATATATATATACTTATATACATATATATACACATATATATCTATATATATATATATATACATATATAACTATACATTTATATATATATATAGATATATTTACTTATATACATACATATGTACATATATTTTCATGTTATTTACTATACGCTGTATCGCGGGAATATCTGCACCAGTTGCTGATATTTCCTGATACACGCGTGCAAAAAAAGCGTGGTCCCATACATCATCCATCCTCCATCCACACTCCACGCGGCACCTAGTCGTGTTGGTTGCGTCTCTCTAGACGTCGACTGACTCAACATAGTGCTACACTCCATCGCCACCTCCACCCCCACCCCTTTATATATATACTACATATAAATATATATCTATAGCTACTATATTTACTTTCTATCTGTTATCTTCCTTCTTAGTAAAAAGATAAAAAAAGGTATAAAAGTGAAAAGATAATCTTTGATTTGCAGGTACCCCCGTCTTGCAAGTAGCAAGGCGTGTTTTGAAACTCTGTTTTGGCTAAAAGCCAAGGACACAATTTTGAGGGTGTGCCTCAAGAACAAGGATTACCAGAAAAAAACCTAAACAAGAAAAATACCAAAAACACAATAAACGAACGGAAGAGACGCGTTTTAAGGAAAACGTAGAAACTCGACTTGAACCCCACTTCCCTGAGTTCGACCCTGGGCCTAAAAGTGACAAGATAAAATCAATTAGGCCAGGTTAAAAATTTTGTAAAGAGATGGTTAGGTCTGAATTAGGTTAACCACTATACATATTTCAACGATAAAAACATCATATTAACAACCTATCCGGGCCGACCCATCAAGGTGCACCTGTAGGGAGCGTTGGAGGTGCTTGGCTTGCGTGCCTGCTGGGAGAGAGGGCACTCTGCAGGGAGAGAGGGCGCTCTACAGGGAGTGCTGGAGGTGCTTGGTTTGCGCGCCTGCAGGGAGCGCTGAAGAGGTTGGGGCGGCTGCGGTGCGGCGAGGCGGTGCGTGCTTGCAGGCGTAGGGGCGTGGCTGCAGGCGCTTGCAGAGGCGCACGCCTGCGGGGAGCTTGGTGCGGTGGGAAGTTGTAAATCCACAGTGCACGCTGGAGAAGATGGTGCAAGTTCTTCTCTTCCTGGATGATCCCCTCTCTCCTTTCTCTGCCTCTTCTTTTTAACTTCTCGTTTGCACCTGCGAGAGTTAAGGGATTTTCCAATCCCTTAACTATTTCTGGCCGGTGGCTGTTGAGGGTTCCCGGAGGATGGGGAAAAGAACAGCTGCCGGTTAATTGAAAAAGGGTAATTTATCCTTTTCTCCTCATTCTTTTGCCGATTATTTTTCCTTCACATAAAAAGAACATATTAAGTTATAGAATAGATGTAAACCTAAATCATGATGCATGCAAACATTCTATAACTTAATATAGTTATTACAACCCTAAAAGATACAATTAAAGTTACTTAGACGTAATATTAGTCCATAAAAATGGACTCATCAAATACCCCCATGTCTAAGATTTGCTAGTCCCTAGCAAAAATGAAAAATAATAGAAGTAATCAGAAGATTTCTTCTTTTCTTACTTCAAAACTTTAGAAATCCAGACAAATGTGAAGTGCTGATAGCCTAGGTAACAGATCCAAGTGAAAGAGCCAATTCGCATTGGAAGTTCGTACTTCACCCTTGGTAAATATTGTGTCGGGATAGGCAACTACTTCACTCGGGGATAAAGCAGAGGATAATCTATAATTTGACCCCAGCGTTTGGCTTAGGTAGGAGATATCGAATTGCATGGATTTATATTTGGTGGCACACACTCATCTGGTGCTACATATAGTCTAGTACTGCAAGACTCTAGATCTCTAGATTATTAGACAAGTCAACTCTAAGCGAGGCTACACAACTGTGCTCTCTTGATGTGCTAAGACTAACAATGTCCTCATTGGAAAAAATACAGACATAGAAGAATATCACCTGAGGAGGAGAGTGGGAGGAGCTAAGGCTCCTCAAGTCGAAGTGCGTCCAAAACCTGGCCATCTGAAAGAGTAATATATGGTTTGAGTCACTGGCCATTTACTTTAAAGCTCGCCCCTGAAATAAAGTTCCTAATCTCTATAGCTCCATGAGAGAAAGTATTGATAACAACGTATGGACCATCCCAGTGGGACTTGAGCTTTCCATGAAATAATTTAAGTCTACAATTGAAATGCCAGACCCACTAGTTGGGCTCAAAAGTCTTTCTAATGATGTGCTTGTCATGGAAGACTTTTGTACGTTGCTTGTAAGCTTGAGAAGTTTCATAAGCTTCATTACGAAGCTCCTCAAGCTCACTTAATTCTAACATACGTGCTTTTCCCGCTTTATCTAGATTTAAGTTAACGTTTTTAATAGCCCAATAAGCTTTATGTTGGATTTCAATGGGAAGGTGGCACGCTTTTCCATAGACAAGACGGAAAGGAGATATGCCCAAGGGAGTCTTATACGCAGTTCTGTAGGCCCAAAGAGCATCATTTAGTTTTTTAGACCAATCCTTCCGATCAGGCCTGACAGTTTTTTTCTAAAGTTCGCTTAATCTCCCTATTAGACACTTCAACTTGTCCACTCGTTTGGGGATGATAAGGTGTGGCTATCATGTGGTTGACTCCCAAATTTTGGAGTAGTCTTGTGAAGTATACATTCTTAAAGTGAGGTCCTCCATCACTTATGATCGTCCTTGAGCACCCATACCGAGAAATGATATTAGCCTTAACAAAGCCCAAGACCATGGAATGGTCATTGGTTCGCGTGGGGTTGGCTTCTATCCATTTTGATACATAGTCAACAGCCACAAGGATGTATTCATATCCGAAGGACACAGGAAAGGGACCATGAAGTCAATGCCCCAAATATCAAAGATTTCAACAGGGAGGATAGGTTGTTGGGGCATCTGTTATGAACGCGCGGTTTCAGACGTCTTTTAAGACATCTGGGAGGTGGCCTAGACGTCGTACCAGACGTTTGGAACAACTTCCAGACGTCTGGGATTCGGTTTTTTTCGACACGCGCGGTTTCGTCTGCGCGTCGGAGCACGCAGACTTGCGAACGCACCCCCCTCTCTTTTTCCCTCTCCCTCCTGCGGCTGCAGGCTGCGTCTCTCTCTCTCGCTCTCTCTCTCTTTCTCTCCTAGCGCGGCTTTAAAAAGCCTCGCCTCACTCTCACCTCCGCCCCCTTCCTTTTCTCCTTCCAGCCGGTGCGCGAGTGCGAGCGCGAGTGAGTGAGCGGCGGCGGTGGCAGCCGCGGCGAGTGCGGGAGGAGGTGCTGCGCGAGAAGAGGAGGCGCTCGGCCGTGAGGGCGAGCCTGCCGGGGCAGCAGGAGCCAGTCGGTGGGGGCGCAGCGGGCACGGAGTGACGCGGGAGGCCTGGTGCAGCTCGAGCAGCAGGCGGACGAGGCGCGGCGCGGCCGTGCGTCGCGGGCGGAGGGAGAGTTGCGCCCTGGTTTTGTAAATTTTTCCAGAATCAGACGTCTGGGCTTCCAACCAGACAACGAGGAAGACGTCTAGAGGACTGTCCAGATGTCTGGTAAGTAAGTTATTTTCGTACCTTCTTCTTTCCTTCGACCGTCCGTACTGAGCACGAGGAATGGGTACGCGCAGGGTCTGAGATTCGCATCCAACGCGAATCAGACATCTGGCAGTGGTGCCAGACGACTGGAGCGACTTCCAGACGTCCGGGGTGACCATCGGATGTCTGGGAGCTAGGCCAGACGCCTCCGTAGGCTTCTGGACGTCTGAGAGACCACGCGGAACAAAGGTAACCTCTGATCCACTTTTTAAGACGTCTGGAAGAGGTTCCAGATGTCTGATTTTGCACTGTTTCGTCGTTTTCGACCCGTTTAGGGCCCGTTTGGAGTCCGTTTTCCACGTTTCGAGTTGCGTGCTTTTCGGAATTAAATCCTCTACCCGTCTACAGTAGTTGTATACCTATTTTGAGAAACTCATTGTGTTTGATCCTTGTGATAGGACCCCGTTCTGTTGCAGTCTCGGGGGTTGCAGAGGTACGCGGGATTCCCGACCACGCCCCCAGTACGCCTGTTGTAACCGGTAGAGTGGCTTTTAAGTTTATTAGTATAATCTATTAAATTATGGAACCATAAATAGAACCTAGGACATGGCATGAATCCTAGGAATGAGAAACTAGAATGAATGGTAGATCCTAGGGTGTTGCATGAATCCTAGGGCTGGAAAACTAGATTGTATGATAGATCCTAGGGTATGGCATGAATCCTAGGATGGGAAGAACTAGTGGAATATATGAATACTGCAGTCTTGGAAAATGTGGAAAGGAAATAATAGCTACCTGTAAATTGGTTTAACAGCTGCCTGTTATGAATAAATGAGCATGTCTGAGAATATAGGATGTATGAACTTGAAACTGGAAAGGGTGAAACCTGAATGTGCTGAGTTAAAGGAACTGGAACACTACGGGGAATTAGGAGTGGAACTCCTGGAAAGAGAAAGGAATGGAACTGAGAAAGACGTTGTAGTGTGATGTCTCTTGGGTACGTAGTACCTAGGGAAGTACCTGTACCTATTTAGTGCAGAGCGGAGCCAGCCGCCCCAGGGACCCAGGGTTAGGACTGACCACTTTGTACCGACTTGCTGGCCCTCGTGTACGTAGTACTGAGGAGAGCTACTAGTGTAGGGAGGTACTAGCTACCCCACGGGCCCCGGGGTTCTGCTAGCCTCCTACACCGACTTGTTAGGCCCACTGGGCAAACCAGGGTAGTCAGGCGAGGGTGCGCGGACTGTGGAGGGGCAAGGCCCCTGTTTGGTTACTGTGGAGGGGTTGGACCCCTGTTACTAAGAGGGCTCTGCCCTGTACTGGTTCCGTGCTGTGCTTTGGGCGCACCCGTTAACGGAAACGACTGAACGTGTGCCAGTGCGGGTTAGCTACCTATGCGTTTATCGCGCGTGCCGTAGTCACCGTTACGCCTGTTCGTGACCTTGGGGTGGTTGACTAAGAGTAGGATCACCACGGGGGACTCTCCCGGCCAGGAGAGCACCACGTGCTACTTCTACTGTTCGGAAAAGACTGCAATCAAGATCGTTCCCACGAGGAACATTCGAGATCAAGTGAAGGATCTGAGAAATAGATAAATTTTGAAACAATAGAAAGACATAAATAAAGGAAGAAAGAAAATTAAAACAGCTACTGTACACTTTACTGTTTCTTTAGTTTAGCTGCCACTCTACTCAGCGTTTTGCTGACGTGTTACACTCGTTACCTTTCAGGACCAGGTGCTGAGCAGCCAGGGTCAGCGGCTGCAGAGGACGCTGGGCCGAGTAGGGTCCAGTAGAGTTACCACTATTCTCTTGTACCTCTTTTTGGTTCCACTGTAGTGAGTAGTTCTTGTTACCGCTATACTTTTCTTTACCTGCAGTTTCATATTATGGTATGAATGTTGTTCTACTGTTGTGGTGGTATATACTGTAGTGGTTTCTTTCCTTACTGCTGTATTTTCTTACTGTTAGTTATATTCATGCTGAATGTGGTTTATTTTACTGCTCTTTTGGTTACTTCCTCGTTGGATGACCAGGTCTTGGGATTAGTCGAGTCGGTCCGGTTCTCGAGTCTCGTAGGGACTCGGGAATCGGGTCGTTACAGCATCTCATCCATTTTTCCATTGGTTCCCGTTTGCTGGCAACGTAGACATGCGCCCACATACGTATGTGCATCTCGAAATAATGTGGGCCACCAAAAATCAGATTGAAGAACCTTATGGGCAGTCTTCTTCCCACTAAAATGTCCCCCACAGTGGAGGTCATGGCAGAAACTCAGAACACTTCTTTGTTCTTCATCAGGGATGCAACGTCTAACAGCTGGTCAGGGCTTATTCTAAAAAGCTCGGGTTCCTCCCAGTGATAAAATTTATCGTTGGCGAGAAACTTGTCTCGCTTCTGCTTGTCCCAAGTATTGGGGGTGATGCCCGTGACCAGATTGTTCATTATGTCAGCGAACCAAGGAGTTTTAGCTTCCACGGCCATTAGAGACTCATCAAGGAAAGTCTCTTGAATATCGCCAGCAGGGTTTGATGCCCCAATAGGGATCCTAGACAAATGATCTGCTACCACATTCTCAACTCCCTTCTTGTCTTTAATTTCCAGGTCAAATTCTTGGAGTAGCAGAATCCAACGAATTAGACGAGGCTTGGTGTCCTTTTTAGCTAGAAGATGCTTAAGGGCTGAATGATCAGTGAACACCACAACCTTGGATCCCAAAAGATAAGACCGAAACTTTTCCAAAGCAAATACTACAGCAAGTAATTCCCTTTCAGTAACCGTGTACTTTTGCTGAGGATCCGTCAGGGTCTTGCTGGCATAATGCAGCACATGAGGTTTGCCATCAACCCTTTGATCTAAGACTGCTCCCACTACAAAATCAGAAGCATCGCACATAAGCTCAAACGGGAGGGTCCAATCTGGTGCTTGGAGAATCAGCGCGGTAACGAGGGCTTTCTTCAAAACTTGGAAAGCCTCGCCACATCTATCATCAAAATCGAAGGAGACATCCTTCGCTAACAGGTCGCAGAGTGGCTTAGAGATTTTACTGAAATCTCTAATGAAGCGCCTATAAAATCCAGCATGGCCAAGGAAAGATCTAACATGACGAACATTGGCGAGCAATGGAAGCTTAGAGATGGAATCGATTTTTGCGGTGTCCACCTCTAATCCTCTCTCGAAAACTATATGCCCTAACACAATGCCCTGCTGGACCATAAAGTGGCTTTTCTCCCAGCTAAGCACCAGCTTCACCTCTTCGTAATGGGTTAAGACTTTATCAAGGTGCGAAAGGCATAGGTCAAATGATGAGCCATAAATTGAGAAGCCATCTATGAAAATTTCAACGAACTCGTCGATCATATCAGAAAAGATAGCCATCATACAATGTTGGAAAGTGGCAGGAGCATTACATAACCCGAATGGCATTCGGTGGAATGCAAAAGTGCCATACGGACTCGTGAAGGTGGTACTCTCCTGATCATCAGGAAAAACAGCTATCTGATTGTACCCAGAGTACCCGTCAAGAAAACAAAAGTACTTGTTCCCCGCCAATCGTTCCAGAATTTGATCGATAAACGGTAAGGGGAAATGGTCTTTCTGGGTAGCCGTGTTTAAACGGCGGTAATCAATGCAGACCCTCCAACCAATTGAGGGTTTAGTGGTCACCAGTTCTCCTTGGTCATTCTCCTCCACAGTGATTCCTACCTTTTCCGGAACTACGTGAATAGGATTGACCCATTTACTATTTGAAATGGGATAGATAATCCCTGCATCCAGCCATTTCAGAATCTCCTTTTTAACAACCTCTCGCATATTGGGATTGAGCCTTCTCTGCATATCTCGAAAAGGCTTCACGGACTCGTCCGTGTATATATGATGCATGCAAAGAGAGGGATCAACACCCTTAATATCAGCAATTGTCCAGGAAATTGCTTTCTTGTGCCTTTGTAAACACTCAAGCAGAGCTCCCTCCTGCAATTCAGATAATGCAGACGAGATAATAACGGGGAGCGTGTTATTAGGGCCAAGGAAAGCATATTTCAATGTGCTCGGGAGGGGTTTCAACTCCAATTTAGGAGCCTTCTGGATTGAGGGTTTTAGTTGAGATGTCCCACCTCAGGCAGCAGATCTACCTTCACAGTCCAGGGTGGGGACAGAGACTCAGTGTGTACCCCCAGCAACTCTCTAGTTTGGGCATTTTCCTTTCAGTTTCTTTAATAATCGAGGGATGGTCTTGAGAGATGACCTTCTGAAGGGGATCTCTACATAAGAGTGCTGGAGTAGTCTCTTCAATTATTTCATTAACGACCTCAATCTGAGAAAAATCTTCAAATCCAGGTTGCTTGTAAGTATCAAAAACATTCAACCAGATCTTCTTGTTCCCAAAGCCTATTTTAAGTGCCCCAGACCTACAATTTATAGAGGCATTGGCTGTGGCCAAGAGGGGTGACCTAGAATAATGGACGGCTTTGTGGGCTTATTAGATGGGTCAATATCAAGTACCAGAAAGTCAAAGGGGAAGAAGAAATCCTCCACTCTCACTAGGACATCTTCCAACAATCCCGGCGGTGTCTTAAGTGATCTGTCTGCAACCTGGAGGATTATTGGACTAGACTTCAGCTTTCCCCCTCCCAAAAGGTCGTAGACAGAGCTCGGTAGAATGTTTACCCCCGCACCCAGATCGAGCCGAGCCTCGTCAATGTGTTGGTTACCTATAACCACTGAAATATACGGGGCCCCTGGGTCTTTCATTTTGGGGGGTGTTCCATGCTGAAGAACCGAGCTAACATGGTCAGGCAGGATGACCTTGGTTTGGACCTGTTTCCTAGATCGACGCTTCTGGGTGCACAGGTCCTTCAGAAACTTGGCATAGGATGGAATCTGTTTAATCGCTTCCAACAGAGGGAAGTTAATCTGGACTTGCCTAAAAGTATCCATAATCTCTTCCATCCTATCCTTGGCTCCAGACGAGCCAACAGAAGATTCCCCAGGAGCAGATAGGCGCTCTGGATAGGGCACCCTCGGCTTCTGGGTAGAGGGGTCATCATGGCAGGAAAGGGGTGGTGGAAGGACGACATCCTCATTGTGGGTGATTTTTTGTGCGGGAGAGTGGTGTGGCTCTTCCTCGGGTGAGATGGAAGTCGGGTCAGGTGTGGAAGGGGAATTCTGAGATGTAACTGTAGGAGTGTTATCAGGCTTATCAATCTTTTTTCCACTCCTCAACACGGTCATTGCTTGGGCGTGCTCCCTGAATGCAACCCCCTTGCCCTTAGGGTTCTCCTCAGAAGACCTAGGCAGCTTCCCCGGATCACGTTGCCTAACTGTCTCAGTAAGATGACCAATTTGAGATTGCATATCAGTAATCATCTTATTCTGAGATTGGATAAACATATTCTGATGCTCTTGCATTGCTTTCATCATGGCCTTCAGTTCATCCATCTCAGAGGGCTTATTCAGAGGAGGGTTGTCATAAGAAGGTTGGTATGTGGGCTGGGGAGGTAAGGGTCTTGTATTCCCTGAGTTAGAAGCATCAGCTTGCTTCCAAGAGAAGTTTGGATGGTTCTGCCACCCTGGATTATAAGTGTTGGAGTAAGGGTTATTGAGAGGGGGGTGGAAACCTTAGGCCACGTTCAAGTCAGCATGAATCAACTCAGGGAATTAGTTTGCCTGATGGCACTCCGCAGTTGCATGCATTGTGTTTTGGCAAATGGAGCATTCTCTTGAAGCCTGAAAAATAGAGGCTGCTTGCGGGTTCATGTCGGGGTTTGCTAAAAGCCTATCAAAGTTTTTATTCAATAGTTGAATCTGATAAGCCAAATCATGAGAAGCCCCAGCTTCATGGGCCTCTATCTTCCTCTGCAAGATTGATGGTTTTCTTTCTTGATAGGCAGATGACAGATGTATGGAGTTGTCGCTTAATGTTTCAAATAATGCCTAGGCTTCATCCTCAGTTCTGGTCATGAAGGTTCCTGCACAGGCTGCATCAATGGTTTGCCTATGCCTTTCAGATAATCCGTTATAGAACCTTTCGACAACCTGCCATCTTGGCACTTGATGTTGGGGGCATAACCTAAGATGGTCATTAAAGCGCTCCCAAGTCTCATGAAATTGCTCCCCTTCCTATTGAGTAAAACCCATAATCTCTCTTTTGTAATGGTTGGTTTTACTCATAGGAAAATACTTTTTTAAAAATTCTCCCTTAAGGGTGGCCCAATCATTTACCCTTGCATCGTGGGTATGATACTAGTGCTTGGCCTTATCCTTTAGGGAGAAAGGAAATAGAGTCCTCATCAAGGCTTCATCAATAAAGCCCTAGAGCTTCACCGTGGAACAGACCTCGGTGAATTCCTCCAAATGCCGGTAGGGGTCCTCCCTAGTAGTATCATAAAAAGAGGGTAATAGAGATATGGTACTGCTCTTGATCTCACATGGATTATCCCCTGCCGGTCGTCTTAGTGCTTGTGCAGGTTGGTTAGTTGAATAAAATAGTCCCTTAGGGTTCTTTGTTGATTTGCACCTTGCTCAGCCATTCCTTCCTCTCCTAGGTGAGCTCTCCTAAGAATTCTCTCAGGCTCAGGATCAAACACTAGACTACCCTCAAGAGAGAGTCTACTAAGCATACAAAACACAATTCAGAGATCTTTTTTATTAAGTTAAACCTCCACTCCAAAGATAAGTCAAAAGATCAAGACTTATCCCTCCGTTCCCACGTAAGTGGTATAAGAGGGGTGTGGACTTGAAATCTTAACCTTCTTTATTGTGGATGTCGAATTAGTTAATATAAATGGCCAGACAAGTTTTTCACTGCAATTATGTGCCTTAATTCAACCTTCGAGTGCCCTAGGACCTATACTTTGCTTGGATGATACTCCCAGGTGATCAAGTGAGAAGTTACTCCAAGGACGAACAAAGGGATGCAAGTAGGGCGAACCCTTCCTTTGAGGCGATGCATATGCGGTGCCCCTTAACTACCCTTTTGTTCCTTTAAGGGGTTCCCCCTCTGTGGAGTATTATCAAAACACTTGGTCAAAAGATAGTATCACCACCACCACAAAGCACAATAGGAGGGTCTACACCGATAAAGAGATCGGTGCCTATAGCCTTAAGGGATCGAGTCATAGTGCGGTGCCTAATGTGCATGCTCAGTGTCAGAAGTGTGCAACACACCGCAAATCTTTGTAATTTCTTTTGAAATCACAGACAAGTCCCCTAGAATCAGATCAAATGTGAATTGCTTTTAGGGTTGAATCTGATTATTAGTTCCACTTTTAGTTATGTGACCACTGAATTAGTAAATTCAAACAACTTGGTGGTCTTGAATTTAAATTTGAACGCAAATGCGTGAACATGAGCTGGATGCAAAAGTTAGAAAGATATACCTGCCTCCAGCAATCTTCATGCTAATATGCTTGCAATGCAATAATAAGATCTAATTTACTGCTCAATCACCCCTAAATGTGCGCACCTAAGTGCATGCAACTTCTAAATAGGCAGCTCGATATTTTCTTTATTAGTTTTTAAAAGCAGGCAAGCAGAAAATATAATCACGCATGCACCAAAAATATTGTAAGCCCTAGTAGCTAAAAAATTCGTGGACAAACCCCCAAAAATTTAGCCCTAATTACTACAAGGGAGAAAAGATAGAATTAAATTTGTGACGATGGAGAATCCTCTGTGAAAACAAGATCTTGGTTTCCTTCGTCTTTTCCTCGTGTGGCTTAACTCGTGGTTGATGTTGTCGCTCTGTTGCGCCTCGTCGCCTCTTCAGATTCCTCGCACAGTAAAAAAAAAATGATCAATAATTTCGCAACTCAGAATATTTAAAAACAATGAAGTAAATCTATTGTGTCTGTTGCCTCCGCGGCAACGGTGCCAATTTGAAAGAGCCGACTTTCCGCTTTGCGTTGTAGTATTTAAGTGGTGGAAAAATTGACTAATAAAAAAAAATGAGAATAACCACTCACAGAAGAGCGGGTCGTGTCCACGGGGAGGCAATTATGCAATAAAGTCTTAATTATTTTATATTCTTTCGGATAAGTGCGAATTCCTATTCAAATCTGACATAAAATGAGAAGGAAAGTAAATTCGCAATAACTTAAAAAGATAAGGGTATATGTGCAGTTTTCCCTCACTGAAATCTTCACTAAATATATGATGATTTTGTGTAATTTTCATGTGTCATATACTAGAGAGAATCGGTGCACGTGTTGATCCCAAAATCAATCTTAAAACAACTGAATATCAATAACATGCAATTATAAGGAAATACGAATGTGCATGCGCAATTCTGCCATAATAAAATAATAATAAGTAAAAAATCAAATTCTGTGGCAATGGCAGTGAATGTAAATATTAATGGACTTCAAAACAGAGCATTTGCTTTCTCTCCTCCTCGCGAGAGAGAGAGAGAACCGGCGGGCATTGGAGAGGCTAGGGAGGTCAGTGAGGATGAGGGCTATCCGATGGCGGTTGCGGCGTCGATGGAGGTGGCCGGCCGGCAGAGGAGAAGACGCTGGCGGAGGCTGCTGCTGCTTGGTGCGACGCGAGGAGGTGTGTGCCTGCGGGCGCGGCCTGGCAAAGGCGGACGGGTGCTGTCATGCGTGCTGCAGATGGCGCGCTGCGGGTTGAAGGTGCTGGCAGGCTTGTGGGGTGAAGGTGGCTGTGCCTGCAGGATGGGCACGAAGGCGGGCGTGCGGGCGAGAGGGGAGGGGCGCAGGTGAGGCGGTCTGCAGATGCGCCTGTAGGATGGGCGCGGGTGCTGCGAGCTTGCGGGGTGAAGGCGGGCGCTGGAGGCTGAGGCGCTGGAAGGTGGGCACGTGTCTACAGAGAGGGCACGCCTGCGGGCAGGCGCTGGTGGGCTTGTGGGGTGAAGGCGGGCGCTGGTGGCTCAAGGTGAAGTGGGAGTGGTGCTTGGAGAGGCAACTGGAGAGGTTGGAGAGCGGGTGGAAGGTGGGCGTGCTGAGGCACACCTGTAGGGAGCGCTGGAGGTGCTTGGCTTACGTGCCTGCTGGGAGAGAGGGCACTCTGCAGGGAGAGAGGGTGCTCTGCAGGGAGCGCTAGAGGTGCTTGGCTTGCGCGCCTGCAGGGAGCGCTGAAGAGGTTGGGCCTGCTGTAGTGCGGCAAGGCGGTGCGTGCTTGCGGGCGCAGGGGCGTGGCTGCAGGCGCTTGCAGAGGAGCACGCCTGCGGGGAGCTTGGTGCGGTGGGAAGTTGTAAATCCACAATGCACACTGGAGAAGATGGTGCAAGTTCTTCTCTTCCTGGATGATCCCCTCTCTCCTTTCTCCGCCTCTTCTTTTTAACTTCTCCTTGTTTGCACCTGCGAGAGTTAAGGGATTTTCAAATCCTTTAACTATTTCTGGCCGGCGGCTGTTGAGGGTTCCCGGAGGATGGGGAAAAAAATAGCCGCCGGTTAATTGAAAATGGGTAATTTATCCTTTTCTCCTCATTCTTTTGTCAATTATTTTTCCTGCACATAAAAAGAACATATTAAGTTATAGAATAGATGTAAACCTAAATCATGATGCATGCAAACATTCTATAACTTAATATAGTTATTAACAACCCTAAAAGATACAATTAAAGTTATTTAGGCATAATATTAGTCCATAAAAATGGACTCATCAGGGATTCAACCAAGGAGCAAGATCAACCGCACAACAGCCACTCTAGGGGCAGGTAATCTCATTTTCCATCCTCATTAAGCCCCTAATTCTGAAAAGCTAAAAAAAAGGAAAAAAATCAATTAGGATGAACTTGCATTCTATTCTTAGAATCAATCCTCACAAGTTATTGAATTTGATTCTTTTGTAGACAAACCCTTACCTTGATTTCTACACCTACTTAGGATTTAAGGTATCTAGGGCTATCACCTTCTTGCTTGAGCCCTAGGTACAAAATTTGGATGAAACTAATTGGATCAATCAGAGCCAAAATAGGATTTCTATTCTAGGGTTGAAGACTCCACTTGCTTAATCAAGAATATACTCTCCCAACTTGTGTGTGTCCCAAGCCTTGTTTGAATTGACCTAAGAAAGCAAATCCTAAAATCAGGCTCTAAATATCCACTTGAATCTTAAAAAATTGGGACCTAATAATCTCAAAGGGCAAACAGGTGAAGTTGACCCACCTTGTGGGATCAACCAATCTTCAAATTAGGTCACCTTGCACAAAAATATCTTAAAGTTTAAGAGAAATCATAAGCACTTTACTCTAAACTTAAAATTGGTAGACTTAAGAGGTCAAGTCACCATTTTGGTCTACTTGGACCCTCAGTGAGAAGGAAGGTCGGGTGGGGGAAACCTTGTAACTCGTGGGGACGCTTTACCGTGTAGGGGTCTTTGTGGGACTCTCCCTTCCTAGCTGCCCAGGTAATTCTCAACTGGACGACTTTCTGATCCATGGGTATCATCTGCCCTAAACCTCTATAGTCATCCAAAAATCTTTGGGTGTCTCGATTGGGTCTGTTTGACATTCTATCTCTCATCTTCTCCATCGATGCATGTTTGTGAGGAGGTCCTTAAGACCAACCTTGAGGCCTCCATTAGTTATTCACTCTCGTCGAGGCCAAGCCTCGACCTTCGTGTTTATGCAACAACTTGATCATATTGACATTTCCTTTGATTCTAAGCCCAATCCCCCAATCACAACCATGGATTAGCCAGAACGACCTAACTTTGAACCACAACAATTCTTTGATTTCAGAGATCAGATCAATGCCTTCATCAACCCATCGCCGCATCCTCAAATGCAAGATCACTACAATCCCACGGTAGTGGAGATCAAACCATGAATCAATATCCCTGCGGGAGGACCTGAGGTAGAGCTCAAGCCTAGTATGCTTCACATGGCTCCAAAATTCCATGGCTTGAACTCAGAGGATCCTTTCAAACATATCACGAATCTGAAGCATCTAGCCCACACCTTTGGGGCAAACATGCAGAATCGAGATGGCTTGCTCTTAAAGATCTTCTCATTCTCTCTGGCCAACAAAGCCGCTTACTAGTTTCAAACTTATCCACACGTGATCAACACGTGGGAAGAACTTCAAACCGCCTTCCTGCAAAAATTCTATCCCATTGGTCGCACAAACGCTATGTGGCACCAAATTATGCACTTCTCCCAAGGAGCAGGAGATCTCTACATGAGGCATGGGATCATTTTCTGGATCTCATGCACAAATGCCCCAATCATGGAGTCTCGAAGTAGGAACAAGTTCAATCCTTTTACCATGGGCTTCGTGATGATATCAAGCTATTTGTCAAGGCAACCAGTGGTAGCAGCATCATGGGTCAGCATGAAGACGAGATTTGGGGAATTCTCGAGAACATGTGCGAGAACTCCCTAAACAATGAGTCATTGGGTACGTACGACCAGACGTCCACCTGCGCATTGATAAATAATTGGGGGGTACACGAATCTCGAGGCCTTTCTGCATCCATTGACTTGGAGTTGGTAGCCGGTCAATGGGATAAGGTTTCCATCATTGAGAAGAAGGAGGACGACATCACTAGACATCTACACAAGACCACCTCTGCACCACCGCCCTCAGGTAGGGAAACTGCACACAATATCTACCACTCTTCGGGGATGGATGTGTATCCTGCCTCGTCTGATTATGGCTTCGGAGGAAACTCTTGGTCAGCCTACCACAGTTGGGGGAACTCTAAACCCTCGTACCCTGATTATTATGTCGATCCTCAGACCTACAAGGATCTCCACGCCATCTAGAACAATCCTTTCTCCAATACCTATAACCTTGGATGGCGTAATCATCCAAACTTTGTGTGGTTGGGAAATAACCCATGTCCAAGACCTCAATTCCAACCCCAACCACAAACCCCGCATCCCTATCAACCCATTCAACCAAGGCCCAATGAAAACTTCCAATTTGGACCACCTAAAGATGATCAGACATATTTGATTCTCCAGACCTTGGTTGACATGCAAAAACAACATAAAGAAGAGATCTCTGAGCTACGAAATCAATTGGCCCAATTGGTAAGTGCTTGCCAGCTAGGTGCACTCCCTTCTCAGCCTCTGCTGAATCCAAATAACGTGCTGAACCAGAGGCGCGTTATGAATCCAAATCAGGGCCAAGCCCACTTTGTCTATTATCCCCCTTCTGCTCCATCCCCTGACAAGGTAGGTGCTTCAACCTCTTATTCTGGATTTCAGTAGTAGACACCTATCCTCCCTAACCCAAACTAGAATCTGGCAGGATTAAATTCTGTTACCAACCGTAGTGGCAAAGCAACACAGGACCCACCTTTTCCTAGGCACAACTCGCCTGAGATTGTAGACCCTAACCCTAGATTGGTCATCTAGGACACCCCGATCCCTGATAAAGAACTTGAGCCAATTCTAGAGGAACTAATTGAGATCCCATTTCCTGAGAACTTGACCAAGGGAAAGAAGAAACCCAAACCCGTGGCTCTCGAGGAGGACCTGGTCAAGCTCTTTGAGCAGGTCCAAATAAACATCCCATTGATGGATGCAATTTACCAAGTACCGGCTTACGCAAGATTCCTGAAATATATATGTACACCAAAACTTAAGCCACGAACTAAAGGCGGGAACCCAATCATACTGTCGGAGCAAGCTAGCTCCATCATTTTGAGCAAACTCCCACCTAAGGTAAAAGACCCAGGCACCCCTCTGATCTCCTGTGCTATCGGTGATATACAGTTTGACAGAGCCTTACTGGATCTAGGAGCTTCCATAAACCTAATACCTACATCCCTACTAGACCACCTTGAAGAAAATGAGTTTAAACCAAGAGAGGTAACATTGCAACTAGCTGATCGATCTATTAAGTCACCAAAAGGAATTGTCGAGGATGTCATAGTTAGGGTACGTGATTTCTACTTTCCTGTGGATTTTATAGTGTTGGACATGGATGCTCTTGAGAACTTGAAGAACACACCGATCATTTTAGGGAGACCTTTTTTGGCCATAGCTAGGGCTAATATCAATTGTGAGGAGGACCAAATTGAGTTAAAATTTGGGAATAAGACACTAAAGATCGACATCTTTAAGGCCCAAAAAGGAATTAATTTTGGGGTTATCGAACAAATTTGTGACATCGAGTTCATGGTTGACGACCCATGTGTTGAGGAAAATCTGATTATCTCTAATAATCAACCACAAGAGGATCAAAACCCCCACTTAGAGGAGCCTGAATTAGCCCTAGAGATACCTTCAGCTCCTATCATTGCTCCAGAACCTCACCCTGAACCACCTACTGCTGCTGATAACCCTGTTATGGAACTGAAGCCTCTTCTTGATCATCTGAAATATGTCTTCTTGGGTTCCGATCAGACCTTTCCTGTGATTATCAATTCCTGTCTCACCTTTGATCAGGAGACATGTCTGATTTCTGTTCTCCAATAGCATCGGAGAGCCATTAGTTGGACTCTCGATTACCTGACTGGCATTAGCCGCTCATATTGCATGCACCATATCTACACCGAAGAGGGCTCACGACCATCCCGTGAAATGCAGAGACGTCCGAATCCGAACCTGCAGGATGTTGTGAAAAATGAGATCATCAACTGGTTAGATGCAGGTATCATGTACTTGATCTCTGACAGTCGTTAGGTGAGTTCAATCTAGGTTGTGCCAAAAAAGGTAGGACTCACCGTCATTACAACTGAAATCGGAGAGACTATACCAACCCGTATAGCAAACTCGTGGAGAGTTTGTATTGATTACCGAAGACTAAATGCCTCCATGAAAAAGGATCATTTCTCATTGTCATTTATTGATCATATACTCTAGAAATTGGTAGGGAATCGATTCTTTTGCTTCTTGGATAGGTACTCCGGCTATAACCGGGTGGCAATCCATCCTAAGGACCAAGAGAAGACTGCCTTCACTTGCCCCTTGTTGTCGCGGCTTGATCGTGTTTTAACAGTTAGTTACGTTGTAGTATAGGTGACCAAGCATTGTTAACAAATAAAAATTTATTACTCGAAAACCTAAGTATCTGAGGTCGAACACAGGGAGCAATTGGAATTTATTACTAATCTCAAGAATGTAATTGAACACTTAGTTACTCAAAACTTTATTCAAAATATATATATGCATGAGTTTAAAAGTTAATTGTGGCAAAAATAGAGAAATTGATCATTAAATCAGACGTCTTAAAAAGATGTTTTCTCCTGTCTACTTCTTCTTCTTCTTCTGTCTTTTGATTTTCCTCTTTTTCTTCTGTGGCCGTGTACTTCTTATTCCTTGTTTCTCTTCTCTGCAGCTCCTTACTCTGCTCTTGCCTTTCTTCTCCAGTGTCTTTCTCCTTCTTTCTTTCTGCGGGTCTTCTTCTTCTTCCTTCCTTGGCTCTGCTTCCCTTGGTTTCAGCTTTTCTTCTTCTTCTTCTTCTTCTTCTTCTGCTTGTCTTTCCCTTTCTTTATTTCTTCTTCCTTCTTCAGTTCCTCTTCTCTTTGACTTCGCCTCTTCCCTCTGCCTTGCCTTTCCTTCTCTTTTTCCTCTGCGACTAAGTGTCAGCTTCACTTCTCCTTCTTCCCTACACAAATCGAAGAGAGCAAAACCTACCCCTCTACCCACACCCACGTCTCTCTCTGTATATCACTCTTCAGTACGCTCTCCCAGAGCGGGTAATCGGGTCGGGTTGCGTGCCCGGGTCCAGGCGCATCGGCGTGGGTGTGGTGTACGAGGAGTGCTTAGGAGGGTAGTCGGGTCGGGTCACCAGGTCCGCGGGATGAAGTCACGGACGAGGCGCGTGTATAGGTGAGGGATCTCACCCCATGTGTTTTCTAGGCGAACAGCTAATATCACAAATTCCATTTATTGTGCGCACCTCACTCACAGGCTCACGAGGTGGGACTAATGTTCCACCCACTGTTGCTCACACGCCCGTAGGAGATCTTCCGTCCAATTACAGCAGCTGCAGGCCTCGCAGCGCCAATTGCTTGGACAGCTGGATGCGCGAGACTTCCCCGAACTTGCTGGGCCTGGGACCTTGAAGCACTTCAGCCTGGAGTGAGCTTTCAACCTCCTCGAGCCGTCGCTAATGGTGGCTGGAGCTCAAACCCTACACGACACAAAAAGGAACTTGTAGCTCTATCAGACCACAGGCGGACCTTCGCCGTGTCATGGTGAAGGTGAGGCGGTAGGTGGCAGGCCGCGGGGTGGCTTAGGCATACGTGCCTAGGTCGCTTTGTGGCCGGAGTTATGGGTTAGGTCGAGGGAAGCGTGGAGTGCGTGTGGCGTCCTGTGGATGGGTGGAAGGTGTTCAGTGGAGTGTGGCGGAGGTTGTGAGGTGGGTGGCGAGACATGTGGGGTTGTGGAGTGACGGAAGCGTCTCGCCGGAGGGTGGCCGGAGATGGGGAAGATGGCGGTGGACCGTGGCTGTCGAGGGGCGTTTTGTGAAATAGGTTGAGGGGAATTGAAGAGGGGATAAAGACGAGTGGTTCTAGCTTAATTTGGTGGACGAAGGGGGAGAAAGGGCGGCTGGCAGTACCTGCTGTCGCTGGAGAAGAAGGCGTCTAGTGGAGGAAGACGGCGGCGACAACGGAGCTAGGGAAGCGTGTGCGAGTGTTGTGCGACGCAGAGGAGGAAGGGGAGGACGGCTCTGCCACTGGTATTATGGCAAAGAGACGAGAAAGAAGAGGGGGGCTCGCTGGAGCTCACTGGACCCCTTGGCCAGAGGGAGGAAGAGGAAATCGAGGTGGAATTCCGGCCAAGTCGAGCTAAAGAGGTGCGACTGGAGTTGGGGGTCAATTTATAGGCACTGGCAGGGACTCCTGTGCTTGGAAGACAAGCTTCCAAGCGCGAGAATCCTCGTCGGAGATGGATATCTATTAGGTACCCAAATCTCTCGTGCGTTCGCACGAGAGATTGGGTACAAATCATAGATCAGGACCACGCTCAGATGGAAGGGAATTCCTCAGAGAATCTCCCTTCCAAATCTGGGAAATCTCTGAGGAATCAAGGAGTATTCCCCCTCTATTCCTCGTCGGAGTAGGATTTCTCCCCATTAATGGTGGAGGGACCTGCTTGTAAGAGTGGTGAATAAGTTAGGGGGGTCTGTGCAATGGTTTTCAAAAGTTAGGGACCAAAATGTAATTGGGTGTACTAATTTGCAAAGTAGGTCAAGATGACCTCCCCTTAGGTCCAAATTTTGGTACAACCTAATTTGGACCTAAGGAGTCCAATGGTGAAGTTGGATTTTAGATTTGACCACGTTTGACTGGATATTTTGCATAAAAACCCAAATTAGGTCAATTGATGAGCTAGGACCCCAATCTAGGTCAAACAGGTTCCAAAGGCCAAATTGAATGTTCTAAACCCTAGGGGATATTTTTACATGAATTTTATAGGATTTAATTGATTTTTATCCTGACCAGAACCTTGTTGAATTAAGCGGGTCTGTTTTAGGGTTACAAGATGTCATTTAATTCCTGGTTTGCACATAAACCCATTTCTGATTAAACCAACCCACTTTTTATCTTATTCAGACCATTTGACCTATGTTCTGCCTCTGAGAAATCTCATTTATGTATTGCAATGGTAAAATTGCAGTTTTAACCTTTATTTCATGTTTTCTTCTCAGAACACTTATTCCTTCAATTAAGCCCTTCTCTAGGTTATGTAGGAGCTTTTATTCTCTTTCTTGGGTCAAAATGAGCTAGTTATGGCTCATGATGAGGCTCTCATCACCCCTTCAGGACATATGTGTTCCGTAGGATGCCATTTGGTCTCTTCAATGCACCTGCTACTTTTCAGAGGTGCATGCCTGCCATATTCTCAGATATGGTAGGTGAGTACCTTGAAATCTTCATGGATGACTTCTCGGTATTTAGGGAATCTTTTGATGATTGCCTCCTGCACTTGGGCCAAATCCTCAGGCATTGTATCAACATGAATCTAGTTCTTTCCTGGGAAAAGAGCCACTTCATGGTACTTGAGGGAATTGTCCTGGGTCACCTCATCTCTGAAAAAGGCATCTAGGTTGATCGAGCTAAGGTTAATTTGATTTCCAAGCTACCCATGCCTGGCTCGGTCAAGGACATTCATTCTTTCCTGGGGCACGTCTATTTTTACCATCGTTTCATTCCTGATTTTTGGAAAATCGCTCGCCCTCTGACTAATCTTCTCTCAAAGGATGCCCCCTTCAAAATTACTGAGGAGTGTACTCATGCATTTGAGAGCCTACGTGATCGGGTTACTCAAGCACCAATCCTGCAATCCCCTGACTGGTCTCTACCTATTGAGATCATGTGCGATGCGTCAGACTACGTAGTGGGTGCGGTACTTGGGTAGAAACTAGACGGGAAACTCATGGTCATCTACTACTTTAGCAAGACACTTGACGAGGCTTAGCGCAACTGCACAGTTACTAAGAAAGAGATGCTAGCTATAGTATTTGGCCTTGAAAAATTTCAATCTTATCTTTTGGGTTCCCGTGTTATCATATATTCGGAACACACTGCAGTAAGGCACCTCCTCGCGAAGAAGGATGCAAAACCTCAACTAATCCGCTGGATCTTGCTGTTGTAAGAATTCGACCTCGAGATTCGTGACAAGGCGGGAAAATAGAATGTGGTTGCTGATCACTTGTCTTGCCTTCCTTCTAATATCATCGACCCTTCCGGACTAATCACAGAGCACTTTCCTGATGAGCACCTCTTGACTATTAGTGCTGGACTTCCCTGGTATGCTGATTTGGTTAACTACTTGGCGTCACATCAGATCATGTCTAATTAGCCGAAGGCCAAGAAGGATAAGTTTCTTTCTGATGCTAGGTACTACATTTGGGAAGACCCGTACCTCTTCCTCATTGGTGTTGATCAGATCATTATACGATGCCTCTCAAAAGTGGAACTTCAGGACATTTTGTCCTTCTATCATGACCAGGCCTGCGGCAGACACTTCTCCTAACATAAAATCACAGCTAAAGTCCTCTAGTGTGACTTTTATTGGCCTACGATCTTCAAGGGCCCATATGACTATTGTAAGGCATGCACTCATTACCAGACCTTGGGTAACATGAGCCACCGTGATATGATGCTTTTACAGTCGATTCTCATATGCGAAATCTTCGATATATGGGGGATTGATTTTATGGGACCCTTCCCTAAATCGGACGGCTTTGAATACATTCTCCTTACTGTAGACTATGTGTCTAAATGGATCGAAGCTAGCTCGAACTGAACCAATCATCATAAAGTGGTAATCAAATTCATTCATTAATACATCTTTTCTTGGTTCGGTGTCCCACGTGCCATTATCTTTGATGGAGGGACCCATTATACAAATGCACAGTTCAGATCCCTGATGACCAAATATGGGGTGTCACACCAAATCTTGACTCCTTATCACAACCAAACCAATGGATTGGTTGAACTGTCTAATAGGGAGATCAAGAAAATCCTCCAGGTCACTGTTTGGCTTGATAGGAAGGACTGGTCAGCCCGACTTCCAGAAGCTTTGTGGGCTTATAGGATCGCCCACAAAACCCAATGAGGTATGTCTCTATTCAAATTGGTGTACAGGAAAGCATGCCACCTCCCCATTGAGATGGAGCACAAAGCTTATTGGGTAGTACGGAAGTGCAATCTAGATCTGCTAAAGGTCGGAACCCACCGTCAGCTTCAGATGAGCAAGATCGAGGAACTACGTAATAATGGGTATGAGAACTCACAAATTTACAAAGAGAGGGTGACGGTTTTTCAAAAAAAAGGGTTTCATCAAAATAAGAAAAAAGAGGTTTGAGGAAAAAGGAGAGCCATTTTATGAAAAATAAAAAAGGAGGGAAGAAAAAATGAAAAGAGAAAGGAGCAAAAAGATAAAAGAAACTGAGTCCCTTTAAAGTAATATGGAACTTACCTAACTTCTAGGTTGGATCGAATGATGAATTAAGACCTGAAAGGCTAAAACTTAAGGGATTAGTGGCGAATACCGACCTTAGGCCTCTTGGATCTGATTGGATTTAAACACTCATGTACTTGTCATGATCCAGATTAGTCCTCAAGAGGTTGGGGAAAATGCAAAGCTTATGTATTAGGTTTAAGGCTTAGGAAGTATTCAGCCTTGTTAACTAACTTCTGGTTTATGGGACTCGGTAACTTAAGCACCCTAAATCGCACACAGTTTGGTTTAGTGCGCTTTAAATAATAAAATCATGCTAAAGGGCATTTAATATATTATGAAAAAGGTCCTAAGATCTAGATTAGGAGTAGCTCGAAAACACAAGTTGATTTGGATGAGTTCTTGGCGTGGAGAGGAGGGATATTCCTCTCGAAGATGCGCAATAACATATCATCTCCTCGGTGCTTGTCTCCTAGGATATCTAAATATCCTACCAGGGGAATGTAAGTACCTTGTGCTGGTTCAGATGCCACGGGTGGTAATATCATGAAATGTCGATTGCTAGGGTCTGGATTGAGCTATATAATGCCATGGGCGAGATTATCCCGAATATTGAAAGCCAGGGTTCTGGGGGTTGCCATGGGCGGTGCTATCTCGAAGCATCGATTGCTAGGGACCCTGCGAGGATTGATGGTAGGAATAAGGAATCTGATACAGACTGTGTTTAGGGTCAATCCGAAGATGGATCTAAGGAAAGATATAATGAAAATAAAAAGAAAGAGAAAGCTCTCCACAAATAAAATTTTCCTTCTATATCTCTCTTACAAAGTGCACTGGCAAACTGAACCTGGACTAACCATGTTTCAACCACAGGTGCTTTAACCACTGGGTCCAACGAACCGTAGGTTAGTTCCTGCAGGCCTTAGAAACCTTCACGGTAGACTGAGGCAAAGGCTAGTTAGGTCTGGATCTGGGCTGGTACTTGAGTACCTCTAGGCTTATGGTTGGTATTAAGATTTGATTCCTAAAAATGCGACTTAGTAAGGCATCCTGACGATTACATTCAACCCAGATAACTGGATTGATTTATAGAACTTTGCTAAGGGATTAGCAAAAGCTAGGCATGGGGGTATGATGGAAACACCATCATGAGCCATAACTAACTCAATTTGGTCATATAAAGTTAATAAAAGCTCCTACATATCAGTCAGAAGGTCTTTTAGGCAGGTTAAATTGTTTTGAGAAGAAAAAAATGAAAATAAGGTTATTTATGCAATTTTACCACTTTATCACAAATACAGAATAACCACGGGGTATGCCAGGGGTTTATTAAAGGTCATTTAGTCATTAGTGCCTAATAAGTGGGTCCATGTAGACAGAAACGGATTTTCACGTATTTCAAGAATTAATGGACATCTGAAATCCTAAGAACAGACCTGCTTAATTAATTGAGGTCCTGGTAAAGATAACATTCACATAAACTCTCTAAAATTCATAGAAAAATATTCTCTAGGGATTAGCATCTTTGAATTGACCATCAGAACCCATCTTAACCTAAAATAGTCACAGATAGACTATTGTCCTAATTTGGGATTTTTTGCACAAATTACCTAGTTAAACTAGGTCAAAACTAAAATCCAACTTCACCATTGAAATCCTTGGGTCCGAATTAGGTTTATATCAAAATTTGTGCCCAATCAGAGATCGTCTTGACTTAATTTGCATTTCAATCCTGTCTATTTCACAAGTGCCCCTAGCTTTTGAAATTTATTACAAATAGGCCCCTATCTTTGTCGTCACTCTTTGCAAAAAGATCCCTTCGCCATTATCGACAAGGAATCCTACTCCGACGAGCTTCTTTTGGCAAGAACACAGTAATTTCTTAACGAATCCTTCTTAAAATTGAAAGGAAGATTTGTTAGGTAATCTCTTTCCTATTAAGCCATGTCCAAGTCTCCAATTCTTTCCCAATCTCTTATGCGAATGCATGAGAGATGTGGGTGTCCTACTCTGGCAAACTTACCAAGCTTGAAAGCTTGGTTTCCAAGCTTCGAACCTCCCTCTAAGGCCTATTTAAAGACTCCTGAGGACAAACCGTTCTCTTCACGCTCATTTTTGGCCAAAATACCTCTCCTTCCTCCCTCTCCCGCCAAAAAGCTCCAAGATGTTCGACGACTTCCTTCGACCACTCTCTTCATCTTCTTGCAATACCAGTAGTAGATTCTCCTTCCTCTCCATCTTCCGCGTCGCACCATACCAGCGGGCGACCTAATTCCCCTCGTCATCGCCGATTCTCTCCCATCGGAGCTTTCTTCGTCTTCGGCGCTGGCTACATCACACCCGACGTTACTTCTCCTCCCCGTCGTCCGCTACCTACTCAGATCATTTCTTTCCCTCTCTACTTCTCTTTCCCACACTCACGACACACATAACCACCATTTCCCCCCTCAATGTCGTCATCTTCCTCCGCTTCGGCAACCACTCCGATGAGGCTCTCCGTCCGTTACACCACACCATAAGCCTTGCCACCTATCCCAATAGCTACGCCTCCTCCGTGAGAGCAAAACCCCTCAAGAAATTGAGGGGATTGCATGCCCTAGCCCTCCACCGAACACCTCCACGAACTCCGACCTTAACTGTCATTGCCACGTCCACACATGCACTCTCATAGCACGCCACCGCCACCATCACCTTCGTCGCACTCGCATGAAGGTTCCAAGCATATTTAACTGGGCTGCAAGGCCATTCTCGTGCTTGCAGGTATTTCATCGAAGCTCCGCCACTGCCCTGGTTGCATCAACTACGCTTTCAATCCTCCAACCACATCCACTCCAGATTTTAGCCCCAGTTCACGCGGAGTGGTCTCAGGACCCTTCCTAGGGCCTTGATTGGGGACACCAGCACTTGAAACTACCTCAATTCGAGGCATCTTCACTAGCTACAACTCACGTGAAGACAGGGACTTAATAGTCCCATATTGTGAACTGTCGAGCCTTCAAAGCTGCATATATTGAATTTCTGAAGAGGGCTTATCGCCCAAGATCACCAAGGGTCGGGTCCTCGCTCACCTTCCTAAGCACCCTCACTCGCTACCCTACGCCAATGGGTCTAGACCTTTGACCGAATATCTGATTACCCGGTTAGCCCTGGGTTTGAGAGAAAGAGAAAAAGGAGGAGAGGGAGAGAGAGCACGGGGTGGAGGGGGGTTTTGCTTCAGGGAGATCCTAACACTTAGCGAAATTCACGAAGTATTCTCCCTGTGCCTGAAAAGAAAAAGCCAAAGAAGAAGAGTAAAGGCAGAGAAAGAAGAGAAGAAGAAGAAGAAGAGAAGAGCAAAGGCATAAGAAAGAGGAACAGTGTCCCTTTGGCAATGTAGCAGGAGACGGTTAAGTCGTCTGATTGGAAATTCAGTCATCTGACATTATTGCAATACTTGATTACATGGCATTGGTTGATTGATACTGTTGAGATATTTGATATTATTGTAATTAGGGTAATTGGTGATTCAAATCACCATTTTACCTTAATCTTTTTGGCTACATTGACTCTTGCTTTTATATTTATATTATTTGTGCTTGAGATTTCCATTATATTGCCATAGTGTGCTTAAAATTATGGTCTTGAGATTAATTGCAACACTTGCTCCCTGCGTTCGACCTCAGATTTCTTTCGAGCTATAAATTGTATTTGTTCACGCGCTATTTTCAACTATATTACAATGAAGTGATTTTAAAACCCTGATTTAGCACCTAAACAGTGGTGAAAGGCTGGATGAAGGAGAATGACGTCGGGGGATGGAGGGTGGGATGGGATGGTGTCATGGTGAGGATCTACTTCCCGAAGTGGTGAGACGACGGCCACGGGATGCTCCACAAATGGGGGTAAGAGGAGGGAAAATATTTTGATTTTCTACTCTAGAGGACCATCCCGAGCTTGAGACAAGCTCTCTCTAAAGCCTTGGGGTGGTAAGGGAGAGAAAAGAAGAGATGAAGAATGGGAGGGGAAGGGGTCCTCTTATAGTGGAGGAGAAAGGGTTTGGTCATTCAAGGGTCAATAACAACATCAAAGATGTCGCTAAAACTATGTCTCAAACGTTGCTGAAGGTTTGCAGCCAACGTGCACGCCTGTACGCTCATAGCTGCAGAGGCATTGTCGACGGAGAGCCGTTGGATCAAGGATGGATGGCTGGGATTGCACGCTTAGCTAGAGCATTAGATAAGGCATCGGATCGCGCGTGCGATCGCGCATGCGCGGGCGGGCGTATCCGCGTTCATCCATTGCGTCGTGTGGCTCATCTTGTGTCGCTCGATCACGATCAAGCAATCAAATTTGGGTGCGCCTCTCTGCTGCGGTTGATTGAAGGCTTTGGAGGAGTCGAACTCACGCCGCGGGTTTAAGAGGTGCGCAGGTGACTGTAACAAACGCGTGCCCCAGACGTCTTTTAAGACGTCTGGGAGGTGGCCCAGACGTCGGACCAGACGTCTGGGATCGTTTCCAGACGTCTGGAAATCTGTTATCTTCCACACGCAAGGGTCGTCTGGGTGCCTGAGCGCGCAGACCCGCATATTCGTTTATTCCCTGCTGCTGCAGACGCCCTGCTGCATCCTCTCTCCTCCTCGCACGGCCTTAAAAGGCCACGCCTCCCCTCACTTCCGTCACCACCGTCTCCTCCCTCTTCTCCTTCAGCTAGTGAGCGTGAGCGCGAGCGCGAGGGCAGCAGCGGCGGCCGCAGTGAGCGCGGAGGAGGTACTGCGTGTGAGAGCGGAGCTCTGCCGTGAGGGCGAGCTCGCCGGGGCTGCTAGGGCCGGCCGGCAGAGGGCGCAGGGGGCGCGGAGCGACGTGGAGGGGGGACTGCTGCGGTCTGAGCAGCAGGCGCGTGAGGTGCGACGCGGGCGGTGTCGCAAGCGGAGGCCGAGTGGTGCCCTGATTCTGGAAAAATTTCCAGAATCAGACGTCTGGGTTGATAGCCAGACGGCGAGGGCGACGTCTGGAAGACCATCCAGACGTCTGAAAGGTGAGTTTTCCGTCTCCTTCTTCCTTCCTGTCGACTGACCGTACTGAGGGAGGGAGATGGGTGTGTGTAGGCTCGGTGATTCTCCATCCATCGCGAATAAGACGTCTGGCAGTAGTACCAGACGACGGAAGCGACCTCCAGACGTCCGGGGTGACCATCGGACGTCTGGGAGCTAGGCCAGACGTCCCCGCAGACTTCTGGACGTCTGGGGAACCACGCTGAACAAGGTAATTCTTTGATCCACTTTTTAAGACGTCTGGAAGAAGTTCCAGACGTCTGATTTTGCACAGTGTCGTCGTTTTTGACCCGTTTAGGGCCCGTTCGGGTTCCGTTTTCCGCGATTCGAGTTGCGTTCTTTTCAGAATTAATTCCTCTACCCGTCTACAGTATCTATATACTGTTTTGAGACACTCCTTGTGTTTGATCCTTGTGATAGGACCCCGTTCTATTGCAGTCTCGGGGGTCGCGGAGGCACACGGGATTCCCGACCACGCCCCCATTTCTCCCATTGTACCTGGTAGAGTGGCTTTAAGTTATTAATAAAATCTGTTAAATTATGGAACCATAAATAGAACCTAGGATATTGCATGAATCCTAGGAATGAGAAATAGATGGAATGATACCTCCTAGGTGTTGCATGAATCCTAGGGCTGGAAAACTAAATTGTATGATAGATCCTAGGATATGGCATGAATCCTAGGATGGGAAAACTAGTGGAATGTATAATACTGCGGTCTTGGAAAATGGAAAGAGATATAAAGCTGCCTGTAATTTAAATTAACAGCTGCCTGTTGTGAATAAATAACGTGGTTGAGAACATGGATTGTAAGAGTGTGAAACTGGAAAGTGAAACCTGGATGTTTGAGTAAAAAGGATGGAACCCAATGGGGAAGTAGGAGTAGAACTCCTGGAAAGTGAATGGAATAGTATTGGGGAAGTGAGCTAGCCCTTGAGTACGGAGTACCAAGGAGAGTGACTGTCCCCCTGTTTAGTGCAGAGCGGAGCCAGCCGCCCCAGGGACCCGGGGTTAGGACTGGCCACTCTGTACCGACTTGCTGGCCCTCGCGTACGTAGTACTGAGGAGAGCTACTAGTGTAGGGAGGTACTAGCTACCCCACGGGCCCCGAGGTTCTGCTAGCCTCCCACACCGACTTGTTAGGCCCGCTGGGGCAAACCAGGGTAGTCAGGTGAGGGTGCGTGGACTGTGGAGGGGCAAGGCCCCGGTTTGGTTACTGTGGAGGGGTTGGACCCCTGTTACTGAGAGGGCTCTGCCTTGGACTGGTTCCGTGCTGTGCTTTGGGCGCACCCGTTAACGGAAACAACTGACCGTGTGCCAGTATGGGTTAGCTACCTGTGCGTTTATCGCGCGTGCCGTAGTCACCGTTACGTCTGTCAGTGACCTTGGGGTGGTTGACTGAGGGTAGGATCACCACGGGGGACTCTCTCGGCCAGGAGAGCACCACGTGCTACTTCTACTTTTTGGAAAAGACTGCAATCAAGATCGTTCCCACGAGGAACATTCGAGATCAAGAAAAGGATCTGGGGAATAAATGAAATAGTGAGACAATTGAAAGATGTGAATAAAGAAAGTAATCGAACATAACAGCTACTGTACACTCTACTGTTATCTTTAGTTTAGTTTCCACTCTACTTAGCGTTTTGCTGACGTATTACACTCGTTACCTTTTTCAGGACCAGGTGTTGAGCAGCCAGGGTCAGCGGCTGCAGAGGACGCTAGGCTGAGTAGGGTCCAGTAGAGTTACCACTGTCTCTTGTACCTCTTTTTGTTACGTTGTAGTGAGTAGTTCTTGTTTCTGCTGTACTTTCTTTACCTGTAGTTCAAATTATATTATGAATGTTGTTCTACTGTTGTGGTGGTACATACTGTGGTAGTTTCTTTCCTTACTGCTGTACTTTCTTACTGTTAGTTATATTCATGCTGAATGTGGTTTATTTTACTGCTCTTTTGGTTACTTCCTCGTTGGACGACTAGGTCTTGGGATTAGTTGAGTCGGTCCGGTTCTCGTGTCTCGTAGGGACTCGGGAACCGGGTCGTTACAGTGACTGTTGTGCCAAGGGAGCGGGAGTGTCGAGAAGATGATGGGGCATGCGTGTGATCTAGACCGTTGGATCTCAATCCAACGATTGCTATTTGGCATGGCGCTTTCCTTCAACTCATGAGGCGCGGCCAAGGATGGATCTCAGTCGTTGGATTGGGATCCAACGACTGGGATTTCTCCTTGAGGCTATGCAGAGGCTACGGCCGTTATTGGGCGGCCTAGATGGCGCCACGTGGTGCCATCTGGGCTGTCTATCTTCTTTTCTTTGTAGGTGGCACCACAGACATCGGATTGATTCGATTCTCACACTATTGGGCTACGATCGTCTACCCGGATCCATCCATGCAATTGGATTTGGCATCTGAGGTTCTAACTAGTGCCACTTTGCCCTTTGGCCTTTAATCTTCCTCGAATTGCATATTGTGCTACGGAACTTCGATCGTCGTCCTGATCAGATCTGTTCGGTCAGATCGTCAATCGAGGCCCCAAAATAAATCTTCATCTCTCCTGACCACAAAAGGACACGAATTAACCTATAATTTATACAGACTACTCTAAATGTAGAATGATACATGCTATGAAATATTTATAATATGGAATGCATATCTAAGCCTAGGAACATGCATAAATAGTCATTTTATCCTAAATAAATGTGTCTACATCAAGTATTCTCTCTTTCTTCTATTGTTTATTCTTTAAGTAGAATAGCTAGCGTAGATTAATTTCAACAAGCTACTTTGCTTCGTGATAATAATTCCAACACGATTTTTAATCAAACGTTCACCTCCTCATGTTTGACTCAGGACTCACTAGAGTTTCGTTAAATTTTATATGATAGCAAATTTTTACGCAACTACAACGATGGCTTTCAAACTCAAACCTTTTAGCATATAAATCTCGCTAATCAAGAGGTTTGTCCACTTCCAGTATGGGACTAAAAATCTCTCCCAAATCTCACTGATTTCAACGTGAATTCCTATGTTACCATATAACAATTGCATCCCGATTGATGCAATTAGGCTCTCAAATCCAACATCAACAAACTCAATGCACTCAACCTTATCCCTCCACAACACAACCAAAATCCACCAAAAATCTCCCATTGAGCCTTATTTTCCCAACCTATTTATCCTCTCTCCACCCAATTATTTGATTACCCATCCTATTATTAAATCTAGATCATCTATCACCCTTCCTATTTAATCTAGACCCTTGATTTATTCCCAACAGAAACCTAACCAATTCTATCACCTAGCCCTAAATCCTAACCCTTGATCCTTAACCCAATTAATCCTAACCCTATACCTTAGTGATCCTAGGCAACCTAAACCAACCAATAGAAAGCCTCCATGCTTTCTATATAAACCCTTAGCTACCCCCCTTAGGATGCCATCTCCTACTTAGACTTTCCTACCTCCACATAGTCTCTACTAACTAGTGCTAGTCCATGCCAACTTTGGTGGTTCTGGTGGACACGCCTTGCATCTTATCTATGCCGTCGCTCTAGACTTCACCTTCGAAGCCCATAGTTTCTACAGTTTCTCTAGTCCAGTTCTAGTTGTAGTAATCTAGTTCTAGTTGTAATTTTCCAAGCATTCCTCTAGTTGTAGTACTACTTCTATTGGTGTTAAACTCTTATTTTATTCAATAAAAGTTCTAGTATTTATTTTAAACTTGTCTTCAAGTTGTATGCTTTCTAGTAGTCGTATATTATAGTTATAGTAGTTGCATGCCATTAGATTTAGTATTAGTTCAAATAACCATCATATTTGATATTTGGTTCTAGTTTTAATTAGGAAAGCGATTTTTGATCTATCTACCTCTCTGTGAATAACTCAAACTCCCATATTTCTATTCGAAAAATCTTACAAGTTCAGTTTCACTTACAAATTCAAGAGTTTCTAATTTGTAAGTGAATTCAAACTCGTAAGATCTTTTAAATAAAAATATAGGAGTTCGAGTCATTGGCAAAGAGGCAGATAGATCAAAAATCGATTTCCTAATTAGAACTAGAATCGAATATCAAATATGATGATTATTTAAACTAATACAAAATCTAATGGTATAATTAATAAATACTCTCTCAGATTGCTATCAGTGATTCGATAGCACTCCTTTTCTTTCCAAAAAAAAAAAAAAAGCTAAATCTAATGGTATGCAACTACTAGAATTATAATATATTACTACTAGAAAGCATACAACTTGAAGACAAGTTGAAAATAAATACTAGAACTTTTATTGAATAAGATAAGAGTTTAACACCAATAGAAGTAGTACTACAACTAGAGGAATGCTTGGAAAATTACAACTAGATCTAGATTACTATAACTAGAACTAGACCAGAGAAAATGTAGAAACTATAGGCTTCAAAGGTGAAGTCCAGAGCAACGACATAAATGCAGATGCAAGGCGCACCCACCAGAACCACCAGAGTTGGCGTGGACTAGCACTAGTTAGTAGAGACTATGTAGAGGTAGGAAATTCTAAATAGGAGATTGCATCGGGGCAGCTAGAGGTTTATATAGAAAGCATGGAGGCTTCCTATTGGTTGATTTAGGTTGCCTAGGATCACTAAGGTGTAGGATTATGATTAATTGGGTTAGGGATTAAGGGTTAGGATTTAGGGCTAGGTGATAGAATTGGTTAGGTTTTTGTTGGAAATAAATCAAGGGTCCACATTAAATAGGAAGGGTGTTAGATGGTCTTGATTTAATAATAGGATGGGTAATCAAATAATTGGGTGGAGAGAGGATAAATAGGTTGGGAAAATATGGTTCGGCTGGAGATTTTTGGCGGATTTCGGTTGTGTTGCGGAGGGATAAGGTGGAGTGCGTTGAGTTAGTTGCATGGGTCTTGTGACGCGGAGGGGAGAGAGGTGTTCGGTGGGATGTTTGGTGGGGATTACGTAGGTGGGTCGTGATAAGGTGGGTCTTTTCGGTGGAAGTGAAGAGAGGGTTACGTAGCGATTGCATGCCTAAGATAAATAACGTGTGGGATAGGTTACGTTTGGATGGTGGATGATGGGATAGAAGAGGGTGTTACGTAAGGTGTGGATGGTTTGGGTACGTGGGTTTTTGTTGTGCGGTAGGGATAGGATTTGTTGCATGGCATTTACGTGAGTTGTCATGGATAGCCGGTTGAAGTGTGTTGCACACATTGGTGGAGGGCGTTCAGCTGAGAATATATTGAGAGATATATTGGAGAGGGGAATAGGCAACATAGGTTTAGGTCTTTGCATGGATGTGGGTCTAACGTAGGCATTTGTGATATAGAAATAGAATCAACTAAATGACCAACCATAATGGTGGAAAATTAAGGTGTGTTGGTCAGCCAAAAGTAGGTTGGTTATTTTAGGAAATCAGGTACTACGCTAAGGTCAAATAGGCTAGCAGTTAGGTCTAATTGAGTTTCCAAATAAGTTCACCAACAAGGCTCAGTCCTTTTCCAAGTGAGCTCAAATCAGAAAATCCAATCAGCCATACTCTGATCAACCTAAAATTTTTTATTTGTACATATAAAAATAAACACAGCAACGTACTAGATACAATTGCAGAAAAATTTTCTTAAAAGCCCAATTGTATGCATTCTTTACAAAATGACCTAACATGCCTAATCTAACTTAACTAAATGCAATATAACCCAAATTACCCTTAGACCAACATTAGTTAGGAATTAATTAACATAAATAATTATGAAAATATTAGAGATGTTGATGGCTACTTTAATGAAGAATTGATGATGAAGACTTCTTTAAAGACTTTCTTATTAGTGCCATAGAATTTGTATGTCTTCTAATAAAAGAAATGAATATAGGGGTTAAAATCAATTAGAGATAATTAAGTCTCAAACTAGCAACAAATGTTTATTTTCAAAAATCTAAAATCATTTTTCTATGGAATTAAAAGCAATTAGCTTTGAAAGTCACTAAAACTTGAATTAACAAATCATTAACAAGGTACTTGTTGCAAGTACCGGTACTATTCATAAGTATTGATACATGCAGGGCACAGGCTTAAGTAGATAACTCAAACTATGAACAAGTATCAGTAGTCATTATGAGTACCAGTACATGGTGTTCATAGTTTTTGAAAAGTTTTCTAGCCTGAACCTTACAAGTACCGATACCTATAATGACTACCGGTACATGTAGGTCACAGTGACTACTGTACTTCAAACCTGTGAGTAACAAGTATCGATACTCATGATAAATACTCGTACCTATTGACTAGTTGGTACTCAACTAAGAGAACTGAGTATCGGTACCTATGATGAGTATCGATATCCAATCACTTTTGTACTAGCTGCTGGTAGACTGTGAGTAGCTAATACTAGTACCAACTACCCGTTGAGCCAAATTTGAATAGCTGATTTACTTTAAATTTGTTTTAAATTTCCCTTAATTAGCACCCAACAGCTATGGGAGCATGGGTGGGTGCATTCTAACCTATAAATAGACCCCTTTGGGTGCTTTTTCAACACACAACAGCACTCTTCACTCCCTTGCTTCAAAAATTCTCATATTCACTATTCTTTTAGCAAAGTGCTAGACTTGTTGCCTAGTGACTTCAAGAAGATTATTTGAGTTTTCAATAAGTCTTTAGGCATGTAGTTTTTCATTCTTACGAATTGTTTTGCGTGTTGATTTTTCCTTAGCCTCTGTTGGTATTATTTTTATAATTATATATTGTCGGGAGACTTAGGATTCAAGTTGTAAGCCATTTACTTTTGCTTGCACCTATACTCTTTTTTTTGTTACCTATTCTCTTGTAACTGTGTTGACGTAACCCGTTAATCACCTCTTGTTATAGTGAATTGATTCCCTCCGGGTTGAGGGAATTGAGTTAAAAATCCTAAGTTGGGAGACTTAGGTAGTGGAGTACTAAAGTAAGGGGAAACACTATATATTTGGTGTCTATTTGTGGTTTGCATTGTCTTATATACATTGTTTATCACACTATTCAACCCTCCCTTCTAGTGTGCTTGTGTTTCAGATCCTACAGGTGGTATCAAAGCGAGTAGCAAGAAGATGTAACAAATCAACTCGCGATGGCATCATCATCAACCAAGCGCATTGAAGGCCAGTCATCGTCATGTCCTCCCTACTTTGATGGTACGGACTATGGATACTGGAAAAAGCACGTGCAAGTATTTGATTGTACAACAATCATAGGACTTAATTAACCTAAATTATGTTAGAATCTAGTTTAACTTGTGAATGGTGCATTCTTAAATTGCATATCATGTATTGCATTTCTTTATTTAGCTGCATATGTTATAATACCATTTTCCCATGCTAATTAGGGTTTATTCCTATTTGTAGGTCATGAATAGTTTAGAAGTTGTTCTGGATGGAATAAAGCTGGATAGGAGTGAAGACTGAAGTAGAGCTGGAGCTGGATTATGTGAATAAAGAATAAAGACACTAGCTGAAGAAAGAAAGAAAAAACAAAGGACTATCTATCTAGAACAAGAGTAGAAGAAAAGAATGAGAAGAACTAGGATAACCCTTTTCCAGTACCTATCTCCAGACTAGCTTAGAATTAGGATATCTGAGCTCAAAAGCCAAAACCATGGATACCACTATCCATGTACCTATCCAACCTATCTCTAGCACTATCCTACTATCCATAACCCTAGTCTACCTATCCTATACCCAATCCCCAGCTTAGATATCTATTTATGTCCATGCTTGACCTAATTGACTTAGTTTGAGTCAATTGGGAGTCACTAGTCAATCAGGTCCATGGGACCTGATTGGGCTAACCCTAAGTTGATTCGACTCAATTAGGTCTAATCATGCCTAACCTAAACCCATTAGACCTAGCCACATCTAATTATGTGCAGTATAACCTAATTAGGTGCAACCAATTCTGATTAGGTTCAGTTGGAACCTAATTAGGTCAACCTAATTAGACTCAATGAGTCTAATTGAACCTAACCCAAATCCAATTGGGCGCACTTACACCTAATTGGGTTCACCCCTCTCTAGATTAGGCCACCCTAGACCCAATTAGGTTCACATCCAAATCACCTAGTCTAATTAAACCCATTTAGATTAGAACCTAACCTAACATAGGTTGAACCATAGCAAACCCACTTAGATCCACAACTTAAGTCTACAAAACCCATGCACACACACTTACACACAATCATGCACACACATATCCACTCACACGCACACACAAACACAAAACCCACTTACACTTTGCTTACACACTAAGGAAGAGGTTCTATCCTCTCTAGCTGCCCAACCTAAAAGATCTTATCTCTTGATCTTTCTTATGAAAAGATCAAGAGGGTAAGATCTTTTGGCAACAAATACCACCTTAGGAACTTATCCTAAGGTGGCTGTCCAACACCCCCCTCCTCTTTATAAAAAGTCCATGGCCGACCACCTTGGGAGGATCATCTTCTTCCATCTTCTTCCTTGCTTCGTAGTTGTCCACCTTCATAGCTCCACACCTCCATAGCCATCCACCTTCATACCTTGGTGGCTGATCACCTTCTTCCTCCCACCACCTTCCAAGGCCACCAAGGGAGACTCCTTGGTGCCCTACTTCTAGTAGCCTAGCCGTAGAATAATTTTCTCATTAGTTTTTCTATTTCAATTCTAATAGTATTAGTTCTAGTTTTAGTAATTCTTCCAGTTGTTCTAGCAATCATTTAATTGATTAGCAAGTTGTTTTCCAAGCTTTCATTTATTAGTGAATTGTCCATATCTTTATTTGATGAATGAAAGATTGATTTCATTTTCTCATCATAATTTCTATTAGTAGTTCTAGTTGTTCTTTATTTTCAAAAAATCAAAATCACAAAAAAATCTGAAAAGGAAAAATAAAAAAAATATAGATGGCTACTCCCACCCACATTAACGAATCAATACTCGATCAAAAGTCCCTCGACATTACGCACATAATCCATGAATTTCAAGTCGAGCATTATTCTTATGCATGTTACATTTATTTGCGCTATACTATGGTTGTGCATTTTGAAAGAGCAATGGCCGAATTTGTCGTTCAAGATATTCACCATCATTTTTAGATTTAGATTTTAGGTTAATTAATTTAAGTTTTTGCTTAGATCTAGGTTAGTTTTGCAAGCATGAAAAAGACATAAATAAAAAATCACTTTCGCATCACCTCCTAGAGATCGATCGGGACTCACCTGGTGTTTTGTTATACATATTTTGTTTAGGTTGATTTCGCGACTATACTACAACTATAAATGCATCAAAATCGCAGAATTTGACTGTAACAAATGACGCCGTTGCTAGGGAGGCAAGGGGAATCTAATTATTGATTTTCTTTTCTGACATGCTTATCTTTACTTACTTTTTTGGTGTGCAAGAACTCAAGTGTGGATCTGCGCACGCATCAAGTGTGGCCATGAATGCACTTTATTGCATGCTATCCAAGGAAGAGTTCAATAGTATCTCGGCTTGCGAGTCTGCATACGAGATATGGAACACACTTCAAGTCACATATGAAGGAACAAACAAGGTAAAAGAAACTTGCATCTCTATTTTAACAGAAAGTTATGAGTGTTTCAGGATGGATAAAGGTGAATCAATCAAAGCAATGTATACGAGATTTGGAGAGATTGTAAATCCTCTAAAAAATCTTAGCGTAAAGATGTCGGAGGAACAACTTGTAAGGAAGATACTTAGATCCCTTATAAGTGATTGGGCACCAAAATCAACAATGATTCAAAAGGCAAAGGACTTATCAACCCTTCCTCTTGATGACTTGATTGGAAGTCTCATGGCATATGAGGTACAATTGAAGAATATGAAAAAGAATGAGGAGAATCCCATAAGCAAGAAGAAGGATCTTGCCTTCAAAGCGACAAGGGAAGAATCGAACGTCGGCAACTTTGACTCCAACAAAGAAGAAGAGCTTGCTCTTCTAACAAGGAAGTTTCGACGGTTCATCTGAAAACAAGGTAAGAAAGTGAATAACTTTTCAAATGATATAGTTTGTTTTGAATGCAAGAAAAAAAAGCATGTGCAAAAAGGATTGTCCATTGATCAAGAAGAAAAAAGAAGAAAAGGAGACAAGAGAAATAGATCAGAAGAAGAAGACATCAAGAAAGGCTTATAAAGAATCCGAGGAAAATGAAGTCACCCATCTATGTTTGATAGCAAATGATGATAGCACGGACAATGTGGTAGATTCCAAAATCTCTTTTAATGAGTTGTTGTAAGCATATGAAGAATTATATCATAAGGCTAAGTTGTTTAAAAAAGAAAATAAGGTTTTGCATAGTAACTATTGAACCTTAGAAATAGAGAAATCATGTTTAGAAATAGAGTTAGACATGGCTAAAGAGACTAACTCTCAATGTATGCAAAAATAATAGTGTTAGAAGATATCTATGAGAATTTTGAGGAGACTATAAATAATTTAAAAACAACTACTAGGTTGAACATCGAATTTTTGATGCTTTGAAAGCCAAATTTCAACATAAAAAGAACACATAAAATCAATCACATGTACCTAGACATGCATGGATTTATCAAAAGGTCAAAAATCCTAAGAATTATAGATCTAACACAAAACGGGTCTATAAATTTAAGGATTTGAAAGGTACTAACATTTAAGGACCTAAAAGAATATTGGTACCTAAATCAGACTTATTAAACTATTTTGCAAGTCAAGAAGGACAAGTGGATCGTAGACAGTGGGTGTTCCAAGCACATGATGGGACACTCTGACCTATTTATAGAATAGACAAGGATTCAAGATGGTGGACATGTCAAGCTGGGTGACAACAAACGTTGTCGTATTATTGGTGAAGGTACAATAGCTAACTCCACTAAGCAGGTACATAAAGTACTTATAGTAGAAATTTAAAACATAACATATTTAGCATTAGTTAAATTTGTGACAATGGTTGTGATATATTGTTTACAAAAATTGGATTTAAATTTTAAAAGAAGGAGCTAATATTGTTTTGATTGAAGGTTGTAGATATGAAAATATCCATTTTCTTCATTTCTCACAAGAGCAGTTTGTAAAATGTCTGCTTGCCACTCATGTTGAAGTGGACCTATGACACCATAGGTTAGGACACATCAATCACAAACACCTAAATAGACTAGCTAAAAATGAGTAAGGGGTCTACCTAATGTAGACACATTTATTTGGCTTAACATGCTTATTTATGCGGGTTCCTAAGCTGTTTATATATAGTTAGAATTGTAAATAATACATAACATTCATTATATTGCATTTAGGTTAACTTGTACAAATTATATATTAATTTACCCACTTTTGTGGCTAGGGGACATGGTGACATATTTTGGGGCTTCAAATGACGAATCCAACCATACAGATAGGTCCAGATCGACGATTGTAGCCCAACGGCTTGAAAATTGGTCTGATCAAGTATTGGTGGCATCCTTTGCAAGCATTTGAAGATGGACAACCCAAGTGGTGCCATGTAGTGCCATCTAGGCTGCCCAAGGGCCACCACAGCCTCTCTCCACCCGCATCATCGGATCTGGGCCATTGGATCTTCATCCAATGGGCATAGGCATGCCATGTCACCCCATCAGTTGGGAGGTCTTATTGACACAAAGACCTCCATAGCTTATTGGTCTCAAGTGCCATTCCCAAGGGGAGGCCATGGGTTTGAGCCCCCGCAAGCCCTCAATTTTGCTTTAGCACGCCCAATTGGGTTTTTATGCCAGTGCAGCGTGCACAAGAGCACCATACGTGCGCGAGCAGCATGCACCAGTGGTGAGACGTGATGCGCGCTAATAGCCTATGTGCCAACAGTGAGACACGATGTGTGGGGATAGCCTGCACACCAGCAGAGTGCAATACGCACATGGGGAGCATGTGCTTGCAGCTGCGCGGCAAGACCTGGCCAAAACCTCCACCACTATATAAATCCCTATACCCCCCTTTGCTACTCATCTCTACCTACACCTATCCTACCTATTTCTAGAGCTTAAGAAGCATTCCAAAGCCTCCATAGCTCTACTCCCAAGCTCCAAGGTGCTCTTATTAGTGTAGCAATCCTTCCCTCCACCAAATATTCATCCCTCTTTGCACCACCTTCGTAGGAAACCTTAGAGTTGTCCCCTCACCTCCATTTAGGTAGTAGATCACATCTATCACCTCACCCCCTTTTCCATAGCTTAGGTACTCCCATTAGCTTGGTGAAGCTTTCCTCTACTCAGGTTCCTCCTACACCTCATCCCCATCTTCCTACATCTCACCTCCGTCTAGCTACCGCCAAGTACTGTTGTCTCATCGGACAGTTGCTTTGGGAGATTTCTCTCATCCCTCTCTCTCACATTTATTTTGTATTCTGTTAGTTGTAATAAAACTCTTTTTTTTTTATATATCAGATATTCTCTCTCTCTATCTCTCTTATATTTTACAAGTAGAATATAGTTAGATATCTTTTTCAACCTGATTTCTTGTTATATAAAATCCAAAAAAAAATAGAAAAGCCAAAACTCCTCAAAAATAAATAAAACAAAGCATGAATTTTTATAATCGAACATTGCCTCCTTGCGTTCGACCCAGGACTCATCCAGTATCGGTAAATATATTTGATAACTGGATTGTCGCATGTATGACAACGCGGGTTTCTCCGAAACCCTAATCACTATTTTATTTGCTATTTTTCAAGCTAATCATTTTGGTACCATTGTCAGGGAGGCAACACTCTTTGATTTCTTGTGTTTTTACCTTATCTTTTACCTCACTTGTCTCCATTCTTATTGTGATTGTAGGTACTCTCTTAAGACGGGCGAAAGCAGTGAGATTGGAGTAAAGTGTGGTTGAAGGGTTTGTAAGTCTTTCCCCCTTCCCCACCCATTAGTTTTATTTCGCTACAGTAATATCTCAAACCTAAATTGACCTAGGCGCTTTTGTAAACCCTAGGATAGAATTGGTTGATTGATTGTCACTCCACTCATTTCACCCACCCGCTTAAAAAAAAAACTTTCTCTGATTGTGGGACATAAATTGAAATCTACACACATTAAACACCCACAATTTCTAACTTAAGGCACACCACTCTTATTTGATTCAGTCACTAACCGGGACTTTGACCTGTGGACTCGATACATGTAAACTAAATACACACATTTGTGCCTTGTTCAGTTGTGCGAACAACTATTTGATTGATTTGCTTGGGCTGTACCACTAATTATAAAATTCACTCATCTAGTAGCATGCTCTGTAGGGTTCAATTTTTAGGAAGTAACTAAGCACTCCACATTATTTTCTAAAGGAGTACACCTACACCTGTCCTTTCAAAATGTGGTTTGTCTCGCCAAACTTGATTGAATCAACCTAAATTTGAACCCTAAAACCTACTAAGCAAGATTTAAACCCTAAAATTCACCTCATCTTAAGTAATCTTACTTGTAAACCCCTGGTTGTGCACGCCCACACTATTGAATTGATCATTAAGGACATAACCCATTTAAGGACCTATCACATTCCAAAAGCACTACTATCCCAAGCCTAACTTAAAATTGAGTAGACGTTGGCCCTAAGATTCATTGAGTCTATTTCAGGGTACTCTCTGGACTGTGATGTGAAATATTGATGTCTACTTTTTCCAGAAGGTGCTAAGTTGGGGGGTTAGATTGTCAAACAACTTAAGTAAGCAGGGGTTTGGAATAATTAGTAGTCCTCGGGACACTCTCCCCCTGCTCTGCTAACCCAACTTAACTAGCTTCTATATTAAAGATAACACAAAATTCATGTTGTGATTAGAGTTTATCTTGGAGCATAGGTGATGAGAGACTCATCATGGCTCTTAAATATATCTAATTAACTAGTTTCCCTAGTTAATTAGCTAAGAATATGTTTATTTAGGGTTTAATTATAATATAAGGGATAATATATTAAAGGACCATAAAATAAGTTAATAATACTAAATTAAATATCAATCATTCTTATTAATAATTTAAATAATAATTTGGACTCAAATTATAAATATTTAGCTACCTAATTAATATTTAAGTTAACATTATAAATATTTAACCCTAAGTATGTAACAACTTAAGTAATTTAATCAATTAAATAAATAAAGCTAAAAAGGTCAAAAACGTAAATTCAAGGTATATATATAATATTTGGTTAATTTATAATCATATATAAAAAGTTGAAAAAGAATTAAATTAAAATAAGCCTTGAAAACCTCAATTTATGTTTTAGTCCTTAGGTTTCTATTTCCATTGAGTCCTTTTATTTAGTTTAGTCCTTAAGTTTTTTTACATATAGGTCCCTATGAGCATAGTGCTTTCTTCTTCCTTTTCTTCTTCTTCCTCGCACTGGATGACTCTCGTCAGCCGATCACCGTACCATCCGATCCACCTTCATCCCTCAACAGAACACCGCCGCCTTGGCTATTTTTCTTCCGCTCACCTTCCCTTCTTCATCTGACGGATTGGATTGACTTTTAATCCTATTTAGGTCTAGCAGTTAAGCTCACCGGTGTTGGAGACGACACTGGTGGTTTAGCTGAACCTAGACGCTTTTCCGTCCAAGTACCCCCCCTTACCCTCCACCATCACCTATAAATAGCTCGCCATACCTCCGATTTGAGTGGTTAGCTCCCTACCCTCTCCTCCTAACTGAGCTTTCCAATAGGCTATTCCCTCCTACTCCGGCGACTGTCCTCCGTTTCCATCATCTTCCTTCATCATTTCTACCCTCTATCGAGCTCTGCCATCCTCCGCCACTTCTCTGGACAAAGCGACGACTCAGGACTTCGCTTCCACTCCACGAACTCACTCACCGAACTTCTTCCTCCTTCCCTCTATTTTCCTCCTCTGTTACGACCTTCGACAGAACTCCTTGATGGAGGTGTGTTTCGCGTGTTTTAAATTGGGGTTACGAGTACCCATCATCATAGCTCGCAAAATGCATCTATCAGATAAAATTTATAATCGAAACTCGAAAAGTGAGTCCCGGGTCGAACACGAGAAGGCGAACGTTCGATTTTTAAAGATCCACGCTTCACTTTTATTTGTTTTTGGTTGTTTTTATCTTTTCTATTTTTTTTGGTATTTTTAGCAAGCAAGAGATTTGGTCGATGAAAACTTTATCTACTTGCAAAAATAAGAGAGAGGGAGAAAGAGAGAGAGAGAAACAATCATCTATTCAGAAAAATTATTTGTTACACTATGAAAGTAGAAAATATACACTATGAAAGTGTAAAAAGATAGAATGAGGAGAGAGAAACCTCCTTGACAGTCGCTTGGAGGATGACTTGCTTTGACGTCGCCTAAAGAAAGGTGGTGAGGAGCGGGACGAAGGAGGATGGAGCCAGAGGATGGAGGATGGGGCAGGACGGCGTTGCGGCGAGAATCTTCTTCCCGAAGGGAGGTGAGAGGACGACCACGGGATGCTCCACGAATAGGGATGAGGGGAGGGAAAACTATTTGATTTTCTACTCTAGAGGAGCATCATGGGCTTGGGACAAGCTCTCTCTAGAGCCTTGGAGGTGGTGAGAGGAAGAAAGGAAGAGATGGTTTGGAATGGTGGTGGGTAGGTCCTTTTGTAGTGGAGGAGGAAGAACAAATTCGCATCTAGGTCATTACTGACATTCATAAACGTTGCTACAGATCCCTGCAACTGTCGCTGAAGATCCGCCCTTCAATTCCTCTTGCTGGCGTGCGCAAATCATTAGTGACAACTGCAAGTGTCACTAAAGGCCCGCGTCGCTGAAGATCCACACCTATCCTCCACTGGCACCTGCTCCGCTGGTGCGTGAAGCGTGCTGCGCGCTTCATGTGCCAGTGCTCCCCAAGCCGTGTCACGCGCGCGCGTGCTGGCATGTGCTGCACTGCTACTGCACGTAGCTGCGGCTATGCACAGTGCGCTGCTACTGCGCGCGACTGCGGCTGTGCATGGTGTGTTGCTGTTGGCCGATGTTGGGCAGCCTAGATGGCACCACATGGTGCCATCTAGGTCATCTATTCTTCTTTCTTTTGTAGAGGGTGCCACGGTGCTCAGATCGTGATTATTCTTGCATTGCTGAACTGCGATCGTCATTCTGGATCCATCCGTATGGTCGAATTTTCCATCCGAAACCCGTATGGATGTTGCATTGCCCCCTGGCTGTTGATCTTCCTCAGACTTCGTACAATGCTACGTTTCTCCAATCTAGACGATTTTAAAGGTGTTAGACTCTGATCGTCATCCTAATCAGATCCGTATGGTCCAATCATCCATCTAAGGCCCTGAAATAAGTCTTCTTCTCTCCTAATTAACCTAAAATATATACAACTACTCTAAATGTAGAATGATGCATGCTATGCAATATTTATAACATGACCTAAATAGATGGGTCTATATCACTCCTCTGCCTCCCTTCGTCCAGGTAACAGTAGGATTAGGATCTTAGGTAAGTTTAAAGTAGTTAGTTTAGTCGATTAAGTAGTTTAGTTAGATTTAATGTCAGATTTTCTACCGTCTTCTTCAGCTCCGACAAGCTCCTTTAGCTCGTCTAGAGCATTCTTTTGTCTTTTTGATCCACCAAACACATTCTACACCTTTTCATGAATACTTCTACTTCATTTATTCTACACTTTATCAGCTTTATCACCTAGACCACCTCCACCTGCAGCGGCGACCGCCGCTGTCCATAGCAGAGGTCCCTGAGCTTAGACCGCACCCACTGGGGCCTTCCATCACCTTAACATCATCTAAGGGCCCCGTTCGATGTATTAATTTGATAAATAACTGCTTAAATAATAAATGCCTAATTTCATCTCAACTTCCTGAGCTCGCTGTCAATGGTGACTCAGGAGGAGTTTTATCACCTGATTACATATCCACAAACCATCACAAGACTATCCTGAGTCTTTCCTCTCACTCAATTGAGTGAGAAGATCATCCCTGAGTTCGAACGAACTCAGATTTTGTTCTAATCGAATTCGAAGATTAATCTCTGAATTAGTCTTTTGTTGGAAGCAATTGAGGTGTTCCTGAGGTCCCTTACGACCTCAGAAATCCTTTGAGGCCATTCATGGCCTGTTTAGTGAAGATTTAACCTCAAACCCTATAGCTGAGTTCACCGGAGCTCCGACAAGCTCTAGCGAACCCATTGTGAGCTTCAGCCATTGTTAGACCTTGTAAAGCTTCAGATTAGATATTTATCACATGAGGATTAAATTCAGATGATTGGAATTGATTTTTGATAGTTTGAACTTTGGGTAGAACTTCATCTTCCTCAACTCCGACGGAGTTAAAGATACTTGATTTAGTGAGATTTAGAGCTAATAAATAGGTTGGTAAGCATCATAAGATCTTCAAGAACCTATTTTAAGTCTTAATTAGGTCTGAGTGCATGTAGTTTTCTATGCGAAACACAGCTCATTGCTAGCTCAAGCGGAAGTACCTGAAGGCACTTCTGGAGTGCTCAAAACCTAGATTTCAAGTGCTAGATCAATTCTGGAAGTTAATTAGAGGTTATTCATCATCTCAATTAGATCTCCAAAGATTTAATTTCAATAGTCAAACTTTGTGCCTTCTAGGTCAAACCTGGAGCAAATTTGTGGATTAAGTGGTTGATATTCTAACTTGAAGACTTGATTTTGATTCTGGGATGATTTAGAAGTGTTTAAGATAGATTTGAAAAAAAAATATTGAGGATTTCATAGTTTTCTGATGTCTGCACAGTTTGAGTTCAAACTGTAACCCAACACTGTTCGCAATGTTTTTGTTGAGACTCAAACCTAAATCTTGCCTAGATCAATTACTCTTCACCTCCTGAAATTATTTAGATCTCTTTTTGAGATTAATTTCTTTTTGTTGGATGCATTCGAGCTCCAATCTGAGCTCTAAACCTTGAGAACGATGCTTCTGAGCTTCTGTCACTTCCTGAAGCTCTCAGACTCTCACTTTCTTCTCTTTTGATGCAAAATCCATCAATGAGATCATCTAAACCTTCAACAAAGAGGTGCATAGCCTCTGCAGGTCAATTGACTTGAATTTCCTTCTTTTGCAGGCAATTTTGGCTGTGTGAACAGCCATTTTCGTCCTTCAAATTGAAGGATCTTACAGAATCCAAACACCAAATTGGTGTTCCAATTACGTAGAGCATCTGAAGAGCTCTCCATCGAGCCTTTGCCCAGCCAATCGGCTAGAATTCTCAAGTGAAGATCGGTCTGGAACAGGTGAACTTAGTCCCACCTCGGGAAACTAAGAATGTGTGACCTAGTATAAATTGTATTTGTGCTGACGTTTCTTCAGTCGTCAGCATAGGGCGCAAATAAGAGAACTGTGTGTGAACACGTGCATGTGCACGTGCCTGTGCAGGTGTGTGTGCGCCTGTGGGGGCATGTTCATGGGCCCGAATGGGTGTGGGGCTGGGAGGCCGGATACTATGCATGCTAAGAAAGATGAATTAAAATCCATAATAAATGAACTAGGCACAGGCCTAGTAGGGTTTGGTCCCACCCCTAGTGGGTGTTGTGTATCCTCGAAAAGCTCATGCCGCCCATTAAAATCACAATTTTAATAATTGAGAGAAAAATGGGCTTAGGGTTAGTTAAAATTGGTTAAGTGTGGAGCTTAAAAGCACACTAAGAAAGAAGAAAAGTTAAAAGAGAGAAACTAAGAAAAGGATAAAAGAGAGAGAGCTCGTAAATGGAGAAGAATAAGAAAAGAAAAGGCAAAGGATGAAAGACTTAATGAAGAGAGAGAGAGCAACGACATAAGAATGAATTAAGGGAATAAAAGATGAAAGGAAAGAAAGGGAGGACTAAAGGCTAAGGCCAAATAAAGGAGATGAAACAAGAGAAATCAGACATACCTGCTATTAGATTTCTTATTCTTTTTCTTTTAATGACTAATTTGTAGTTATTGTTATATCATGTTCTCTTTCATTACTTTTGAACTTTAAATGATGTAATAAGGCATTTGTAATCATTTGTTTAGCATTTTCTTGCCTTAATCTCTTGTAATTATCCATAATTGATGTAATAAATATGTTTACTTAGTTCTAAATGGCAAACTTCATGTGTAGATACGTTTTATCTTAATGGAATATTGCATGCTTTTATTGTCAAATATTTTGTGCAATTATTCATGTGTTTAAAGTATTATTAATTATAATCTGATTAATTAATTTAATGGTGAATTAGGATTAAGTTATGCCTCTCAGTGAATGACCTGGACTCAACTAGTTAAAAAGAACTTAAAAATCTAAAATGTTAAGTTAACTTGACCCTATATTACATTCACGACTTTGATTCGAGTTAACTTAAGTTACATTCTTGCATAATTAATTAAGCCTAAATAACTTAATTAATTGTGTTGAGAATTAAACGATTAATAGGCCCTTAGGCTACCCAACTTAAGGACAGGCCTAAACTTTTTGTACTGCAGGGCTCCATTTTCTTGTCCTTCCAACTTCAATCTGGTGTATCCTTGGAAGGTCATTGAATCTTCGCTTGGAAGGACCGCTAGACCATTAGTGGAGGCATAGGTTGAGCAACAGTCAAGCAAATCCCATGGCTCACCAACCACCTCCCCCAACTCCGAACTAGTAGGAGCTGATCCAAAGGCAGTTTGAACAATTGTAGCAAATGCAAGAATGGTTCCAACAAATGAGTGCTTAGAGCACTCGGCCCTCGAAGGATTTTTATGATCCTTCAAACTACAGGGATCGTTTCGGTGTCATGATCCTCGTAGGAGATGTAGAAATCAAGCCCCAGGTACTAAGCCTGATTAAACATTTTCATGGGCTTGGCGCTGAGGACCATTGCAGCACTTGGAGGACTTAACCACTTTGGTTTAGACCACCAAGGCTCGAAATGTGAATGAGGAGCAAATGATCATGAGGCTTTTCCCCCACTCTCTCAGGACTAAGATGGTACATTGGTTCCGGACTATTGGAAGGTCGATAGCTACATGGAATGATCTTAAATCAGCCTTCCTGAAGAAATTCTTCCCAATCAGATGTACCAATGCTCTATGACGGCCGATTACCACTTTCACCCAGTGGCTAGGGGAACCACTTCATGGTGCTTGGGAGTGATTCCTGGACCTATTATGGAAGTGTCCACACCACGAGGTGCCGAAATGACAGCTCATGTAGATATTCTATCATGGGTTGACGAATCAACTCTATAATCACGTGGATGCTTCCTATGGAGGCAATTTCCTTAACAAGGATGTAGATAGCGCATACGACTTATTTGAGGCATTGAGAAAGAATTCTATGAACCACGGCTCCATGGAGACTTTCAACCGATCCCAACAGCCCAGGTCAAATGCTAATGAGGTTCAAGATTCTCATTCATTTTACATGGAATTGATTTGTAACAAATTAGATAAGGTAGGTCTGGTTGCAAAAAGAATGGAAGAGTTGATGGCAAAAATCTCTAGAAATAGTTCTAGGTCCATTCAATCCTAGAGCTCAGGATTCCATTCTTCACAAGCTCCCATGGGACATGAGTTTGTGAATCAGCTTGAGTTGGCTCAACCTATGAGCTAACACTTCTCGGAACCATATGGGTTCCAAATTGGGGCATTTGATCCCAATTTTTCTAATCTTCCTTCTTGCCATCCTCGTCCTATAAGGATGTGATAGTGAAAAAGTGATTTGTAAATTAGGGTTTTTATCATTATAACACGTAATTCCAATTGCTTTTGAAATTTGTAAAAATCGAGTACTTGGAAAGTATTTGGGTCATCTGAGGGGAGGCGGAAATGCAATTTTGAAAACTCTTGCTTGAAATCAGGAAATGAACTTTCTTTTTGGGTTTTGAAATATATAACTTTTATGGTTTTTGCTTTGGACAAAAGTGGATGTGAAGAAATATGGGAATTAGAAATGCTAATTTAATGGCAACAAGTGCCTTGCTTCTCCATCTCACTCCAAGCACGGGAGGCTTGGAGTAATGGAGGGGCAACAACACAACAAATACTCACAAAGTCAAACTAAAAGAAAAACTATAGAGGAATGCTTCGTATGCAGAAAAGTTGTTTACAACAAGTAGAGAACTCACAAGTGAGAAGGGTTCTCACTTGTAATCTCCAATAAGAAAACACACACTATAATGCAAAAACAAAAAGTAGAGAAAGGCTTAGTGATGAAAATGATGCTGCCCGGAATTCCTGCTTCAATTTTGGTTGCCCCAGAACCAAAAGGAATTTCCTCGCCTGGACGTCCTCCTCTTGGCAAACCCTAGGTGGGTTTTCCTCCTTGTTGCAAGCCTAGATGGCCTACTTCCTGGCTTCTCCTAGGGAAGATGTGGACCACCCTTGTTTCTCCTCCTCTTTGGTCGTCCTTTTGCCTAGCTTGACTCCTTGGCTTGGAGTGGACACACGGTACAAAAAGAGAAGTTGAAGGCACCAAGAGGGCAAGGGCACCTCCTTGATCTTCTTCTTCTTCTCCTCTTCTCCTTGGTCATTGGGAATGGTGGAGTGAAGGTGGAAATATGCTATATAAATGTGTAGCCAAGGTGAAGTTGAAATGGGTGGTTAATGGTCTTTTAATAGAGTGTAGAGTGGAGGTAGGTGTGGTTAAGGGGGGATGGCTAGGATGGCTCTTGGAGGGTGGTTATGGGATCCTAGGGCTAGGGTTGATGGTGCCAAAGTGGAGGGATACCTAATGGTTGGAGCCATCCTTAGGTGAGAACTAGGGTTAAGGGGTTGATGTGGTGTGTTGTAGGGTTAGGATGGCTTCATATGGTGGTTGTTATGAGATGGACGGCTAAGGATTGTTGGCGCCATATAGAGAGGTGTGAGTAGGTGTAGTTAAAATAGGGTTGGTGCCAACTTTGATGTGGTTAAATGGGATAGGTAGGCATGGATACAAGGGAAGGCAAGGATGGCCTTTAGAGGTGGTTATAGGGATCCAAGGGCCATGGTAAATTGGCGCCAATTCAAGGGATTCCAAGGGTGCAGTTATGGTCCAAAAGGTGTTGTCCAATGGTGGTTATCAACCACCAAATTGGCGCCAACTTGGTTGCTTCTAGAAGGTCACCCTTGGAGGCAAGAATGGGTGGTGTTGATGTGGGTTATGTAGCGTGTAGGGTTAGGATTAGAGAGGGGTTTTTGGCTCCAATGGTAGGTGTGGTTATGACTCCAAAAGGTGCCATAGTTGGCGCCATTTTGAAGGGGTACAAGTGGTGTGTTTTGGTGCCAACTATGGTGGGTTAGGGTTAGGTCTAGGTAGGGTTAAGGTGGGGTTAAGTGAGGAGGGTGGACGGCCATGGAGTGGAGGAGTAGGGTTAAGGTTAGCTAAGCTAGCTAAGCTAGCTTAGCTAGTAGAAGAGTAGAGGGAGCTAGGGTTTAGGAGGTGAGAAGCTGGAAGGAGCTGCTTGGAGTTGCACTGGAGCTGATGGTTGCTGAAGAGAATTGCAAGGAGCCACCTTAGTTGGCTTAGCTTGTTAGTTCTTTGCTAGCTGCTAAGCCAAGGTAAGATGAACTGGCTTTAACTGATATGAACTCAAGTGAGCTAGGTCTGGTCTTCTCGGAGATTACCTAGCTAGCTGGAGTAGCTAGTTTAGGTGACGTAGCTCAGCTCAACTAAGTTGAGTTGAGTTGAGCCTCCGAGAGCTGGACTTGAGCTGGGTTGAGCTAGTTGAGATCATCTTCAGTTGATTAGGTCTAGCTAGTTGATGGCAGTAGCTAGTCCTAGTCAGGTTGAGCTTCCAGTGAACTATTCCGAGCTAGAATGGAGTTGGGATCAACTATCTTGAGCTAGTTTGAGCTGCCACCCAGCTGAGGTAAGCTGAATGGAGCTCAGGTGAACTAGCTTGAGCTACCATTCGGCTGAGATGAGCTGAATGGAGCTAAAGATGAGTTCATCCAGCTAGAATGAGCTGGGATCCAATTGGGATGAGCTGGATCCATTTGGGATCCAGTTGATGGGAGCTTCTTCTTCACCTTCTACCTTCTTGAGTGTTAGGGTTTTAGAAGTCTGGTTATCTTCTTATCCTTAATACTCAAGTAAACATGTTGTAAACACAAAAAATATGCAATGCATGCCTAACCTAAGTAATGACTAAATGCAACCAGAAAACGCGTTCGTGGAGTTAAAATCCTAAGAGCTAGATCAGTTTTAGGGCATAAAAATGATGATAAACTGGCGTTTATCAGGATGTTCATGTTGTACAAGTGAATTCTAGGTCCAACTAGTATTCTAACACTTACAACTCGGGTTGGAGGAACCACCCTAACTTCTCTTGGAAAAATCAGGGGCAACAGACCCAGATGCGACCCAACAATTATGCACCTCAAAGATCTATAGGTCAAGGTAAAGTATACACTTAGTTGCCCCTGAGACAAGTTAATTAGCCAATTTGTAATGCCCAACAACCCGCAAGGTAGGCTGATTTGAACCAACAGATGGTGGAGATGCAAGGATCCATGCTTCAACTTATACAACAAATGAAAACATCGCTGGACAACTTGCAATCTGGGTTCATTGCTAATACTTGACAACCTGGATCTTTACCATCTCAACCCATACCCAACCCACAAAATGTACAAAATTTGGGCAATAGAGCCCAAGGGTACAAGAATCAGAGGGATCCACACACACATGCTCAGGTGGTTAAGCAGGGACCTTCTTCTTCCTCTTCTACTCCTGGATATCTGGCTAGTCAAGCCCCTCCTATCTTTTCTAACCCTCCCCAAGACCCAAAGGCATATGCATCTACAAATTTTGACCTTGAGGAGCAGAAAGCAAACCAAGACCCTGAACTGCCCTCTTTCAGTAAACAAAACCCTGGTGAGCCTGAGGAAGAAATGGAGAGAACCAAAGAAGAGATTAAGGCTTAGGAACCCGAAATTGATAACACTACTCACATCCCGTTCCCTGATGCCTTACTAAAATCTAGGAACAAGAAACCCATAGACATCAATGAGGAGCTCCTAAATATATTCAAGAGTGTAGAGATTAACATCCCAATCCTCGATGCTATTAAGCATATCCTAGCTTATGCTAAGTTCTTAAAGGATTTATGTACTCAAAAGTGTAAGTCGAAGGAACCTACCCCAAGGAAGGTGATACTCTCAGAGCAAGCTAGTTATGTGATCTCGCATTACCTTCGTCAGAAAAAGAGAAATCCAGGTACCCCTTTGATTTCATGTCTCATCAGGGATTACACTTTTAATCAAGCACATTGGATCTAGGTGCATCTATCAACCTACTCCTGACTTCCCTACATGAAAAGTTCGGATTAGGTGAACTCGGGCCGACCTCAATAACACTATAGTTAGAAGACCGTTCAATCACCACCCCGAAAGGCATTATTGAGGATGTTATTGTCAAGGTCAAGGATTTCTATTTTCCTGTAGACTTCCTCATCCTTGACATGGATGTACCTAAAGACCTAAGATGCATGTCCATCATTCTGGGGCATCCATTTTTAGCTACCTGATGAGAGCCTCATCATGAGCCATAACTAGCTCATTTTGACCTAATAAAGAGAATAAAAGCTCTTACATAACCAAGAGAAAGGCCTAATTCAAGGGATCACTAATCTGGGAAGAGAACATGAAACAAAAGGAAAAATTGTAATTTTACCAGTGCAGCTCATCAACGGGATTTTCCAGGGGCTAAACATAGGTCAATTGGGCTTAATAAGAGGAAAAGTGGGATGATTAAGTTAGAAAAGGGTTATTGTGAAATTTAAGAATTAAATGACACTCTGTAACTCTAAAACAAACCTACTTAATTTCATAAGGTTTCAGTCAGGATAAAAATTAGCTAAACCCACTAAAATTCATGAAAAATATCCCCTAGGGTTTAGAACCTTCAATTTGGCCTTTGGAACCTGTTTTGACCTAGATTGGGGTCCAAGCTCAATATTTGACCTAATTTGGATTTTTGCGTAAAATGTCAAATCGAACGTGGTCAAACCTAAAATCCAAATTCACCATTGGATTCCTTAGGTCCAAATTAGGTTTGTACCAAAATTTGGACCTAAGGGAAGGACATCTTGACCTACTTTGCAAAATAGTCCACCCAATTACATTCTGGCCCCTAACTTTTGAAAACCCTTGCTAAAACCCCCCAACTTTTCTTGTCACTTTCTGCATTCCGATCCCTCTGCAATGCAGCAGAAGACCCATACTCCGGCAAAGTTTCGAGGAGGATTTCTCGCTTCCCCAGGGAGCTGCTCTCAGATGTGAAAGGGGGGTTCCCTAAGAAATCCCCTACTGCCTGAGCAGCTCCCCATGCCCTGATTCGCACCATACCTCTTGTGCGAACGCTCGAGAGGTATGGGTGTTGTACCTGCGGCGACCTCCGGTGAGAGCCTTACTCACCCTCCGTGAATCTAACCCTTTGCTTGTGCCTTTAAAAGAAACCCCAGGACCAGTCGCTTGAGGCAAGCTTGTCTTGGCGGAGAATGTCTCAACATTTCCTCCCTTCCTTCTCCGACAGAAAACCCGCAAGCTCCGGCAGCCACTCCTCCTCCTTCTCGTCACTCTGCTATCATACTAGCAGCAGAGTTTGCTTCGTCTAGTCTTCCCACGTCACGTCGTACCAAGCGCACGCTTCCCTGCCCACTTCGTCGTCGCCGCTCTCTCCCCTTGGGTGTTTCTTCTCCGACGACAGTCGATACGACTGCCCGCCTCTCCGGCCCCCTTCATCCCTGCAAGTAAGTTAGAACTACTCCCCATTTTCCCCTCTTTCTTTTCCCACATTACTTCATTCAAACCGACCCTCGACCACGCCTAACCACCATCACCTTCCTCGCCTCCGGCCAACCTCCGGCGAGTTGCCCTCGTCGATCCGCAGCTCCATACAACTCACCGACCGACCCAGAAGCTTCGCCTCATCCCACTGAATACGCTCCGCTCCTCCACAGTCCCTCCATACTCACACAACTCACCCCCGAACACACCCAACTTTCCGGTCACAGGTCGACCTAGGCATGCACGCCTAGGCCACCCCGCGGCCTGCTGCACATCGCACCACCTTCTTCGTGCCACGGCGAAGGTTTCCCGGTAGTTTGATTAGGCCGTGAGGCCGTATTCGTGCATGACAGTTCTGCTGCCCCGGCCGCCATTGTTGACGATTCGAGAAGCTCCCGAGCAGGCGCCAGGCTTCAAGACAGCTGTGCTCCAGGTGCTGTGGATTGGGGAGACTTCTGTAAAGACTTTTGCCTCAGCATTTGACACCAACAGCAGCTGCAGCTGAGGAGATTGCGAAGAAGTCTGCTGCGGGCGCACGTGAGAAGAAGTAATAGGTTAGTCCCACATCGTGAGTTCACAAAGTGCCGCACTGGTTTAAGTTGATTTTGTGAATTAGCCTTATCGCCTCCGATACACCTGGGGTGAGGTCCCACGCCTGCCTCATCCGCGGATTCATCATGTGGACCTGGCGGATCTGACTCGGCACACTATCGAGCACACCTCGCGCACCATAACACGCCGGCTCTGGGAGAGCTTCTTGTGAGCGGTTTGTAGAGAGAGAGAGAAACGCGTGGGTAGAAGGAAGGGATAGGTTTTGCTGCCTTGTGTGCAGGCAGACAGAGCGCCGAAGAGAAGAAGCTCAGCACTTGGCCACAGGAAGGAGAAGAAGAAAAGCTGAGCAGAGGGAAAGGCTTTCCAAGGCAGAAGAAGAAGAAGAATAGAGAAGAAGAAGAGAAGCCTTAGCAGAAGTGAAGACTGCAGAGAAAGAAAGAGGACACAAAAGGACTCAGAAGAAGAAGAAGGCAGACAGAATCAGAAGATCCGCCAAGGAGAAGAAGAAGAAGAAGGACTAACAGAAGACATAATCAAAAGAAGAAGAAGAAGAACAGTAAGACAGAAGAAGACTTACATTTAAGACGTCTGATACAAAAATCAGACGTCCAATTCTGTCCTTTTTAGCAATTCATTTTTTATAATTCTCTCATTAAACCAATTGTTTTTCATTTAAATGAAGTTGTATTCTCAAGTTTTTAAAACTACTTAGATTACTCCCTGTGTTCGACCTCGGATACTCTGATTTTCGAGTAATAAAAATCTTTATTTATTTTGAACGTTTTTTCGGCTATATTACAATGTGACATCCTTTAAAAACCCAATAAAACGCTCCGAAACATTTTGGCGCTGTTGCCGGGGAGCAACTTGCACTTTTAAAGCTTTTGATCATAACTTTTGATCCAATATTTGATCTAATTCATCTCTTTTATTGTGCTTATCTCAGGGAAGTAGAGAAAAGAGCAGCTGCACAACAGACACTCCAAGGAACAGGTAATCTTCATTAGCCCTCTCTTAACTCCCTCAAAGTCTGAAAAGGAACAAAAGAAGAATCAACTTAGGGCTACCTGTTTCATACTTAGTAATTCATCAAAGTTGCCTAATTTTTCATTTCAACACATTTTTAACTGCTCATCTAACTAAGGTAACTAGGGCTAAAACTTTCTTGATTGAGCCCTAGATACTAAATTTTGAGGCAACTAAATTAGACCAACTAGAGCCAACTCAAGGATTGAAAAGCTAGGATTTTTAGAGACACACCTTCTCTTAAAAAAGAAAAAGGTTTTTTCAAAAAGAGGTGTGCCTAAACCTTGTTTGAAAAGATCTATACAAGAGGAACCCTAAGCAAATCAGGCTTTTAAATCCATTTGAACCTTAAAAGAAAGGACCCAAAAGCTCTCAAAGGAACAAGAGGTGAAGTTGATCCCTTGGGTCAACCAACCTTAAAATTAGGACACTTTTTCACTCAAAATACCTAAAAGTTCAAGTGGAACCTTAAGCATCTTGATCTTAAAGGTAGACTTAAGAGGTCAAGGTCCCCATTCTGGTCTACCTGGAACTGCAGTGACAAGAGAGGTTGGGTGGGGGAAACCCTGTAACTCATGGGGACGCTCTACCATGTAGGGGTCTTTGTGGGACTCTCCCTCTCTGGCTACCCAGGTATTTCTCAAGTGGACGACCTTTCTGACTAAGGGGTACCATTCCCCCCGAACCTCTATAGTCACCCAACAATTTTTGGGTGTCTCGATTGGGTCCAGCACCTTCTAATCTCATCACATCCTTCGGTGCATGTTCGGTAGGAGGTCCTTAAGACCACCCTTAAGACCTCCTTTAGAAATTCACTCTCGTCGAGGCCAAGCCTCGACGCCCTTGTTTGTGCAGCAACCCCACCACATTAATCTTTCATCTGAACCAAGTTCTCCTTCTGCCAACATGGCACAACCCATTCAAGAGGAGGACAAACTTGAGCAACAACTTCAACGCCTAAATGATCTCTTTCAAAACTTTGTAAACCCACCGCAGCGACCTATGATGAGAGATCACTACAATCTCGCTGCGGTGGCAATCGAACCTCGAGTCCGAATCCCGATTGGAGGTCCTGATTCTGAACTGAAGCCTAATATGATTCATGCCATACCAAAGTTTCATGGGCTTAACTCTGAGGATCCATTCCAACACATCAAACAGCTGAAGCATCTGACCCAAACTTTTGGGTCAGATGAACAAAATTGGGACATTCTCCTCATGAAGATGTTCTCCTTCTCCCTTATGGAGAAGGTTGCTCATTGGTACCAGACTCAGACCCGGCCGATCAACAATTGGGAAGAACTTTAGTCCAAATTTTTGAAGAAGTTCTTTCCCGTTGGTCGGACCAATGCCTTGCGCCATCAGATTACTCACTTCACTCAGCAAATAGGAGAACCTCTCCATGAGGCATGGGATCACTTTCAGGATCTCATGAGAAAGTGCCCCCATCACGGAGTTCCTAAATGGGAACAAGTCCAGTCCTTTTACCAGGGACTCTGTCAGGATATCAGGTTTTCGTCAATGCAACTTGCGGAGGGAATATCATGGGTCAACATGAGGACACCATGTGGGAGATTCTCGAAAACATGTGCGAGAACTCCATCAACAATGACTCCATGGGCTTATTCGACAGGACGAATACCTGTGCATCGACGAACCTTAGGGGAACACACGAGATGCAGGGCCTGTCTGCATCAGTCGACTTGGAACTAATGGCCAGTCGATTGGACAAGGTCTCCATCATTGAGAAGAAGGTAGACGAGCTGACTCAGCACTTGTAGTGAGCCACCTCTGCGCATAGCTCCTTTGCACAGCCTCCTTCCACACGGGAAACTGTGCAAAACATTCTCCATCGATCTTCTCTTGGGATGGATCCATATCCACCCCCATCTGATTCTCGGATCGGAGGGTCATCTAATCCTTTCTATACCAGTCCGGGGAATTCCATTCCCCCTTTCTCTGATCCTTTGGAGGTTCCTCAGACCTGCAAGGACCTCAACGCCATCCAGAATGACCCATTCTCCAACACCTATAACCCTGGATGGCGAAACCATCCCAACTTCCAGTGGGCGGGAAATTCCCAAACCCAGAGACCACCCTTTCAGCCCCGTTCACAACCATCTCGTCCTTACCAGCCGCCTCAACCTCGGCCCAACCCTACCTATCCATCAGGGCCAAATCAGGACCAAATGTCTCTCATCCTTCAGACTCTGGTTGACATCCAAAGAACGAATGCGGCTATTCAGAAGCAACACAAGGACGAACTTACAGAGGTTCGAAATCAACTGGCCCAGTTGGCAAATTCTCGCCAGCCAGGCACACTTCCTTCCCAACCTCTTCCTAACCCGAATAATGTGTCGCCCCAGTGGCGCGCTATGAACCCAAACCTGGGCCAAGCACACATGATTTATCAAGCCCCCTCTATTCCTTCACCCGACGGGATGGAGGCCTCCACATCCTATACGGGCTTTCAGCAGCAACCCATCTTACCCAACCCTAACCAAAACCAGGCAGGGCTAAACTCTGTAACAACCCGTAGTGGTAAGGAAACCCAAGATCCACCCTATCCAGACCACTCCAAGCCTGGTAGTAATCCCAACCCTAGGACAGTAATCCAAGACGTTCCTATCCCTGTCCCAGATCAAAGACCTGGACCTATCCTAGAGGAACTAATCAAGGTTCCGTTTCCCGAGGCCTTGACCAAGGGAAAGAGGATAACCAAACCCGTGGCCCCTGAGGAGGATTTGGTCAAGCTCTTTGAACAGGTCCAGATAAGCATTCCATTGATGGATGAAATTCACCACATACCGGCTTACGCAAGATTCTTGAAAAATGTATGTACACCTAAACGTAAGCCGTGAACCAAGGATGGGAATCCGATCGTACTGTCAGAGCAAGCCAGCTCTGTCATCTTGAGTAAACTCCCACCCAAGGCTAAAGACCTAGGAACTCCCCAGATTTCTTGTAAAATTGGTGAAACCCAATTTGATAGAGCCTTACTAGATCTAGGTGCCTCCATAAATTTAATACCTACATCCCTCCCTGACCACCTTGAAGAATCTGAACTCAAACCAACTGAGGTGACATTGCAGTTAGCTGATTGATCCATCAAGTCACCTAAAGGAACACTCGAGGATGTCATTGTTAGGGTACGGGATTTCTACTTCCTGGTGGACTTCATAGCACTGGACATGGATGCACCTAAGAACCCAAGGGACACACCAATCATATTAGGGAGACCCTTTTTGGCCACTGCTAGGGCCAACATAAACTGCGAAGAGGGCCAGATAGAGTTAAAATTTGGGAATCAAACCCTGAAGATTGACATTTTTAAGGCCCAACAAGGGATTAATTGCGGGGTTATAGAGCAGATTTGTGATATCAGAACCGTTGTTGAGGAATTACACACAGAGGACAACCTGATTATCCCTGATCAACCACTAGAAAATCAAAACCCGCCAACAGAGGAGTGCGAACATGATCTAGACACACCTATGACTCCAACCCTTATTCCTGATACAAACCCTGAACCACCAGCTGCTGCTGACAATCCTATCATGGAACTCAAGCCCCTTCCCGAGCATCTGAAGTACGTCTTTTTGGATTCGAATCAGACGTTTCCTGTGATTATCAACTCTCAACTCACACCTGACCAGGAACTCCGTTTGACTACTGTTCTCCAGCAACATCGTAGAGCCATTGGATGGACTTTCGATGATTTGACTGGTATAAGCCCTTCTTACTGCACACATCGAATCTACACAGAAGAAGGCGCACGACCTTCAAGAGAAATGCAAAGATGCCAAATCCTAACCTATGGGAAGTCGTGAAAAAGGAGATCATAAAGTGGTTAGATGCAGAGATCATCTACCCGGCCTTCGACAGTCGTTGGGTGAGTCCAATACAGGTGGTGCTTAAAAAGGCAGGACTTACCATCATCACGACTGAAGCTGGAGAAGTCATACCTACCCGATTAGCCAACTCATGGAGAGTCTGCATAAATTACTGACGACTCAATTCCTCCACGAAGAAGGATCATTTCCCACTACCTTTCATTGATCAGATTCTCGAGAAATTAGCGGGAAATCGATTCTTCTACTTTCTTGACGGGTACTCCGGTTATAACCAGGTAGCTATTCATCCTGAGGACCAAGAGAAGACCACGTTCACCTGCCCCTTCGGAATGTATGCATTCCGAAGGATGCCTTTCGGTCTCTGCAATGCACCCACGACTTTTCAGCGGTGCATGCTTGCTATATTCTTAGATATGGTAGGTGACTATCTGGAAGTCATGGATGAATTTTCAATTTTTGGAGCATCATTTGACGATTGCCTCCAACACTTGGTCCAAATACTCAGGCAGTGCATCGATGTGAATTTGGTTCTTTCCTAGGAAAAGAGCCATTTCATGGTGCCTGAGGGAATTATCCTGGGACATTTAATCTTAAAGAAAGGCATCCAAGTTGATCGAGCTAAGGTTAACCTGATTTCCAAGCTCCCTATGCCTAGCTCAATTAAGGACATCCGATCTTTTTTGGGGCATGTCGGTTTTTACCATCGATTTATCCCTGATTTTTCAAAAATCACGCGCCCCCTGACCACTCTTCTCTCCAAGGATGTGCCTTTCGAAATTTCCAAGGAATGCACTCAAGCATTTGAGATCCTACGTGATCGAGTCACCCAAGCCCCGATCTTACAGTCCCCTAATTGGTCTCAACCCTTTGAGATCATGTGCGATGCATCTGACTTTGCTGTAGGAGCGGTTTTGGGGCAGAAAATTGACGGGAAGCCTGTGGTCATTTACTATGCCAGCAAAACACTGGATGAGGCTTAGCGTAACTATACGGTTACTGAGAAAGAGCTGCTAGCTGTAGTATTTGCCCTAGAAAAATTCAGATCATACCTTCTGGGTTCTCGTGTCATCATATACCCGGATCACACAGCTGTGAGGCATCTCCTTGCAAAGAAGGACGTGAAACCTCGATTAATCTGATGGATCTTGCTGTTGCAAGAATTTGACCTTGAGATTCGTGACAAAGCGGGAAAGCAAAATGTGGTAGCTGATCACTTGTCCTGTCTTCCTTCTGAAATAATTGACCCTTCTGGACCCATCACAGAACATTTTCCTGATGAGCACCTCCTGCCTATCAGTACAAGTCTTCCATGGTTCGCAGATATAGTAAATTACCTGGTATCACATCAGATTCCGTTCGATTGGTCGAAGGCCAAGAAGGACAAATTGCATTCCGATGCCAAGTATTACCTATGGGAAGACCCGTATCTATTCCGCATTGGTACTGATCAGATAATTCGACAGTGTGTCGCGGAAGTGGAAATCAACGACATACTCTCATTCTACCATGACCAGGCATGCGGTGAGCATTTCTCAGGAAATAAAACCGCATCAAAAGTCCTCCAGTGTGGCTTTTATTGGCCCACAATTTTCAAGGATGCATACGATCACTGTAAGTCATGTTCCCATTGCCAGACTTTGGGCAACATGAGCCATCGAGACATGATGCCTCTACAGCCGATCTTGGTATGAGAAATTTTTGATATTTGAGGGATTGATTTTATGGGACCCTTCCCGATCTCGGATGGCTTCGAATACATCTTACTCGCAGTTGACTATGTGTCCAAGTGGGTAGAAGCCATTCCGGGCCGAACCAACAATCATAAAGTTGTTATCAAATTCATTCATCAAAACATTTTCTCAAGGTTCGGGATTCCACGAGCAATAATTTTCGACGGAGGGACCCATTTCACAAACGCTCAGTTTAGGTCACTGATGACCAAATACGGGGTGTCACACAGAATCTCTACTCCTTACCACCCCCAAACTAATGGTCTAGCTGAGCTATCAAACCGAGAAATCAAGAAAATCCTTCAGGTTATTGTTCGACCTGACAGAAAAGATTGGTCTTCTCGGCTTCCGGAAGCATTGTGGGCCTATAGAACCACTCACAAGACCCAATTAGGAATGTCTCCCTTCAGACTAGTGTACGGGAAGGCATGTCACCTCCCCGTCGAATTGGAGCATAAAGCCTATTGGGCAGTACGGAATTGTAATCTAGATCTTTCTAAGGCTGGAACCCACAAAAGACTTCAAATAAGCGAGATCGATGGATTACGCCACGACGCGTATGAGAACTATTGTGGACACGACCCGCTCCTAATTGTGTGGTTATATTAATTGTTGATTAGTTGATTTTTCCACTACATAAAACTACAAACGACTTGAAAAGCGAACAATCGACTCGTCACTCTCTACCATGTGTTGTTGCCTTGGCTGCTAAAATTAGCAACCAAGAGCCATTCAATTTTTAGATCCACATTTGGTGGATCTTAAAACCACCATCCATCCTATCTCTCTCTCACTCTCCCACAAGCTCCCACCATAGTCCTCTCTAGAGAATTCCATAATTGTCTAGAGAGATTCCCTTAGGTCTATAAAAAGACCTAAGGGGTGGCCATTTGCACCCATTTACTCTTGGCTTCCATTTAGCTTAGCTACATTCCACCTCCAGTCCACCTTCATGAATTGCTTCACCATGGCCACTACCATCTCCATGCCAAGATGTTGGATCACCTCCTCAACCTCTCTCCAAGGGTCAGCCTAAGCACCATTGGCTGCCCCTCCTTCTCCTCTCAACCAATTTAAAGGCCATTGGAGCCCACCTCCAAATGCCCTTATTTCTGCTAGATTAGATTATAGTTCTTCTTATATTTACATGCTTTATTTATTGCTTAATAGTGTAGTTCCTTACTTCTCCCCCAATGATGCATGCAAAATCCCCCCATAGATTCATGTATGCATTTGTTTTCTGGTAGCGAGTAGTTTTATTTCCTTGTACAGGCATTTCTCTACCTGTGCTCTGCAACTCTGATATCATCATCATCTTTTAGATATATAAATATATATGTTGAAAATCACCATGTGCCTAGTTATCATCTTTTGGTGTGATTGAAGTTGCATGTTTTAATTACTATCTTTTGGCAACTAGCATGTCGTACATCAATACGTAAATCACCATAAACCGGCATGAGATTTTAAACAAGTAGAGCGAAAGTGATCGATTTCAAATATGCATTTCAATAAATGCCTCCCAGAGACGAACGATTGGGACTCCAAGTCTCGTTATCTTTATAAATATTTTTGTTGATCGTATTACGTACTATACTACGACGCTTTTCCATATCAAACACGCGCTCTACGATTCCGAACAAATGGCATCATTGCCGAGAAGGCAATGTCATTTTTTATTTCGATCTTTTGAGCTATCACTGACAAATTTTCCTCTACTTGTCTTTTGATGTGTAGGAAAACAGGAAAAATGGGAATCCGCGCATGCAATGAGCGCAAATTAAAACAAAAATCAGGTGCACATCTCATCTTAGATTAGGATTTCCCATTCTAAACCCTAGGTTAGATTTATTTAAAAAAAAAGGAAGAAAAAAGTTGATTTATTTTCGTGAAAAAGAAAAAAAATAAAGAAAAAATCTAGGTAGTTAAATTAGGTTTCTTTTTGAATCCTAGGTTACTTTTAGAAAAGCAAAAATATATATATATTTGAAAATCCTTTGAAAAAAAAATCCTTCTTGAAAAAAAAAATTTTTTTTTCAAAATTTTTTTGAAAATAGAAAAAAAATCATTTTGGTGGAAAGTTTGAATTTCAAATTCAAACACCTTTCAAAAGCTTTCCCACCATCCTCTGATTCTCGGCCAGACTTCAAATTCTGATTTAAAAATTCAATTGCCGAAAAATTAGTAAACGAAAAATTCTAAAATTCGGGCTAGATCTTCATTTTTAAACCATCTTTCAAATACGCCATTCAATTAAAAAAATTCTAAGTACAAAACTTTTAAAAATTCTTGAAGTGCAAGGGGGTCAGACTGACCCAGATTTGAGAATTTTCAAAATTCCAAAAGCAATTCTGAGCAATCCGCGAATTTGTTTTGACTAAAAATGGTGGGGTTTAAAAGCTGATCTCATTTTTTTTAATTTCCAATTTTTCCCAAAATTTTAAAGATCATTTGATACTGTTTCAAGGTAGAAAACCGACCAGGGGTCAAAATTCTTGATCTAACCCCTTGACATTTAAAAATCTCTATAAATTTGGTTAAAATAATAAAAATTACAAAAAAATTATTCTTTGAAAAGACAATTGAAAAAGGAATCTACTTGCCAAATTTCAACTTATTTGGGTTCCAATTTTTACCAGAGAAGTATTTTTATTTCTTGGTCTACTGAAAAGAAGAAAACAAAAAACCCTAGAATTGCATGAACCCTAGGTTATATCTTTAGGGTTACACTTTAGAGAGCATACATTTAGGCTAGCCTAGACTTAGTCAAGTCTAGTGCTTAGCCGATGAGCTTGGTCACATTGTGGGCCACTCACCACAAACCCCAACTGAAGAAAAACTGGCTAAAATCAATTTTAAAACACGAAATCAACCCGAATTCGTTGTCATACTACTGGGTGTTTTCAATCTCTCTTTCCAAACCTGGTGACTAAGTCTGCAGGGTAGTGTCAAATGACAGTGGCTAAGGGGTAATGGAACTGGAGGCGTAAGCCAAAGGAAGAGCCTTCCCCTTAGTCCCCTCGTAACCAGATTGGCTAGGTTAGCTTGAGAGGTGGAAATCACTTTCAGTCGGTTGCACAACGAATTTTTTCCTTAGGAATTAAAACTTAAAATGAAAAATCTGGTCATCCGATCATAAGGACCATCTGATTGACAGAGCCTTAGCCTTGTCTGGCTTGGCTACACCAACCCAAGGGTTGGGTGGTGTATGCAAGGAAGGAGGTCACTTAGACCTCAACTGGTTGGACCTTGGGAGTCACTCCTAAGGAGGCGAGTCACCTCTCTAGGACCATCTTCTCCCCCCACTTCTTCTTCTCCCTTAGCCGTAATAGCTAATCCTAGACCTGGACCTAGACCGGGTTAGGATGCTGGTAATCTGGACCCGATGGCTAGTTTGGAGGCCCAGGTGGTTGAATTAGAGGAACGGAATCAGTAGAGCATGGACCGTATCTTGACGACACTTGACAGAATAAAGCATCCACCATGAGGAGAACAACTTCAGGATTTCTATGATCTAGTCGCACTGATCGTCGGACCCTTAGTTCATATTCCCGTAGGCGGAGGCGCATTTGAGCTCAAGCCTAATGTGATCAGTTTGATCAGCAGTCAATTTTATGGAAACTCAAGAGAAGATCCGTTCCAGTACTTAGAGGACCTGAGTCAACTCGTAGAAATGATTCAACCTAGGAATGGTGATCTTGGGATTGTTCTGATGAAGCTTTTCCCATTTTCTCTGAGGGACAAAGCTTCGTACTAGTTCAAGATCATTGGGAAGCCAATTGGAACCTGGCTGGAATTACGATGTGAATTCCTGCAAAAGTTCTTCCCCATCGGTCGAACGAACGCAATGAGGCGTGAGATCACGACTTTCTTCCAAGGAGCTGGGGAGAAGTTGCATGACGCCTAGGATCGATTTCACGACCTTCTCCGGAAATGCTCGCACCATGGTGTACCTAGATGGCTCCTAGCTCAGATCTTTTACCATGGGTTGGATGACACACATCGATATCTGGTCGATGCATCTAGTGGTGGGAATTTCCTTGCGAAAGATGAGAACAGTGCATTTGAGTTGTTCGAATCTTTGGCGGAGAACTCGTTGAATGCCACGTCCATGAACCAGTTCCATCGGCTTGGTCAACAGCGGGTTGGGGTCCATGAGGCTCACACCGAGTCTATTCGAGCCGACATGGATATTATCGTCAAGTAGTTGGATAGGATAAACCTGATTGAGAAAAAGATTGATCAAATTAGTCAGAGTCAATCTGACTTGAACTCTGCTGCTCCAAGACCCTCCTATGCACCCCGAGCCCCTCCTGCTCAAGTTAATCTACCCACTCGGGATGCATCTTCTCCTTATTTACGAGATCCTGCATATCAGGATCCCGTAATTAATCTTGATCTGGCACCATATGACCAAGGTTACAGACCACCCGCTGACTATAATATGTATCCCATTAATGGATATACATCTGATTGTGCAGCAATCATAGCTCTTAATTGACCTAGATTAAGCTAGGACTTAGCATAAGTTAGGGTAATTCATGCATGCATATGCATTATCTACATCTTTACTGCTTTCCTTTAGCTATGCATAAAATAAGGTTATAATGTGCTGATTAAGTGCATTATGTCAATTGCAGGGAATAAGCTGATCAGGAGCTAGATCTGAAGCAGGATCAGGAATAACGGGAGTTGCAGCAGAGCTGGAGTAGAAGGCTTAGATTAGAAGTAGGAATAATAATGTAAGGGAGTTAAAGGTTTGCTATGCTATTAAGTAGGAATAAAGCAATAAAATGTGAAGAGCTTAGGTCCATCCTAGCCCTAGGATAGCCTAGAGACTTCCCCAAGCCTTAGCCACCCTTAGATTAGGTCACAACATCCAAGGAAGCCCTAAAACCCTAGTTCCAACCCTTATCTGGACGTCCAGATAAGTAATAGGATGTCGAGGACCCTTAGCCATCTCCCGCACACCTCAAAACCACTTCTGCAGTGCTATTAGTCATCCAGAAACATTGTCAGACGTCCAATTTCAGAAGAATACACAAAACAGAACCCAAAATCCCTCCTAACTCTGATTGGACGTCAAGACAACAAGTCTGGACTTCTGATTTTTGAGTATAAGATGCCTGACACTATTATTAGATGTCTGATACTACTCTCCAGTTCCTTTCTTGAGATTTAAGCCTTGATCTTGGATCGCTAGGTCCCTAAACCCAATTCCAACCCCATAGGAACCTAAATTAAGGTGCCCTAACCCAATTACATCACCTCTAGACCTTCCTAAGGACCTAATTGACTTAGATCTTAGTCAATTCCATCAGCCTATTCAATTGGACTCATTGAGTCCAATTGAGCACTGATCTCAGCACACACTGTCCAATTAGACTCAGTGAGAGTCCAATTGGCCTAGACCTAAATTAATCGAGTTGTTTTACTCTCAATTAAGTTTCCACACGTCCAATTAAATTTGTATTAAGTTTAATTGCACTTTACCTTAGTGAATTAGGGTTTATAACCCTAATTTGAGACATACCTTGACCTAAACCCATTAGAACCTAACCTAATCAACCTAGCCACCTAAGTTTCGACCCACACACACCATCCACATGAAAATACCTAGCCTAGAGTTCTCTAGAACTCTCTACCATGTGTGGTTGCCTTGGTTGCCAAAATTAGCAACCAAGAGCCATTCAATTTTTAGATCCACATTTGGTGGATCTAAAAACCACCATCCATCCTCTCACTCTCCCACGAGCTCCCACCATAGGCCTCTCTAGGGAATTCCATAATTCTCTAGAGAGCTTCCCTTAGGTCTATAAAAAGACCTAAGGGGTGGCCATTTGCACCCATTCACTTCCTTGGCAAATTCACTCCATTGGTGCCATTCACGCCCACTTCCACTTAACTAGCCACTCCACCTCCACGAGCTCACTGCCACCGCCATGGAGGACATCATGCCGGGATGTAGGATCAACCCTACCTCTCTACAAGGGTTGGCCTAAGCTACATTGGCTGCCCCTCATTCTTCTTCCGACCACTCCAAGGCCATCGGGGACCACCCCTGGATGCCCTTTATTCTGCTAGATTTAGTTGATGCTCTCCATAATTTTTACTGCTTTTATTACTGCTTAGTAGCGTAGTCTTAACTTCTCCCCCAATGATGCATGCGAAATCCCCCCATTGATTCTTTTATGCAGTTATTTTCTGGTAGTTAGATTTCCATTTCAAGCATTCATGTATAAGCTTTCCTCTAAATTTCTTGTGCAAACAACTCTCCCACTAAACGAATGAAAATGCATTTTTGTATATATATACATATCTTTATGTGTTTGAAATGACCATGAGCTTATTGATTAATATTATATTTGCATGATTCAAGTTGCTTGTTTCTAACTCCTAATATTCTCGCAACTAAGCATTTCATACTTAACTACGTAATACTCACGAATCGGCATGCGATTCTAAACAAAGTAGAGTAATAGAAGATCGATTTCAGAAGTAAACAAATGCCTTCCGGAGATGAATGACTGAGACTCAAAGTCTCATAATTTTTACAAACTTAATTTTTTACGAATGTTTTTACACGACTATACTATGATTTCCAACGACTTTCAATCGCGTGAAAACTGTTCCTGTTAAATGGCGCCGTTGTTGGGGAGGCAACGTCATTTTCTATGATTTCGATCTTGAAACTATCACTGACAAATCTCTCTCTGCTTTGTTTTTGATGTGTAGGAAAAATAGAAAAGAACGAGATATGTGCACACAACGAGTGCAGTAAAGAAAAAAATCAGGTGCACATCATCTCTCTTTAGATTAGGTTTATTTTTCTGAACCCTAGGAGTAGATTTACTTTCTACACTTTCCTTCGACAAATTCTTTATGAAAAAAAAGAATTTTCTCATTTTCGTGAAAATTAAAAAAAATAAAAAAAAAATTTTGAAAAAAATTTAGATTAGGTTTCCTTTCGAATCTAGGTTACTTTGAAAAAAAAAAAAGATATTTTCATTGAATCCTTTGAAGATTTCTTTTTGAAAAAAAAAATGAGCAAAAGCTTTTAAAAGAAAAGAAAAAAAAGCATTTTTGGTGGAAAGTTTAGATTTCAAATTCAAACCTCTTTAAAAAGCTTTTCCACCATCTCCTGATTTTCGGCCAGATTTCAAGCTTAATTTAAAAATTTGATTGCCAAAAAACTAGTAAGCGAAAAATTCTGAAATTTGGGCTAAACCTTCATTTTCAAACCGTCTTTCAAACACTACTGTTATTTTGAAAAAATTCCAAGTAAATAATTTTTAAAAATTCATGAAGTACACCATAGTCAAAATGACCCAAATTCAAAATTTTTTAAACTTCAAAAAGCGATTCCGAGCAATTCGCAAATTTTTTTTGACTAAAAATGGTGGGGTTTGAAAGTTGATTTCATTGGTTTTATTTTTCATATTTTTTTCGAATTTTTGAAGGTCATTTGATACTGTTTCAAAGCAAAAAATCGATGAAAGGTCAAGATTCCAGATCTAACCCCCTGATATTCAAAATTCTCTAAAAATTCGATTGAACTAGTAAAAATTCCAAAAACATATTCTTTGAAAAACTAATTGAGAAGGGAATCTACTTTCTAAATTTCAAATTAATTGGATTCCAATTATTATCAGAAAACAAACATTACTTTTATGGTCTACTGAAACAGAAAAAGAAATAATAGAAGTGCATGCAACTTGGGTTGAACCTTTAGGGTTTAGGGTTTAGAGACCACACTATGGGCTAAGCTAGACTTAATCAAGTCTAGTTAATTGGTGAGCTTGGTCACCTTGTGGGCCACTAACCACAAACCCCACTGAAGAAAATAGGTTAAAACTAATTTAAAAACACGAAATCAGCCCGAGTTTGTTGTCGTACTACTAGGTGTTTTTAATCTCTCTTGCCAAGCCTGGTGACTAAGTCTGCGGGGTAGTGTCAAACGACCGTGGCTCAGGGGTCAACGGAACCGAAGGCGTAAGCCAAAGGAAGAACCTTCCCCTTAGTCCCCCCGTAACCAGATTGGCTGGGTTAGCCTGAGAGGTGGGAATCACTTTTAGTTGGTTGAACGACAAACTTATCTTCAGGAATTCAAATTTCTAATGAAAAATCTGGTCACTTGATCTATAAGGAACATTTGATTGATAGGGCCTTACCTTGTCCTGCGTGGCTACACCAACCGAGGGTTGGGTGGTGTATGCACGGAAGGAGGTCACTTCGACCTCACTTGGTTGGACCTTGGGAGCCACTCCCAAGGAGGCGAGTCACCTCGCCCAGACCATCTTCTCCCCCTACTTCTTCCATTCCCAGAGCCACCATGGTAAATCCTGGACCTAGACCTAGACCGGGTCAGGATATTGAGAATCTGGACCCGATGGCTCGTCTGGAAGCCCAGGTCGTCAAATCTGAGGAGCGGCATCAGTAGATCATGGATCGCACTTTGACAGCACTTGACAGGATGCAGCACCCATCGCAAGGAGAACTGCGGGATTTCTATGACCCAGCCGCACAAATCATCACACCTCTTGCCAAAATTCCCGTAGGCGGAGACATGTTTAAGCTCAAGCCCAATGTAATTGGGTTGATCAGCACTCATTTCTATGGAAACTCAAGCGAATATCCGTTCCAGCACCTTGAGGACCTGAGTCGGCTCACTGAAACGATCCGACCCAGGAATGTTGATCTTGGGATTGTTCTGATGAAGCTTTTCCCGTTCTCTCTGAGGGACAAAGCTTCATATTGGTTCAAGACTATTGGGAAGCCAATTGGAACCTAGTCGGAATTACGACGTGAATTCCTGCAAAAGTTCTTCCCAATCGATCGAACAAACACAATGCGGCGTGCAATCATGACTTTCTCCCAAGGAGCTGGGGAGAAGTTACATGAAGCATGGGATAGATTTCACGACCTTCTCCGAAAATGCCTGCATCATGGTATACTCAGATGGCACTTAGCTTAGATTTTTTTACCATGGGCTGGATGACACACATCGGTATCTGGCCGATGCATCTAGTGGCAGGAATTTTCTTGCAAAAGATGAGAACAACGCATTTGAGCTGTTCGAATCATTAGCGGAGAACTCGATGAATGCCGCATCTATGAACCAGTTCTAGCGGCCTGGTTAGCAACGGGTTGGTGCCGACAAGGCTCACATCGAGTCTATTTGAGCCGACATGGATATCATCGTCAAGCAGCTAGATAGAATAAACTTAATCGAGAAGAAGATTGACCAGATTAGTCAGGGTCAATCCGATTTGAGCTCTGCTACCTCACGACCCTCCTATACACCCCGAGCCCCACCTGCTCAGGTTAATCTACTCACTCGGGATGCATCTTCTCCGTATTTATGAGATCCTGCATATCAGGATCCCGTGAATAATCCAGATCTGGCACTATACGACCAGGGTTACGCACCACCTGTAGATTATAATGCGTATCCCCTTGACGGATATACGTCTCAGACATCTTCGGCCTACGAGGACGTCAATGCTATCCAAGGATATAGGCGTAATAACCCGTATTCAGAGACATATAACCCTGGTTGGCACCAGCATCCGAACTTCTCCTGGTCTGGAAATTCACAGTGACCACATCAAGATCCACGCTACCAGACCAGGCAATATGGGAATGCGCAAAACACGTACCCTTGGCAGCAGCCATTCCCGCCACAGCAGCAGCAATCCCGCTCGTTATACCAGCCGCTGCTCCAAGCTGCAACCACCCTCCAAAGTGGGCTGACCCGTTGGAGGCGCTGAAAGAGGAGCTGCAAGAATCGATGAGGAAGTCTACACAAGATAGCTTGCAAATTATGAAGGCAATGGCTGATCAGATTCAGACAATACAGAACACGTAAAATAGCTGTTGCAGGAGCATAGGACTCAGGGAGCCTTGCCCTCCCAACCCATCCCGAATCCTTGATATGTGTAGAACCAAGGTGCCCCGCCTAGGTTTCAGGCACCGCAGGGATAGGCACACGCCATACTACAGGCACCTCCTGCACCACCCGGTTACGCATAAGGCCAGTTGTCTTTGTAGAATCCTGCCTATTCTGCTCCTTCCACTCCCCCACCACCTCATGGACAGCAAGCCGATGCACACGCTGTTTCTTTACGAAGCGGAAGGAGGACATTCGACCCACCACCTAGGCAGGCAGGTTCTGATTTTTCCTACCCCTCGCCGCAGGTGGATTCGACTCCATCATCTCAGGAGCCACTTGCTGTAGATAAGGGTAAGAGGCCATTTAACCCTAAGATTCCCATCCCTTTTCCTGAGGCTCTGACACGAAATGCAGTACGGAAAAAGGACACACGGAATTTCGAGGACCTAAAATCGATGTTTAAGGAAGTACATATTCAGGTCCCCCTCCTCGAGGCAATCTATCACATTCCCGTTGTCACTAGGTTCTTCAAGGATTACTGTACACCGAAGCGATAGCCGAGAATTGGACAACAAGCGGTATTGTCAAAAGAAGCTAGCACCATGATTCTAGCTGACTTACCATCGAAGAAGAAAGACCCTGGTACCCCACTCATATCCTGGTTCTTGCAGGATTCTCCATTTGATCGGGCCCTTCTAGATTTGGGTTCGTCCATCAACTTAACTCCCACTGCCATATTTGATCAATTTCGATTTGGGGAGTTGAAACCCACCTCGGTTACGATTCAGCTGGCTGACAGATCAATCAAAACACCGAGGGGGGTGGTTGAGAACGTGATCATAAAAGTCCGCAGGTTCTGCTTTCCTACAGATTTTTTCATTTTCGATATGGAAGTTCCTCCTAATCTCCAAGACGCACCAATTATTTTGGGTCGCCCATTTCTGGCGACAGCTCGAGTGAACATCGATTGTGCATCCGGGTGTATGGAGATTGCCCTAGGCAATGAGTGACTTTGACTAGACATATTCAGGGTAGCAAAGAACTTCGACTGTGATCGAATAGAGGAGGATGGTGAAGACGAAGATTCTGCTTACTTTGGTAACATTGAGCTCCTTTGTGACGACCCAATGTCTCATTCGTCTACACTATCATGGTTCTCGGACCTCGATCCACACGAGACTGAAACCACTGCATTACACATATCTCCCTGAGGATTTGATTGTTTAAGGTGTTCTTCTGACCACAGCACCCCTGAATCCAGCTATCCTGATCCATATATTACTGAATCACCCCTGTTATTGCAGAAAGATGCGACCACAGCTAATGGGCTTTCCATTAACTCAGTCACAACCGATTTTATAGGGAGCGATTCAGTGGGAATTCATGTGCACATGGATCAGCAGATTCCTACCCTCGATTCTGCTCCTCCCACTCTCATACCTGATTCCGACCCATCCGTGATTGAATTGAAGCCCTTACCTGACTCACTCAAGTACATGTTCTTGGGTGAAAGTGAGACATATCCAGTCATTATCAATGCCCACTTAACCCAAGAACAGGAGCATCAATTGATTTCTACACTTCAAGACCATAGGGCTGCTATCAGGTGGGGTATTGCTAATCTCCACGATATTCGCCTCTTGTATTGCACTCATCACATTTACACGGATGAGGGGGTGAAACCTTCGAGGCAACCTCAAAGACGGCTAAACTCGAATATGCTAGAGGTTGTTAAGAAGGAGATCATCAAATGGCTGGATGCAGGCATTATATATCCAATCTCAGACAGCCAATGGGTGAGTCCGATTCAGATAGTGCCTAAGAAAGCAGGACTCACCGTCATGAAGAATGATAAGGGAGAATCCATCCTGACCCGCACTATGACATCTTGGCAGGTCTGCATTGACTATAGGAAACTGAACACGGCTACCTAGAAGGATCACTTTCCTTTGTTGTTCATTGACCAGATCTTGGAACGGTTAGTCGGACGTAATTTCTTCTGCTTTCTGGATGGATACTCTGGGTATAATCAGGTAGCAATTAGCCCGAAAGATCAGGACAAGACCACATTCACATGCCCCTTTAGAACATTCGCCTTCAAGCGGATGCCCTTTGGCCTCTACAATGCACCAACGACATTTCAGCATTGTATGATGGCTATCTTCTCTGACATGATTGGGGATTATGTGGAGGTATTCATGGATGACTTCTCTATTTTTGGAGATGATTTCGCGTCTTGTCTTGATAACCTCACCAAGATCCTGAAATGGTGTATTGAGGTAAACCTAGTACTATCCTGGGAGAAAAAGCCATTTCATGGTGAGGGATGGCATAGTACTAGGGCATAGGATCTCCAAAAATGGACTCGAGGTCGATCGGGCTAAATTAGAGATTATCTCCCACTTACCACCACCTAGTTCGGTCAAGCAAATCAGATCATTCTTGGGTCACGTTGACTTCTATCGGAGATTTATATGCGATTTCTCAAAAATTGTGCGGCCTTTGATGAATCTCCTAGTTACCGATGTCCCATTTGAATTTGATACCTTGTGTCTCAGTACCTTCGAGACTTTATGAAGCGCTGTTTCCGACTCCCCGATTCTCCAACCACCCGACTGGTCACTTGATTTCGAAATGATGTGCGACGCTTCTGATTTTGCGTCGGTGTTGTTTTAGGCCAGCGTCGGGAGAAAGAACCCTTTGTCATATACTATGCAAGCAAGACGCTGAATGAGGCTCAACGCAATTACACTATCACCAAAAAAGAACTACTAGCAGTAATATTCGGGTTGAAGAAATTTAGATCATATTTATTAGGGTCCAAGGTCATCATCTTCACTGACCACTCCACCCTCCGACATTTGTTGTCAAAGAAGGATGCCAAACCACGGTTCATTAGATGGATCCTTCTATTGCAGGAATTTGATATCGAAATCCGTGACAAAGCTGGAAAATAAAATGTTGTGGCAGATCACCTATCCAGATTGGACCCAGACCACATTCCTTATTCCCTACCTATCCATGAATAATTTCTGGATGAATCTCTTTTGGCAATTCATTTTGTTGAGTTCCCCTGGTATGCGGATTTCATGAACTACCTTACCGTAGGCAAAATTCCCGTGAACCTATCCAAGGACCAGAAACTCAAATTCATTGCAGAGGCCAAATACTACCTCTAGGATGACCCACTGCTCTTCCGCATTGGAGCAGATCAGATTATTCGCAGATGCATCCCAGACTCTGAGATCCCCAGTGTGTTATCTTTCTACCACAATGATGCGTGTGGTGGCCATTTCTTGGGATGGAAAACCGCTGCAAAAATTTTGCAGTCGGGATTTTTCTGGCCAACCATCTTCTGAGATACACACGATTACGCCCAACACTGCAAACGATGTCAGTCGGTCAGTTCTATGGCCAGGAGAGACATGATGCCACTCCAAACCATCATGGTCATAGAAGTGTTCGACGTCTGGGGCATCGATTTTATGGGCCCTTTTCCGAACTCGCATGGCTTCGAATACATATTGCTAGCCGTTGATTATGTCTCGAAGTGGGTCGAGGCGATCCCGGCGAGACGGGCTGACCACATGATCGTCATTTCTTTTATATGGCAGAATATTTTCGCGAGATTTGGCATACCCCATGCTCTGATTAGAGACGGGGGAAGCCACTTCATCCACGCCTATTTCAGGTCATTATTAAAGAAATACGGGGTACATCACCGCATAGCCACCCCGTATCACCTACAGACCAATGGGCAGCCTGTAGTGTCTAACCGTCAGATCAAGCTGATTCTCCAGAAGATGGTTAGACCAGATAGGAAGGACTGGTCCGACAAATTAATCGATGCACTCTGGGCATATCGAACCGCATACAAGGCCCCACTCGGAATGTCACCATATCGCATGGTATATGGCAAGGCCTGTCACCTTCCGTAGAGCTGGAACACCACGCCTTTTCGGCGGTGCAAAAATGTAACCTTGACCTTGATGCAGGAGGTCGAGAATGGAAACTCCAGCTCAACGAATTAGAAGAGATTCGGTGGGCGGCCTATGAGAATGCATTAATATACAAGGACAAAACCAAGGCCTTTCATGACCGCCACATCTGGAGGAAAGCGTTCACTTCCAACCAGCGAGTCTGGTTGTTTGATTCACGGCTGAAATTGTTTGCAGGGAAGCTTAAGTCCAAATGGACTAGCCCATATGGTGTGATGCAGCCATGTCCTAATGGGGCGATCTAGATCAAGGACCCAAAATTTGGGCATATATTCACGGTAAATGGCCAGTGCCTCAAGCCATTTTTGGCCCAGGAACCTCCTCCACCTGACGAGACTATTCATCTTAGTGAGGACGTGTGATTGAGTGCTCGCCTAGCTGGAGGCGTTAAGCTCAGCACATATAGATAGCATATATCCCACATTTCACCATCATCTATACATAACCATTTTTATACATAGCATATTTCCCTTTTGTATATTGCATATTAACAGGTTGGCCAGTGTTGAATATAATTTCAGGAGCAATTACAGGTAATTTCTACCCATTCTCTCCCTACAGTATTTATTTTCTTTTATATTCATGCATGAGGACATGCAAGAACTTAGGCATGGGGGGTAGATACAGAAAAAACTGAAAAATTTTTTGCCAACACTTAGGAAAACCTCAGAGCTGCATGTAAAACGTACTCTAGGACCCTAAATAGAAGAACAACCAACTCCACCTCCAATGCTTGCATTGGAGCTAGAAATTGTTCGCAACAGCCACCTCTGACTCACCTGCTCACCTTTTGTTCTAAATTTAGGGTGAAGCTGATTGTAACCCGATACGGGAATTTCACGAAGTACAAATTATATGAGGTTACATGTTTATAGCATATATACATATTGCATTCATGAATAAGATTACTTTATTAAGAGAATGCATTAGGGATTTTATCCTCTAGTTGATTCATGTAATCTAGAATCTAGTACAACTTTTCACACACATGTAGAATTTGCAATGAATTCATGGTGAAGGCTGATAAACATCTTCAGTCTGTCAAGAAGAAGCAATGCTTCTTTTCCTGAACCCCTGGACAGTGTTTTGGGAGTCAAGCAGATTTTCTTCCAAAAATCCACCAAATAGTGTGAGATGAGAGTAGAGTGTACTGGTGCTCTAAGATTAGTGCAAGGAATCTGGAATCCTAGATAATTAGGTAATGATACTCTGAGATTAGACATAGTTTTCGCTCTCGATTCCTGTGTATACATTTTGTGCAAAATTTTGAGAGCCACCGAATAAGGCAAATACGTGGAGAGCAAGTTTTCATAAAACTAAGGCTAAGGTGGATGGTTACGACCATTCTTTACGGAATCCTCAGCTGAAGGAGGGTATTGATGCCAAGGTCAGAAATACACCATCCTATCCATCTTTCCCGGTGCCATGAGTAGGCACTTCCACCAAATAAGACACCCAATGTCTCCTCAATAAAGTTCATGGATGTGAGCTAGTTGTGTTATGTTGTGAAAAAAAAAGAAAAAAAATTAAATAAAAAAAATGATGAAAAGAAAGAAAAATTGAGTAAAAAAAAAAACTTAGAAAAAGAAGAAAAAGCAAAGAAAAAAAGAGTGAATATTTAGTGTTTATTTTAGTTGCATTGAGGCAATACCACCAAATAAATCTTAGATCCACCAAATATGGCCTTAGCCTATTTTTCTGTGTTTCTGACCGTCCGAATAATGGCTGAGGAATTCCGACTTAGTGATAGGGTTATGAGAACTCAATTAAAGTGTTAATGCCAAGTGAGACCACCAAATACAGATCGTATATGTGAATCTGGTGATGTTGTGAGCTCTAAAGAAAAGAAAAGGAAAAGAAAAAGAGTAAGAGAGAATAGATACAAAGGAATCAAAAGGGAGCATAGTTTTTCTCATCTTTCTCTGAGTTGAGTTACTTAGTAATCCGGGAATCTAGATTCTGTAGTACTAGTCTCTATGTAGCACCAAGTGAGAGTAAGCCACCAAATATATAATCTTTTCCCTCAGATTCTCTACCTAAGCCTAAAGCCAGGGTGGAATTCATAGAATATCTTGAATACCCCGAGGGAAGAAGTCCACCTATCCTGCTAGAATTTTTACTAGGGGTCAAGTACAGGCTTTAGAGGTGAATCAGTTTTTCACTCGAATCCGTTGCAAAAGCTACATAGCTGCACTTTCACGATTGTCTGGATTTCTAGAGCATAGGATGAAAACAAAAAGGAGGAAAATCTCTATACAAACACTTGATAAAATAATCAGTCCCTTAAGGACCTTTGCTGTAACTAATTTAGTCTTGCATTTGCTAGGGACTAGCAAGATTTAGGCATGGAGGTATGACTGCGCAGCAATCATAGGTCTTAATTGACCTAGATTAAGCTATGACTTAGCATAAGTTGGGGTTATTCATGCATGCATACGCATTATCTGCATCTTCACTGCTTTCCTTTAGCTATGCATAAAATAATGTTAGAATGTGCTGATTAAGTGCATTATGTCGATTGCAGGGAATAAGCTAATCAGGAGTTGGATCTGAAGCTGGATTAGGAATAACGGGAGTTGTAGCAGAGCTGGAGCAGAAGGCTTAGATTAGATGTAAGAATAATAATATAAGGGAGTTAAAGGTTTGCTATGCTATTAAGTAGGAATAAAGCAGTAAAATGTGAAGAGCTTAGGTCCATCCTAGCCCTAGGATAGCCAAGAGACTTCCCCAAGCCTTAGCCACCTTTAGATTAGGTCACAACATCCTAGGAAGCCCTAAAAACCTAGTTCCAACCCTTATCTGGATGTCCAGATAAGTTGTAGGATGTTGAGGACCCTTATCCATCTCCCGCACACCTTAAACCCACTTTTGCAGTGTTATTGGACATCTACAAACATTGTCAGACATCCAATTTTAGCAGAATACCCAAAACAGAACCCAAAATCCCTCCTGACTCTGATTGGACGTCCAGACAACAAGTCCAGACTTCTGATTTTTGAGTATAAGATGTCTGACACTATTATTAGATGTCTGATATTGCTCTCCAGTTCTTGTTTTGAGATTTAAGCCTTGATCTTGGATCTCTAGGTCCCTAAACCCAATTCCAACCCCATAGGAACCTAAATTAAGGTGCCCTAACCCTAGTACATCACCTCTAGACCTCCCTAAGGACCTAATTAGGTCCTCACTAAATCTAATTGACTTGGATCTTAGTCAATTCCATCAGCCTATTCAATTGGACTCATTTAGTCCAATTGAGCCCTGATCTCAGCACACATTGTCCAATTGGACTCAGTGAGAGTCCAATTGACCTAGACCTAAATTAATTGAGTTGTTTTGCACTCAATTAAGTTTCCACACACCCAATTAAACTTGTATTAAGTTTAATTGCACTTTACCTTAGTGAATTAGGGTTTACAACCCTAATTTGAGACATACCTTGATTTAAACCCACTAGAACCTAACCTAATCAACCTAGCCACCTAAGTTTTGACCCACACACACCATCCACACAAAAATACCTAGCCTAGAGTTCTCTAGAACTCTCTACCTTGTGTGGTTGCCTTGATTGCCAAAATTAGCAACCAAGAGCCATTCAATTTTTAGATCCACATTTGGTGGATCTAAAAACCACCATCCATCCTCTCTCTCACTCTCCCACGAGCTTCCACCATAGGCCTCTCTAGGGAATTCCATAATTCTCTAGAGAGCTTCCCTTAGGCCATTTGCACCCATTCACTTCCTTGGCAAATTCACTCCATTGGTGCCATTCACGCCCACTTCTACTTAGCTAGCCACTCCACCTCCACGAGCTCACTACCACCACCATGGAGAACATCATGCTAGGATGCTGGATCAACCCTACCTCTCTCCAAGGGTCAGCCTAAGCTACATTGGCCGCCCCTCATTCTTCTTTCGACCACTCCAAGGCCATGGGGGACCACCCCTGAATGCCCTTTTTTCTGCTAGATTTAGTTTATGCTCTCCATAATTTTTACTGCTTTTATTACTGCTTAGTAGTGTAGTCTTAACTTCTCCCCCAATGATGCATGCGAAATCCCCCCATTGATTCTTGTATGCAGTCATTTTCTGGTAGTTAGATTTCCGTTTCGAGCATTCATGTATAAGCTTTCCTCTAAATTTCCTGTGCAAACAACTCTCCCACTGAACGAATGAAAATGCATTTATATATATATATATCTTTATGTGTTTGAATTCACCATGAGCTTATTGATTAATATTATATTTACGTGATTCAAGTTGCCTATTTCTAACTCCTAATATTCTTGTAACTAAGCATGTCATACTTAACTATGTAATAATCACGAATCAGCATGAGATTCTAAACAAAGTAGAGCAATAGAAGATCGATTTCAGAAGTAAACAAATGCCTCCCAGAGACGAATGGCCGGGACTCAAATTCTCATAATTTTTACAAACTTAATTTTTGACGAACATTTTTGCATGACTATACTATGATTTCTGACGACTTTCAAACACGTGAAAATGGTTCCCGTCAACATCTCAGACGTCTTCAGCCTACGAGGATGTCAGTGCTATTCAAGGATACGGGCGTAATAACTCGTATTCAGAGATGTATAACCCTAGTTGGTGCCAGCATCTGAACTTCTCCTGGTCTGATAACTCACAGAGACCACATCAAGATCCACACTACCAGGCCAGGCAATACGAAAATGCGCAAAACACATACCCTAGGCAGTAGCCATTCTCGTCTCAGCAGCAGCAACCTCGTTCTATATACCAGCTGCTACACCAAGCTGCCAGTCACCCTCCAAAGTAGGCTGACCCTCTGGAGGCACTAAAAGAGGAGCTACAAGAATCGATGAGGTAATCTACACAAGATAGCTTGCAGATAATGAAGGCGATGGCTGACCAGATATAGACTATACAGAACACGCAAAACCAGCTTTTGCAGGAGCAAAGGACTCAGGGAGCCTTGCCCTCCCAACCCATCCTGAACCCTCGATATGTGCAGAACCAAAATGCCTTGCCTAGGTTTCAAGCACCACAGGGACAAGCACACGCCATATTACAGGTGCGTCCTACACCACTTGGTTATGCTCAAGACCAGCCACCTTTAATGTAGAACCCTGCATACTCTGCCCCTTTCGCTCCCCCACCACCTCATGGACAGCAAGCCGATGCAAATGCTGTCACATTGAGGAGTGGAAGGAAGACATTCGACCCACCACATAGGCAAGCGGGTCCTGATTTTTCTCACCCTTTGCCACAGGCTAGTTCGACTCCTTCATCTCAAAAGCGACCTATGGTAGATAAGGGTAAGCGACCACTTGACCTTGAGATTCCTGTCCCTTTTCCCGAGGCTCTGACGTGAAATGTAGTACGGAAGGACACGCGGAATTTTGAGGACCTAAAGCAATGTTCAAGGAAGTACATATTCAGGTACCTCTCCTCAGGGCAATTGATCACATCCCCACTGTCGCTAGGTTCTTCAAGGACTATTGTACCTCGAAGCGACAGCCTAGAATTGGACGACAAGCGGTATTATCAAAAGAAGCTAGCACCATGATTCTAGCCAACTTGCGGCCGAAAAGGAAAGACCCTGGTACCCCACTCATATCCTGCTTCTTTTAGGATTCTCCATTTGATCGGGCCCTTCTAGATCTAGGTTCGTCCATCAACCTAACTCCTACTGTCATATTTGATCGATTTTGATTTGGGGAGTTAAAGCCTACCTCGATCATGATTCAGCTGGCTGATAGATCAGTAAAAACATCGAGGGTGGTGGTTGAGAACGTGATCGTAAAAGTCCGCGGATTTTGCTTTCTCGCAGATTTTTTCGTTCTCGATATGGAGGTTCCTCTTAATTTCCGAGATGCACCAATCATTTTGGGTCGCCCATTTCTAAAGACAGCTCGAGCAAACATTGATTGTGCATCCAGGTATATGGAGATAGCCCTAGGTAATGTGCGACTTCGACTTGACATATTCAAGGCATCAAGGAATTTTGACTATGATCGCATAGAGGAGGATGGTGAAGACGAAGATTTAGCATACTGTGGTAACATTGGGCTCCTTTGTGATGACCCAATGTCTCATTCGTCTGCACTAGCAGGGTTCTTGTACCTCGATCCACATGGGACTGAGACCACTGTACTGCACATATCTCCCCGAGGATCTGATTATTTAGGATGTGTTTCTGACCATAGCACCCCTGAATCTAGCTATCCTGATTCATACACTACTGGATCGCCCCTGTTGTTACAAGAAGACATGACCACAGCTAACGGGTTTCCCGTTAATGCAGTCACAACCGATTATCTCACAGGTAGTGAATTAGTAGAAATTCACATACATACGGATCATCAGATTCCCACCTTCAAGTCTACTCCTATTCCCATTTCTATCGAGGATATCAGTGACCTCCCCACAAATCTTCTACTTTCACGAATACCCTCGTTATGATCTAGAGCCTGGAGAGGGCATGATGTTTGATGTCAATTATCATTATGAGGATCCCTATGACTTAGATTCTGGTTCTGAGATACATTTTGATCTACTCCCTCAGCAACTTCCTGCTGAATTGTGGGACATGATAAATCAGCTAAATCAACATCATGATCCCCCTCTGATTATCCTCTATTTTCCACCACCACTCCACACTTTCTTATAGCTAGACTTTTTGGAGTAGGGGTGCACAATCAGTTGGTTCGCATCTCCGGACCACTGATTCTAGGAGCATACGAGAACATCTTTCTCTTAATCTTGACCAGCTCCTATGCTAGAACTGATATATCTGAGTAAGTTCTCACCCAGCTGGAGGCCTTAAACTCAGCACGTATAGATAGCATATCCCACATTCTACCATCATCTATACATAACCATTTTTATACATAGCATAACTTTCTTTAAGCATATTTCCTTTTCGCATATTGCATAATGTCAGGTTGGCCGATGCTAAATGTTAAACTTCAGGAGCAATTCCAAGTGATTTATACCCATTTACTCCCTGTTGTATTTATTTTCTTTTACATTCATGCATGAGGACATGTAAGAACTTAGGCATGGAGGGGTAGATACAACAAAACTGAAAATTTTTATGCCAACATTTAGGAAAGCCTCAGAGCTGCATGTCAAATGTACTTTAGGATCCTAAATAAAAGAACAATTGACTCCACCTCCAATGCTCGCATTGGAGCTAGAAATCATCCGCAATAGCCATTTCTGACTCACCCACTCACCCTTCCTATTCTGAAATTTCGGATCAAGCTGAATGTAACCCGATACAAGAATTTTACGAAGTACAAATTATACGAGGATACTTGTTTATAGCATATATACATAGTGCATCCATGAATAAGATTATCTTAATAAGAGAATGAATTAAGGATTTTATCCTCTAGTTGATTCCTGTAATCTGGAATCCAGTACAACTTTTCACACACATGTAGAATTTGCAATGGATTCATGGTGAAGGATGATAAACGTCATTAGTCTATCGAGAACAAGCAGTGATTCTTCTCCTGAACCTCTGGATAGTGTTTTAGGAGTCAAGCAGATTTTCCTCCAAAAATCCACCAAATAGTGTGAGAAGAGAGTAGAGTGTACTGGTGCTCTAAGATTAATGCAAGAAATCCATAATCCTAGATAATTAGGTGATGATACTCAGAGATAAGACATAGTTTTCGCTCTCGGTTCTTGCGTATACATTTTTGTGTGAATTTTGAGAGCCACCAAATAAGGCAAATACTCGAAGAGCGACTTTTCATAAAACTAGTGCTAAGGTGGATGGTTACAACCATTCTTTACAAAATTCTCAACTGAAGGAGGGTATTGATGTCAAGGTCAGAAATACACCGTCCTATCCATCTCTCCCGGTGCTGTGAGTAGGCACTTCACCAAATAAGCCACCTAATGTCACTTGAGTACCACCAATCCCTAATAATGCCTCCTCGATAAAGTTCATGAATGTATGTTAGCTTGTGTTGTGTTGAAAAAAAAAAGAAGTAAAAGAAAAAAAAATGAATTAGAAAAATAAGAAAAACTAAGAAGAAAGAGTGTGTGAATATTTAGTGTTTATTTCATGTGCATTGAGGTAATACCACCAAATAAATTTGAGATCCACCAAATATGGCCTTAACCTATGTTTCTGTGTTTCTGACTACCCGAATACTGGCTGAGGGATTTCGACTTAGTGTTAAGGTTATGAGAACTCAATTAAAGTGTTAATGCCAAGTGAGATTACCAAATACAGATCATACATGAGAATCTGGTGAGATTGTGAGCTTTAAAAAAGAAAAAAAAAGTGAGAGAGAGAATGAATACGAAAGAACAAGAAGAGAGCATAGTTTTTCTCGTCTTTCTCTGAGTTGAGTTACATAATAATTTGGGAATCTAGATTCTGAAGTATTAATTTCTATGTAGCACCAACTGAGACTAAGCCACCAAATAAACACCCGTATCCCTCAGACATCCGCTACCCAAGCTTAAAGCTGGGGTGGAATTCATAGAATATCTTGAATACCTCGAGGGAAGAAGTCTGCCTATCTAGCTAGAATTTCTACTAGGGGTCAAGTACAAGCTTTAGAGGTGAATTAGTTTTTCACTCGAATTCGTTGCAAAAGCTACATAGCTACACTTTCATGATTGTCTGGATTTCTAGATTATATGATGAAAACAAAAAGGAGAAAAATCTCTAGGCATACACATGATAAAATAATCAATCCCTTAGGGACCCTTATGTGAATAATTTAATCTTGCATTTGCTAGGGACTACCAAGATTTAAGCATGGGGGTATGATTGCGCAACAATCATAGGTCTTAATTGACCTAAATTAAGCTAGGACTTAGCATAAGATACGATAATTCATGCATGCATAAGAATTATTTTCATCTTTACTACTTTCTTTTAGCTATGCATAAAATAATGCTATAATGTGCTGATTAGGTGCATTATGTCAATTACAGGTAATAAGCTGACCATAAGGTAGATCTAAAGCTGGATCTGAAGAATAAAGAATAACTAGAGTTGTAGTAGAACTGGAGCAAAAGACCTAGAATAAGATGTAGTAGACAATAATGTAAGGGGTTGAGGTATGCTATACTATTTAAGTAGGAATAAAGCAGTAAATTAGGAAGAACATAGGACCATCCTAGCCCTAGGATAGCCTAGAAGCTTCCCCAAGCCTTAGCCACCCTTAGATTAGGTCACCACACCTTAGGAAACCTTAAAACCCTAATTTTAGCCACTATCTGGACGTCCAGATAAGTTATAGGACGTCAGAACCCTTAGCCAACTCCCGCACACCTTAAACCCACTTCTGCAGTCCAGATAAGTTATAGGACATCCAGAACCCTTAGCCAACTCCCGCACACCTTAAACCCACTTCTGCAGTGTTATTGGACATCCAGACAGTTGGTCAGACATCTAATTTCTGCAGAATAGCCAAGACAGAACCTAGAATCCCTCTTGACTCTGTTTGGACATCCAGACAACAAGTCTCGACTTCTGATTTTTCACTATAAGATGTCTGACACTATTATTGGACGTCCAGAACTACCCTCCAGACCTTGTTTTGAGATTCAAGCCTTGATCTTGGATCTCTGGGTCCCTAAACCCAATTCCAATCCCATAGGAACCTAAATTAAGGTGCCCTAACCTAGTACATCACCTCTAGACCTCTTTAAGGACCTAATTAGGTCCTCACTAAACCTAATTGACTTGGATCTTAGTCAATTCCTTCAGCCTATTCAATTGGACTCATTAAGTCCAATTGAGCCCATATCTCAGCACACACTATCCAATTGGACTCAGTGAGAGTCCAATTGACCTAGACCTAACTTAATTGAGTTATTTTACTCTCAATTAAGTTTTCACACACCCAATTAAACTTGTATTAAGTTTCATTGCACTTTACCTTAGTGAATTAGTGTTTACAACCCTAATTTGAGACCTACCTCGGCCTAAACCCACTAGAACCTAACCTAATCAACCTAGCCACCTAAGTTTCGACCTACACACACCCACACACACCATCCACACGAAAATACCTAGCCTAGAGTTCTCTAGAACTCTCTACCATTTGTTGTTGCCTTGGTTGCTAAAATTAGCAACCAAGAGCCATTCAATTTTTAGATCCACATTTGGTGGATCTAAAAACCACCATCCATCCTCTCTCACTCTCCCACGAGCTCCCACCATAGGCCTCTCTAGAGAATTCCATAATTCTCTAGAGAGCTTCCCTTAGGTCTATAGAAAGACCTAAGGGGTAGCCATTTGCACCCATTCACTCTTGGCTTCCATTTAGCTTAGCTACATTTCACCTCCACTCCACCTTCACGAGTTGCTTCACCATGGCCACCACCATCTCCACGCCAAGATGTTGGATCACCTCCTCAACCTCTCTCCAAGGGCCGGCCTAAGCACCATTGGCCACCCCTTCTCCTCTCAACCAACTCAAAGGCCATCGGAGCCCACCTTCGAATGCCCTTATTTCTGCTAGATTAGATTATAGTTCTTCTTAGATTTACATGCTTTATTTACTGCTTAATAGTGTAGTTCCTTACTTCTCCCCCAATGATGCATGCAAAATCCCCCATAGATTCATGTATGCAGTCATTTTTTGGTAGCGAGTAGTTTTATTTCCCTGTACAAGCATTCCTCTACCTATGCTCTGCAACTCTGATATCATCATCATCTTTTATATATATAAATATATATGTTGAAAATCACCATGTGCCTAGTTATCATCTTTTGGTGTGATTGAAGTTGCATGTTTTAATTACTATCTTTTGGCAACTAGCACGCCGTACATCAATACGTAAATCACCATAAACTGGCATGAGATTTTAAGCAAGTAGAGAGAAAGAGATCGATTTCAAATATAAATTTCCATAAATGCCTCCCAGAGATGAACGACCGGGACTCCAAGTCTCGTTATTTTTATAAATATTTTTGTTGATCGTATTGCGCATTATACTACGACGCTTTTCCTTATCAAACACACGCTCTATGATTCCCAACATTCTCCCAAAGACAGTTAGCTCAGTTGTGTAGAGCAAACTGCCTTTGAAAAGAAAAGATCCAGGCACTCCCCTTATTCAAGTGATCATTATTGACACTTCTTTTGATCATGCCCTATTGGATCTTAGTGCCTCAATTAATCTCATCCGCACTATCATTTTTGAGGAATTTAAGATCGATGAATTAAATCCTGTCGAGGTAACACTTCAATTAGCAAACCGATCTACAATCAAACCAAGGGGGATTGTTGAGGATGTCATTATCTGGGTCAAAAATTGTTTATTTGTTGTAGACTTTTTGGTCCTGGATATAGAGGTACCGAAAGCTTTAAAAAATGCCCCCATAATTCTTGGAAGACTATTCTTAACCACCGCCCAGGCCAATATTGATTGTGAGTCTGGAAAGTTGAAAATCATGTGCGCCGGTCAGTCTATTACCCTAGATATTTTCCAAGCTTCTAGGAATTTTCAAGAACCAGATTTCTTTGATGACTTGGATTCTGAGATTGAGAATTTAGTGGAGGAAACAATGCAAATCGCACACATGGGTTCCTACTTTGCAGTTAACATAGTTCCTGAATGATCTGCTTTACCCCACCCTCCCACCCTAACCACACCTTCTTCGTCTAACTCTTCATCTAACTCCCTCCCCCTTACTTCACCCCTGATCAAAAAGTATAAATTATCTCAGAGCTGGGCCCCTAACTTGAGTTAAAACCCTTGCCCAACTCCCTTAAATATGTTTTCCTTAGACCACATCAGACCATGCCCCTGATTATCAATTATGGACTTACTGGGGCACACGAAGAAAAACTTCTCCAGGTTTTAAGTAAACACAGAAAAGCTATTGGTTGGACCCTTACTAATCTTAAGGGTATTCATCCGTCCTATTGCACTCATTGCATCTATCTTAAGGACGATTCTCGCCCCTCCTGCCAACCACAAAGGGACAATTCTCGCCCCTTCTGCCAACCATAAAGGCTCCTGAACCCTAATATACAGGAGGTGGTAAAAAAGGAGATTGTAAAGTGGCTTGATGCTAATATCATCTACCCCATTTCTGGCAGCTCCTGGACTAGTCCCATGCAAGTTGTTCCTAAAAAAGCTAAACTAACAGTTGTCACTAATGAACATGGGGAAAATATAGCAACTAGGACCACTTCTTTTTGGTGTGTGTGCATTGATTACCGTAAATTGAACACTGCCACCAAGAAGGACCATTTTTTCTCTCCCATTTATTGATCAAATATTGGAGCGATTAGCTGCACGTGATTATTACTATTTTCTAGATGGTTATTATAGCTATAACCAAGTTGCAATCCATCCTAAGGATTAAGACAAAACTACATTCACTTGTCCCTTTGGAACCTTCGCTTTCCGAAGGACGCCCTTCGATCTTTACAACGCACCTGCAACTTTTCAAAGGTGTATGCTTGCAATTTTTTCGAACCTAGTAGGTGAATGTCTTGAAGTATTTATTGATGACTTCTCTGTATTTATGGATTCATTCAATCTTTGTCTTAGAAATCTTAAAAAGACTCTCCAGAAATGCATAGAAGTTAACTTGGCCCTCAGTTGGGAAAAATGTCATTTCATGGTCCAGGAAGGCATCGTCCTAGGCCATGTCATCTCAAAAAAAGGAATTGCAGTAGATTGAGCTAAAATTAATGCTATCTCTAAGCTCCCACCACCCACTACTACGAAACAGATCCGATCTTTCCTGGGTCACGTGGGCTTCTACTGCAGTTTCATTGAAAATTTTTCCTAATTCTCCAAGCCCTTAAGTCAATTACTTACTAAAGACCAACCTTTCGACTTTAATGAATAATGCCTGGAGAGCTTTCATAGATTGAAGAAGGATGTCATAGAGGCACCAATTTTACAGGGACCTGACTAGAATTGTCCCTTTAAGTTAATGACAGATGCCTCTGATTTTGCTGTGGGGGCCATTCTAGGCCAAAGAATTGACAAAAAGCCCGTTATTATCTACTATGCCAACGAAACTCTTGATGATGCACAATGGAATTATACAGTTACCAAAAAAGAACTTGCCATTGCCTTTGCCATAGAAAACTTTTGCTCTTATTTATTGGGGTCACATGTCACTATATACACTGACCACTCAGCACTTAAATATCTATCGAACAAAAAAGATGCGAAACCCCACCTTATCTGTTGGATCCTACTACTCCAGGAATTTGTACATAGAAATCAAGGATAAGGCAGGATCACAAAATATAGTGGCCGATCATCTCTCTTGTCTTATGACGAATGATATGTTGACCCCTCCTGATGTGTTCCTTGATGAGACCATCTTAGCTGCCAATACCCTCCCTTGGTTTGCACCTATTGCAAACTATTTAGCAACAGAACGAATCTCCTTCGACTGGCCAAAAATCAAACGGGACAAGTTCTTTGCTGACATCAAATATTATTTTTGGGAGGAGCTCAACCTTTTTTGCATTTGTGTTGATCAGGTCATTCGACGGTGTGTACCCGACTTAGAAATTCATGATATTCTAACACACTGTCACTCCATGGCTTGTGGTGGACATTTTTCGGGCAAGAAAACTACAACTAAGGTCCTCACTTCTGGATTCTTTTGGCCCAGCTTGCACAAAGATGCTCACTTTTTCGTTCGGTCCTATGTGCGTTGCTAGAACATAGTGAACATGACTCGGAAGGATATGATGCCCCTAAATCCAATCTTAGAGGTTGAAATTTTTGATGTAAAGGGCATTGACTTCATGGGATCATTCATCAACTCTTGTGGGTATTTATATATATGTTTTAAGTGAGGTGAGATCAATGTAAAATCAATGCGTCATAGTATAGTTGAAATCGCTCGAAAATAAATGAATTTTATTACTTGAAGTTTTAAATCCGAGGTTGAACACAGGGAGAAAATTAGGGTCTAAAAATCAAGAACACAATTCTAAGATTGAATATAATATGCAATGAAAATTAAAGTATAGTGCAAAAACACAATGTCAATGTATAAGGGAGAAGCACAAAAAATATGGACGTCTGATTTCTTAAATATGAAGTTGCTACAGTGCTTCAATTGCTTGGCTATTTGTCTTTGATCTCCTTCTTCTTTCTTCTCTAATTTCTTCATGCCTTCAACTTATTCTTTCTTTGCTATGGTCCCTATCTTCTTCTTTCTCCTTTCCTTTTGTCTCTGACTTCAACTCCTCTTCAGCCTTGCCTTCTCGTTCCTTAGCTCCTCTGGCTACCACTCTCTCCTTCCTTCGCTTTCTCTTCTTCTTCTAAGAGAAAAACCTACCCCTACCCTCCCCCATGATCTCTCTTCTTCCTTCTCTCTTAGGCTCGCTCTCCCAGAGCCTTCTCGGGTTATCGGGTTAGGTATGCGTGCCCGGGACCAGGCCCACCGGCGTGTGTGGTGGGCGAGGAGTGCAGGCTAGTTGGGTATACGGGTCAGGGCCAGGTCCGCGGGCAGTGGGGTCACGGATGAGGCAGTGAGGGTGAGTGGGACCTCACCCCGTGGTCAGGAGGCGATAAGCCCCTATCACTTTTGCACTTTATTTGGCTACTTCCGCTCCTCCACTTCCGAGGTGGGACTATGTTGTCCCACCTTCGTCGCGAGCACCTGCAGCAGATATTCCCTTTAATTGCAGCAGCTGCATGGGCATCGATGCCAATTGCTGGGTCAAGGATGTGAGTGAAAGGAATCCGCGCAACCTCGGACTTATTGCCTAGAGCGAGGAGTCCTTGGTGAAGCTCCCAAGTAAGCTTCATGCTGCGTCGATGGCGGCGAAGTCCTCAAACCCTGTCAGCAAGAAAATGGCCTTGCAGCCTCGTCAGAAAATGCAGGGAGCTTCGCCTGAGCACGACGAAGGTGGTACGGTGGTTGTCGTGGCGTGGGGTGGTCGGAGCGTGCGTGCCTAGGTCACCCTGTGGATGCCAAAGTGGGTGTGTTCGGGGGAAGTGCTAGGGGCTTGGCGCGGTGAGTGGAGTGAGGGCTTAGGGTTAGTGAGGTGTGGCGGTGCTCGTGAGGTAGTTGGCGAGGTGGATGGAGGCGTGGAGTGGCGGGAACACCTCGTCGGAGGTCTGGCCAGAGGTGGAGAAGGTGGTGGTGGTTTGCGAGTGACTAGTCGATCTTTCGCTTTTAAGTCGTTTGTAGTTTAATGTGGTGGAAAAATTGACTAATCAATTTTTAACAAGAAATAACCACTCGCAGAGGAGCGGGTCGTATCCACAGGGAGGCAGTAACGTATTAAAATTCGTGCCACTTAAAAATGTTTGTTCGTAGTCAATTTGGACAAGAACCAAGCCAAGATTGCCTTTAGATTAAGGTTTAAGCAAGAAACAATGCTGAAATGGCAATTATGAGAAACTAGAGGATATTTTCCGCAATGCAGAATAAATAAAATATGATTAAAAAGTGGCAATGGCAGAAAATGTAAATTTTAATTGATGGTTTACTGTAGCAGGGGAATTTTTCCCTTTTGTCTTGCGCGACGAGGAGCCGATGGCTGGGCGCGGGAAGCTCGGAGGAGGTCCCTTGGACCAAGAGCTTCGAATCGGTGATGGCGGCGAGTCGCGCGGCGGCCGGAGGTGGCCGGACGAGCTCCGGCGGAGGTGCTGCTGGTGGCGGTCAGCAGGCGGTTGAGCGGGTGCGGCTGCAGCTGATGAGGGTGCGCAGGCTGTTGTGCGTGGGCGGAGGGCGCTGCGGGCGGCTGGCGTGTGCGTGCAAGCTACGGGTGCTTCTGCAAGCGCGGGCGGAGGATGCTGTAGGCGCGGGGAAGAGAGGTTGGCGTTCTGCAGCTGTGTGCTGATTTGCAGGCGCAGGAGAATGGTTGCGCGGGTCTGTAGGCGAGTGGAGAGCGCTGCAGCCGGTGAGCGCGTGGAGATGGGCACGGTTGAGGAGGGCGTGTGTGGTTGGACTGCAGCTGTGCGCGGGTGGCTGCTGCTGGTGGCGGGCGCGCGGGCGAAGGTGTCTGCAGTTGTGGTGAAGCGTTGGTCTGTAGGTGCGTGGAAGCGTTGTGGTGGTTTGCAGGCGCGTGGAAGATGGTTGCGGTGGTCTGCTGGCGCGGTTGGAGGCGTGGCTGCGGTGGTCTGCAGGCGCGTGGAGATGGCTGCGGTGGTTTGCAGGCACGGGGAAATGGCTGCGGTGGAAGTGAGCGGGTAACTTCAGACGTCTGGGAAATTTCCCAGACGTCTTAAGTTACTGAGAGGGTGGCTGATCAGTAGCTCGGTGATGGTGGTCGGCGATGACGGCGAGGAGGATGCACGCTAAGGTGCTCACGGTGATGCGGCGAGCTCCGGATGGCGGTGTGGCCTGTCACACCACACGCCCACGGTGATGGAGACTCGTCGCCACAGTAGAGGCCGGCAGTGTGGAGTGGAAGAGAGAGGTTCTCTCTGCACAGTGGTGGGTCGGTGGCGGAGGCCTCCCGAGCTCGGCTGCCTCCCTCCTCCTTTTGTAGTGGCCTGCACAAGTTTGAAATCAGCCGCCCGACCAGATCCACCACATCTGCTCCCCCTTGAATGGCTTCTTCACTACAGCAGCTGGGCATTGGAGCAACAGCCAGCCGTTCTGAAAGAAGAAGAATAAAGAAAATAATGTTAAAATATTAGGGTCATTTATGTACAGACCCTCAACTTCTATGTTAATGAAAATAATGTACCTAATTGGTTATCTAATTAGATGAATGCTATTCTAAGCTAATTCTAAATGCACTTAAGATATGAATGCAATGTATGGATTATGTAATTAAATTAAAACTATGAATTAATCTATTTGCATCCTAATTATGCTAAATAAATGTTAGAATTAACGTAATGTGTAGGCACTTAAATACTTAAATAGCCCACAACTATGGGCTAATCAGCGAGCATCGAGGCGTGTTTGCAGAAATAAATGATAGAAAAATGATGAGAAGAGTGAGAGGACTTAACTGAGTGTGGATAGATGAAGGGGGATGCAGAGGAGGCGGCCGGCACATATTGCTGTCGCCGGAGATGAAGTACCCAGTGGGAGGAGGACGGCGATGACGAGGGGATTGTCGGGACATCGGCTGGTGTGGCGCGACGTGGACGAAGAGGATAAAGAGAACTCTGCCACTGGTATTGTGGCAGAGCGATGAGAGAGAGAGAGAAGGGTCTCTGGAGCTTGCTGTGTGGTTGACCGAAGGGGAAAGAGAAGAATTAGGGGGTATCTCAGGCCAATTTCAAGCTTAGAGGTTGCGAGTTGATCTGGGTAGGCTTTTATAGGCCCTGACAGGAGGTCTTGTGCTTAGAAGCCAAGCTTGCAAGCACGGTCATGTCACCGGAGATGGAACCTCAAAGAGACCCAAATCTCTCATGCGTTTGCATGAGAGATTAGGTAGGAATTAGGGCTTGATAATGGGTTCACATGAGAGGAGATTTCTCAAAGAATCTCCCTTTCAATTTTGGAAGGGATTCTCTGAGGAATCAGGGAGTTCTTTCCCTTGATACCTCACTGGAGTAGGATTCCCTCCGCTGTAATGGTGGAGGGATCTAATTGCAAAGAACAGTGAGGAAGTTAGGGGGTTTCTGTAGAAGTTTTCTAAAGTTAGGGGTAGAAATGTAATTGGGTTGGAGCTATTTGCAAAGTAGGTCAAGGTGAATTCTCCTTAGGTCCAAATTTTGGAACAAACCTAATTTAGACCTAAGGAATCCAATGGTGAAGTTGGATTTTAGGTTTGACCACGTTTGACTAGGTAATTTACACAAAAACCCAATTTAGGGCAAACATTTGACTGGGACCCCTATTTAGGTCAAAATAGGTTCTAAGAGCCAAATTGAAGGTTCTAAACCCTAGAGGATATTTTTCCATAAATTTTAGAGGGTTTAGGTGAATTTTATCCTGACCATAACCTTGTTAAATTAAGTGGATCTATTTTAGGGTTACAAGAAGTCATTTAATTCCCAGAATTCACATAAACCCTTTTCTATTTGAACCAACCCACTTTTTATCTTGTTATGACCATTTGACCTGTGTTTAGCCTATGAGAAATCTCATTGTTGCACTACAATGGTAAAATTATAGTTTTACCCCTTGTTTCTTGCTTTTCTTTTAGAAGGGTTATTCTTTGAGTTAGGACCTCTAGTTGGTTATGTAGGAGCTTTTGTTCCCTTTTCTGGGTCAAAATGAGCTAGTTAGGGCTCATGATGGTGTTCCCATTAATATACTAATCGCAGTTGACTATGTATCAAAATGGATTGAAGCAATACCCACCCGCACCAATGATCACAAGGTCATAGTTGAATTTATAAAGAAAAACATCTTTTCGAGATTCGACATTCTCAAGGCCATTATCAGTGATGGAGGATCGCATTTCACTCACTCCCAATTCCGTCACCTTTTATCCAAATATGGGATTAATCATAAAATTTCTACTCCCTATCACCCCCAAACAAATGGCCAAGCAAAAGTTTGTAACCGGGAGAAAAAATATTTTACAAAAGACGGTTAGGCCTAATCGTAAAAATTGGTCCAATAAATTGGGCGATGCTTTATGGACCTACTGTATGGCTTTTAAAACTCCTCTCGACAAGTCCCCTTTCCATCTGAATTTTGGAAAGACATGCCATCTCCCAGTAGAACTTGAACATAGGGCATTTTAGGCAATCAAACATTTAAACATGGATTTATCTGAAGCTGGTACCCATAGGAAATTGCAATTAACCGAATTGGAGGAATTACATAATTTCTCTTACGAAAATGTATGAATTTATAAAGACCAAACAAAGAAATTTCACAATAAATATATTGTTCAAAAAATTTTGATGTCAATCAACGTGTTTGGCTTTTGGATGCCATATTACAAATTTTTCCAGGAAAACTCAAATCCAAATGGACCAACCTGTTTATTATCCTTAAAACTTATCCATAGGATGCTGTTGATCTTTTAGATCCCAAAACAAATACTATTTTTCAAGTCAACGACCAGCATTTAAAGCCCTATCTAGATAATACTCCAAATCTCCCATTAGACACTCTTGATTTAACCGACTTACCCTCTACTAACCATTGATGCAATTCATGCTCAGCTAAATAGCGTAAAAGATAGCACTGGATGGGAGGTAACCCATCGTTTTTTCCCGCTTTTCATTTTTCTTTTCTTCAGAGGTTTTGACTATCCAGATTTTGACTGCCTTCACCAAGGTAATCTCTTTTCCATCCTTACTGCAAGCAGACATGCCATATCATTAGCTTGGGGGGGTGTTTTTAAATTTTGGGGATCAAATTAAGATTTTCAGAACCCAAAAAATTCAATTTTGTTGTTTCATTTTCTTCATGCATACCCAAAAAAATAAAAATGTTGAAAACTTTTTGAGGAAATTCTGAAATCGGAACCAAGGTTGAAAGATTCATTTTAAGGCATAATGGGATTTAATCTTTAACAAACAAGGGATAAGGATACTGATCAGATTGTTAGAATCTTTGGGTCTATTTTTAGACTAGATCAAGTATCCTCTAAATTCCACCTAAACTCATGATGATTCAGATGTCTTGATCTCCTTTTGTGACCTAAAAATTACCTGGCTTAGTTTCCAATCCAAAAACTTGCATCCCTTGCAAAATTCTTGCGTCAAATTTTACACACAAGCCAACACCTAAAAGACATTTAGAAATTAGAAAAAGCCCTTGTTTGGCCTTAGTGAAATCCGAAGCAGATCATTGGTTTGAGTTCCCACCACTGAGAAGAAGGAAAATGCCACCTTTAAGGATGCAATGTTAACATGTTACCGCCTCGGTGCTTCTCTATATCTATATCTCATATCTTTAGATGGAGCATTAAGGCATAATTTTGCAGCTCAAGTGTCTTGGACAATGCTCTACCCATAGCGTCAAAGCAAGAGCTGAGTTTGTTTAGAGTGCCCCTTTACATCGCATTGTGTTTTGGGGTTATGAGCTCCTGGGTGGTGTCTTGGATAGTACCATCTCAAAGTGCTGGCGCTAGAGCTCCCTCAAGGATTGGTAATGGGAATGATGATCCTGACACATCTGTTATAGGATTAAGCTAAGGATAAGCATGGGAGAGATTTTAAAAAAAGAAAAGTTTTAAACAAGTACACAACCTTATAAATGTTGGCATTCACAAGCACAGACATAGTTTTAAAGGATTATGCAAGTTGCGAATTGGATTCAAGAGCCAAAGAAACCCTAATTGCAAATGGTTTCAGGTCATATGAATTAACAATGAGTTAATCTGTAAATTTTTGGAGGATACATTGATCCTGATTCATCTAATTTTTGGATCCAAAAATGAATCCCGATGTTTCTCTTTAACAAATCCCATGTCTCTTGTTTGACCAACGATGGTTCCAAATTTCCTTCTCAAAAGTAAAAAAATTAGTTTTTCCCAAAAAATCCTTTTTGTAAAAATTAGTTTTGCTAAGATACTAGCAAAAGATAAGCATGTGGGTGTGAGAAATGTCAGTTTATCATCATTCTTATACCGTAAAATAAACCTAGCTCTTAGGATTTTAACTTCGTAAATGGGTTTATGGGCTACATTTTGGCATCACCTATGTTAGGCATGCATTGCACTATTTTTATTATTTTTGACATGTTTACTTGAGTGTTAGGGATGAATAGATAGCCAGATTCCTAAAACCCTAACATTCAAGAAGGCAACAGGTGAAGACGAAGCTCAATCCAGTAGGGACTCAGCTAGATCCAGCTCATCATAGCTAGATACCAGTTCACTTGGATTAGGGTTACCTCCATTAAGCTCAATTTATCTCATCTTGGCTGAATGGTAGCCCAGGGCAGCTCATCTTAGCTCAACCTAGCTCAAGTCAGCTCAGATCCAGCTAAGCTTAGTTGAGTCTAGCTCATCTCAGCTCCAATCATATCACTAGGAGCTTTAACTAACTCAACTAAGCTGACAAGAGTCCACCTCAGCTTAGGTCCAGCTCTCCCCAACTCCACTCAATTCATGGTAGTTGAACTCCCCCAGCTTAGCTACTACTTGTCAACTTAGTAGCTAAGCTAGCTCGGGAGTTCCAATCAGAAGTAAATCTAGCTCAACCCAGCTTCAAACAAGTTGAGACCAGCTCAACTTAGCTTAACTACTCAAGCTTAGCTGCTAGCAAAAGAACTAGCTAGCTAAGCTAAGTAGCTAAGTCCTCATGAAGGCCTCTTCAGCAAGTTAAGTACTAGTACAGCTTCAGTTTAGCTCCAGACAGTTCTTCCTCATCTCCTTTTCCCTAAACCATAGCTTCATCCCACCTCCTCCTCTACTCACCTACTAGCTAAGCTAGCTTAGCTAGCCTAGCTCAAAGGCCCACTACATGGCTGTCCACCTTCACCAAAATTCACCTCCACCTTATCCCCTTTTTGGCACCAACCCTAACCAACCACCATCCCCTTCACACCTCTTCCTTTTGCCACCAAAAAGAAGCACCCTTCCACCACATAACTACCCTTAACCACCACCCTATGTTGGTGCCAAAACCACCTACCTACACCCCTTCAAAATGGTGCCACCTCTAACCCTATCACCACCATACACCTATCCCCATGAAGCCATCCACACCCTACACCTAACCCCTTTCTAGAAGGCCATCTTGGCACCAACCATAAACACCCCTCCACCACTATAACTACCTATTAACCCACCTAGAGTTGGCACCAACACACTCTACCAACACCACCCAAAGTTGGTGCCAACTCTCCCTTACACATCCACCCTTCATCTACCCACTTGACCCATCTTAACCCTCCATCTTAGGTGCCAAGTTAACCCCCTTCTAGAACCTAGGGTTGGCGCCATACACGCGTTAAGTTGGCACCAATCCACCTTAGCCTTCCATTTCCTAACCACCACCATAAAGCCCAATCCTAACCATACAACACACCCAACCAATCCTTAACCCTAGTTCCCATCTAGGGTTGGCTCCAACCACCAAGCACCCCTCCATTTTGGTGCCACCCATTATCAACCCTAGGATCTCCTAACCACCCCCTATGAGCCATCCTAACCATTCATCCCTTAACCACACCTACACCCGTACCACTCTTATAAAAAGACCTACCCTACCACCACCAAAGCTGACCTTTGGCTTCATTTATTCAACACATTCCTACCATATTCCACCCTTCATCGCTAGCCAAGAGAAGATGGAGAAGAAGAAGATTGAGGGGACACTCTGTCCCCTTGCTGCCTTGCCCTCTTCCCTTCTCTCTTGTGCCCACTCTAGCTAGAGGACCAGCCAGGCAAGGAGGACTCTAGGAGGAGATACTGAGGGTGGTGCACACCCACCCTAGGAGAGTTCTTTTGGGTGGAATTCTTCCACCCTTGGAGGAGTAAGGGCATGACTACCTAGGGTTTGCCAAGGAGAAAGCAGCATCTCTAGAGGAGCACTTCACGAAGGAGTTGGAGAGACCCTTTTCAAGCCCAAGAGAAACTAAGCTTGGAGTAAGGACTGTCTGCTCTTCAAAGTAAACACCAGGAGGATCTTTATTTTACCATTTTTTATCTTTCATTTTGTAGTGGAAGCATTCCTCTACAAGCTGTTCATGCTAGAGCACCATGATCGTTTATTTTGATGATAACAGAATACATGTCTTTTAACATTTGCATTTGAGTTCTAGTTTTCAGGTCAAATTGCAAAGAGAGACAAGTGTTTAGAAGGAGTTCAAGCTCGCATCCATGGCGGATTGGAGGAGCTGGACAAAGGCGGAGGAGCTTCGCAAGGAACGAAAGCTTGAAGAAGGAAGGAGATGAAGAATAGGATAGGTTTCATTTTATCCTGTTCAATGTAATTTTGTTTCTTTGTTTTACTCTTTATTTTCATCTTAGATCTTATGTTAAAGAGCCTCAAAGAACCCTTAAAGTAGTCCTAGGAACACCTGCACTACACTAGAATACTTAGGTTTTATGTAAAGAACTTAGAAAACCAAAATAGAGTTTAGACAGCCTTATCAGACGTCCAATATGGAAATTAGACGTCTGATATTGACTTTTAAGACATCTGACTATTTGATCAGACATCCAAACCATCTAAGCTGGACTTAGTAGGTTCTGTCTGTTAGAATCAGTCGTCCAGACCTTAGTCCAGATGTCTTAGCAGATGTCTGATGCCTTTGCCAGACGTCCAATTAGTGGAACGTTGGCTGCCGTAGTAAACATTGAGGAAATGATCGTTAGCCTCCTATCAGATGTCCGTAGAGGACCCCAGATGTCTGATACATGACCGTTTTGCCTCAGCTGACCCAAAATCTTCCTTCAGAGATTTTCTAGCCATTGTACTTTCTTAGGAATCCATTTTCATAGAACAATAGGTTTCCAGACATCCAGACCTAGTGCCAGACGTCCTATGTGTCATCTGATTGACATACACTAGAACCCTATTTAGGTCTGATTCAAATCAGGAAGGAAACCCGCCTAGAATCAGACATCTGACTTAGTTCCTAGACATCTTAAACAGGTTTTCTAGACATTTGATGCCAAGACTAGACATCTGATAACCCTGTCAGAATCATGATTAATTCTGACTACGGCCTGATTCTCTTTGGATTTACACCCAACGGCTATGGAAGCCTTCCAAGGCCTTCCAAAGCCTTCCTAGGCCTTCTATAAATAGAGGAGGACCCCTTGGCTTGTAAGACACACCCAAGACACACCTTGCAATAATATTTCAACTCTGTTGTGTCAAAAAGAAGAAGAGCAAATAGAAGAAGCTCTAGCTCTACAAGCACTCACTTCACACCTAAGAGCTTCGTCCTGCTGTGCACCTGCTCTCCTGCCGATGTTACGAGAGCGCTGTTGTGCCAAAGCGTGGTTCACGCATCCATGTCATCACATCGATGCACTTCCACCAAAGGGAAGTTTCCTAACTCCTATAGAAGCTAGGCTTAAATATTTGTGGCTCTATAAGATTGTTGTACATTTTATTGTCTTTGGTTGGGTATTCGCTTTGCGAATTCCCATCTCCTTTGCAAGACAAAATCCTTCTTGTGAAGAGAAGGGGTTTTGAGGTACATTACCCTCGATCTAAGTAGTGTGGTTGTAATTGAGGTTCATTCACCTTCTTTCAAGTGACTGGGTTTAGTGGGTTTGATCGACCGGGTTGATCGGGAAATCTTAACTCGAGAGGGTTAGGTGGTGGTTTTCACCCGATTTGGGTTTCCACCGAAAAATACTTGTGCCTATTGTGTGATTGCTTAATTTTTGTGAGATTGTTTATTTTTATTCTGCACTTTATATTACGTCATGCATATCTCACACCCTCCAAGTAGGGAATTACATTTGGTATCAAAGCTAGTTCTTGCAAGATCGGTTAACACCCAGCAAGAAGATCATGGAGGGAAGCAGCTCCGTAAGCAGGATTTCTGAGGGGTAGTCTATGACCCATCCACCGTTCTTCGACGGGAGCAACTACCCCTACTGGAAGCTGCAGATGAAGACTTGGCTGCAAGCCAATGACTGAACGATTTAGGCCAGATGCGAGATGTCGTTTGACATCCCGGAGAAACCTGCAGGAAGCTACTCGCAACAACAAATCCAGGAGCTCTCTCTAAATGCAAAAACAATGAACGCATTGTATTGCGCTTTGAGCCCGAAGGAGTTTAATAGAATCTTGCAATGAGTCACCGCATATGAGATCTGTCACACACTCGAGGTAACTCACGAAGGTACCTCTAAGGTAAAGACTTCTAAAATAAATTTACTTTCTCAAGAATTTGAATCTTTTTCAATGAAGTCTAACGAATCTCTAAGTGAGATGAACACTAGGTTCACTCTCATTGTAAATAATTTAAAAGCTTTAGGTAAGACCTTCATCAAGGGGAAGCTTCAAGGAAAACTACTCTATTCCGTTGGAGCAGAATGGGAGCAAAAGGTCACCGCCATCAAGGAGGTAAACGAGGTGGAGGAGCTCAACATGGAAGATCTCCTAAGCAATCTAATGGTATACGAGACAAAGCTGAAGCAGAAGAAGGATACACTGGAGCCAAAATCGAAGAAGACCCTCGCATTCAGAGCCGCATCAGATAGCGAGGTAAGTTCCGATGACGAAGACTTTAAGTTTTTACTTAAAAAGATTTCCAAGTTTTGTAGGGAGTCAAAGAAAGAAAAGAAGGAGAAGGAAAGCCCGAGACATTGCTACCACTGCAACGAGAAAGGGCATCTACGACCAGAGTGCCATCTTCTCAAGAAGGAGAAGAAGAAGGAAAAGGAGCAGAAGTCTAAGAAGAAGGCATTCCAAGCAACTTGGGGCGTCACGAGCTCAAAGGAAGAAGAGCAGAACCTCGAGGAAGAAATCGCCTGCGTGGGCTTCATGGCCATGGGAAGTGATAGCGACAGCGACAACAGCGACAATGAGGTAAATCCCAATTTACAAGATGCTTTCGATGAATTATTTGAGCTTAGTAAATCACTTAAGGTAGAAAATAAAAATATTAAATGGAATCTTAGTTTTCTTAAAAGTAAAAATGAAAGATTAGAAATAAAACTCAAGGATCTAGAAGCTAGTCCTAAGGATAATAACTTGTTATAAGAAAATAAAGATTTAATCAATGAAAATTCTAAATTGATTGAGGCAAATGCTAGTCTAAAATTACAAATTTCTGATTTAAAGACTAAGATGAATATTATAGAAAAAGAAATCGCATGTCTTAGGGAAAATTCTAACAAATTAATCAACAAAATAGATAATTTGCATTGCCCTAATATTGAGAAAGGATCTATGTCAAGGAGACCCACTAACAGATCCGGATCCAAGCTTACTTAGATACCAAAGAAAGAATTGGAATCTTGTTTTGTAGGTTTCAAAGAAGATATCAACGTAAAGGATTGGACCTACAACCTCAAGGCTGGTCAACTTGAGTTGGGAGGACCAAGGAGTAGACCAAGGAGGAGAACAAGAAGACCGACGAGACGATGAACAACCGAACAACCCACCGCACGTCATTCGCCAGATTGGAGACCGGTGCCGATGCCCGGGCCTCCAAGCTACGGATGGGAGCCCCATCCGATGTGGCATCCACCACCTCCATTTGGGCTATTCTATTGGCCATGGTAGGTGAGGTAACCCTTAACCCTATCATTTTATCATTAGCATATAGATAGGGGGAGTTAAAATTATGGGCTATTTGTCAATCATTAAGAGGGAGATCTTGTTAGCTATATTTCCGTTAGAAAAGGGGAGAAAAATAATAGCTATCTTGTTGTTACAAAAAGGGGGAGGACATTACTCTTGTTAAAAGAAATTCAAACCAATTATAGAAGAACTTATTTTAAGAGGGAGTATAGGAAATTTAAAATTGATAAAAACCTTTTTGATAATGTCAAAAAGGGGGAGGATTTTATTATTTTTGGTTTTGTCATCATCAAAAAGGGGGAGATTGTTGGTACTAGAGCACCACGATCGTTTATTTTAATGATAACAAAACACGTGTCTTTTAACATTTGCATTTGAGTTCTAATTTTCAGGTCAAATTGCAAAGAGAGACAAGTGTTTAGACAGAGTTCGAGCTCGCATCCATGGCAGATTGGAGGAGTTGGACAAAGATGGAGGAGCTTCGCGAGAAGCGAAAGCTTGAAGAAGGAAGCAGATGAAGAATATGATAGATTTCATTTTATCTTGTACTATGTAATTTTTTTTTTGTTTTTCTCTTTATTTTTGTCGTAGATCTTATGTTAAAGAGCCTCAAAGAACCCTTAAAGTAGTCCTAGGAACACCTGCACTACCCTAGAATACTTAGGTTTTATGTAAAGAACTTAGAAAATCAAAATAGGGTTCAGACAGCCTTATCAGATGTCTAATATGGAAATCAGACATTTGATACTGACTTTTAAGACGTCTGACTGTTTGATCAGATGTCCAAACCATCTAAGCTGGACTTAGTTGGTTTGATCTGTTAGAATCAGTAGTCCAGACCTTAGTGCAAACATCTGATGCCTTTACCAGATGTCCAATTAGTGGAACGTTGGTTGCCTTAGTAAACATTGAGGAAATGATCGTTAGCCTCGTATCAGACATCCGTAGAGGACCCCAGACGTCAGATACATGACCATTTTGCCTCGACTGACCCAAAATCTTACTTCAAAGATTTTCTAGCCGTTGTACTTTCTTGGGAATCCATTTCCGCAGAAAAATAGGTTTCCAGACATCCAGACCTAGTGCTAGATGTCCTGTGTGTCACCTGATGGACATACACTAGAACCCTATTTAGGTCTAATTCAAATCAGGAAGGAAACCCACCTAGAATCAGACATCTGACTTTGTTCCCAGACATCTTAAACGGGTTTTCCAGACGTCTGTTGCCAGGACTAGACATCTGATGACCCTATCAGAATCATGATTAATTCCGACTACGACCTGATTCTCTTTGGATATACACCCAATGGCTATGGAAGCCTTCCAAGGCCTTCCAAAGCCTTCCTAGGCCCTCTATAAATAGAGGAGGACCCCTTGGCCTGTAAGACACACCCAAGACACACCTTGCAAGAATATTTCCACTCTCTTGTGTCAAAAAGAAGTAGAAGATCAAATTGAGGAAGCTCTAGCTCTACAAGCACTCACTTCACACCTAAGAGCTTTGTCTTGCTGTGCACCTGCTATCCTACCGACGTTACGAGAGCACTGTTGTGCCAAAGCATGATTCACGCATCCACGTCGTCACATGGACGCACTTCCACCAAAGGGAAGTTTCCTAACTCCTATAGAAGCTAGGCTTAAATATTTGTGGCTCTATAGGATTGTTGTACATTTTATTGTCTTTGGTTGGGTATTCACTTTGCGAATTCCCGTCTCCTTCGTGAGACAAAATCCTTCTTGTGAAGAGAAGCAGTTTTGAAGTACACTACCCTCGATCTAAGTAGTGTGGTTGTAATTAAGGTTCAGTCACCCTCGTTCAAGTGACTGGGTTTAGTGGGTTTGATCGACTAGGTCGATCGGGAAATCCTAACTCGAGAGGGTTAGGTGGTGGTTTTCACCCGATTTGAGTTTCCACCTAAAAATACTTGTGCCTATTGTGTGATTGATTAATTTTTGTGAGATTGTCTATTTCTATTATGCACTTTATATTACGTCATGCATATCTTACCCCCTCCAAGTAGGGAATTACACAAGCATTCTTGTAAAACAAATTTTCTCCATATATAAAGTTGCCTTTCAATAATTTTGTTGCATCTTTTGATTGCTTTCACTTTGGTATTTTTCTCTTTCTTTCTCTAATTACCCTAGGTCTCCACATACCTAGGGTGAGCTTAGGCAGAGGTTACTTTTGTCACCTAGGTGTTAGCTTTAGAAAGTTAGGTGTAGCTTTTGTCCACTTTCCATTTGTTGTCACCCCTTATTTCAAAATCCAAAACGAAAAATCTTATATTCAAAATTCACAAAAAGAAAGTTGATTTCCCATTTTCAAGCAAGAGTATTAAAATTTTCAAACTTGGCTCCTTAAACGACAATAGATACCCCACTATCTTGGTTTTATAAATTGTAAAAGCGACTGCAAATTTGCATGTTGCAATGACTTAAACCCTACTTTTAACAAATCATGCATTACTTCACATCAATTGCCACCCCGTATCACCTACAAATGAACGGGCAAACTAAAGTATCAAATAGACAGATTAAGAATATTTTTCAAACGACTATGAGACCTACCCGGAAGGATTAGTCCATACGATTGGATGATGCCATTTGGGCATATAGGACTGCTTATAAGACCCCGAAAGGCATGTCACCATATCAATTGGTCTTCGGCAAAGCTTGCCACCTTCCGTTTGAATTAGAGCACCGGGCATACTTGGCCATCAAGCAATGTAATATGGATTCCCATATGGCTGAACTCGAAGAGATTCATCGGGATGCTTATGATAATAGTAGACTTTATAAGGAGGAGATGAAAGCTATCCAAAACAAACACATTAATTGAAAAACCTTTGAGCCAAATCAGCAAGTCTGGCTTTTTGATGCATGACAAACTCTTTCCTAGGAAGTTACGGTCTAAGTAGATGGGACCATATCGAGTGGTCAAACGTTTTTCCAACAGGGTAATAGAAATTGCTGATCCTAAGACTGGGCAAACCTTTACAGCTAATGGCCAAAGATTAAAACAGTTTCTTGCCCAGGTTCCCCCGAAAGAAGTTGTAACCCTCATTGAGGGTTAAACTAGAGCTTGTCCCAGCTAGAGGCAATAAACTCAGGCTTCCTGGGAGGCAACCGAGAGGATTCAAGCTAACCGGATTCATTATTGAAACACAAGTGATTTCTTTCCTTACTTCCTTGCATACATTTATTTTCCAATGAGGACATTGTCCAACATAGGCATGGGGGGGTGGTAATTCTTATTTTCTAAGTACAAAATTGTCAGCTTGAACTAGTTTTTATTTCATTAAAAAAAAAGAGAATTAAGAAAGAAAACTTAAGCATCATGAGCTTGTCAACTTTAGGAAATGATAAGTTAAGGACCTCAACACTTAGACTCTTTAGGTCTTTGGGCTTAATCAGCTCGAGTGTTCACTAAAATGTGGATTTGTTCTCGAGTCCTTGCCACCTTAATTTATATTAATTTGGTCAATAAAGTAGGGTCATAGGTATATGACTTATCAACCTACCCTTTGATTTGGGGAAACTTTTAGTCTAAGCATCTGCACACATTTCACATTAACTCACTCCTTGGCAATTTTAATGGAAATTGGGTAGCTAATGAACCTTGTAGGGTGGTATGGCTGGCAAGTTGTTGTGGGTTAGATGCCCCATTGGCCAGTTGTCTAGAGCCCAATCACAGGACCATTCTCTCTGACGAATGCCTTTAGGTAAATCTTAAATTGGGGAAGCCACCTACTAAAGAAAAAAGGAGAACAAAAAGGAGAAATAGGTCATACTTCACCACACAAGTATGGCTGGAAAATTGTCATGGGTTAGATGCCCCATTGGCCGTTTGTCCAGATCCCAACTCATAAAATGCACAAAAATTTCAAAACACTTAAGAAAGAAATGGAGAAGTAAAATAATCCAGGGGGATACACACTAGGTTCGCTCTTGTGTTGATCCTAAAAAAATAAAAGTTGGAAGAAAGCTACCGGTCGAATAGATACACCTTTAGGCAACATTTTCTGTTCAGGTCACCTAAGGGCGTAGAAACCTGAAATTATTTTTTAATTATCGTTGAGTGAGTCTATCATAATTTCACGACAAGATGCTTAGCACTAAGAGTCCTTTTTGAGTCTTGGGTGGGTTGGTTAGCCGTAAAAAGTAGCCCTAAAACTCTCAACCCTAAAAATAAAAAAATCAGAAAAGAAGAAAAAGAAAAAAGAATGAATTTACTTTTATACAGAATAAGGACTCAAGTGATTTGCATTTTGGCAGGCACCTGAGCACTGTTGAGTCTTTGTAATTAGGTCCTTAGCTAAAATTTTCTAGTGTTAATCATCAAATTTTGCCAAAGTGATCGGATCTTGATTCTATTTTATACAAAGCATTTAGGTTAATTTTTGCTAAGGACTAGCAAAAGGTAGGCATGGAAGTATGATAAATACACATTTACTCAAGATAAAATGTCTATTTTTGCAAGTTCTTAAGCTTAACATTGCATTTGACATTGTGAATATTGCATAATACTCATCATGATGCATTTAGGATGATTTGTATCTTAATTCATGTATTACTATGGCTAGGAAACAAGGCAATATTTTTCAAAGCTTCAGATGAAGAATCCAACTATACGAATGGATCCGGATTGACAATCGTATCCCGTTAACATGAAATTCAGTTCAATCCGACTCCCAAAGCATCCCCTAAAGGCATCTAAAGATAGACGACCCAGATGATGCCACGTGGCATCATCCAGTCCACTCAAAGGCAACTGAAGCTAGTCTCTCTACCGCTGAAGGATCTTCAAGTGCACCTCTCCATCATCAGATGAAGATCCAAAGGTGGATAGGGTGCTACGCTTCATCAAGCTTACGACTGTTGGATGAAGGTCCAACGATTGCAAGCGCTTGGTTGTTTGTTCAAAAACCTGCCACACTTGAAAGCATAGCTCAACGGTCTAAAGAGCTGCTCGCATCCATAGGGGGCACGATTGACTCGTGCTACGCAGATTGAATCCCTGAAGAGCTTAGCACAGTGAAATTCAACCACCTGATCGAAAATGTGCAGTAGCAAAGGTGGCGATGTGGCGCTTTGAGAGTCATGCGATCTAGACGTGCGAGATCACGAGCAGATGAATACACCATCACACGCAGTGTCAGGGCAATATCTAAGATGTTGATCTTTGTGCAATCCAAGCCCTCTGATGACAATTAAATGATAGAAATCGCCTCACCAGCAATGCACGTGAACTACGTGTTTCAAAATAAATAGCATGATCTTGAGCGCTCATAAGATGCAATCTGGAGTGTACGTTAGTGATCCTATGGTCATGGCTCCTCCAACCCATTCCTCCGTAGCTTCAACACAATGAAAGCAAGAGCAAGCTATAGTGCCAGCACATACGCATTCTGTACATGAGCGTGCATGCAACTGCACGTGCGTTAGGTAGAGATGAGCACGTGTTTGGGCGCGATTTTGGGCCAAATGATTTGGCATGAGCCCTATGGACCTGATGGGAACACCATCATGAGACATAATTAGCTCATTTTGATTTGATTAAGTCAGCAAATGCTCCTAATAACTACTAGAGAGCCATAATTCACTGCAAATACATTTTGAGGGAAAGACAAGAAATAAGGTTAAAACTTCAATTTTACCATCATATCTTGAATGCAGTAAAACCATGGGTTTTCTCAGGGGTTAATTAAGGGTCATAATGGTCCCAAAAAGCTAACAAGTGGGTTAAAATAGATAGAAAAGGGTTTTCGTGTGTTTTGAGAATAAAATGACTTTTGAAACCCTAAAAATAGACCCGCTTAATTAACTGAGGTTATGGTTAGGATAAAATTCACCTAAACCCTCTAAAATTCATATAAAAATATTCTTTAGGGTTTAGTACCTTCAATTTGACCATCAAAATCCATCTTGACCCAAAATAGAGTCTCAGACTGATATTTGCCCTAATTTGGGTTTTTGCATAAATTACCTAGATAAACATGGTCAAAACCAAAATCCAACTTTACTATTGGATTTCTTAGGTCTAAATTAGACTTGTACCAAAATTTGGACCCAATCTGAGATCATCTTGACCTAGCTTGCAATTTGGTCTAATTTGAGTCTTTTCTCTCACACACATGGCCTTAACTTTTGAATTCCTTACAAAAAGTCCCTATCTTTGTCATCACTCTTTGCAAATAGGTCCCTCTGCCATTATCGCGGAGGAATCCTTCTATGATGACCTTTCATTGAAGAGAACTTCTCTACTCAATCAATCCCTTCCAAAATTGGAAGGGAGATTCCTTGAGGAGTCCTCTTCCCATTTAATCCGTCCATGTGCCCTAAAACTTTCCCAATCTCTCATGCAAACGCATGAGAGATTTGGGTATCTCAAAACTTCCATCTAAGGTGACATTTCCTAAGCTTGGAAGCTTGGCTTCCAAGCTCAAACTGACCTTTTGAACCCTATAAAAGGAACCCCAGGGCATGGCTGTATTCTTCAGCAAGTTTTTGGGAGCCAAATCACCTTAATCCCCCTCCTCTGGCCACCAAGAAACCCTGCTCCAGTGACCTCTTTGGATCTCCCTCCTTCAGTCGTCCAACCATCAAATTGGATGGCCTAATCTCTCGCTCTCTTCGTCGTGACCCTCCCCAGCCAAAGGGAGGGTATTCCTCTACCTGCATCGCCGTCACCATCTCGCTGCTTCTTCCTCCTTCTCTAGCTTCGGTCGATCAACACCAAAGCCCTCCGCCTCCCTACCACCTCGCTAAGCCCCTCTTTTGCTCTCTCTCTCTCTCTCTTTCTATCTCGCTTTCAAACTCTCTACACATACGCACGACCACCTCATCTCCCTCAACGCACTTCATCTTCTTTGCCTCCAACGATGCTCCGGCGACACCCACTCACCGCCACACTACTCAAAACACACCGCTACCACCCTCATTAGCTCTGCCGTGCTCCACTCAACAAAACCCCCATCCTATTTCACCCTATTACACCCTCAACCACTATGCCGAACACCACACCCTCCGCACAAATAGTCCGAGGTCGTCAGACCTCCTCACTCCACCAATCACCTCCGCACCATCACGGTTCTGTTCGTTGTCATTCGGCGATGCTTTTTGAATGCTTTAACATGGCCGAAAGGCCTTATTCTTTGTTTTCAGGTAGCAGGTCATTGATGCCATTAGCGAAGCTTCAAGCGAAGCTTCGCTTGAAGCCTTGCTCCAGGCATCGTGAGCCCCAGGTGAAGTCCCAGGCACTACGACTTTACTCAGGGAACATGCCTAGGACTCTAATTGGAGGGAATACCCCAGCAGTAGGTGTAATCAGACGGAGAGACTCTACTACAACGCTAAGCAAAGGAAGGGTGGGACTTTAGTCCCACCTCAGAAGCTGACAAGCGTGCTCACCTGCATAAATTGAAAAAGTCGCCTAAGCTGTTCGCCTTAGCACGCACAGGGGGTAAGGTCCCTACACGTGCCCTCACGTGCCTCACCCGCGACACCTTACACGTGGGTCTGGCCGCAACCCGATAACCCGCCTAACCTAAGCACTCCTCGGCTGTGACCCATGCCCGCAACCCTAAACCTGGGTGCGCTCTAGGTCCAAAAACTCGATAACCCAATACTGTTGGAGGTTCTGGGAGAGCGTGTCCCAAGAGTGAAAGCGACAAGAATCTATGCGGGGTAGGGGAGGGTTTTTCTCTAAGAAGGATTGGCTGACACTTAGCCAAAATTGAGGATCCTTCGCCCTCTGCATGAAGAAGAGCAGAAGAACAGAGCAGAGAAGTAGAAGAAGAAATAGCAAAGTAGAGAAAGAAAGAAGAAGAAAAGAAGAGGGGCTACCCAAGAAGAGCAAAGAAAGAAAGAAGAATCTGTAGTCAAACAAAGAAAAGCCATCATATGTTTAAGACATCTGATTAAATAATCAGACTGCTAATTTGAGTTTATTTCATATATAACTATTGAGTTCCATTTGCCATTATTGTAGGGACCAATTGGTGATTCAAATCACCATTTTACTCTATTCTTTTTGTAGTCTGATACTTGATTTTATTGCCACATTATTCTGAATCAATTCCTTATTATAATTTCTTATCTCTATTGTTTTAAATTGAAATCTTGAGAATTGAATTCATACTTGCTCCCAGCAAATGACCTCAGACTTTTCGAGTATAAATTTTATCTATTCTTTACACTGATTCAACCTATACTGCAACGTGACAATTTTAAAACCCGTTTCAAAGTAACCAACATGACCTCCATTTGAGACCATTTCTTCTTATCTTCTAGCAAGCACATTCCCACCACCTTCGAGAGCTTAGAGCAAGCCCTTGGAGTAGCCAAGTCACCGACGGAAGCCCGTCCACCACCATGGCTGCCTCGACACCCTTCCATTTGTCACATCTGTTCTTCTTTAGCTTAATGTTTATGTTTGTTTAAGCATTCCTCTAGCTGTATTGTTGGAATTTACAAGATGCTTTTGCGTATGCAATATACTAGATCATAATTGTTGTCTTGTTATTCCAAAAAAGGTTCTACCATTCCATGTCATTATTAACGATATTATTCTGCCTTCTCTTCATGCATAGCTAGTTAGCAACCATATTCTCCTATGAATTTCTAACCCTATCTCTCTCTCTCTCTATTGTTTTTACATAAGTAAACAATCATGTGGCAATAAGGTAAGCAGTTAATTGATCTGATTTCATGCCTCCTTGAGATCGACATTCAGACTCACTATTCCATTTCCTCTTTAAAATTGATGTTGTAAATGCTTGCTACAATAAATGAATGATCTTTACGCATTTTTCGACCTCAGCAGGGCAGGCTCAAGGGGATCAGGTGGAAGGTACAATGTATACGGGAAGTTAGAATAGTCGAAGGTGAAGGTTGGAGATGAGGTTAGGGTAGGAGGGTGAGGTGAAATTGGAGTGGGGGCAGTGTGATAAGTCAGAAGAGGGGTAGGGTTAAGGCAAGTTCCCAATTGTGAAGTAATCATTGTGTCTTTGACCACTTGGTCCAAGTCAAACCCATTATAATCAAAGAAATCATGTTTTAGTGTGGGCAAAGGATAACAAGATTCAATAAGCATTGTTTCCTCCATTAATTCATTTATTTTAGAATCTGAGTCCTAAAGAAATTCTTCATCATGGAATCTCCTAGAAACTTTAAAAATATCTTAAGTAATTATTTTGCCATCACAAGTAATGTCCATTTTTTCCAAATGACAATCATTATTGGCTTCAACAGTGGCTAGGAAAGGTCTTCCAAGGATGATAGGGGCATTTTGTAAGGTTTCAGATGCCTCATTGTCAAGGACTAGAAAATCAATGGGAAATAGACAGTTTTGGACCTTGACAATTACATCATCGACAATCCCCCTGGGTTTAACTATAGATTGATCTGCCAATTGCAAAGTTACTTCAACAGGTTTCAGTTCATCAATCTTAATTTCCTCAAATAAAATGGTGGGGATGAGATTAACAGAGGCACTTAAATTAAGCAAGGAGCAATCAAAATTGGTGTCATTAATGACAATCGAAATCAAGGGAGTGCTCCAGTCTTTCTTTTCGGGAGGTAGCTTGCTCTGGATCACAGAGCTTCCTATCTCAAAATGGATTACCCTACCTAGATTTTTGGTCTGCCTTTTTGGAGTACAAAGATCTTTCAAAATTTTGGCATAGGTAGGAATATATTTGATTGCATCTAGGAGAGGGATATTAATCTCTACCTATCCAAATAATTCCATGAGTTCTTGATTTGTAGGCTCAGTCTTCTTTTTTCTGTTGTTGGTGGAGTTTAAGGCTTGCGGGAAGGGAATGGAATTCTTGCCTTGAGAATCCCTTTCGTGTTCATTTTCTTCTTGTGTCAGGGTGGGAGAAGAGTCAACTTGCATTTTGGATAGGTGGGTTTCATGCATAGATTGAGAATGCTAGGATCTTGAGTTGTTTTCCCACTGCTCAAGGTGACAACATTAGTAGTATGATTGTTTCTAGGAGGAGATCGAGGGGGTTGGTTTTGATTAAAACCCAGGGCATGCTGAGGTGCTGAGTAAATAGGGGGTTTATTGTAGTTTCTACTTTGATATGGATTCCTTTGATGGTTAGGGTTGGGAATGGGTTGGGAGGGTAAATTGCCTGCAGGCCTTTGGTTTGGAGTGACTTCGATTTGATTTTGAAGATTCGTAACAACACGGGTCACTTTAGACATCTGATTTTACATTCCTTGTAGGGTTTTTATAACATGAGTGTTGATATCATTTTGAGAAGGTCCAAGTTGGTATTGATTCTACCCAAAAACCCCAAGTTGAGTCTATTTTGATAAGAAACTTGAGTAGAAACTTTCTAGGATAAATTCGAGGTATTCCCCCAATTTGAGTTGGAAGGATTTCTAAAATACTCCTGGAGAGTAGAAATATTCTTTGTTGCTGAGACAAAGGTGTTAGGGTTCCCCTAATCAAATGTCCCAGTCAAATTAGGTGTAGCCTCAGGAAAATAATTATACTTAGCTGGGATGGCACCAACATGTACAAGTTTTCTCTCTTAAGAAGGTTAAGTGCAGGTGAGGGTGGAGTTAGGTGTGGAGCTTGTTTTTGAGTGAATTTTTCCTCTAATTTCTTTTAGTGAATATTTATCCAATCCAGTCTTTGTGCTATCATTTGGATATCATCTTGAGTTGTTAGAATAGATGTAGATTTGGAGTCAATTTCATTTACTCTGAGTCTTGGGTTTGAAGTCCTACCAAAAGTGTCCATCGAAGCAAGATTAAATGAGTTTTCACTCATTTCATCAAATAGTTGGTAGGCACTCTTAGCGTCTGATTGGATTTTACACAATTTTGTAAAATGCCTGTTTTTGTCGTTGAGATGCGTAAAGTCCATCAACTCTTACAATTTATAAACCTGGATATGGTGATTATTTAGGGTCATCCAAGGAGGGGAATTTGTTAGTCAAATAACCAGTTCTCTCCCTCGCTCTCCCAAATCAACACTTGAATTTTTTTTGTATTGTTGATTTTGCAAATTTTTAGGGTTTTTAAATAATGGAGTCACGAAAAGATGAATTAACTACACCTAAGTGACCAAGATAGAATCTACCTTTCTAAGATCACCCTAGGCAAGTGCACCTAGGGTAATTAAAAAGGAGAAGTGAGTGCACTAAAGCTTTAAAAGAAAGCACAAGAAATCAAAAGCATGGGAATTGAAAGGCAATGATTTGATCTTTTGTATTACTGGTAGAATAAAAGACAAGTAGCTAATGCTTGTTACAAGGAAAATAAGATGACAAATAGCTAATACAAAAGATAAAATAAAGATGAAGAAAAGTCCTCTAAGTGGCGAAAGACTTTCGCTCCAAGTGAGATGGCTCCCGTACTATGAAGAAAGCTCTCATGCTCCTGGTATCCTCCTCTGCTCTTCCTCCTAGGATGGGCATCCACCACCTTAAAGCTCTTGCCTGGCCATCCTCCTAATGTGGTGTTGCTCCTTGGCCTTGGCACAAGAAAGAAGGGAAGAAGATGAAGGCACTGAGGAGGCGAGGTTTGCCTCTTTAATCTTCTTCTCTTCTTATTTCTTGGGCAAAATTGAGGGTGAATATAGGTGGAGATATGTAGGTATTAATGTAGCCAAGGGTAGTCTTTTTGGTGGTGGAATGGGAGGTATAAATAGGAAGAGGAGGGGGGTTGTCATGGATTAAGTGGATGGCTAGGATGGCTTTTAGAGGGTGGTTAAGGGATCCAATGTTGGAGATAAATGGTGCCAACTCAAAGGGTGTTGGAGATGGTGGTTATGGCAATATCTAGCCTTTGGTGGACAACCATGGATGAAGGGAAGCCTTCATCTTGGTGCCAACGATGGGGCTTCTAGAATGAGGGGATTTTGGAGGGAAAATGGTGGCACCAAAAGGATGTGGTTATGGGGGATTTGGTGCCACCTTTTTGGTGGCTTTTGGAGGTGGAGATGGGGTGAGGGGATGTGTCTTGGTTGGTGCCAAAAATAGAGCAGGAGTAGGTGGAGCTAGGTGGACTTAAGTAGGGTTGAAGTGGAGGCTAATGTAGGTGGTTAGGTTGGATGGCAATGGAGGTAGCTAGGGAGAGCTAAGCTAAGCTAGCTAAGCTAGTAAAGTAGTGGAGGAAGGAGTAGAGGAGTTAGGGTTTGCTAAAGTGGAGCTGAAGTAGAGCAGCATTGAAGCTTGCTGGAGCTAACTGATGCTGAAGAGAGTTGAAATTGGGCTTAATAGCTAACTTATCTAGCTAGTTCTTTGCCAGCTATCAAGCCAGGCTAGGTTGAGCTGGTTTTCTTTCGACTTGAGCTAAGGTGAGCTGGAGCTAGTCTTCCCAAAGACTACCTAGCTAGCTGAGGTAGCTAGCTTAGGTCAAGTAGCTCAGCTCAACCAAGTTGAGCTGATTTGACTCTTTGGGAGCTGGAGCTGAGCTAGCCTGAACTGATTGAGGGCTTCTTCAGCTGACTAGGCTTAGTTAGTTGTTGGCAGTAGCTAACCCTAGTCAGGTAGAGATTCTAAGGGCTGAATGGAGCTATAATGAGTCGAAATGGAGCTAGGATCAGCTAAGTTAAGCTTGCCTGAGCTACCATTCAGTTGAGGCGAGCTGAATGGAGCTGAGATGAGCTAGCCTGAGCTACCATCCAACTGAGATGAGCTAAGATAAGCTAATCCCAACTAAGTTGAGCTGGAATCCAGCTGTGATGTGCTGGATTCAGCTAGGATCCAACTCAATTAGGCTTCTTCTTCATCTTTTTGCCTCCCATGGTGTCTGGGTTTGTGGGATTTGATTATCTATTCATCCTTGTCAGTAAAGTAAAGATATCAAAATAACAAAAGAATGTAATTTATGCCTAACATACGAGAATGCCTAAATGCAACCCAAAAACCTGATTGTAGAGTTGAAATCCTAAGAGCTAGGTGTGTTTTAGGGCATAAGAATGTTGACAAACTAGTATTTATCAGTGTCCTTGTTTAAGAAGTTGCCACCACATGAGGCATCCACAAACCATCTCAATTGATCTTTTAATCCTTATAGAAGATCTACACTAGCTGCCAAAGTGGAATCTCAAGATGTGGGTAACTTCTAAGCAATTCTTGAAACCTTTTAGAGATGGCGACTACTCGTAGAGAGGGAGCGCAACCATGCATGCCCTATGAGGGGGCCAAGCGGCCTCGTGTTGAAGATGATGGAGGGTAGAGGGATGTTCGACATCGGTGGGGCTCGCTTTGGTTAGATGGTGGGGCTCGACATTCGCATGGAGGAAGAGGTCGCCTTCTGCCCCTGGCCAAACATGGTAGGCAGCGACCAAGGTGTTTTCATTGTCTAGGGTTTGGCATATTGCAGTGCTTGCTACGACCTAATTCGCTGCCATGTGTGCAGGAGGAACGGACATCGAAGTTTCTCATGCGATAGGGCGAGTGCAAAATGCACTGGCCATGACGATGGAGAGACACAGTGTAGGAGGACAGATGGGCCACCCCCCCGATGCAGTTGTGTTGGCTTTCTCAGTCCATGTGACTAAACCACACGGTGCCGATTGTCTTAAGTACATGATTGTGGGAAATGCTTCCTTGAGGATTCGCTTGATTGAGGCAATCCATGCTACCTTGAACGGTACCCTAACTTCACCGTCTTGGAAGATGAGGAGACTGTCTAGAAGATCTATACTCATTTCGAGCTTGGTCGAGGAGGATATGCGTCAAATGCTTCTCTTGACGACGGTGGTCCAAGGTTTGATGCTAAGATGGAGGCACGTCTCCCTGTTCGATGGTGCCTTGGAGGAACCCCCTCCCCACTGGGTAAGGTTCGAAATGCCGATTTCATCACCATATTGATGAAATTGTAAGTGTTCATTTGGCTAACATGCTGAGGGCAAGCAGTGGAAATGGCCGTTTTTTGATGACATGCTGATAAGCATGCCGAGGGTACACCGTGGAAATGTCCATTTTTTTAATTACGTTCATCAGTGATATAATCATTTCATTCCTTACATTTTATTCTTTATTAATTTTTTACAACCGTCGGTGTGCGAATGAATTCGTTGATTGTTATTTTATGGGTTTTTTTATGATTACGTCAGTCAGTGATGACGTGACATATTGTGCGAATTTACAACTCAATGATTGTTCAATAATTCATTGAATGATTGAAGGATATTTTTGGGGATTAAAAATGCTATGATTTGGTCTTACAGGGATACAAAAGGACATTTTTGTCCACCTTTAAAAAGTTACTATTCTTGGTTTGGTGTAAATAGAGAGGGTGCACATTAGTTATAGAGGAGCAGATGGACATGTTTTGAACTTTAGGTTAACATGAAAGATTAGGGTAAATTTGAAGGGAAAGGAGGATTGGTGCTGCAGTACAGTGGTAGTAGGCCACAGTAGTGTGCAATAGGCCTAGGTAGTGGGCATCAGCATCGGCATTGGCATGCCATCGATATTGTTGGCATGCTAGCGGCATTCCTACTTCTCGACAGCTATTCCATGTCAGCATGGCCATTCCCACAAAAATGCCATTTCGACGACATGTCGGTGGCATGTCGTCAGCATTTAAAACCCAGCCTACTGGCGGCATTGAAGGTAGCGATCCTTGGCTTGCCTCTTGACCTCCATACGCGGAGAGTTCTCGAGGATCTTCTTGCAGGGTATGCCCTTATTGAGAGTGTTACAAGTGCGGACATCCTTGAAGGAGACTTAACGAAGGTCACAACCTCGCTTGTGGTTCTTGATGGGAGAACTATACTGGAAGCCATCACCCTCTTGTCTAGTGGCAGTGCATGGCGGCTAAGGACAATTGGCAAGAGGAGGAAGTCCTATATGGAGGCACTACGTTCAAAGCATGGTGTGGAGAATCCTACAAACCCTTCATCGGAGTTGGAGATGGAGACCGCCCCTACCCTCTACCTTGAAGGGCTGGAAACGTTGCAACCACGCTGCCAAGAGGCCGCCTAGGAGGAAACGATGTGAACTCCTCCATATCAGGGCCAATGGATAAGCATGGCGAGAGTAAGGGTGGATATGCCTTGTCATGACCATGCTTGGGCCTTGGTTCACCAGAGTCGTCAGCCATGGGGAACTCTTTAGTAAGGAGATGTAAAGGTACTAGGACTGATGAGAAAGTGCTGCTTGTTTTACCCTACAGGTGCAACCTATGGAGTCGTAGGGGAAGTAGGAGCGGGTGGGTGATGGTGATGGACGAGGAGATGTTTGCTCACCTCCTCAAGGTCCAAAGATGTGCCAGACCATACAAGGGGAAGAAAGGAGTCTCTCCATGACATGTATCTTATCTTGGAACGTCCATGGTCTTCGGGATGGAGAGCGGAGTCACTTTGAAGAGATATCTTCACGATTGGAGGGTTTATTGTTCTTTTCTTTAGGAGATGCATATTGCAAGCAGTGGAAGCAAGTACTGGGGACCCTTAGGCTAGCCACCAGAGGACTTTCTCATTCGGGAGTCAGTTGGTCAGGTAGGTGGTTGTGCCATTTGGTGGAGAGCTCAACATCTCAAGTTGGAGGATTCGAGAGTGGGTGAATTCATCACCTTAGGTCGATTCATGAGAATGTAGGATGGGACCACTCTCTATCTCTCATGCGTGTATGGGTCATGTGCACCGGAGGATAGACCATGCCTCTGGGAGGAGATGAGACAGGTGGTTGAATTTGTTGACGGAGGTCCTTGGTTGATAGGTGGAAACTTCAATGCCATTCTCAGTCACAAGGGCAGGCCAAGTGGGAGAGGTGATTCTTCCACTCTTGGATTTCAGAAAGTCGTGGTAGAATTGGAGATTAAGGATATTCCTACGTCGGGGGTGACCTACATGTGGCTAAGTGGAATGGGTCATGCACCTTGTTGGATAGATTCCTACGTAATGTCCATCTGACAAAGGCCCATCAAATTGTGGGGGTTTAATCCATGCCTAGACCATTCTTAGATCATACCCCCATCCTCTGGGATAGTGAAGAGGGTTAGCATAGAGGTTTCTACTTCAAATTTCAGAGATCCTGGTTGCAAGACGAGGGCTTTAGAGAGTCTGTTGCCCATGAGTGGGTAGCCTAGCCTAAGGAGTCATCTACTACATGGACCCTTGACTCCAGACTCTGTAACCTTCGCCAGAGGCTTCAACTTTATAGATGGAAAGTTAAGGAAGATAGGGAGCATCAACGAAATCATGCACTTGAGATCATGGCAGCTCTTATTTTGGTTGAGGGGAATGGGAGGAGAGGCAGAGAATAGTGATACAATAGGAGGATCACCTTAGAGAGATTGATTGGCATGAATGGTCCCGACAACTTTGGTTTAAGGAACAGGATGCAAATACCTGTTTCTTTCATGCCATGGTGAGCATTAGCAGGTGGTCAAATCACATTTTGTAGTTGAGAGATGGTGACAACCATGTTAGCATGCCTGAGGAGATTAAGTACATGATGAACTCCTACTTCCAAGAGATTACTAGAGCTGCTTCGGTCGAGGACTGGTGCCTTTCTAGTAGTGATTTGGTTTGGTGGAAGAGTTCTAGGAGGGGAACTTGGGTTTTGAGATACTAAATTGCTCCCTTCTTTTTCTCCTGCCAAAGAGACCAAGTGTCAAGTGTTTGGGTGACTACAGAGCCATAGCCCTCTCCAACTCCATTTATTTAATCTTTGGCAAGGTTATGGCTAAAAGGTTTAGGGAGGTGCTTCCTGGTTTGATTAGCCTGGTGTAGTCATCCCTTTTGAAGGATCGTTCCCTATAGGAGTCGTTTGTGGCGGCATAGGAGATGGTTTCAACATGGACACGACGATTTACGAAGGCCTTTCTTTGGAAGGTAGACTTGTCCAAGGCCTATGACATGATAGCTTGGGCCTACCTCTTAGGGATCCTGACGTAGAGGGGATTTCCAAAAACTTAGGTGAGGTGGCTTATAAGATGTGTGATGACAACCTCCTTTTCTCCTCTCCTCAACGGGAGTCCTATAAGCACCACTTCTTGCAGAAAGGGGTTCAACAGGGGTGCCCTCTTGCACCACTTCTTTTCATCCTGGTAGTTGATACTTTAGCTAGGATGACTTTTAGGGCTGTGGATGCTTCCTTCATTTGGGGGTTCACGGTGGGAGCAGAGCGGCGGACTATCACCCCCTATTACAGTATGTTGATGATACTGTTTTCTTTTTGGAGGGAGATCTGCCTCAGGCATAGAGTGTTGGGAAGATTATTTAGATTCTTAGAGAGATTACTGGCCTTTGCATTAATGGGTCAAAGTACTCTTTGATGTGCTTCCACCAGGATGACAGGTGCAAAATGGAGATCAGTTCAGCCCTTCAGACCCTGCTTGTGACGTTGCCAATGTGATATCTCAGTCTTCCCCTCCAGTCCAAGAAGATAAGAGCTTCAGACTAGGCTTTTCTTTCTGAAAAGCTTGCTTTTAGATTGAGTGGTTGGAGTGGTAGGTTTCTCTCTAGAGGTGGGTGGCTTATACTCAACTATGTCCTCTCTACAATTCTAACCTTCTACTTCTATTTGTTTCGGCCAAGGAAGGGGGTGTTGAGACGTCTTGAGACAGTCAGGAGAAGATTCTTCTAAAAGGGTTGTGTACAGGATGGTTGCTTTTTACAACCTGTGTAGTGGGCTACTATTCGTAGGGCCAGGAAAAGAGTGGCTTGGGGGTGCACAGGATTAAGGAGGCAGCCGATTCCCTCTTGTTGAAGTGGACAATTTGCATCATGCAAGGTGAATAAGGTCTTTGGCAGGAGGTGGTTTGTGATTCTTATGGAGATGTTGTCCCCCCCGTTGGCTTATTGCAACATCACAGGAGAGAGTCCCCCTTTTGGTGCTCTGTTTGACATGTTGATAGAACGCTGGGAGCATTTTACCCCTAGGCTTTGGGATGGCAAACTCTTCTCCTTTTGATTGCAGACTAGTCCGGATAGGTGAATTTACAAGAGAGGTTTCCCAGGGTCCTTACGTAGACCACAGAGTGGGAGGCTCATGTGGGTGACTGATGGAGCATGCAGGATAGATCTTGGAGAATACTGGTGACAGATGTCTGATAGGGTTGTCATTCCTCGAGACAGTTGGAGGAGATGCGTAGCTTCTTAAGAGGCTTGACTCTGGGGGATGGACTAGACTGCTATAGTTGGAGCCATGGACGTTTCAACCCCGCTAAAGCTTATGATATCCTCACCTATGATGGCACCCCTAACCATTTGGATAGGTGATAGGTCTACTTTAGTGGACTATAATTTAGCCTAAGTACATGATTATTTGGATGAGAAGTCAATTTAGAGCATGCACTACTTTGATAAAATTATTTAAGCTCATTAATTATCATTCAGACATTTTTATTAAATGGAGATGCGCCCATTAGATTCATGTACTAATACATTTACATGTTTTTACAAGAATAAATTGGGCATATCAATTTTGGCATCTTGGGTTCTAAAATCATCATTTTGGAACCTAGGATTATCTCTAGAGATCTTCCTTATTTGAGCCAAAAATACCCATCACTCTCTTATTTCCATGCATGCACATTCCCTTCCTTATTTTCTCTCTCTCCCGCCAATAATCTCTCTGCATCATTCTCTGATTTTGTTTTCTTTATATAAATAGGGCATGAAGGACGCGAAAGGCATCTTCTTCTTCAAGAGAAGGGAGAACCTTCTCTCTACCATCTCCCTCTTGTTGGGATCGTAGAGCTCGTTTTTGATTAGAAATGCATTATAGTATAGTTGCGAAATACGATCAACAAAAATAATTTCTAAGATAACGAGACTTGAGTCTTGGTCATTCGTCTTTGGGAGGCATTTTGGAAATGAAAATTCAAATTCGATCTTGCTCGCTCTACTAGTTCAAAATCGCATGTCGATTTATACTAAATACATATTGATGCACGACATGCTATTGCCAGAATATCAGAAATTGAAAGCATGCAACTTTAATCACACCAAAAGATGATAATCAGGAACATGGTGATTTTCAACATATAAATATATATAAATATTTTCATTGAGGCATGATGGCGGTTACAACATAGGTAGCGGAATGCTTGTACAGGGAAATTTAAATCTAGCTAGTAGAAAATGACTACATACATGAATCTATGGGGGGGATTATGCATGCATCATTGGGGGAGAATGTGGAGCTACACTACTAAGTAGTAAATAAAGCATTAAATCTATGAAGAACTATAATCTAGTCTAGCGGAACTAAGGGCATTCAGAGGTGAGCTTCGATGTCTTTGAATGGGTGAGAAGAGAAAGAGGGGCGGCCAATGGTGCTTAGGTCGGCCGTTGGAGGTTGGAGAAGTTGATCCTGGTCTAGGCTTGGCGTGGAGGTGGTGGCATCATGGTGGAGATCGTGAACATGGAGGTGGAGGTGGTGATGGCTTATTGAAGGTGGAGCTATGCTAAAAGACCAAGATGGACCAAACAACCACCCCTTAGGTCTTTTTATAGACCTAAGGGAAGTTCTCTAGAAAATTATGGAATTCTCTAGAGAGGCATATGGTGGGAGCTTGTGGGAGAGTGAGAGAGAGGATGGATGGTGGTTTTTAGATCCACCAAATGTGGATTTAAAAATTGAATGGCTCTTGGTTGCTAATTTTAGCGACCAAGGCAACAACACATGGTAGAGAGTTCTAGAGAACTCTAGGCTAGGTATTTTCATGTGGATGGTGTGTGTGGGTCGAAACTTAGGTGGCTGGGTTGATTAGGTTAGGTTATAGTAGGTCTAGGTCAAGGTAGGTCTCAAATTAGGGTTGTAAACCCTAATTCACTAAGGTAAAGTGCAATTAAACTTAATACAAGTTTAATTTGGTGTGTGGAAACCTAATTGAGAGTAAAATAACTCAATTAAGTCATGTCTAGGTCAATTAGACTCTCACTGAGTCCAATTGGACAGTATGTACTGAGATCAGGGCTCAATTGGACTCAATGAGTCCAATTGAATAGGCTGATGGAATTGACTAAGATCCAAGTTAATTAGGTTTAGTGAGGACCTAATTAAGTCCTTAGGGAGGTCTAGAGGTGATTTACTAGAGTTAGTGTACCTTAATTTAGGTTCCTAGGGGTTAGAATTGGGTTTAGAGAGCTAGAGATCGAAGATCATGGCTTGAATCTCAGAACAGGGTCTGGAGGGCAATTCTGGACATCCAATAAAGTTATCAGACATCTTATAATAAAAATTAGAAGTCCAGACTTATTGTATGGACGTCCAACTAGAGTCCGGAGGGATTCTAGGTTTTATATTGGGTATTCTGCAGAAATTGGACATCTGACCAAGTGTCTGGACATCCAATAACACTACAGAAGTGGGTTTAAGGTGTACGGGAGTTGGGTAAGGGTTCTGGACGTCCTATAACACATCTGGGCATCCAAATAGAGGGTAGAATTAGGGTTTTAAGGTTTCCTAGGGTGCGGAGACCTAATCTAAGAGTGGGTAAGGCTTGGGGAGGCTTCTAGGCTGTTGTAGGGTTAGGATGGACCTAAGTTCTTCACAATTTAGTGATTTATTCCTACTTAATAGAATAGCATACCTTAACTCTCTTACATTATTATCTTCTGCATCTAATCTAGGTCTTCTGCTCCAGCTCTACTACAACACCAGTTATTCTTTATTCTTCAGATCCAGCTTTAGATCCAGCTTCATATCTAGCTTATGATCAGCTTATTACCTGCAATTGACATAATGCACCTAATCAGTACATTATAGCATTATTTTATGCATAGCTAAAAGAAAGTAGTAAAGGTGCTAGTAATTCTTATACATGCATGAATTACCCTAACTTATGCTAAGTCCTAGCCTAATTTAGGTCAATTAAGACCTATGATCACTATGTAATCATACCCCCATGACTAAATCTTGCTAGTCCCTAGCAGATGCGAGACTAAATTATTCACAGAAGGGTCCCTAAGGGATTGATTATTTTATCAAGTGTATGCCTAGAGATTTTTCTCCTTTTTGTTTTCATCCTATGCTCTAGAAATCCAGATAATTGTAAAAGTGTAGCTATTTAGCTTTTGCAACGGATTTGAGTGAAAAGCTAATTCACCTCTAAAGCCTGTACTTAACCCCTAGTAAAAATTCTAGCAGGAAAGGCAGACTTCTTCCCTCAGGGTATTCAAGATATTCTATGAATTCCACCCGGCTTTAAGCTTAGGTAGAGAATCATAGAGGGAAAAGATTATATATTTGGTGGCTCACTCTTGACTGGTGCTACATAGAGATTAGTACTATAGAATCTAGATTCCCAAATTATTACGTAGCTCAACTCAGAGAAAGACGAGAAAAACTATGCTCTCTTTTGGTTCCTTTGTATTCATTCTCTCTTTTTCTTTTTCTTTTTCTTTTCTTTTCTTTATTTTTTTTAGAGCTCACAATCTCACCAGATTCACACATATGACCTGTATTTGGTGGTCTCACTTGGCATTAATACTTTAATTGAGTTCCCATAACTCCAACACTAAGTCAAAATTCCTCAGCCAGTATTCGGGTGGTGAGAAACACAGAATGATAGGTTAAGGCCATATTTGGTGGATCTCAAATTTATTTGGTGGTATTGCCTCAATGCAACTGAAATAAACACTAAATATTCACACACTCTTTCTTCTTGCTTTTTCTTCTTTTTCTAATTTTTCTTTCTTTTTTTTCATTTTTTTTCTATGTATAATTTCTTTTAACACAACACAAGCTAGAACACATTCATGAACTTTATTAAGGCATTATTAGGGATTGGTGATAGTCAAGAGACATTGGGTGGCTTACTTGGTGGAAGTGCCTACTCACGGCACCAGGAGAGACGGATAGGATGGTGTATTTCTGACCTTGACATCAATACCTTCCTTCAGCCGAGGATTCTATAAAGAATGGTCGTAACCATCCACCTTAGCCCTAGTTTTATGAAAACTTGCTCTCCACGTATTTGCCTTATTTGTTGGCTCTCAAAATTTTACACAAAAATGTATGCGCAGGAACCGAGAGCGGAAACTATGCCTAATCTCTGAGTATCATCACCTACTTATCTAGGATTTCAGATTCCTTACACTAATCTTAGAGCACCAGTGCACTCTACTCTCATCTCACACTATGTGGTGGATTTTTGGAGGAAAATCTGCCTAGCTCCCAAAACACTGTCCAAGGGTTTAGGAAAAGAAGCACTACTTCTTCTTGATAGACTAATGACATTTATTAGCCTTCACCATGAATCCATTGCAAATTCTACGTGTGTGTGAAAATTTGTACTGGATTCCAGATTATAGGAATCAACTAGAGGATAAATCCCTAATGCATTCTCTTAATAAGATAATCTTATTCATGGATGCACTATGTATATATGCTATAAACAAGTAACCCCTTATATTCATACTTCATGAAATTTCCCTTTCGAGTTACATTCAGCTTGACCCTAGATCTAAAACAAAAGGTGAGCAGGTGAGCCAGAAGTGGCTTTTGCAGACGATTTTTGGCTCCAATGCAAACATTGGAGATGGAGTCAGTTGTTCTTTTATTTAGGGTCCTAAAGTACATTTGACATGCAGCTCTGAGGTTTTCCTAAATGTTGGCATAAAAATTTTCAGTTTTGTCGTATCGACCCTCCAATGCCTAAGTTCTTGCATGTTCTCATGCATGAATATAAAAGAAGATAAATACAAGGAGTAAGTGGGTAGTGATCACCTAGAATTGCTCCTGAAATTTTAACGTTCAGCAACGGCCAACCTAACAGTATGCAATATGCAAGAGAAATATGCTTAAAATAAAAATATGCTATGTATAAAAATGGTTATGTATAGATGATGGTAGAATGTGGGGTAGATGCTGAGTTTAACACCTCTAGCTGGGTGAAAACTCAATCAGATGTATCAGTTCTAGCATAGGAGCTGGTCAAGATTAAGAGAAAGATGTGCTCGTATGCTCCTAGAATCAATGGTCCGGAGATGCAAAGTAACCGATTGTGCACCCCTACTCCAAAAAGTCTAGCTATAAGAAAGTGTGGAGTGGTGGTGGAAAATAGAGGATAATCAGAGGGGGGGGTCATGATGTTGATTCAATTGATTTATTATGTCCCACAATTCAGTAGGAAGTTGTTGAGGGAGTAGATCAACATGTATCTCAGAACCAAAATCTAAGTCATAGGGATCCTCATAACGATAATTGACATCAAAGATCATGCGCTCTGCAGGCTCTGGATCATATGGGGGTATCCGTGAAAGTAGAAGATCAGTGGGGAGGTCACTGAAATCCTCATCAGAAATTACTTCGTCCTCATCAGTACTCATCTTTGATTCATCAGAAGCTGACTCTTCCTGCTCTGAGTCGAGCCATCCATTAGATTGACTAGGATGGTAGGTGCGTCCCCAGCTCCTTCTGATCAAAGCTTCACCCTCATATACATTGCATTCCCCAGTAATTTCTACCTCAGGTAGCATATTTATTTCTTCGTTCAAGTCATCCATAGCTTCTCTGGTCTTCAGATGTCAGGATCAGGGATAGGAAGTATCATCTCAGAATCTCTAACATCAAAATTAGGTATGTAGGTGAAAGAAGAGTGCAGATCAGAAGATGTTGGCTCTAGCACAGGTTCACCTACAATGGGAAGTGGCCTAGATTGATCAGTAGTGTCACATATAATGTTTGCCTCAAGATCCATATCTTCAAATGGATCTACTTCCCTTATCTCGATTGGGTTATCTAACCCAAGAGGTATCTCCCAGGATTTAGGATAATCCGATTGTGGCTCAGTCCTAGAAATATCAGTCCTTTCCTCAGTTTCTTGAATGGAGTTCTCAGATGAACCCATTCGGAACATTTCCTACTCCTGTCTCATATCCAAGCTAGATTCTTCTTCCCCTGAATTATCTTTCGGCATCTGCTCCCAAGAATCTCTTGTGTGTCCGTCTGGCATAGTCATTTCAGATTCTTCGAGATCTTCAAGGCTATTTTCCACTTGATATCTCAAAAGCAGTAGTTCTTGAGTTTCCTGATTTTGTCCAATTAGCCTTGTTATCCATGCTATTCTCTGAAGGTGCTCCATCAAAGCTACTTGATACCGAATCCATCTTCATCTTTGGTTTGGATCACTGGTAGCTTGGATTTCGTTTAGATAGAATGCGGCCTTCTCCTTAGAGCTAGCTATGTCTCTCTATATTATGTAATGCAGTCGCATATGCACTGGTAGTTCTTCAGGGGTTCTAGGGGGTGAATTAGGTCTACCCATATTCCATGGGTGAGAAGCAGGAGTATAAAATCCATATCCTGGGTTATAAGATGCGGTCCTTTAAGGGACCAGCTGGTATGGGTCATAATATCCAGGGTTAGGATATGGGTTAACCATTTCTTTAGCCCGAGGAGAAGGATCGGGTGAAGCGAAAAGTCATCTTCGCCACCTTGGGTTCTGATCCCAAGGTTGAGCTGATTCAGTGACCCAGGCTCTCAGATAAGCTCATGGGTCCAGCTCTTCTGGATCCTGATTAGGTTTAGATCCAGGGTTAGCCATTGTAGCTAAGCAGATAGAAGAAGAGGTGGGGGAGAAGATGGCCCGGGCGAAGTGTCTCGCCTCCTTGGGAGTAGCTCCCAAGGTCCAACTAATCAAGGTCTGAGTGACCTCCTTCCTCTCATGCACCAACCAACCCCCAGGTTGGTGCAGCCAGCCAGACAAGACTAAGGCCCTGTCAATCAAATGGTCCTTATGATCATATGACTAGATTTTTCATTTTAAGTTCGAATTCCTGAAGAAAAATTCGTCGTACAATCGAATGAAAGTGATTCCTGCCTCTCAAGCTAACCCAAGTAGTCTAGTTACGAGGGAACTAAGGGGAAGGTTTTTCCTTCGGCTTATGCCTCCATTTTGACCCTTAGTCGATTTTCTACTTTGAAACTGTATTAGATGACCTTCAAAAATTCAGGAAAAATATGAAAATTAAATTCAATGAGATCAGCTTTCAAACCCCACCATTTTTAGTCAAAACAAATTCACAGATTGCTCGAAATTGCTTTTTCAATTTTGAAAATTTTCAAATTTGGGTCAATCTGACCCCCTTGCACTTCACGAATTTTTAAAAATTTTGTACTTAGAATTTTTTCAAATGAATGGTGCCATTTGAAAGGTGGTTTAAAAATGAAGGTCTAGCCCGATTTTTAGAATTTTTCATTCCTTAATTTTTTGGTAATTGAATTTTTAAATTGGAATTTGAAGCCTAGCCAAAAATCAAAGGGTGGTGGGGAAGCTTTTGAAAAGGTGTTTGAATTTGAAATTCAAACTTTCCACCAAAATGACTTTTTTTTTTAAGAAATATTTTTTTTCCAAAAGATTTTCAATTTTTTTTTCTTATTTTTTTTTTCAAAATTAACTAACTAATCGTAAGATTCAAAAAGGGGAAACCTATTCTAACTACCTTTTTTTATTTTTTTTTCACGAAAATAAATAGGCTTTTTTTCTTTTCAAATGAAATTACTAGAAGGAAATCTAACCTAAGGTTCAAATCAAACCTAGACTAAGAAAGATATGATGTGCACCTGGTACATTTTTTCCCGCACTTGTTGTGTTCGCAGATCCCGTTTTTCCCTATTTTCCTACACATCAAAAGACAAGCGGAGGAAGATTTATCAGTGATAATTCTAGGGATCGAAATAAAAAATGACATTGCCTCCCCAGCAATGGTGCCATTTGTTGGGATCGTAGAGTGTATATCTGATCAAAAATGTGTTGTAGTACAGTTACGAAATACGATCAACAAAAATAATTTCTAAGATAACAAAACTTGATTCTCGGTCGTTCGTCTCTGGGAGGAATTTTGGAAATGCAAATTCAAATTCAATTTCGTTCGCTCTACTCATTCAAAATCGCATGTTGATTTATACTAAATACGTATTGATGCACGACATGCTGTTGTCAGAATATCAGAAATTGAAAGCATGCAACTTTAATCACACCAAAAGATGATAATCAGGCACATGGTGATTGTCAACATATAAATATATATAAATATTTTCATTGAGGCATGATGATGGTTACAACACAGGTAGCGGAATGCTTATATAGGGAAATTTAAATCTAACTAGCAGAAAACGACTGCATACATGAATCTATAGGGGGATTATGCATGCATCATTGGGGGAGAATATGGAGCTACACTACTAAGCAGTAAATAAAGCATTAAATCTATGAAGAACTATAATCTAGTCTAGCAGAACTAAGGGCATTCAGAGGTGGGCTCCGATGGCCTTTGAATGGGTGAGAAGAGAAAGAGGGGCAGCCAATGGTTCTTAGGCTGGCCCTTGGAGGTTGGAGAAGTTGATCCTGCTCTAGGCCTGGCATGGAGGTGGTGGCATCAAGGTGGAGCTCATGAACATGAAGGTGGAGGTGGCGATGGCTTATGGAAGGTGGAGCTATGCTAAAAGACCAAGATGAACCAAATGGCCACCCCTTAGGTCTTTTTATAGACCTAAGGGAAGCTCTCTAGAGAATTATGGAATTCTCTAGAGAGGCATATGGTGGGAGCTCGTGGGAGAGTGAGAGAGAGGATGGATGGTGGTTTTTAGATCCACCAAATGTGGATCTAAAAATTGAATGGCTCTTGGTTGCTAATTTTAGCAACCAAGGCAACAACACATGGTAGAGAGTTATAGAGAACTCTAGGCTAGGTATTTTCGTGTGGATGGTGTGTGTGGGTCGAAACTTAGGTGGCTGGGTTGATTAGGTTAGGTTATAGTGGGTCTAGGTCAAGGTAGGTCTCAAATTAGGGTTGTAAACCCTAATTCACTAAGGTAAAGTGCAATTAAACTTAATACAAGTTTAATTTGGTGTGTGGAAACCTAATTGAGAGTAAAATAACTCAATTAAGTCAGGTCTAGGTCAATTGGACTCTCACTGAGTCCAATTGGACAGTGTGTACTGAGATCAGGGCTCAATTGGACTCAATGAGTCCAATTGAATAGGCTGATGGAATTGACTAAGATCCAAGTTAATTAGGTTTAGTGCGGACCTAATTAAGTCCTTAGGGAGGTCTAGAGGTGATGTACTAGAGTTAGGGTACCTTAATTTTGGTTCCTAGGGGTTAGAATTGGGTTTAGAGAGCTAGAGATCGAAGATCATGGCTTGAATCTCAAAACAGGGTCTGGTGGGCAATTCTGGACGTCCAATAAAGTTATCAGACATCTTATAATATAAATTAGAAGTCCAGACTTATTGTCTGGATGTCCAACCAGAGTCATGAGGGATTCTAGGTTGTGTATTTGGTATTCTGCAGAAATTGGACATCTGACCAAGTGTCTGGACGTCCAATAACATTGCAGAAGTGGGTTTAAGGTGTGCGGAAGTTGGCTAAGGGTTCTGAACATCCAAATAGAGGTTAGAATTGGGATTTTAAGGTTTCCTAGGATGTTATGACCTAATCTAAGGGTGGCTAAGGCTTGGGGAGGCTTCTAGGTTGTCCTAGGGCTAAGATGGACCTAAGTTCTTCACAATTTATTGATTTATTCCTACTTAATAGAATAGCATACCTTAACTCCCTTACATTATTATCTACTGCATCTAATCTAAGTCTTCCGATCCAGCTTTGCTGCAACACCAGTTATTCTTTATTCTTCAAATCCAGCTTTAGATCTAGCTTCAGATCTAGCTTATGATCAGCTTATTACCTGCAATTGACATAATGCACCTAATCAGTATATTATAGCATTATTTTATGCATAGCTAAAAGAAAGCAATAAAGGTACTAGTAATGCTTATGCATGCATGAATTACCCTAACTTATGCTAAGTCCTAGCCTAATTTAGGTCAATTAAGACCTATGATTGCTACGTAATCACCACCTCATGAGGAGGAACTCCCTCTCCACTAGAATCACCAGCATGCTCCACTGTGCACCAACACTGTACCACCATCGCGAGCCTCGATGACAACCACGACATCTTGGCCGCAACCTTCCTGCTACTGTGTACCTTTGTGACACCTTGACCATGACATCACATCACGATGTGTCGCCACCATGGTCGAAGGTGACAGTTCTGAACCACCACTACATCCGCTACTGCATCTCTGAAACCACGACCACATCATCTTCCACTATGCACCCTCTCCCTTTCGTTTAAGACATCCGGAAGTCATCTCGGACGTCCAGAGGTCTCCACCACCACACATCCACCTCGATTTCATCATCCATGACCCTCCTCCGCGCACTTGTAGGAGCACACAAGTTGCCCTCCACCGCCCATGCACAGCAGCCTCTACACCCCCCTTGGCACCACCAACCCAAGCATCCACATCCACTTGCACCCTCCTTGTGCACCAGCACCAACAGAGGCACTGTCGCACACACATAGCCACTAGCGTACCCTCGGCACAATCACAGCAGTGCTTGGTGTTGTCCACCTCTGCCTACACACAGGGGCATGCACCAACGCGATCGGTCACCTCGTCACGCTTAACCATAGTCACGTGGCCACGCACCATCCTTCCTTCGCCACACACCGACCACGCAACCATCGCCACTCGCGCGTGCCCTTATGCTCACCAGCCATCGCACTATTCATCTTCTCAACAGAGAAGAGAACCCATCAACCGATCATTCTCCCTCACGCAACCATACCCAAACCACAACATTCAATGCGTCGTTGACATCGTCGGATCCACCACACCGCACCGAGCTCACCCACCCCCACGGCAGCATCTCCCACAGTTCGCGCTTGTCGGTGGGAAGCCTCACTACTGGTGGGATCCTCCTCTCCGACCGGCGACCTCCAGCCACCATCTCTCATGCCACCATTGCCCATGCTAGGGCTCACCACTGGCAACCTCCACCGAGCTCTGCACTTCCAGCCGTGGCTCCTCCTCCTCCCATGCACAAGGGATTGGAGTCCCTTGTTTCACTACAATGAAGGCCATATTAATATTTACATGCTATGCCATTGCCACTTAAGGATTTATGGATTTAACTATTTTATTCATCTAAAGTTGCATGCATGCCCTTACAAGTTCCCCTATTCCTCTCATGCACTCACATCCTTATACATTGACTAACATTTTTACATAAATGAATTACATATCATCAAGCACTTACATGGCCTAAAGGAGAAAGCCTAATGTCTTGAAGTCTAATTACATTACATCCATTACAGATTATTTTATGGAGATAAAATTGTGCACATAACCCTTACATTCTTGAGTTATTGTGTGTCTTCTTTTCACCTCGTTTCGCATCAGATTTGGGCACGGATCCCACACTTGATTGGGAAAATATAATGGGAAAGTATTCTTGAATTTATTGCATCTGTTTCTCCCTGTGGATACAACCTAACTTTCATAGTTGGTTTTAATTGTTAAATACTTTTTATCAGGGAATTTTCTACCATGATTTACATTACTATGTTGACATATTTTTCTGACAAGTGAAATCTCCCAACCAAATGGCTTCGTTGTCGGGGAGGCAACAAACAAAATAGGTTCACCTGATTTTATTTCTGATTATTCTAAGGTGCGCATTTATCTCATCATTCTCTATTTTTTTGATTTTTCTATGCAAGGAATCTGACGAGATGACATGCACAACTGAGTGAAGACGTTGACCTTAAGCGATGCCCACACACGCAAAGAGGATGAGAAGAGAAGGAGACCTAGATCCCACTTTAACAGGGGATTCCCCTTTGTTACAGATTTTCTTTCATTTCAGTCTTCTCGTCCTTGTAGCATCAGGGCTAATTTTCAAGGTCTATCCCCACTTTCTTCAGCGACTAGGGCTATTTCTCTATGTGTGAGTAGTTCAATATCTACTTGACTGCTCTAAAAGAAAAGATAAAAATACTGAGCTGCTTGTTTAGGAGTTGCATAGCCTTAAGTGCACGCATTTAGGGGTGATTGAGCAATATGCTAGATCTCATTTTGCATTGCATCCACTATCTGCACAAAGATTATTGGAGTCAAGTATACCTTTCTATCTTTGCATCTAGCTCTTGTCACGCATTGCATTGGGATTAAATCTGAAGACCACCAAAGTGATTGAAATTATTTAATTCAGTGGTTTCCTAACTAAAATTGGGATTGCTAATCAGATTCAACCTTAAAATCAAAATCACATTTAATCTAATCAAAAGGGAATTGTGTGCGATTCTTCTTAAAAATAAACTAATTTGCAGTGTGATGCACACTTCTGGCACTGAGCATGCACACTAGGCACCGCACTAGGTCTCAATCCCTTAAGGCTATAGCCACCAATCTCTTCATTGGTGCAGATCCTCCTATTTTACTTTGTGGTGGTGATACTATCCTGTGACCAAGTGCTTTGATATTTCAAGGATGGGGACACCCCTTAAAGGAACAAAAGGGTAGTTAAGAGGCACCGCATTCGCATCTCCTCAAAGGGAAAGTTCGCCCTACTTGCATCCCTTAGTTCCATCCTTGGAGTAACTTCTCACTTGATCACTTGAGAGTATCATTAAAGCAAGGTATAGGTCCTAAGGGCACGCAAATGTTGACTTAGGGCCCATAATTGATTGTGCAACTTCTTTGGCCACCAAAAAAGAATGTAACTAACCTCTATTCTTCTTTAAAGATCTTGTCAGGGATCTCAACTCACAGCCCCTCTTATACCACTAAAGGGGGAACGGACAGGTGCAAACTTGACCCCATTTGATAACTTTAAGGGGTAGGTTGGAGGTTGACTTAAATCTGCTCTAAGAAAAAGGAGAGTCCCATTGCATTATGTTTGATTGGGGTGTGTTTTTCAAGTTGTGTTTCAAATGGATTACAACAACTACTTCATTTCTTACTCTTACACCTAAACACCAAATCCCATGACCTACAGCTATCCATCATCTAATGAACAATGGGATCCTTTCTACTCCTGTTATAGGAGCATTAGTCTGATTAATCCCTAACCCTGTGATGATGAGCAGAACCTAAGAGAAGGGTATCCCACCCCTAGCTCTTCCATGACTATGCCCAGCCCACCCACCCTTAATGATTTGTCTTATCAAGGTTGGACCGATACTCGTAGGCAACTTGAACTTGAGATTGACTATCCTCCCCAATCTGATAGTAGCCTCTCCTCTTTTATGATACAAATGCAAAAATAGTAGAAAGAAATGATGGATTCTATGAGAGAGATCTTGAGGAATAGCCAAAGATTAATTGAAGAGATTAGCTAGCTTATTGACCCTCCTGTAGTCAGTTCTGATCCCTACTTGTATACCCCCAATTACCAAGATAATTTCGAGGAAAACAATGACAACAAGGATCTTATTTTGAGGAGTAGTTATCAAATAGACATCCCCTATGAGATATGCCCACCAGAAGGCAATCCTGGTGATTATCCACTGTTAACGAGCGAGATCGATGTTATAAATGCTACGTTGTAGTATAGGTCGAAATCGCTTGAAAGCAAATACAATTTATACTCAAATGAAAGTCTGAGGTCAAACATAGGGAGAAAATAGGAATTCAATCACTAATCTCAATTAACAAGTAAATGAGCACAAGAAAATGAGCCAAATAATGCTAAGCAATGAATACTAATTACTCAAAATTAATCATCAGTGTAGAATATAAGTTTAACAAGAGTTTGGCATATCAAAAAGAAATCTAGAATAAAAATAGTGGTGATTTAGATCACCAATTATTTATCTAGATAAACATATAATAGTTAAGCAAGAATGCCAAATAAACCTACAATATCCAGGACAACTTATGCAATTAAATAAATAAACAGTGCCTCAGACGTCTGAATTGATAATCAAATAGCTTAAATGCTTCCTCATCTTCTTCAGCCCTTCTTTCTTTCTTTCTTCTTCTATCTTCTCAAGTCCTAATTTTTCTACCTATCTTCAGCCTCTTCTCCTCTTCTTCCTTCATGCACAGAGGGAGGCACTCTCAGATTTGGTTGTCACAGAGGGCAAAACCCCCTGACCCCCGCTCTCTCTTTCTTTCCTCTCTCTGGGATCCGCCCTCCTAAGGCCATAGTCCAGGTTATCGGGTATTCGGATAGAGTGAACCCGGGACCAGGCTCACCAGCAGTGGGTGGTGAGCGAGGAGTGCTTAGGTTAGGCAGGTAATCATATTAGTGCCAAACCCATGTGAGCAATGTCACAGGTGAGGCGCATGTGAGAGGCATGCGGGGACCTCACCCCCTATGTGTGTTGAGGCGAATAGTCTGTGACAGAAAATCAACTTAACGGCTACGAGCGCTCTTCAGCTTCTGAGGTGGGACTATCCCATCGAGCTTCTTCTACATGCAACTGCAGCTGCTGCTTCGTTCAATTGTAGTCAAAGGCTTGGTCAAAGGGCCAAATAGGTACCTGGGTTGTGATCCTGCAGACTCTCCGCTGCGCCTGGGACTTTACCTAGGGCTTGCAGATGCTGGAGCAAGCTTCAAGCTTTGCTCAAAGATACGGTAATGGCGGCGAAGGACCTGCTACCTAAAAACACAAGAACAGGCTTTTGGCCCTATCAGAAACGTTTGGCAAGATCGTCGTGAGACTGCGAATGTGGTGGTGGGTGTAGCATGGAGTGGGAGTAGCTGAGGTGGCTGTCAGTGACGGAATTGGTAGCCGATGATTGGTTTGTTCGGTGGTGTGATTAGGTGGATGATGGAGTGAGATAGGTTGGGGCTTTTGTGCGGGAGGATGAGGCAAAGGTTGTGCAGTGGTCGAAGAGGTGAATGGAGGGGGTAGCAGTGTATACGCCTCGCCGGAGTGGTCGCCGGATGCAGAGAAGATGAGGGTGAGCGGCATAGTCGAGGGCTTATTTTTGGGGTTTTTTGGGTAGAAAACTAAACTAGGAATCTAAACTAACTAATCTAACATAACCTAATTAGACGAAAGGGGGAGAATGGCACCGGTGTTGGTAGATGATAAACATGTATAAATTCATCGTAAAATGCTTATTTGTGATAGTTCCTAGGCTTAGCACTACATATCATGATATAAATATTGCATAGCATGCATCATTCTGCATTTAGAGTAGTTGTTTATATTTTAGGTTAATTAGGTCCTTTCTATGGTCAGGAGAAAAGAGGATTTATTTCAGGGCCTCGGATGGACGATCAGACCAAACGGATCTGATCGGGACGATGATCGAAGACTAACGACTCTGAAATCGTCCAAATCAGAGTCCCGTAGCATCACATTAAGCTAGAGGAAGATCAACGACCAGGGGGACAATGCAACATCCATACAGGTTTCGGATGGAAAATCCAACCATATGGATGGATCCGGATCGACGATCACAGTTCGACATCGTAGGAATCATCTTGATTTGAGCACCGTAGCACCCTCTACAAGAAGAAGAAGATGGATGACCCAGATGGTGCCACGTGGCTCCATCCAAACCGCCCAACACCGGCCAGCAGCACTACCCAACTCATTCTTCATCCGCACCCTTCAATCCTAGCCGTTGGATCAAGATCCAACGGCTGGGAAGCGAACGTACCAAGCTACTCCACACGACACAAGAGAAGGATTGCCGCAATGGTGGGAGCGCTGGTTTGCAAAGGAGGGGTGCGGGTTCGAATCCTTGTAGCCTCCCCAATTTCCAATTTGGCCGGCTGCTCAGTAGCAGCCGCGCAACTGCGCAGCGCACAGCAGTAGCAGCGCAGCGTACGTGCACGCCCATGGCAGCACACGCAAGCGCGCACGCGACACGGGTGCGCGAAGCGCGCAACGCCAGCAGGGAGGCGCACGGATCTTCAGAAACATTTATGATGGCCTTTAGTGACACTTGCAGCTATCACTAAAGGCCGCGCATGCCAGCAACAGGAATTGAAGGGCGGATATTCAGCGACGTTTATGGACGTCAGTAGAGACCCAGATATGATTTTTGCCTCTCCTCCACTATAAAAGGACCTACACCCCCTCCCTTCCAAGCCATCTCTACCTACTCTACTCCCACCTACTCCCAAGCTACAGCAAGCCTACCAACGCTCCATTAGAGCTTGTTCTCAAGCTCCCAAGGTGCCTATTAGTGTAGCGAACCTCTGCCCCACCAAATACTCCTCCAACTTCCTATCTCCCTTCATAGGTCACCTTGGAGCCGTCCTCCCACCTCCATTCTGGTAGCAGATCAACTCCGCCTTCTCACCTTCATTCTGGAGCTATGCCGAAGCTTTCCTCAACCCGACGTCCTCCAGCATCTCACCTCCGTCGTCCCGCTCCTCACCTCCTTCGTCCGAGCTTCCACCAGAAGCCGTCGTCTCATCAAACAATCGATTCGGGAGATTTCCTCTCAACCCCCTCTCTTTTTATGCTTTTATAGTTCATTGTAATCGACATTGGATTGACATATATATCATATTTGTTTCATCTCTATCTTGTGATACATTTGCTTGTTTTCTTTTATTTCAAAAATACAAAAAAATATCAAAACCGTAAAATACCAAAAAGAAACGAATCGAAACGTAGTTTTCAAGTAAAGTAAATGTCACCTCCCTGTGTTCGACCTGGGACTCCCTTGGAGTTTGGATATAAATTTTTTCTGATCGACATGTTTTGCAGCTACGACGATGGGTTACTTGTAACCTTGATTTCTAACACGCGAAACACACCCGACCATTTTGGCGCCGTTGCCAGGGAGGCAACGGAATTTACTTTATTGTTTATTGCACTTCTTTGCATTTACATAGCACTAACACTACTTGTATTTGATCTACTGTCTTGCAAGTACCCTAGCATGGAGATCCAAGTGTGGTAGACTAGAGTAAAGTGCGGGTAGAGTGTTTTGTAAGTGTCCCCCACGCCACCCCCACCTTAGTTTTCATTCCATAACCGAATAACTCAAACCCAAATCAACTTAGGTGCTTTTTATGAACCCTAGAATAGATTTGGTTGTTTGTTTGCCACCTCCACTCACCTTGCCATCCACATAAATAAAAATAAAAAATAAAAAAAGTGGTATCTGATTGTGGGATTTTCTGTAAGCTACACACTTAACACCCACAACTTCTCACCCTAAGGCGCACAATCACATCGATTCTACCACTTAACCGGGATCTGACCTGTGGACCCAGTACACTTAATTCAACACAAATAAGTGAGTAGAAATTTGAATAGGTCAAAAATTTCTGTGTGCCTTAACTAAGTGGTGCAATAGGCCAATAGGATCTGCCCATTTTTTTTCTTTGATTTCTAAGGAATATATCATCACCAGTGCTTTCAAAACTTGGAGTGTTTTCCTAAACTTGATTGAATATACCTAAGATTAAACCCTAAAAGCTACTAAACAAGGTTGAACTCTAAAAGACACATCATCAAATAACCTTGTTTGCAAACCCTAGTTGTGCACACACACACATTTTAACTGATCATTAAGGGCACAACCCATCTAAAGGGCCCATCACATTCCTAAAGCACCATTGTCTCCAGCCTAACTAAAATTGATTAGACGTTGGCCCTAAGGACTGGTTCGCTCATCAGGATCCAGATTGAGATTGTTCATGATTAACCTGCTTATACTAATCAATCTGATGTCTAGCTAGGGGAGTAGCGTCAAACGACCGTGGCTGGGGGGTACACTAGGAACCGAAGGCACAAGCCAAAGGAAGAACCTTCTCCCCAGTCCCTCCTTCTAACTGGTTGGATTGCCTGGACATAAGTAGAGTAAATCGTCTATAATCTTAGGATGGATTCTGAGAGTCTGTAGACCTTTAGGCTACCCAACCTAAGGACAGGCTTGTATTTTTGTATTGCAGGGCTCCTTTCTCTTCTGATTTCCCTCCTTACTTCATCATGTACCCTTCCACATCCTACACACATTTCACATCCTATCCTCCTACCACCAGTTACCCCCAAGATGATTACTATCCCGACTTAACTTGTAATTATCCATCCACTAGCCGGGATGACTTTGATTGGGGATATGAATTCGGACATCAGTGTCCAGGGCCTAACCCTGGACAACAAGACTATGATTATTATCCTTTCCAGAGCTATAATGATTATGGATCTCCATCCTTTGATGACCAAACCAACCCGATCTACAATCAGGAAGGATATCATGATTATAACACCTACCCTCCCCAGTATTCCACTAAATATAGGTTGCCACCATCCTTTGAACAACCTAGAATGACCTACTTTCAGGGAGGGACCCGAGAACCTCGACATCTTGACTCCCCTAGATTTAACCTGAACCCACCAAAACTTGAACCGAACCAGTCGATTTAGGTGAACCAGATCCAGGATAGGGTGTTGGCTAATTTGTCGAACACTATACAATCTTTAGAAGCTCAACCAACACCATGCACTGAAGCACTAGAGCCTATGATCAAAATGATTGATGAACTTAATAGTTCTCTATTGGATTTGCTCGAAAGTGTTAGGGATAGGGACTTGGGTGAGTTTCTTCTTGGGAAATTGTCGAGGTTGAGGATGAAATTTGTGGTTGCACTAGTCAAATCTTGGGATGATTTTCAAGATGAACCCCCTTCAGGAGAGCCAATGTCTGAACCCGCTCAGGAGCCTGTCAGGGGGGATACATTTTCTGAGACTGGCGATAACCAGGATGGGCTAGAGCAACGATTTGAGGATGAACCAATTAATTCACCCGAGATCCCCAAGCCAGGGAGCGAGGAAAAATATGTCTCCACAGACCATGAAAAGACATGATTTTCAAACATATATAAATTAGGATCATGGATTCTTTGACTCTGAGGGTGAAGAATCTTTTGGTGAAGTCTCACTTGAACTTAAGGAAGAGGATTTTAGTAAGACAAATGGGCTTGAGGAATCTGACAAACCGGTTGATAGCCCAATTATTGAAGATTTGGATTCAGTTGGGGTTAACTTGGAGGATCCGAATCTTGATGATTCAATCAGTGACCCCAGTCCTCATCTACACCCTGAAGAGCTGACTTCTGAGATCTTTGTGCCCAAGTCAATCTTGATTCAGCCATGATTTCTGGACTTGGGAGAATCATATGGGGTGAATAATATGCTAGAGGTCCCAAAGCCTGAGCCCTTGATGTTGGAGGATAGAATTGTTGAAATAAAGATTTGGGAGGCTAATTCTGAGGGAAGTTTGATTTTGGATCTAAGGGTACCTATTGACCTAAAACCACTTACTTTCTACCAGGACCCTTACAATATCTTTCACGTGCAACCCAAGCTCGAAATAACTGATTATTTTTCTGAGCTAGATGTTAAGTGGACAACCGCAGCTATTGAATCATCTTTACCCGTTGTTCGACACTTTGGTCTTGGGTTGCACACCACTAAACCACAGGCCCGGCCCTGCAAACACAACCTTCGGTTCTAGGTGATTTTCATCCAGAACCTGAGAACCACTAGACCTTGGGGCATGGGTCTGCACCATAATCTCGTCCACATCTGTGGACATCTTCTGCAGACGGGTTTCAGGATCAACCTTTTTATTTTGATTTTGACCCGTACTTGTGAATTCTCAATTTCTTTTTTGTATGTATGTTATGCCTAGCTGAAGGCATTAAACTTAGCACATGTGTATACACTCTTCTCTCTGTGGAGCTGACCAGATTTTCATGACACTTAGGTGATGTTCTGTTTACTCTGCCCTTTTCATGTCTTTATTTTTACAATGAGGACATTGCATCATTTAGGCATGGGGGGTGGAAAATCAATTCTTGAAATCATTATGTTAACTCTGTAGAATTTCTTTTAGTTTCTTATAAAATTAAAAAAAAATTGAAAAAGATAAAAAAAGAAAGAAATTAGGAAAAGAGAACTTAGGCATTTGGAAGTTATTAACTTTAGGAAATGATACGAGAGGACCTAAACACTTAGACTCTTCAGGTCTTCAGGCTTAATTAGCCTGGGTGTCCACTCGAATGTGGATTTAGTCTCGAGTCCTCGCCAATTAAAAATTTATTTTAATTTGGTAAATAATTTGGGATGATAAGTATGCGACTTATCAACCCGCCCTCTGATTCGGGGAGACTTTAAGCCTAAGCATCTACACACATTACTTTGCACTGACTCACTTTCCGACGATTTTTAAGGAAATTGGGTAGCTAATGGACCGACTTAGGTGGTATGGTTAGCAAGTGATGAGAGCCTCATCATGAGCCATAACTAGCTCATTTTGACCCAATAAAGAAGATAAAAGCTCCTACATAACCTAGAAGAAGGCCTAACCGAAGGAATAAGTGCTCTGAGAAGAAAACATGAAATAAAGGTTAAAACTGTAATTTTACCATTGCAGTACGTAAACGAGATTTCTCAGAGGCAAAACAGAGGTCAAATGGTATAAATGAGATAAAAAGTGGGTTGAGTCAATCAGAAATGGGTTCATGTGCAATCTAAGAACTAAATGACACTTGGTAACCCTAAAACAGATCCTCTTAAATTAACAAGGTTCCGGTCAGAACAAAAAGCAAGTAAACCCTCTATAAATCATGTAAAAACATACTCTAGGGTTTAGAACACTTAATTTGGCCTTTGGAACCTAGTTTGACCTAGATTAGGGTCCTAGCTCTTCAATTAACCTAATTTGGGTTTTTACGCAAAATGTCCAGTCAAACAAGGTCAAAACTGAAATCTAACTTCGCCATTGGATTCCTTAGGTCCAAATTAGGTTTTTACCAAAATTTGGACCTAAGGAGGGGTCATCTTGACCTACTTTGCAATTTAGTACACCCAAATCACAAATTGGTCCCTATCTTTTGAATACCGTTGCAGAGAACCCCCTAGGTTCTTCGCCTCCTTTGCAAACCGGTCCTGCCGCCATTGCTAGGGCAGAACCGAGCTCCGACGAGGTTCGGAGAGGGATTGCTCTCTAATCCCTCAGAGATTCCCTCCCAGAAATGGAAGGAGGATTCTCTGAGGAATTCCCTTCCTTATAAAGTCAATTACAATTGCTGGTGTGAACCCAATCTCTCGTGCGAACGCACGGGAGATTTGGGTATCCTAACTCCTTTCCATCTCCGGCGACCAACTTCAGGCAATTACGTGCCCTTCACGCCCTGCACACCCAGTCCAGCGCCTATATAAGAACCCACAACTCCGGCCGAACAGGCTAAGCTTGATTTTGACGGAGATCCCTTCCAAATTCCTCCCTCTCCCATCTCCGGCCAAACGACCCACAAGCTCCGGCGACCTCCTTCCCTCCTTCCCGTCGCTCTGCTGCCATACCAGCAGCAGAGTCCTCTCCGCCGCTATCTCCCGCGTCGCGCTGTACCCCGCGCACGCACTTCTGACCTCGTCTTCGTCGCCGCTTCCTCCCTCAGGGTCTTTCTTCCCCGACGACGGCAGTTACGAGCCGTCTTCTCCGCCGCCTCCCTTCCCTCCAGACAACCCCAGATACGTTCTCCATCCTCTCCTCTCTCTTTTCCCCCAACTATTTTACTTGATTACCCCTCGACAGTACCTAACCGCCTTCATCTTCCTCGCCTCCGACCGCACTCCGGCGAGCCGCCCACACCACTCCGCCACTCCACACGGCTCGCCAATCACCTCGTGAGCTCCGCCTCACCACCAGGAACTCGCTCCACCCCACAACTGCCACTCCAGACCTCCATAACTACCCCCCGAACAACCCACCATCTCCGGCCACAGGTTGACCTAGGCGCGCACGCCTAGGCCGATCGACAACCTGTAGCATCACCCACCGCCTTCGCCGTGTTGCGGCGAAGGTTTCCAGCTATTCTGATTGGGCCAATAGGCCGTTCTGTGGAATCTCAGGTGAACGCCCCGGCCGCCATTAACAGCCGAGGCAGCAGGAAGCTTGGAGCAGCAGCAGGCGTCAGGCTTCCCAGGCGGCAGGTGCAGCTGGCTCTCGCAAGTGTCGCGAAGTGACTGAGTTCAGCAGGGAGCACCAGCAGGGCCTTCAGCGTGGGCAATTGCACACGAGAGTCTGCGGGCGCGCGCAAAGGAAGGGCGGAATGTTTAGTCCCACATCGTGGAATCTCAAGGCACAGGTATGGTATAAAGAGTTTTTGTGATATAGCTTTACTGCCTCGAAAGCACAGGGGTGAGGTCCCTCACTGACCCCACCCGCCTCGTCTGCGGCCTGACCACGCGGACTTGGCGGATCCGACCCGACCTAGACCTACGCACTCCTCGTGCATCACACCACCTTCAGGTGCGCCTGGTCCCGGGTACGATCCGACCCGATTAATGCTTGTGGCTCTGGGAGAGCGGCTCTGAGTGAATTGCTTGAGAGAGAGAGACGTGCGGGTAGCGGGAGAAGGGTTAGGTTTTGCTCCTGTTCGCAGGAGGACTTGGCCGCTGCAGAAGAAGGAAAAGCAAGCCAAAGAAGAAGACAGAAGAAGAAGAAAGAAGCCTTCGCAGGAGAAGGAAAATAGAAAGATTAGAAGTCTTCGCAGAGAAGAAGAAGAAGGACAAAGGGCAGATTGCAAAGAGATCGGAACGGCAAAGCAGAAGGAAAGATACAAAAGCAGAAAGGAGAAGAAGGAAGAAAGGAAGAAAGATCACATTTAAGACGTCTGATACATAAATCAGACGTCTAATTCTACTTTTTCTAAAAACTCTTTGAATCAATTATATTTGCATGTAACAGTTGTATTCTTGGGTTTTCCAAAGTACTGAGATTGCTCCCTGTGTTCGACCTCGGATACTCCGGTTTTCGAGTAATAAAAATCTTTATTTGTTTTGAACGCTTTCGCGGCTATACTACAACACGATATTATCTTTTAACAAACCGCACAAAAGCGTGACGAACATTTTGGCGCCGTTGCCGGGGAGCAACGGGCACTTTTAAAACTTTTGAGTACAACTTTTCTATCTAATATCCGACTTGACTTCTCTCTTTTGCTGTGTTCATTTAGGGAAAGCAAAACAAAAAGGAAAGAATAGCAACTGCACAACAGACTCTCCAAGGAACAGGTAATCTCCATAAGTCCTCTCTCTTAACCCTCTCACAATCTAAAAAAAAGGAGGGAAATCAACTTAGGGCTACCTGTCTCATATTTAGTAACTCATCAAGTTGCCTGATTTTCATTTCAACATATTTTTATCTGTTCATCCAACTAAGGCAACTAGGGCTAAAACTTTCTTGATTGAGCCCTAGGTGCTAATTTCTACGGCAACTAAATTGGACCCACTAGAGCCAAGTTAGGGATTGCAAAGCTAGGGTTTTTAGAGACACATCTTCTCTAAAACAAAGAAACAAACTTTCCAAAAAGAGGTGTGCCTAAACCGTGTTTGAAAAGATTTATACAAGAGGAACCCTAAGCAAATCAGGCTGATAATCCGTTTGAACCATAAAAGGAAGGACCTAAAAGCTCTCAAAGGAACAAGAGGTGAAGTTGATCCCTCGGGTCAACCAACCTTAATATTAGGTCACTTTTGCACTCAAAATACTTAAAAGTTCAAGTGGAACATTAAGCACCTTGATCTTAAAATAAAAAAAAAAGGTAGACTTAAGAGGTCAAGATCCCCATTCTGGTTTACCTGGAACCGCAGTGACAAGAGAGGTCGGGTGGGGGAAACCCTATAACCCATGGGGACGCTCTACCATGTAGGGGTCTTTGTGGGACTCTCCCTCTCTGGCTGCCCAGGTATTTCTCAGGTGGACAATCTTCTGATCCAGGGGTCCATCTGCCCCGAACCTCTATAGTCACCCAACAATTCTTGGGTGTCTTGATTGGGTCCAGCACCTTCTAATCTCATCACATCTTTCGGTGCATGTTCGGTAGGAGGTCCTTAAGACCACCTTTAAGACCTCCCTTAGAAATTCATTCTCGTCGAGGCCAAGCCTCGACGCCCTTGTTTGTGCAGCAACCACGCCACATAAATCTTTCATCTGACTCAGACCCTGATTCCCCTTCTTCTCCCATCATGGCACAACCCATTGAAGAGGAGAATAACCTTGAACACCAACTTCAACGCTTGAACGATCTCTTTCAGAACTTTGTAAACCCACCGCAGTGACCTATGATGCGATATCACTATAATCCTGCTGCGGTGGCAATCGAACCCCGAGTACGAATCCCAATTGGAGGACCCGATTCTGATCTGAAGCCCAATATGATTCATGCCATACCGAAGTTCCATGGGCTTAACTCGGAGGATCCATTCCAACACATTAAACAACTCAAGCATTTGGCCCAGACCTTCGGGTCAGATGTACAAAACCGGGATATCCTACTCATGAAAATGTTTTCGTTCTCCCTCTTGGACAAGGCTGCACAATGGTATCAGACTCAGACCCGCCCGATCAACACTTGGGAGGAATTACAGTCCGAATTTTTGAAAAAATTCTTCCCTGTTGGCCGGACAAATGCCTTGCGCCACCAGATCACTCATTTCACTCAACAACCGGGAGAACCTCTTCATGAAGCTTGGGATCGATTCCTAGATCTCATGCGAAAGTGCCCCCATCACGGAGTTCCTAAGTGGGAACAAGTCCAGTCTTTTTACCAGGGACTCCGTGAGGATATTCGTCTATTCGTCAATGCAACATGTGGAGGAAACATCATGGGCCAACACGAGGACACGGTATGGGAGATTCTCGAAAACATGTGCGAGAACTCCATAAAAAATGACTCCTTGGGCTTATTCGACAGGACGAATGCCCGCGCATCGACAAATCTAAGAGGGACACATGAGACGCAGGACCTGTCCACTTCTGTCGACCTGGAACTGATGGCCAGTCGGTTGGACAAGGTCTCTATCATAGAAAAGAAGGTGGACGAGCTAACTCGACATTTGCAGCAAGCCACCTCTACACAAAATTCTTTTACACGACCTCCTCTGGCAAGGGAAACAGTGCAAAACATCTATCACCAACCTGCCAAGGGGATGGACCCATATCCACCTCCGTCTACCTCTCAGACCGGAGTGACCTCTGATCCCTTCTATTCGAGTTGGGGGAACTCTGAACCCTCGTATTCTAACTTTCCTGAGGTTCCTCAGAACTGCAAGGACCTCAACGCCATCCAGAATGACCCATACTCCAATACCTACAACCCTGGATGGCGAAATCATCCTAACTTTCAGTGGGCAGGAAATTCTCAAAAACCACCACATCAACCCCGCCCACAAGCTCCTCGTCCATATCAGCCGCCTCAGCCTCGGCCCAATCCCACCTACCAATCCGGGCAAAATCAGGATCAACTGACTCTTATCCTTCAAACACTGGCTGACATTCAAAAGACGAATTCGGCAATGCAAAAACAGCACAAGGACGAGATCATAGAGGTTCGCAACCAACTGGCCAGATGGCAAATTCCCGCCAACCTGGCACCCTTCCTTCGCAACCTCTGCCCAACCCAAATAACATGCTGACCCAGAGGCGCGTTATGAATCCAAATCCAGGCCACGCACATTTGATTTATCAGGCCCCTGCTACTCCATCACCAGACGGGATGGAGGCGTCAACATCTTATGCAGGATTGCAGCAGCAGCCACCCCTCCTACCTAACCCAAACCAAAGTCAGGCCGGATTAAACTCTGTAACAACACGCAGTGGTAAAACAACACAAGACCCACACTATCCGAACCACTCCAAGCCTGATAATCGCCAAGACCCTAGGGTAGTCATCCAAGATACTACTGTCCCAGATCAAGAACCTGGACCTATCCTAGAGGAACCAGCTAGGATCCCATTTCCTGAGGCCTTGACCAAAGGAAAAAGGACAACCAAACCTGTGGCTCCTGAGGAGGATCTGGTCAAGCTCTTTGAACAGGTCCAGATAAACATCCCGTTGATGGATGCAATCCGCCACATACCGGCTTACGCAAGGTTCTTGAAAGACATATGTACACCTAAACGTAAGCTGCGAACCAAGGATGGGAACCCAATCGTACTATCAGAGCAAGCCAGCTCTGTCATCTTGAGCAAACTCCCACCTAAGGCTAAAGACCCAGGAACTCCCTTGATTTCTTGTAAAATTGGTGAAACCCAACTTGATAGAGCCCTACTAGACCTAGGTGCCTCCATAAATTTAATACCTACATCCCTCCTTGACCACCTTGAAGAATCTGAACTTAAACCCACTGAGGTGACATTGCAATTAGCCGATCGATCCATCAAGTCACCCAAAGGAATACTCGAGGATGTCATTGTTAGGGTACGAGATTTTTATTTCCCAGTGGACTTCATAGTACTGGACATGGATGCACCTAAGAACCCAAGGGACACCCTAATCATATTAGGGAGACCTTTTTTGGCCACTGCTAGGGCCAATATAAACTGCGAAGAGGGCCAGATAGAATTAAAATTTGGGAATCAAAATCTAAAGATAGACATTTTCAAGGCCCATCAAGGGATTAATTGCGGGGTGATAGAGGAAATTTGTGATGTCGAAGCCGTGGTTGATGAACTGCATATAGAGGACAACCTGATTATTCCTGATCAACCACTAGAGGAGCAAAAACCGCTAACAAAGGAGTGCGGACATGATCTAGACACACCTATGACTCCTACCATTGCTCCCGATACAAACCCCGAACCACCCGCTGCTGCTGACAATCCTGTCACGGAACTCAAGCCCCTTCCTGAACATCTAAAATACGTCTTTTTGGATTCAAATCAGACGTTTCCTGTGATTATCAATTCTCGACTCACACCTGACCAGGAACTCCGTTTGATTTCTATTCTCCAACAACATCGTAGAGCCATTGGATGGACTCTAGATGATTTAACTGGTATAAGCCCTTCATACTACACACATCGAATCTACACGGAAGAAGGCTCACGACCTTCAAGAGAAATGCAAAGGCGCCTAAACCCTAACCTACGGGAGGTCGTGAAAAAGGAGATCATTAAGTGGTTAGATGCAGGGATCATCTACCCGATCTCCGACAGTCGTTGGGTGAGTCCAACACAAGTGGTACCTAAGAAGGCAGGACTTACCATCATCACGACTGAAACCAGGGAAGTCATTCCTACCCGAATAGCTAATTCGTGGAGAGTCTGCATTGATTACAGAAGACTAAATTCCTCCACGAAGAAGGATCATTTCCCACTACCATTTATTGATCAGATCCTCAAGAAACTAGCGGGAAATAAATTCTTCTGCTTTCTTGACGGGTACTCTGGTTACAATCAGGTGGCAATCCATCCAGAGGACCAAGAAAAGACCACATTCACCTGCCCCTTCGGGACGTACGCGTTCCGAAGGATGCCGTTCGGTCTCTACAATGCACCTGCAACTTTTCAGCGGTGCATGCTTGCCATATTCTCAGATATGGTAGGTGATTATCTGGAAGTCTTCATGGATGACTTTTCAGTTTTTGGACAATCATTTGACGATTGCCTCCAACACTTGGTCCATATACTCAGGCGGTGCATCGAGGTGAATTTGGTTCTTTCCTGGGAAAAGAGCCATTTCATGGTGCCTGAGGGAATTATCCTGGGACATTTAATCTCAGAGAAAGGCATCCAAGTGGATCGAGCTAAGGTTAACCTGATTTCCAAGCTCCCTATGCCTAGCTCGATTAAGGACATCTGATCTTTTTTGGGGCACGTTGGTTTCTACCGTCGATTCATCCCTGATTTCTCCAAGATCGCACGCCCCCTGACTGATAAACACCAGTTTATCATCATTTTTATGCTTTAAAACTAACCTAGCTCTTAGGATTTTACTCTGCAAACGGGTTTTTGGGCTGCATTTAGGCATAAATTAGGATAGGCATGCATTGCATTTTTTATTATTGTTTTAATGTGTTTTTGTGAGTGTTAGGGATGTACAGATTCACAGATCCCTAAAACCCTAGCACTCAAGAAGGCAATTGGTGAAGGAGAAGCCCAGACTAGTTGGAACCCAGCTTGATCCAGCTCACCATAGCTGGAACCTAGCTTACTTGAACTAGGGTTAGCTCATCCCAGCTCCATTCAGCTAATCTCAGCTGGATGGCAGCTCAAGAGAGTTCACCTTAGCTCACCCTAGCTCAAGTCAGCTCAGATCCAGCTCAACTTAGCTGAGTCTAGCTCACCTCAGCTCCCACTAGTTCACAGGGAGCTCTAGCTAGCTCAGCTGAGTTGACAGGAGTTCACCCCAGCTCAGATCCAGCTACATCCAGCTCCCCTCAACTCCAGCCAGCTGAAGAAGAATTCATCTCAGCTCAGGAAGCTCAAGTCCAGCTCTCGGGGATTCAGCTTAGCTCATCTCAGTTGAGCTAAGCTACCTTAGCTGCCTCAACCAGCTTGATTCTCCCCGATAGCACCAGACCTAGCTCACCTTAGCTCATTTTGGTAGAAGCTAGCTCACTTTAGCTTGGCTTAGCAACTAGCAAAGAACTAGCAAGCTAAGCCAGCTAGAGTAGCCCCATGCCAGCCTCTTCAGCAGCAGCCAGCTCCAGCTCCAGCTCCAGACTTCTTCTCCTCAGCTCCCTCCTCCAAACCCTAGCTCCAACACCTTCTCCTCTACTCCTCCATTAGCTAAGCTATCTTAGCTTAGCTTAGCTTAGCTTAACTTAGCTATGCTCCAACTTCCTTGGCTTGTACTACCCAAAAACCCACCTACCAAGTCTACCCAACTAGCTCCACCTAAGCTCCACATAAGCTAACCTACTTGGCACCAACCTAACCTACCCACCACCTCCAAAAGACACCTAAAATTGGCACCAAAAACTACCCATAACCACCCCTTAATGGCGCCACTTTTCCCTCCAAAATCCCCCCCTCATCTCCACCACACAATCCTCCTTGAATCCATCTCCACCATCCACCTAACCCTCCTTCTAGAAGACCCCATGTTGGTGCCAACATGGGGGTGTCTCTCCACCACCAAAAGACACCAACACCACCATAACCACCCCCTTTAACACCCCTTGGGGTGGCGCCAACTAACCCTAGCCATAGGATCACCAACCACCCTCATCCTTCCATCCTAGCCCTCCATTTCAAGGGGTACCTTAACCCCCCATTCTACCCTATAAAAAGACCACTACCCACCACCATTCAAGCCATCCTTGGCTAGCCATTTCACTCTCATATTCCACCAAGAATCCCACGTCCAAGAGAGAAGAAGAAGAAGAAGATTAAGGGGATATTCTGTCCCCTTGGTGCCTTCCCCTCTTCCCTTCTCTCTTGGGTCACGCCAGCCAAAGGAGAAGCCAGGCAAGGAAGATCTTGGAGGAGATCTTGAAGGTGGTCACGCCACCTTGGAGGAGTTTTAAGGGTGGTGCACGCCCACCCCTTTGGAGAGAGCATTAAAGGTGGTAGCTTCCACCTTGGAGGAGCTCTCAAGGAAGGAGAAGAAGGAGGCCCTCTTTTCAAGCCAAGGAGCAGCTAGGCTTGGAGCAAGAAGACAACCTTCTTCACCATTGTTACAAGAGGATTTGTGTTTCTTTTCTTGCTTTTAATTTGTTCAATTCTAGTAGAAGCTTTCCTCTACTTGTCCTTGAAAAGAACACTCATTCTACTCAATCAAAAATTGCCTTCTTTTAAGCTTTTTATTGCAGTTGTTTGTTTTGGTTCTAGCACTTATTTCACCTCTTCTTCCTAATTACCCTAGGCCTACACTTGCCTAGAGTGAGCTTAGGAAGAAGATATTTCTATCTTTTAGATTTTTAATCATTTGTAGGTGTTAGTTCTTTTCGCTACAATCTGCCGTTTGCCCTCGTCTTTTCAAAATACAAAAAAAATTACATATTGAAAAATATTAAAAAGAAAGTTGAGATTGTATTCCAAGCAAGAGAATCATTATTGTAATTTTTGCCTCCTTGGACGACCCTAGATACTCCCCTATCTAGGATATAAATTTTAAAAGCGAAAGCAGATTCGCGTGTTACAACGACGTTAAAAAACTGCTTTTACAAATCACGCGTATTTCGCTATCACTGACCAATCTTCTCTCCAAGGATGTACCTTTCAAAATTTCCAAGGAATGCACTCAAGCATTTGAAATCCTACGTGACCGAGTCACCCAAGCCCCAATCCTACAGTCCCCTGATTGGTCTCAACCCTTTGAGATCATGTGCGATGCATCTGACTTTGCTGTAGGAGCGGTTTTGGGGCAGAAAATTGATGGGATACCTGTGGTCATTTACTACGCCAGCAAAACACTGGATGAGGCTCAGCGTAACTATACAGTTACTGAGAAAGAGCTGCTGGCCGTAGTATTTGCCCTGGAAAAATTCAGATCATACCTTCTGGGTTCCCGTATTATCGTATACTCGGATCACACAGCTGTAAGGCATCTCCTTGCCAAGAAGGACGCGAAACCTCGACTAATCCGTTGGATCTTGCTATTGCAAGAATTTGACCTCGAGATTCGCGACAAGGCGGGAAAGCACAATGTGGTAGCTGATCACTTGTCCCGCCTTCCTTCTGAAATTATTGATCCTTCCGGACCTATTACAGAACATTTCCCTGATGAGCACCTCCTGACTATCAGTACAAGTCTTCCATGGTTCGCCGATATTGTTAATTACCTGGCATCACATCAGATTCCGCCCGATTGGTCGAAGGCCAAAAAGGACAAATTGCGTTCCGATGCCAAGTATTACCTATGGGAAGACCCGTATCTTTTCCGCATTGGTGCTGATCAGATAATCCGACGGTGCGTCACGGAAGTGGAAATCAAAGACATACTCTCATTCTGCCATGACCAGGCATGCGGTGGACATTTTTCTGGACATAAAACCGCATCGAAAGTCCTCCAGTGTGGCTTCTACTGGCCCACAATTTTCAAGGATGCATACGAACACTGTAAGGCATGTTCCCGTTGCCAGACTCTGGGCAACATGAGCTATAGAGACATGATGCCTCTACAGCCGATCTTGGTATGCGAAATTTTTGATATTTGGGGGATTGATTTCATGGGACCCTTTCCGAACTCGGATGGCTTCGAATACATCTTACTCGCAGTTGACTATGTGTCCAAGTGGATAGAAGCCATTCCGACCCGAACCAACAATCATAAAGTCATTATAAAATTCCTCCATCAAAACATTTTCTCAAGGTTCGGGATTCCGCGTGCTATAATTTCCGACGGAGGGACCCATTTTACGAACGCTCAGTTCAGGTCACTGATGACCAAATACGGGGTGTCACACCGAATCTCTACTCCTTACCACCCTGAAACTAGTGGTCTAGCTGAGCTATCTAACCGAGAGATCAAGAAGATCCTTCAGGTTACTGTTCGACCTGATAGAAAAGATTGGTCTTCTCAGCTTCCGGAAGCATTGTGGGCCTATAGGACCGCCCACAAGACCCAATTAGGAATGTCTCCCTTCAGACTAGTGTACGGGAAGGCATGTCACCTCCCCGTCGAATTGGAGCATAAAGCCTATTGGGCAGTACGGACCTGTAATCTCGACCTTTCTAAGGCTGGAACCCACAGAAGATTTCAAATGAGCGAGATCGATGAATTACGCCACGACGCGTATGAGAACTCGCGAATTTACAAAGAACGGGTTAAAGCTTTTCACGACAAACACATTTCTAGAAAGGTCTTTCATCCTGGTCAAAAAGTTTTACTCTTTGATGCTCGACTCAAATTATTCCCAGGAAAGCTAAGATCCAAGTGGGTCGGACCCTACCTAGTCCGCCAAATCTTCGGAAATGGAGCTATTGAAATCAGCCCACTCAGCCACGATTCTGAACCCTTTGTCGTGAACGGGCAGAGACTCAAGCCGTTCATTGACATGACCGATATAGATTTGACTGAGTCATCCTTTACCCTCCATTCCTCTTGAGCTCATTGCGCCCAGCCGATGGCGTAAAACTCAGCGCTTAACGGGAGGCAACCCGTCATTCTTTGAAAACCTGAAACCGTTTCTGACATCTCTATGCGGAACTCATATTGCACTTTAGGGTTCATCCATTAGAACAGCCGACTTCACCTCAGGTATACCTACCCGAGATTAGAAATCGTTCGCAACAAGTCGCTTCGACCCATTCACTCACCACACACCTGTCCTAATACATGAACTAAGCTGAATTCGAACCCACCTAATTTACAATGGGGACATTGCAAATCTTAGGCATGGGGGGGTATGAAAGTGCAAAATGTCAGAAAATTCATATCAAGAAAGGGTTTCACATAAAAAAAAAAAAGACTTGATAGAGGGGAGGAACAATTCAAGGTCATACAAATGAGAGGAGGAAAAGAAGAAAAAATGACAAAAAGGAGCACAAAATGAAAAGAAATAGTCATTAGTAAAAGATTAAGGGGTTAACTGAAGTTCTAGACCGAATCAAGAAAAAGAAAAGAAAAGTGCCACGGAGATATAACAAGAGATTAGCGGGAACGCTGGTCTTAGGCTTTTTGGGCTAGTACCTTTAGCTTAAAAATTCACGTATCCATTAAAATCTGGATAATCCTCAAGAGGTTGAGGAAAATGCGAAGCTTAAGTATTAGGTCTAAGGCTTAGGAAGTATTCGGCCTCGTTAACTGACCTCCAGTTTGCGGGATTCGGTAACCTAAGCACCTAAATTCACACACAGTCTGGTTCAGTGCGCATAAACATCCAAAACACGCGAAAAGCGTTTAATGTTCTGAAAAAGTCACCTAGATTAGGAGCGGTCAATCAGCACAAGTTGATTTGGACGAGTTCCCAGCGCGGAGAGGCGGGAAATTCCCCTCAAAGATGCGTAACAACATATCATCTCCTCGGTGCTTGTCTCTTAGGATATTTAAATATCCTACTGGGGGCATGTAAGCACTCTGCTGGTTCAGATACCATGGGTGGCATTATCATGAAATGTCAATCGCCAGGGTCTGAATTCGGCCACGGAACGCCATGGGCGGGATTATCTTGAAATCTCGAAAGCCAGGGTTCCGGGGGTTGCCATGGGCGGGATTATCTCGAAATCTCGAAAGCCAGGGACCCTTGAGGATTGATGATGGGGACGAGGAATCCGATACAGACCATGTTGAGAAGCTAATCCGAAGCTAGAAATAAAAAGAAAAGAGAGAGAAAAGCTCTCCAAACAAATAAATCCTCTATCTCTCTCTTACAAAAAACGCACTGCAAACTGAGCTTAGGCTAAAAATATCTCAAGCACGGGTGCTTTAACCGCGGAGTCCAACAAACCTTAGGTTAGTTTCTGTGGGCCGTAGAAACCTTTGCAGAAGACTGAGGCTAAAGCGGAACAGGTCCGGATTTTGGTTGGTACTTGAGTACCTCTAGGCCTATTGTCGGCATTCCCACCTAATCACAAAAGGAAAGGAGAAGCACTTATCATTGTTGACAGACACTCAGGGTCTAGAATGGAAGTTAAAACTTTGAAATTTTGCTAAGGGACTAGCAAAAGCTAGGCATGGGGGTATGATGAGAGCCTCATCATGAGCCATAACTAGCTCATTTTGACCCAATAAAGAAGATAAAAGCTCCTACATAACCTAGAAGAAGGCCTAACCGAAGGAACAAGTGCTCTGAGAAGAAAACATGAAATAAAGGTTAAAACTGTAATTTTACCATTGCAGTACGTAAACGGGATTTCTCAGAGGCAAAACAGAGGTCAAATGGTATAAATGAGATAAAAAGTGGGTTGAGTCAATCAGAAATGGGTTCATGTGCAATCTAAGAACTAAATGACACTTGGTAACCCTAAAACAGACCCTCTTAAATTAACAAGGTTTCGGTCAGAACAAAAAGCAAGTAAACCCTCTATAAATCATGGAAAAACATACTCTAGGGTTTAGAACACTTAATTTGGCCTTTGGAACCTAGTTTGACCTAGATTAGGGTCCTAGCTCTTCAATTAACCTAATTTGGATTTTTACGCAAAATGTCCAGTCAAACGAGGTCAAACCTGAAATCTAACTTCTCCATTGGATTCCTTAGGTCCAAATTAGGTTTGTACCAAAATTTGGACCTAAGGAGGGGTCATCTTGACCTACTTTGCAATTTAGTACACCCAAATCACAAATTGGTCCCTATCTTTTGAATACCGTTGCAGAGAACCCCCTAGGTTCTTCGCCTCCTTTGCAAACCGGTCCTGCCGCCATTGCTAGGGCAGAACTGAGCTCCGGCGAGGTTCGGAGAGGGATTGCTCTCTAATCCCTCAGAGATTCCCTCCCAGAAATGGAAGGAGGATTCTCTGAGGAATTCCCTTCCTTATAAAGTCAATTACAATTGCTGGTGTGAACCCAATCTCTTGTGCGAACGCACGAGAGATTTGGGTATCCTAACTCCTTTCCATCTCCGGCGACCAACTTCAGGCAATTACGTGCCCTTCACGCCCTGCACACCCAGTCCAGTGCTTATATAAGAACCCACAACTCCGGCCGAACAGGCTAAGCTTGATTTTGACGAAGATCCCTTCCAAATTCCTCCCTCTCCCATCTCCGGCCAAACGACCCACAAGCTCCGGCGACCTCCTTCCCTCCTTCTCGTCGCTCTGCTGCCAAAACAGCAGCAGAGTCCTCTCCACTGCTATCTCCTGCGTCGCGCTGTACCCCGCGCACGCACTTCTGACCTCGTCTTCGTCGCCGCTTCCTCCCTCAGGGTCTTTCTTCCCCGACGACGGCAGTTACGAGCCGTCTTCTCCGCCGCCTCCCTTCCCTCCAGACAACCCCAGATACATTCTCCATCCTCTCCTCTCTCTTTTCCCCCAACTATTTTACTTGATTACCCCTCGACAGTACCTAACCGCGTTCATCTTCCTCGCCTCCGACTGCACTCCGGCGAGCCGCCCACACCACTCCGCCACTCCACACGGCTCGCCAATCACCTCGTGAGCTCCGCCTCACCACCAGGAACTCGCTCCACCCCACAACTGCCACTGCAGACCTCCATAACTACCCCCCGAACAACCCACCATCTCCGACCACAGGTTGACCTAGGCGCGCACGCCTAGGCCGACCGACAACCTGCAGCATCACCCACCGCCTTCGCCGTGCTACGGCGAAGGTTTCCAGCTATTCTGATTGGGCCAATAGGCCGTTCTGTGGAATCTCAGGTGAACGCCCCAGCCGCCATTAACAGCCGAAGCAGCAGGAAGCTTGGAGCAGCAGCAGGCGTCAGGCTTCCCAGGCGGCAGGTGCAGCTGGCTCTCGCAAGTGTCGCGAAGTGACTGAGTTCAGCAGGGAGACTAGCAGGGCCTTCAGCGTGGCAATTGCACACGAGAGTCTGCGGGCGCGCGCAAAGGAAGGGCGGAATGTTTAGTCCCACATCGTGGAATCTCAAGGCACAGGTATGGTATAAAGAGTTTTTGTGATATAGCTTTACTGCCTCGAAAGCACAGGGGTGAGGTCCCTCACTGACCCCACCCGCCTCGTCCGCGGCCTGACCACGCGGACTTGGCGGATCCGACCCGACCTAGACCTACGCACTCCTCGCGCATCACACCACCTTCAGGTGCGCCTGGTCCCGGGTACGATCCGACCCGATTAATGCTTGTGGCTCTGGGAGAGCGGCTCTGAGTGAATTGCTTGAGAGAGAGAGACGTGCGGGTAGCGGGAGAAGGGTTAGGTTTTGCTCCTGTTCGCAGGAGAAGGACTTGGCCGCTGCAGAAGAAGGAAAAGCAAGCCAAAGAAGAAGACAGAAGAAGAAGAAAGAAGCCTTCACAGGAGAAGGAAAACAAAAAGATTAGAAGTCTTCGCAGAGAAGAAGAAGGACAAAGGGCAGATTGCAAAGAGATCGGAACGGCAAAGCAGAAGGAAAGATACAAAAGCAGAAAGGAGAAGAAGGAAGAAAGGAAGAAAGATCACATTTAAGACGTCTGATACATAAATCAGACGTCTAATTCTACTTTTTCTAAAAACTCTTTGAATCAATTATATTTGCATGTAACAGTTGTATTCTTGGGTTTTCCAAAGTACTGAGATTGCTCCCTGTGTTCGACCTCTGATACTCCGATTTTCGAGTAATAAAAATCTTTATTTGTTTTGAACGCTTTCGCGGCTATACTACAACACGATATTATCTTTTAACAAACCGCACAAAAGCGTGACGAACAGCAAGTTATTGGTGGTAACAGCTCATCAGCCGGTTGTCCAGAGCCCAGCCACAAGACCATTTTTATTGTATTACCTTTAGGTAAATCTTAGATCAGGGAAGCCACCTACTTAAAAAAAGAAAAAAGAAAAAAGAGAAAAAGGAGAAAATAAAAAATAAATAAATAAAACCACACTTCACCGTACAAGTATGGTTGGTAAGTTATCGGTGGTAACAGCTCATCTGCCAGTTGTCCAGAACCCAACTCATAAAAAAATAAATGCACAATAATTCCCAAAACACTTAGGGAAGAAGCAGGAAAGTAGAATAAATCGGGGATATATATACTGGGTTCGCCCTTGTGTTGACCCCATAAATAAAAGAAGTAGGGAGAAAGCTACCGATTGTAAAGATAAACTTTTAGGCAAGGTCACCTAGGGTCGTAGAAACCCGAAGTCCGTCTTAACGACCATTTTGTGAGTCTATCACTTTTTCACAAAGATGCTTAGTACTTAGAGTCCTTGTCGAGTCTTGGGCGAGTCGGGTAACCATAAAAAGTTATCCCGGAACTCTCAAACTCCAAAAGTACAAAAAAAATTAGAAAAGAAGAAAATATATATATTCCCTTCTCAAATAAGGCGAGAACTTGGCAGTCTGCATTTTGGTAGACACCCGGGTACTGTTGAGTTTTCGTAGTTTAGGACCTTAGTTGAAATTTTATATTGTTAATAAACGACTTAGGCCTAAGTGATATAATACTAATTCTACTGTTATACATAGCATCTAGGTTAATTTTGGTATGGACTAGCAAAAAGTAAGCATGAGGGTATGATAAATACGTATAAATTCATCGTAAAATGCTTATTTGTGATAGTTCCTAGGCTTAGCTCTACATGTCATGATATAAATATTGCATAGCATGCATCATTCTACATTTAGAGTAGTTGTTTATATTTTAGGTTAATTAGGTCCTTTTTATGGTCAGGAGAAAAGAGGATTTATTTCAGGGCCTCGGATGGATGATCAGACCAAACGGATCTGATCGGGACGACGATCGGAGACTAACGTCTTTGAAATCATCTAGATCGGAGTCCCGTAGCATCACATTAAGCCTGAGGAAGATCAGCGGCCAGGGGGGCAATGAGACATCCATACGGGTTTCGGATGGAAAATCCGACCATACAGATGGATCCGGAGTAACAATCACAGTTCGACATCGTGGGAATCATCTTGATCTGATCACCGTAGCACCCTCTACAAGAAGAAGAAGATGGACGGCCCAGATGGCACCACGTGGTGCCATCCAGATTGCCCAACACCGGTCAGCAGCATCGCCCAACTCCTTCATATGCGCCCTTCAATTCTAGTGGTTGGATCAAGATCCAACGGCTTGGAAGCGAACGCACTAAGCCGCTCCACACGACACAAGGGAAGGATTGTTGTAATGGTCGGAGCATTGGTTTGCAAAGGACGAGCGCAGGTTTGAATCCATGCAGCCCCCCCAATTTCCAATTTGGCCGGCCGCTCAGCAGCAACAACGCAGCTGCACAGCGTACAGCAGCAGCGCAGCGTACACGCACACGCATGCCAGCGCGCGCGCAACACGGGTACACGAAGCATGCAACGCCAGCAGAGTGCACGCCAGCAGGGAGGTGCGCGGATCTTCAGCAACATTTATGAGGGCCTTTAGCGACACTTACAGCTGTCACTAAAGGCCCGCGCATGCCAGCAAGAGGAATTGAAGGGCGGATCTTCAGCGACAACTGCAGCGACGTTTGTGGATGTCACTAAAGGCTCGTGCGCACTAGCAAGAACAATTGAAGGGTGGATCTTCAGCAACAGCTACGGTGACGTTTGTGATTGTCAGTAAAGACCTAGATACGATTTTTACCTCTCCTCCTCCACTATAAAAGGACCTACACCACCTCCCTTCCAAGCCATCTCTACCTACTCTACTCCTACCTACTCCCAAGCTCTAGCAAGCCTACCAACGCTCCATTAGAGCTTGTTCTCAAACTCCCAAGGTGCCTATTAGTGTAGCGAACCTCTGCCTCACCAAATACTCCTCCAACTTCCCATCTCCCTTCATAGGTCACCTTGGAGTCGTCCTCCTACCTCCATTCCAGTAGCAGATCAACTCCATCTTCTCACCTCCATTCCGGAGCTACGTTGAAGCTTTCCTCAACCCAACATCCTCCAGCATCTCACCTCCGTCATCCTGCTCCTCACCTCCTTCTTCCGAGCTTCTGCCAGGCACCATCGTCTTGCCGAACAGTCGATTCGGGTGATTTCCTCTCACCCCCCTCTCTTTTTATGCTTTCATAGTTCATTGTAATCGACATTGGATTGACATATATATCATATTTGTTTCATCTCTATCTTGTGATACATTTGCTTGTTTTCTTTTATTTCAAAAATACAAAAAAATATCAAAACCCTAAAATACCAAAAGGAAACAAATCGAAACATAGTTTTCAAGTAAAGTAAACATTGCCTCCCTGTGTTCGAATCAAGACTCCCTTGGATTTTTGGTATAAATTTTATCTGATCGACGTGTTTTGCAACTACGACGATGGGTTACTTGTAACCTCAATTTCTAACACGTGAAACTCGTCCGACCAGTAGACCAGCACTGGGGAAGATGAAACTCCGATAGAGGGGGATGGCGACGACGATGGAGAATTAAGGATGCCCGCTGGTATGGTGTGGTGCAGAGGAAGGTGAGGAAGATAATCTACCACTAGTATGGTTGTCAGACGAAGAGAGGAGTCGGAGGGAGTCGTCGGAGCTTGAGGAGCTATTTGTCCAGATAAGGAAAGAGGAAATTGGGGATTCTCCAGCCGAAATCGAGCCTGGGGAATTCGGTCTGATCAGGGGGTTCTTCTATAGGACTCCTCTAGAGGGTGTTTTGTGCTTGGGAAGTTGTGCTTGGGAAGCAAGCTTCCCAAGCTAACAAAGTTCACCGTAGATAGGAATTCTAAGATACCCTAATCTCTCATGCATTCGCATGAGAGATTTGGAAGGTTTTGGGGCCCATGGATAGATTCAATGGAAAGAGGACTCCTCAAGGAATCTCCCTTCTAATTTTGGAAGAGATTGATTGATCAGAGGAGTTCTCTTCAATCAAAGGTTGCCAAAGTTGTAGGAGTAGGATTTCATGGTGGTAGGGACCTTTTTGTGAATAAGACAAAGAAGTTAGGGGCCTTTTTGTAAGATATTCAAAAGTTAAGGGCATGTATGTGAGAGAAAAGAATCAGACAGGATCAAATTGCAAACTAGGTCAAGATGATCTCAGATTGGGTATAAATTTTGGTAAAAACCTAATTTAGATCTAAGAAATTCAATGGTGAAGTTAGATTTTGGTTTTGACCAATTTTGACTAGGCAATTTATGAAAAACCCCAAATTAAGGCAAAAGTCTATCTGTGGTTCTATTTTAGGTAAAGACGGGTTCCAATGGTCAAATTGAAGGTACCAAACCCTAGAGAATATTTTCCTATGAATTTTAGAGGGTTTAGGTGAATTTTATCCTGACCAAAACCTCAATTATTTAAGTGGGTCTATTTTTAGGGTTTTAGATGTCCATTAATTCCTATAATGCATAAAAATACTTTTATGTCTATTCTAACCCACTTATTCGGTTCTTAAGATCATTTGACCTGTGTTCAACCCTTGAGAAAACTCGTGATTGTACTGCAATTGAGATATATTGTTAAAATTGTAGTTTTACCCCTATTTTACTGTCTTTCTCTTAGAATGATTATGCAATGAATTAGGGCTCTCTGGCGATTATGTAGGAGAATTTAATGACTTAATAAGATCAAATTGATATAGTTATAGCTCATGATGGTGTTCCCATCATCCACTTGATCTTAATTGGAGCTTGTTGTATGCAAATTGAGGAGATTTAATGTGTTCATTGTAGTACACTCCTTAAATCACACAACAAACACTTAAATTTATAAACTCATATTCTAATTGGAGTCTGAGGTCATTCATAGGGAGCAAATATGGAATTCACACACTAATCTTGATTCAAAATTAATGAGCACAGAAAATTGAGCATCACGTAGAAGATATTCAATGAATAAACTAGTCAGATTAGCATTCAAACATAGATCATTGTATCTCATGAAATAGCAGGGGCAAAAGAATGGAAAAAATCTACAATGGTGATTTAGATCACCATTTTTATTCTTTTAATTAAGCATATACCCCATATTCAAATAATCCAACAGTACGTTCAATCAGATAACTTAGGTACTTAAATGTTGCAATAGTAGTAGCAAAATCACTCAATCAGGCATCACCCATGTTGTATCAGATGACTTAACTTCACAGCACAGAGCCTCACAAAAGGCATAAGGGCAACGGCCTCTTAAGGCCATCTCTTCTTCAGCAAGCCTTCTCAAGCATAGGGTAAACTCTCCTCAAAGGCTAAGTGTAATCCTCCTCTTCAGCACGTGCCCAAGGATCTCAGAGCAAAACCCTTCCCCCTCCTCGCAGATCTCTCCTCTTTCTTCTTTCTCTCAGACCCAAGGGTAATCGGGTGGGAACATGGGTTATCGGATTCGAGCAGGGGACCAAGCTCACCGAGTGTGGTGGTGAGCGAGGAGTGTGATGAGTGAGCAGGGGACCTGACCCCCTGGTGACTTGGGCAAAGAGCAGCTAACACAAAGTCAATTTAAGTCTTTATAGCCACTCCTCGTCTAACGATATGGCACTAAAGTCCTCCTTCTTCGTGCAATGTGGATGCAAGGCTCATCGAATTGAGGTAGCAGATGGAGCTTGATGCGTCAATTGAGAGCCTGAGGCTCTTCTTGGCTAGGAACCACAACACCTTGGAGTCGCAACTAGGTTAGAGCTGCTCGGAGCACAACGGTTAGAGCTGGAGGTGATGGCAACGATAGGTGGAGACGGCGAGACCTGCAAACATGAATGCAGGCTCAATCCCTAATTAGAAGGTCTAGGAGGATCGCCGAAGGATGGCAAAGGTGGTGGAAATGTCCGTGTGGCGTGTGGGTGCATGTGGAGGGTTTGCAAAGTCAAAGAAGTTGTCAGTGACAGGTTGTGTTCGATGGGAGTTTTGGGTATGTAATCCCTTCAATTTCTTGAGGGGTTTTGGTGGGCATGAGGTGGTGGAGCTTTTGGAGGTGACAGTGGGTCATTTGGTGGTGTGTGGAGGGTAGACGGCTGCACCGGAGCATCATCGAAGTGGAGGAAGATGAAGGGCATTGAGGGTGTATCAGTGGTTGAAACAAGAGAGGGATAAGTTATACCTAATCTAGAGAGGGAGAGGAAAGAGTTGACCTAACTAATGGACAAAGGGGATGAGGAGAGGCATCCGCTGTGATTGGCTAACATCAGGGAAGGAGAAATCTCCAGTGGTGGAGCAACGATGATGAGAGGGGTTAGGGACTCCTGCTATGGCTAGCGAGGAGAGGAGGAAGGCAAGGAAGATAGTCCCACTACCTATAGTATGTGGCAACGAGCGAGGAAGTCAAAGAGATAGGAGTCACCAGAGCTACAGTAGAGGTGATTGGAGAAGGAGAATTGGTGAAGAAATGAGGCCAAACCACGCTACAGAGCATGGAATTGCAAAAGGGAAGTTTTTATAGAGCTCGGGGAAAGTTCTAAATAGAAAGGAAACTTGATTGAGCTTCATTAGGAATCAATAAGAACCCAAGGAATCTATCCATTCGCATGGCATTTCTGGGGAAAATTAGAGCCCAAGATTCGTCTTAATCTCTTCCTTGTAGTGTGAACATCAATCCCAGCAAATTTGGTTGGATTTGATGATGATTTGAATAGGTTTAAGTGTGGTCAAAGTCGGCTTGGAGGTTGGTTGACCTTCAATGGCGGCAGGGGTCATTCTGAAAAGATGATGATAAAGTTAGGGACTGATATGCAAGGATTTTTGAAAGTTAGGGGCTGGTTTGAAGGAAACAGAGTTTAAATGGATTGAAATGCAAACTAGGTCATGATAGACTCTGATTGCACCCAAATTTTGGTACATGCCTAATTTGGACCCAAGGAATCTGATGGTGAAGTCTAATTTGAGTTTTGACCAATTTTGACTAGGAAATTTGTGCACAAACCCAAATTAGGGCAGAAAGCCGTTTGAGGCTCTGTTCAAGGTCAAAATAGGTTCAGATGGTCAAATCAAGGATACCAAACCTCAAAGAATATTTTTATATAAATTTTAGGAAGTTTATATGAATTTTATCCTGATCAAAACATCTGTAATTTAAGCGGGTCTAAAATTAGAGTTTTTGGTGCTGTATTGTCTTTCAAAATGCGTGAAACCTCATTTCTATCTATGTGGACCCATTTAATGTTTTCTTCTCAAACTAGCTTTGTATGGAATTATGGCTCTCAAGCGACTATGTAGGAGAATTTGTCATTTGATTATGACTAAATAAAGCTAGTTATGGCTCATGATGGTATTATCATCAGAGCCAATCAAGGGGAAAATGGTCCCATTAGATTAATTCGACCCAAATGATAGTATCTTTGTTACATTTGATGAAACGGGTCACAGTCAAACGGTCAACCCAACTCCCATTCTTAATTTTGAGGTGGAATTTGCACCCCATCCTAAGGATGCCGAACCTATACTTTACACCTCTAAGGACCTTGCACCACAGTTAGATCACCCTGAGGATTGTGATTCTGAAGTTAACAAATTCCAAGAGTCTTGGATATCGGACAAAATCATATTGGAAGGAAGTGATAATAACCACAATCCTTTACTTAAGGGACCAACATCTGTCATTGAACATTATGAGGATTTATAGGTACCCAACACAGGTGACCCTAAGGGAATTGATACTAAATTAGAAGACTGGGATCAATATTGATCTCAGGGACGTGAAGATTTGATTTTGGAGGAAGACAAGAAACACTTAAAATACTTGATTCTGACGTTGAAGATTTTCCTGAGTCTCAGGGGCAAGAAGGAAGAAGCATAGAGGAGGATGGTGATGACTTTGAGGAGCCAAGACTCAGAGTATGGAGTGACTCCAGGGGGAATATGTTTTGTTCGAGGACTTACTCTTTAAGGATCTTAATATGTTAAAGAGGTAGGAGCTCGAACTTTGAGTACCCTATTTTCACCTACATCTGGCAAGCTTTTGGCATCACTCTCCATCACCAGCTTACCAACATCTTGGGTTACTTAGTCGCTAGTCCAGGTTTGTTACATATCTTCTTTGGGTCTCCTTCTGCTCTACCTCTAGAGCTTAATTTGCGAGAATCACCCATTGGGAGACATCCCAGGACATTGTTAGATTTAGGCATGGGGGATATAACCTAAGGTTCCTCATAGCATGTATACATATTTTGCATGTACTTAGGGCATGCATATTGCATTAAAAAAAAAAACAAAGAGAGTGAGAGAAAGAAGGAGATCGAATCTTTGTGAGCTGAATTGCTAGTATATTGAGAAGGAAAAGAGAGAGCCGAAGAGAGACACAGAGAGGAAAAGGTGCAAAAATTGTGCCGGTCCCAACACTTGATTATGGAAGAGTTTACCTAGGTTCTAAGCTAGAATGAATGATTAATTAAGTCCTGAAGTGCTAGAGAAAAGGAGATAAGTGAGGGATACCGACTAATGGGAACACCATCATGAGCCATAACTAGCTCATTTTGACCAAATTGAGTTAATAAATGCTCCTACATAACCAACTGAAGGTCATAATTCATTGCATAAGCATTCTGAGAAAAAAATAAGAAACTAGGGTTAAAACTATAATTTTACCAGCTTTTCATGAATGCAGTACAACCATGGGTTTTCTCAAGGGCTGAATAAAGGTCAACTGGTCTTAATAGGATAACAAGTGGGTTAAATCAGACAGAAATGGGTTTGCGTATGTTTTGAGAATTAAATGACTTTTAAAACCCTAAAAATAGACCCACTTAATTAACCAAGGTTCTGGTTAGGATAAAATTCACCTGAACCCTCTAAAAATCATAGAAAAATATTTTGTAGGATTTAGTGCCTTCAATTTGGCCTTCAAAACACATCTTAACCTAACGTGGAGTCTCAGATAGATATTTACCTTAATTTGGGTTTTTGCATAAATTACCTAGACAAACATGGTCAAAACCAAAATCCAACATCACCATTGGATTCCTTAGATCCAAATTAGGTTTATACCAAAATTTGGACCCAAGGAGAACTTGTCTTGACCTAGTTTGCAAAAAGGTCCTGTCTGATTACATTTATACCCCAACTTTCAAAAACCCTTGCATTCAGCCCCCTAACTTCTTCGTCATCTTCACAATTAGGTCCCTTTATCATTATCGTGGAGGAAACCTACTCCGACAACCTTTGACAGGAGATATCTCCCTGATTGATTGATGAATCCCTTCCAAAATTGGAAGGGAGATTCATCAAGTAATCCTCTCCAATATGAACTCGTCTAAATGCATTGATTCTTTCCCAATCTCTCATGCAAATGCATGAGAGATTTAGGTCTCTTGAAGCTCCTAAATCTGGCAAGCATTCCTAGCTTGGAAGCTTGGCTTCCAAGCACAAAACCCACTCTGAAGACCTATAAAAGACTCCCCAGGGTTCAACCGTTCTCCTAAGCTTGAAATTGGGTCGGAACTCCCCCTCTTCCTCTCTCCTCTTCGGCCGCAACTCTCCGCAAGCTCCGACGATCTCTCTCCAACTCCTCTCATCGTCCGACCATAAAATCGGTGGCGGATTCATCTTCCCCACAGTCCTCCGTGTCGTGCAATACTAGCCATCGTAATCCTTTCCCCATCTTCGTTGCCGTCTCTCCTATGGAGGTTTGTCATCCCCACGTCCGGCAACAACACCGATGTGGGAATCTCCTTCCTTTCGTCCATTAGAGTAGCTAGTTAGGTTTAGTTAGACTCGCAAGTTAGTTTTCCACTCTCTATTTCTTAATTCAACCCCTCGACTTCGCCATTCACCCTCTTCGTTCTCCGCTCCGGCCACACCGCTAGCGAGGTGTTCTGTTGAACATCGGACAACTAAGTTGTTGTAGTTGGTTTTGAAAACCTGCCATTGTAGTTCGAGTAGCAAAGAAATCTATTCAACAAATAAAATTTATACTAAAAGTTCTATAAAGAAATCCCGGGTCGAACTCAGGGAGGCTACGTCGATCAAAATTTGCAATTATATTTTTTTGTGTTTTTGTTTAATGGGCAGAATAATCACAATGAAATGGAATCAATATAAACAATAAGAGAGAGAGAGAGGGTAAACATTCACTTGATATTTCAAAATGTTTTTACAACTAAGAAAGCGAGAAAAGATTGCACTAGAAAGCGAGAAATTATTACAACTAGAAAGCAGGAAAATTCTACTCTAGAAAGCAGGAAAAAGGAATGGGAGAGAGAAGTTATCCTCCTCGATGATTGCTTGGAGGACGAGCTAGACGAGGCAATGCCTGGAAGACGAGGAACAGAGCGGGAAGAAGAGGGTCGAAGCAGGAGGAACAGGAACGAGGCAGCACATCATCGTCATCGTGGGATCCGCTTCCAGAACAGGGGTGAAAACTTGATTTTAGCTCTTGAGGAGCATCTTGGGTGTGGGACAAGCTTCTCTTGAGCTTTGGAGAGGGAGAGAAGAGAAGGAAGGGATGGATCAAATGGATGGAATATGGTCTCCTTTTAAAAGCTTTTGGATGGTGGCATTTTGGTAAAAATATAAAGGAGAATGTGGGCTTTGATAGCACCCACGTTACCACGTTTTCCTTGATTACATGTTCCTTCATTGTGCATCTATTCACGTGATTGGCGTTGAGAACTAGCAACCCTTTGATGAACATCCTACTGCTGTGGATCTCTTTTGGTAGCAATTCTTCATCTCTCCATCAGACGTCGGTGTAGCTCTACAGATGACTTAAATCGCTGCAGCCTCTTCACACGAAGGATTCTCCCCACCTCTTCGTGTCTCAAATGCTCCTGCGTGTACCCGCAACACATCCAAGCTGGCCACATGGCGCCCCTGCTGCCACACATTGCGCATCGGATGGTTCAATTTCTCTCTTGTATGCACAAGGAGAGAATCTCCAGCCAAGAGTCAAACTCGTGACCTGCGGCACCTAAGGATCTTACCCACTGCGCTATGTGCGTGGATAGACAAGAAGAGCATTCCCATGCCATTTAATGCTGACCGTTGGATCTTGATTTGACAGTTGAGATTAGATGTGGAATTCCTCTCATATGAGATGTGGCTTGAGGGAGGCAACCTAATCAACTCTCAGCCGTTGGATGAGAAGGTAGGGCAGCGAGCGATTTAGAGGGTCTGGATGGTGCCACATGGCATCATCTGGACCGTCCATCTTCTATTTGTTGTACATGGTGCCACGGATGTTGAATTGGATCGATTTTCATGCCGTTAGGCTGCGATCGTCGATCTGAACCCATCCGTGTGGTTGGATTTGTCGTCTGAGGTGCGGATTAACACCATCTTGGTCCTTGCTCTTTAGAGTTCCTCGATCTCTATCTGGTGCTACGGATGTCCGATTAGGGCGATCTTGGAGTCGTTGAACTCCAATCATTGTCCTAATCGGATCCGTATAGTTGGATCTTCGATCCGAGGCCCTGATTAAAAAGTTGCCCTATCCCTGACCATAAAAAGGAGACAATTACTATATAATTTATACAACTTGATCTAAATGCATGATTATGCATGTTATGCACTATTTACAATGTATGATGCTAATGTGACACTAAGAACATGCATTAATAGACATTTTAGGTTAATCAGATGTATGCACATCATGTTCCTATTACTAGACATCTCCATCCACCTCGTCGACCACCCTACAACCTCCACTACACCTTCCCACTCATTTCCCCTCACTCCATTCGCTCCATCATCCACCCAAACACCTTCTCGAATAGACCCACTCTCACTGACCGTTCATGTCACCGTCCGGCCACCACAGCTACTCTCTCTCCATGCCACTGCCACCGTCACATTCATCGTGCCACGATGATCCTGCTGAATCTTCTGATGTGGCCATAAGGCCCCCTTTCTTGATTTCAGGTAGCAAGCCAAAACCCGCTGATTGCACAGCAAAAATACACCAATAAATATGCCATCTTGTGTTATTTCCTAGCATTGCCATTGCATCTTAGGTAGCTGTAGTTGCATTTGTAAAAAAGACACATGCATGCATTTTTAAAGAAGGGAGGAGAATGCGAATAATTGGCCATTTAAGTAACATCTTCTTCAAGTGCTGCCTCGCAATTTCACCTTCTTCATTTGTTTATTTGCTTTGAACTTCTTCTCCCTCCTACGGCTCAGGGCATGGGGCATGCACCTGTTCACACCATTCCTCTGCCAACTGCATGGCTGGACTTCCTCTGCCAGCAGCATGGCGGTGGCATGAATCTCCTTCTTTAAACAGCCTCGCCCTCTCCCTTGCGCAAGGGAGAGCCTGGAACATACACCACCCGCAGACACTTTCCTCCAGGCCAACCTCCTCCCCTCCATATGCAGTATCTCTTCCCATTGAAGAGACACACTGCGGGCAGGAGCAAGCTCACAGTGGTCCCACGACCACCACTGTGAGTTCCACCACCGCCCAGCTCCTTCGTGAGCAGGTGGGTGTGGTGGTTTCACCCTCTATTTTCACCACTTAACACCCTCGCCGCCATTGTCAAAGCTCCAAGGTCTGAAGCTCCAGCAGCAGCGATGGCCGCCTGTAGCCGCGCAAGCCACCGTGCACACTCCAGTAGATGTCCATAGTCTTTTCCCACGCGTGCAGGAGCCTTCCAGCGCACCCGCGCACGCAGAACCGACCACAACCGGTAGTCCACTCCGCGCAGCACTATAGCTACTGTTCACGCCTCTTAGCGTGGAACTGTAGCTACAGTGCAGTGACCGGTTTGTTTCTCACTTATCCAGCCACCGCGTGCCCTCTCTCCTCGCCCGCAACCCGCTCCAGCTGGTCCCTAGCGTCTGCACCCGTGCCCGCTCTCACCCGCGTCCGCTCTCGCCCGCAGTACAGTGCACTGCGTAAAGCAGTGCGCTGCGTTGCCCTCTCTCTCAAACTCCCGCACCCACCTGCGTATGACAACAGTGAGCACGTGCCCTCCAGCGCCCGCGCACAACCCTTGTGTGCATGCGCGTGCCCTTGCCACCAAACAACGCCTGCGGCCGCCAGAAGTCTTAACTCGCCTGCTCTCTCTCACACTCCTCCAGCGTGCACTCCTACACTCATACACACACACACACTAGAACACATACATACTCGACACTCACACACTAACTTGTACACACCTATACATACTTATACATATATACATATATATATTTATATATATATATATACATATTCATACCTATACAACTATATATAAGTATATATACATACATATATACATATATATCTATAGATATAAATACATATATATATATACACATATACACATACATATATTACTATATATATATATATATATATACATATATTACTATATATAGATATTTATATATATAGTTAAATATATATACATATATATCTAGTTACAAATATATATATATATGCCTATGTATATATTTACATATCTATATATATATATATACATAACTACATATACACCTATATAATTATAACCCTATCTATACATACATACATATATATATATTTACATACACATCACCTACCTGTATCCATACGCCCTTGCACTAGTCACTCCACCACGCATTATATCACGGGAATATCTGCACCAGTTGCTGATATTCCCTGATACCCGCGTAAAGCAAGTGCCTCCTTACACACTCCCACACATCCATCCTACACTCTACGCGGCACTTCTTCTTGTTGGTTGCGTCTTACTAGACGTGGACCAACTCGACACTGTACTACATGCCATTTCCACTTCCACCCCCACCCTTATATATATAATATATATATATCTATATATATATAAACTATATTTATTTCTCTACAAGCAACCTATCTTGTATTTATTTGTTTTTTTGTTTCCTGCTATTACAAAGATAAAAAGAAAGAAAGAGTAAAAGAGAAAAGATAATCCTTGTCTTGTAGGTACTCGTTCTTGCAAATAGCAGGGCTAGTCCTTTTGGAAACCCTAAGTTGGCTCAAAGCCAAGAACAATTTTGCTCAAAGCCAAGGACCTGATTTTGAGGGTGTGCCTCAAGGACAATATTATCAACAAAAAAATCTTAAATAGAAAAAAACTAAAAATATAATAAACGCACGGAAGAGATACATTTTAGGAAAGGCGTAGAAACTTCTTCACCTTTAATCCCTGCCTCCTTGAGATCGACCCTGGGCCTAAAAGTGACCAAGATAAAATTAAGTAGGCCAGGTAAAAAAATTTTGTGAAAGATGGTTAGACTCGATTTAGGTTAACCACTATACGCACTTCAACGATAATTTCACCATATTAACACAACCTATTCGAGTTCGACCATACCTTTTTGTGGCGCTGTTGCCGGGGAGGTGCGCACTGAGGTAAGTTTCTATTCCATTCCTTTGATTTTCTCTTCTCACACCCTTCTCTTCATGGGTGTTTTTGTTTGCTGGTGTGCAGATAAACCAATTGCAAGGAGAAGGCAAGCAGAGGACGTTAGAGACGTGGGCAGATCCAAGGTAGGAACGAGAGTGTGAAGTAGCCGACACTGCACTGGAGTTTCACCCACGTTACTGAAAAGGTAAGTCTCTCTCTCTTAGCAACTTAGGTTAACTTGTCACCTAAATAAATAAAAAAAAAAAACCTAAAAACACTTCTTGGGATTTCTTGGGGCAAGTGGATTAAAAATCACTTGTTTGATTGTCTGCTATCACCCCCACCACCCCAGAATTTCCTACCAAACTTCGCATAGCAAAGATCCAAGTATCTTGATTCTTGAATCTTTCGTCGTGTGAAGTATTCTTTGAGGCAAGATTAAATAGATTGATTGCCATCCCTCCTTGCCTCATTTATCCGCAATTCGGGATCACATTTTTGGTGGGGAGACTTGGAATTGAGTTGATTCTAACCCCACCATGACCTTTCACGTGCCTTAGATTTGATCCTGAATATTTCAATCCCAACACTTTGATTTTCTTTACATTATCTTGTGGTTGAGCCTTGTGTGTGGAACATTATTTTGGTGATTGGGAGCACTTGAATGGAAGTACTTTGGCTCCCTTTCACACTAACCTAAAATTGACTCGTGCATCCACACATAAAAATTTCCACCTAAGGAAGCCCATTGCATTTTTAACATGCATTAACCAACTCACATTGAAGAAGGGTATGTTGGGCATAGAAGAACTTGTATTTTCTCAAAACCCAGAGATTGGTTGAATTGGTAACTCAGCAAAATCTTAAAATCCATACTAGTTAAGGCTGAAATTCTAAAAACCATTCACCAACTAAAACTTCAATTCGGCGAGATTTCCCCGTTGCATGCTTGGTTTACACACTTTCTAAAATCAACGCACTTGGGCATTACCCATATACAATGCCCTTCACATTCCTGAAGCACTTGATCCTAAGCCTCTAATTAAAACTGGTAGCAACTTGACCTTTATTAAGGATTGGAGGTCTAACTACCTGCGTGTAGCACCTACGTGCTGGTGCGGGTTCCCGTGTGCTATCGGGTGTCTAAGACTGGGGCAAACGGCCTTTCAATCTGGCCCGATGGTTCCACGGTGCTTGCATTTGGTTCCGTAGGCTGTGATAGTAGGTAACTTAGATCTTTAGGTCTAAGGGCACACTGTAGAGGTTAGGACTTTGATTGCCTTGATTTTTCATCAAGTGTACCTTTGCAGCGTCATTTCTCTCATCCCTTTTTCCCTTCTTATCTCCCCAATTCTTCTTGCGGTAGTGCATGTTTGGGAGGAGGTCATAAAACCCTGAATTGTTTGAATTGTCTGATAATTCTAGAAGGAAAGAAACTGAATCATCATCCTCCTCCATAAACATGGCTGCATGCCCACCCCCAAATCCTGAGGGAGGAAACCGCCCTCAAATCCCACCAGGTGGTGGAGCCATGGACCCCATAACCCGCCTCCAAACCCAAATGGAAATGTATAATGAACAGATTGAAGCCATTAGGGAAACCTTAGAGGAAATGCAGAACCCTCTCGAACGGGAGGAGCCTAGGTCTCTTAGCTCTTATCAAAATCCAGCTGCTACAGAGACCATAGGACAAATTTGGGTCCCCATGGGCGGGGATGATTTTGAACTGAAACCCAATATAATTGGCCTGATTAACTTTCACTTCCATGGTCTTGCAAGTGAAGATCCTTTTCTACATTTGGAAGACCTAACCCGATTGGCTGAAACGGTTAAACCAAGAAACATCGGGTTATCAATTGTCCTCATGAAAATGTTCTCGTTTTCATTGCGGGATAAAGCGTCGCAATGGTTACGCACCCTTGGGAGAACCATCCATTCTTGGGAAGAGATGTGAATAGCATTTCTCAAGAAATTCTTCCCAATCGGGTGAACCAATGCACTTCGCCATGCTATAACTTCCTTTACGCAACAAAATGGCGAACAGTTTCATGAGGCTTAGGAGAGGTATAATGACATCCTCCGGAAGTGTTCGCACCTCGGTCTACCTAAGTGGCATATAGCCCAGATTTTCTATTATGGGCTAAATGAGACTTTGAAGCAGATTGCAGACGCTTCTTGTGGAGGGAATTTCATGAATAAAGACGAGAATGGAGCATTCGAATTATTTGAAAACATGAGCAAAAACTCAATGAATAATGCCTCCATTGTCGCCTTTAATCGTACCAGCCTACCCCGTAATGTTCACGAAGTTGACACTGGACCCTCCCATTCATCCATAGATCTTAGCCTTATCGCACAAAAATTGGATGAAGTCTCCGTCATGCACAAGAAGCTGGACGAGCTTCTGGCCAATCCCACCCATTCTATGGCAAACACCCCCACCTCACCACTTCGTCACAATCCTAATTCTTCCAACACCAGGCTTATCTCCAAAAACCCTGTCAGGTCTTCCTTACCGAGTGTCACGCCGAGCGATTCGAGAAGTCATGTGGATCTGGCTTCTGCAAGCCAGTATTTTGACATGGAGGACCAAGCCTCCGTGTGCTCAGATGTATATTTACATGCGGACTCGTCTTCTGGCTTAGAAGACGCTTGCACCCTGGGGAAGAACCCGTTCTCTACTACTTATAACCCAGGGTGGCGAAATCATCCTAATTTCACATGGTCCAATAACCCGCAGTGCCAAAACCCCGCGGGTGGGCCAATGTGACTATCCGCACCTGACATCCCAAGGGCCCAGTCTAATCCGCCATTGGGTCCTTGCATACCGCAAACAGAACACGCATCAAGTCCTCTTGATAAACTGATGCGAATGATGACGACAATGTCTAAGAGCCATGAAGAGAACCTGACCTCTTTTCAGCACCAATTGGCGCAGTAGAATGTTGAGATCAGTCAACTACGTATGGCGACTCAATCTCAGGGCACTCTTCCAGCCCAACCTGTTCCCAACCCACGAAATTTCGTATCCCGTGGTCCTCAACCATAGGGATGACCTTCTCAGGGGCAGGTTCATCAGATTCTGGAAGCACCGAGCATTCCACCGGGATTCTAGGCTAATCCCGCGGTAGCACCTCACCCTTATGTTCCTATTGTGAACCCTCCTCTGCCTTATTATCCCACTGGACCCGCGACGTCCAATGCGATTACTATGAGGAGGGGTAAACAAGCCGTCGATCCGCCTCGACCTGATCCCGGCCCATCTTCTTCATCGCCCTCTCATTCGGGATGCACACTGCATTCACGAGAGGATGATACGCCCAAACTAGTGCCAGAATCGGTCCCCTTCCCTGAGGCTCTACTGAGGGAGCCAAAAGGCAAGAAAAAGGATATGCAGGCCTTTGATAACCTGCATAATTTATTCAGGGATGTTGAAATCAAGGTACCCATGTTAGAGGCTATCGATCACATACCTACTGTCGCTCGATTTTTCAAAGACTACACTACACCCAGGCAACAGTCAAAGAAAACAAAGAATCCGATGGTTCTCTCGCCTCATGCGAGTTGTGTTATACTGTCAAATCTACCACCAAAGCAGAAAGATCTGGGCACATCACTTATTTCTTGTAGCATCCAAGGCTGCAATTTTAAACGTGCTTTGCTTGATCTAGGATCTTCCATCAATCTTATACCAACCATCATGCTCGAGAAATTTGCCTTAGGAAATCTGAAACCCACCCCTGTCACATTACAGTTGGCAGGTCATTCTGTCAAAATACCAAAGGGTGTGGTGGAAGACGTGGTGGTTAGGGTCAACAGTCTCTGTTTTCCTGTTGACTTTCTTGTTTTGGATATGGAAGTTCCTATCTCACTTTCTAATTGTCCGATCATCCTTGGTCAACCTTTTTTGGTCACAGCCCGCACCCATATTGACTGCAAGTCGGGCTATATTAAGATTGTCGTTGGATCTGAGAAGCTCAACCTTAACATCTTCAAGGCAGCCAAGAACTTTGATTGCAATTGCATCGAGGATGACACGTCTGACGAAGACATGGCCGTCAGCACGTGTAACGGACTAATAGGGACCTATTCTGACTGCTGTGGATTGCCTTTAAACACAAACGATTGCTTGACCGACACATATTGTGGCGTTCCCCCATCCCTCCCTTTTCCCGTACCTTCTCCTGACCAGACTTCTGACGAGGTTTTCTCTGCTTCCTATACCTCGTGGTCTGAGTCATATTCGGGCTACTCACAACCGGTCCACACTCTTGAAGATCGGATTGCCCTTTCTTTCCTGCCAAATTAGGCGGAATTGCAACTCCACACTGGGACCTTGAGCCCAAATACTGCTCACTAGGGCTATCCCTTTTTGGATCCATCAATCCAAGATGCCCCTCTTCTTGGCCAATCTAAGGGCCAACTTCTTCTTCCGAACATGTTTTCTTCTGATCCTTGGGACACTCTCGTCCCAAGAAATGCCAGATCATTCACCATCCTCTCCCAAGCTGAAAGGGTTGCCTGATATGCTTAAGTATGTCTTCTTAGGACCAAATGAAACGCTCCCCGTAATCATTAGTTCAAAATTGACCAGGGAGCAAGAGTGCAAACTAACAAAGGTCCTTATGGAACACAAGGCAACCATTGGATGGTCCTTATCAGACTTAACTGGCATTAGCCCCTCCTACTGCACTCACCGTATATATATGGAGGAGGAGGCTCGACCTTCCTGCGAGATGCAGTGACGTCTCAATCCTAACATGAGGGAGGTCATTAAAAAGGAAATTATTAAGTGGCTGGATGCGGGTATAATCTACTCGATCAGCGATAGCCCCTGGGTGAGTCCGATTCATGTCGTACCCAAAAAGGCGAGACTCACCATCCCTATCAATGATAGGGGCGAATCCATCCCTACACGCACTCCTACATCATGGAGAGTGTGTAGATTATAGGAAACTGAATGCTGCAACAAAGAAAGATCACTTTCCGCTACCTTTCATTAACCAAATCCTAGAGCGATTAGCGAGAAATAAATTTTTCTGTTTCCTGGATGGATTCTATGGATATAACCAGGTGGTAATTGACCCCAGGGACTGACGATTCGATTCTTTACTTTTAAAGTCATTTGCTACATAAAATGACACGTCATTTGTAGTTCTATGTGGTGGAAAAATCTACTAATCAATAATTAAAATAACCACTTGCGGAAGAGCGGGTCGTGTCCATAGGGAGGCAATGACGTATTTAAACTCGCACTGGTTAAAAACATATGTTTACAGTTAGTTTCAATGAGAATCGAGCCAAATCTACCTTCAGATTAAGAAAGCATCAAGAGAACATGCTGAAATGGCAATTTTGAATAACTAACGGATATTTTTTGCAATGCAGCTTTAATAAAATATTAATAAAAGATGACAATGGTAGAAAATGTAAATATTAATAGGGCATGTACTATAGCAAAATAGGGGATCTTCTTCCCCTTGGCCGTGCGTGAGGCGGAAGGAACGGTTGGAGGCGTGAAGCTCAGAGGAAGTTCTTTAGACCGAGGGCTTCGCAGCAGTGGTGGCGGCGAGTTGTGAGGTGGCCGGAGCAGACTGGATGGAGCTCCGGTGAAGGTGGGTTTCGATGGCTTTTGCTGCTGGCTGCACCTGCTGGAGGAGGCATGGATGGGCGTGCATGGGCATTGCAAGTGGCACGCACGGGGGCTCCTGCAGGTGGTGCCCGCGGAGGCTGCTGTTGCGCGCAATGAGGTCGCACGCACTGCTGGAGGCTCGTTGGCCGCAGGTGCTGGAGCTGCACGGGTGACAGAGGCGCTGAAGGGTGTGCACGTAAGAAGGTCGGCGAGGGCAGGGAAGTGGACGCTGAGGCACTGCAGGGTGCGCTAAGGGCTGAAGGCAGTGAGGCTCAGCAAGGGCATGCATTGTGGATGCTGCAAGGTGTGTAGCGCACCGAGGCTGCAAGGCTTGTGTAGATGGAGGGGTGCAGGTGTGAAATGAGCGGCCAGTCCTGTTGCTGTGTGCGTGGGTGGTGCACTGGAGGCAGTGCGTATGCGTGCAGGTGAGGAGTTGGTGGCCGGTGATGCAGGGTGCGCACGTGGGTGGTGCGGGCGTGAAGTCGGTTGCTGCTGCAAAAAGTGCGGCGCACCGAGGTTGCAAGGAAGGCATGCGCAGGCTGGGGATGGTGCTGGAGGCTGGAAGAGATGAAGAGGCATGAAGTGGAGGCCGGTTGCTGGTGTGTGTGGGGACGAAGCTTTATACGTCCGGGAAACTTCTCGAACGTCTTAACTGACGGAGGAGTGTAGTTGCAATGGCTGCAGTGGAGGTTGTTGGTGATGATGGCAAGGGTGGTGATGTTGATTTTGGTGAGACACAGTGATGCAGTCGAGCTCCAGATGGTTGTGTGGCCTGTCACGCCACATGCCCACTGTGGTGGAGGCTCGTCGCCGCAGTTGAGGCCGGCGGTGGTGGAATGGACGAGAGATGAACTCGCTGCACAGTGTGGATTGTTGGGATGGTGGCCTGTCAGCTCGGCAGCCTCCCTCCTCCTTTTGTAGCCACCTGCATAGATTTGAATGGAGAGGTAGGAGTAGATCCACATTCTCCGCTCATCCTTGAATGCAGGCTTCAGTGCGGCAGCTGGTGGCATTGGAGCGGCAGCCGAAGGAAATGTAGCCGTTGCTAAAAGAAGAAGAATAAAAAAATAATGTTAAATATTATGATTATTTATATACAAACCCTCAACTTTTATGTTAACTTAAATTAATGTATGCAATGCACCTAATTGGTTAACTAATTAAATGAATGCAATTCTAAGTTAATTCTAAATGCATTTAAATATGAATGTAATGCATGAATTATGTAATTAAATTAGAAATATGAATTAATCCATTTGCATCCTAATTTATGCTAAATATATGTTAGAATTAACTTAATGTCTAGGCACTTAAATACTTAAATAGCCCACAAATATGGGCTAATCAGGGACCAAGAAAAAGCCACCTTTACTTGCCCCTTCGACACCTTTGCATTTAGAAGGATGCCGTTCAGACTTTGTAACATGCCAGCAACTTTCCAAAGATGTATGCTGGCAATATTCCATGACATGGTGGGTGACTTTCTCGAGGTTTTCATGGATGACTTTTCGATCTTTGGACCCTCTTTTGATGACTATCTTACCAACCTGACCCGTATCCTTAGGAGATGTATTGATGTGAACCTTGTGCTTTCCTGGGAAAAAAGTCATTTTATGGTACACGAGGGAATTATTCTCAGGCATATCATCTCCAATAGGGGTATCGAGGTTGACAGAGCTAAGCTTGATGTAATTGCTGATTTACCTGTGCCTGGCTCTGTCAAACAAATCTGCTCCTTCTTGGGACACGTCAATTTCTATAGGAGATTCATCAAAGACTTCTCCAAGATTTCTAGACCTTTAACTCATCTCCTATCGACCGATGTACCCTTTAATATAGGCCCTGACTGCATACGAGCATTCACGCAGCTGCATGATGTTGTCACCAAGGCCCCTGTTCTCTAGCCACCTGATTGGTCCCTCGACTTTGAACTCATGTGTGACGCTTTTGATCTTGCATTCAGAGCCATCCTGGGACAAAGATGCAATAGACACCCCTTCGTGGTGTACTATGCCAGTAACACGTTGGACGAGGCCCAACGTAATTATACAACCACTGAGAAAGAACTACTGGCGGTAGTCTTTGGGCTGGAGAAATTCCTCTCTTACCTTCTGGGCTCGCATGTTATTGTATTCACTGATCACGCGGCCATTCGCCATCTCATGCACAAGAAGGATGCCAAGCCAAGACTGATTGGTTGGATCCTTCTGCTCCAAGAATTTGACAATGAGATTCGCGATATGGTCAGAGCCCAGAATGTTGTGGCTGATCATCTCTCTAGACTGGACCCTGACCACATTGGACTTACCCTGCTGATTAACGAGGTTTTTCCCGATGAGCACCTATTGGCAATTAATGTGGCAAGTGGACCTTGGTATGCCGACATTGCCAATTACCTTGCTTCTGGTTCCCTTCCACATGGCTGGCCTAAAAACTAGCGCAAGCATTTCATTGCAAAAGCAAAGAATTATTTCTGGGATAATCCACTTCTTTTTCGAATAGGTGCTGATCAGATCATCCATCGCTGTATTCCTGATAGAGAATTCCTCAGTGTGCTATCCTTCTGCCACGACCAGGTCTGCGGAGGCCATTTCTCTGGGAGGAAAGCTACAGCCAAGGTGTTGCAGTGCAGTTTCTTTTGGCCCTCCCTTCACCAGGATGCACACAATTATGCCAAACATTGCACTAGGTGCCAGTCGTTAGGGTTAATGTCACGTCATTACATGATGCCCTTGCAACCCATCCTAGCTGCTGAAATCTTCGACGTTTGGGGAATCGATTTCATGGGTCCCTTTCCTCCTTCCAACGGCTTCGAATACATCCTCGTTACTGTTGATTATGTTTCGAAATGGATCGAGGCTATTCCCACGTGCCATGCTGAGCATGTCATATCCACTCGATTTGTCAAAAACCACATTTTTGCACGCTTTAGGATCCCCGAGCCATTATCTCGGATGGAGGAAGCCATTTTACCCATGCTTCTTTTCGGGCACTTCTGAGGAAATATGGAGTCCACCATCGTATCGCATCTCCGTATCATCCTCAGACGAACGGCCAGGTTGAGGTGTCGAACCGGCAAATCAAGCAAATTCTCCAGAAAACGGTTCGGCCTAACCGTAAGGATTGGTCCGACAAGCTGATTGAAGCACTTTGGGCATATCGGACTGCCTTCAAGGCTCCCCTTGGTATGTCTCCTTATAGAATCGTTTACGGGAAGCCTTGTCACTTGCCCGTGGAGCTGGAGCACCACGCTTATTGGGCAATTCGCCAATGTAACCTCGACCCAGACCTGTGTGGTCGAGAAAGGAAACTCCAACTCCAAGAGCTGGAAGAGCTCCGTCGTGAAGCTTATGATTCTGCCTTAACTTTCAAGCAATGCACTAAGGCTTTTCAGGACAGCCGAATTCGGCGGAAGGAATTTGAGCCATCTCAGCAAGTTTGGCTTTACAATGCCTGGCTCAAATTCTTTCCTAGGAAATTGAAGTCCAAATGGACTGGTCCCTTCTTGGTCTCGAGACCATTTCCCAACGGGGCCGTTGAAATTGAAGATCCCAAATCTGGGCATAAATTTACGGTCTATGGGCAACGTTTAAAACCTTATCTTACTCATGAACCTGCCCCCGTTGGAGAAACGGTTGCCCTGCTGGAGGGTAACTAATGTTGTGCCTCATTCTGAGTCCAGCTGGGGACGTTAAATTCAGCGCTCGTTGGGAGGCACCCCAGCAGTACTCCACTGTCACATACATTTCACTTCGCACCTTTTCACTTCACCACCCACCATCCACCCACTCTACCACCCTGCTATATACCTTGCACCTCAGCTCTCATTTCCCGAACTTTGGACCTTCCTCTACCCTACCCTGCATGCATATGAGGACATAGCATCGTTTGGCATGGGGGTGTGGATAGGCATCCATAGGATCTGGGTATTATATGGTATCATGCAGCTTCCATCCATCTATAAATATGTACATAGCATAAAAAAAAAAGGTGTTTAGTAATGATATGGAGGCTGAAACAAAAATACAATAAGTGTTTATGGATATTCAACCACTGTTTTGAAGACTTTCTAGGCCACAGAAGCTTGATTCACTCAGGCTCGGCTTAATTCACTTGAGCATTGACAAGATAGATCGGAATCTCACCTAACTAAGGACGTATTCTTGTTCCTTCTACGTAAGAGCCTAAGTAATCTTGGTTCACACTACACATATCAAGAAAGACCAGGTGAACATAAGATCCAACCCTAGTGTTCATTAGGGAAGGTGGAGTCCTTACCTGTGCGCGTAGGTAGACTTTTATCCCAGGCTTTAGTCTTGTGTCTAGGAGAAACTCTTTCCACCAAAAAGGGAACTCTCCCACCGAAAGAAAAGTGTGCTCCTCCAAATAAAGTTGTAAGAGATATACTAACACTTGTTTCAAAAAAAAAAAAAATTGTGCAAATAAGTCAGTATATCTCACAAATATCTGTAAAGTCTTCTCCCTAGAAAGCTTTTCAGGGAAAGTTATAAATACCCTGTTTCTACCATATATTTTTTGAGCCACGAATGTGATAAAATGGGAGTTGAGTTTTCCGTCATCTTTCTAAGGGTCAATCCGAAGACACGAGCTGAAACTAGGACCAACCTACACTTAAAGATTCATGAAACCTTGGGCTTGAGTATTAATGTTCATCTGGTCAGTCTTGATCCTTCACCATGCACAAGCTATAATCTCTTGAGCTCTCGAGTACAGCAAAAACCTTCTGAGTCTTGGAAATTGTACTTAAGGTTTAAATATCAAGAGTCCAGGTTAGTCGAGAGATGGTCTATGTCACATAAGACTTAAAGTACTGGTAGTCTTCTCTACAATTGGTTCTCACAATATCCAACAAATAAACACACCCATGTCACCTCAGAAGAAAATCTTCAGCTTAAGATCATTTCTAAATACAATACAAAATGTTTTTGCTAGGGACTAGCAAAAGATAGGCATGGGGGTATGATTGCACAGCAAAAATACACCAATAAATATGCCATCTTGTGTTATTTCCTCGCACTGCCATTGCATCTTAGGTAGCTATAGTTGCATTTGTAAAAAAGACACATGCATGCATTTTTAAAGAGCGAAGGAGAATGCAAATAATTGGCCATTTAATTAACATCTTCTTCAAGTGCTGCCTCGCAATTTCACCTTCTTCATTTCTTTATTTGCTTTGAATTTCTTCTCCCTCGCGTGGCTCAGGGCATGGGGCATAAACCTGTTCACACCATTCCTCTGCCAACTGCATGGCTAGACTTCCTCTGCCAGCAGCATGGCGGTGGCATGCATCTCCTTCTTTAAATAGCCTCGTCCTCTCCCTTGCGCAAGGGAGAGCCTGGAACACACACCACCCACAGACACTTTCCTCCAGGCCAACCTCCTCCCCTCCACACGCAGTATCTCTTCCCACAGAAGAGACACACTGTGGGCAGGAGCAGGCTCAAGTGGTCCCACGACCACCACTGTGAGTTCCACCACCACCCAGCTCCTTCGTGAGCAGGTGGGTGTGCTGGTTTCACCCTTTATTTTCACCGATTAACACCCTCGTCGCCATTGTCAAAGCTCCAAGGTCTGAAGCTCTAGCAGCAGCGACGGCCGCCTGCAGCCGCTCAAGCCACAGCGCGCATGCCAGTAGATGTTCGCAGGCTCTTCCCGCGCACGCAGGCGCCTTCTAGCGTGCCTGCGCACGCAGAATCGGCCGCAACCGGTTGTCCACTCTACGCAACACTGTAGCTACTGTTCACGCCTCTTAGCGCCGAACTCCAGCTACAGTGCGGTGACTGGTTTGTTTCTCACTTATCCGGTCACTGCACGCTCTCTCTCGTCGCCCGCAACCCGTTCCAGCCGGTCGCCAGCGTCTACGTCCACTCTCACCCACGTCCGCTCCCGCCCGCAGCATAGTGCGCTGCGTTGCCCTCTCTCTCACACTCCCACACCCGCCTGCACACGATGACAGTGAGCCCATGCTCTCTAGCACCCGCGCACAGCCCTTGTGCGCATGCGCGTGCCCTGGCCACCAGACGACGCCCGCGGCCGCCAAACGTCTTAACTCGCCCACTCTCTCTCACACTCCTCCAGCGTGCACTCCTACACTCATACACACACACACACTAGTACACATACACACTCGTACACTCACACACTCACTTGTACACACCTATACATACTTATACATATATACATATATATATTTATATATATATATATATATACATATTCATACCTATACAACTGCATATAAGTATATATACATAAATACATATATATATATATATATACATATACATACATACATACATACATATATATATACATACATACATACATATATATATACATACATATATGCATATATATATACACATATACACATACATATATTACTATATATATATATATATCTATATTGTTAAATATATATACATATATATCTAGTTACAAATATATATATATATATATACCTATATATATATTTACATATCTATATATATATATATACATAACTACATATACACCTATATAATTATAACCCTATCTATATGTACATATATATATATATATATATATATACATACACATCACCTACTTGTATCCATACGCCCTTGCACTAGTCACTCGACCACACATTATATCACGGAAATATCTACACCAGTTGCTGATATTCCCCGATACCCGCGTAAAGCAAGTGCCTCCTCACACACTCCCACACATCCATCCTACACTCTACGCGGCACTTCATCTTGTTCGTTGCATCTTATTAGACGTGGACCAACTTGACACTGTGCTACACACCATTTCTACTTCCACCCCCACCCCTATATATATAATATATATATAGACTATATTTATTTCTATACAAGCAACCTATCTTATTTTTATTTCTTTTTTTGTTTCCTACTATTAAAAAGATTAAAAAAAAAAGAGTAAAAGAGAAAAGATAATCCTTGTCTTGCAGGTACTCGATCTTGCAAATAGCAGGGCTAGTTCTTTTGGAAACCCTAAGTTGGCTCAAAGCCAAGAACAATTTTGTTCAAAGCCAAGGACCTGATTTTGAGGGTGTGCCTCAAGGACAATATTATCAACAAAAAATCTTAAATAGAAAAAAATAAAAACATAATAAACGCATAGAGGAGATACATTTTAGAAAAGGTGTAGAAACTTCTTCACCTTTAATTCCCACCTCCCTGAGATCGACCCTGGGCCTAAAAGTGACCAAGATAAAATTAAGTAGGCCAGGTAAAAAAATTTTGTGAAAGACGGTTAGACTCGATTTAGGTTAACCACTATATGCACTTCAACGATAATTTCATTATATTAACACAACCTATTCGAGTTCGACCACCTGCCATTGACGCCATGCTTCGAGCAAGCTTCAAGATGCTCTAGGTCTTGCTACGCCTAGGGGATAGCTCCAAGCCATGCGGAATTGAGGCCTGCAGGAATCCAAGTCCTCACCCGAGGGCTTCAGTAGCTGTAGCCTCGTCAATTTGACCAACTGCCTTGCTGTTGTACTGCGCGGAAGAAAGGTGGGACATTTAATCCCACCTTGGATACAAAGAGTCATCTATAGCCACATATTACCAAAAAGTGAATGAGGTTGTTTGCCTCCAATCACTGAGGGTGAGGTCCTCCTACACCTTCACCCACCCTCATCCATGACACCTCACCTGCGGACTTGGCCGACCCGATTACCTGCCTGACCTGCACTCCTTGCTCACCATCGCACATTGGTGAGCTTGGACCTGGGTATGCGCTAGGTTCGATTACCCGACCGACTGTGGCTCTGGGAGAGCGAGATTGAAATAGAAAGAGAAGAGAGGAGAGATACATGGGGAAAGGGGGGTTTTTGCCCAGAGAAGTTTGGCTCCAACACTTAGCCAGAGAAGGAAGAAGAAAAGAAGAAGAAGTGAAAGCATGAGCTAAAGGCCCAAAGAAGAGAAGTAAAAAAGAATATAAGAAGAAGGAGCAAAGAAGGGCTAGAGAAGAAGAAAGCTTGAAGGCCTAAGAAGAAGAAGAAGAAGAGAAGAAGTAAAGAAGGAAGAGGCACGCAGACAAAAGAAAAAGGAGTACTGTAGCAAAAGTCATTTAGGACGTCTGATTGCAAAATTAGACATCTTATTTCATATCTTGTCCTTTAGTAAATTTGAGTAATTATTTTATGTATTAGACTTGTAATTGGTGATTCAAATCACCATTATTTTGTGTAAAAATCTTTTTACTCTTCATATACTCATATGCTCTACATTGCAAATTAGTTTTTGAGTAATATTTTGTGTTCAAATTACATTAATTGTTGAGATTAATGTGTGAATTCCATTTGCTCCTTGTGTTAGACCTCGGAATCTTTTCGAGTAATAAAAATCTATTTGTTTTCAAAGCAATTTCGACTACATTACAATGCTTCATTTTAAAATCGATCTCGCCGCAACAAACATTTTGGCACCATTGCCGGGGAGCAATGCGCAATTCACCGCTATTCTTTGCATTATTTGATTATATTTGAGCACTGACTTACCCTATTTGCTTTATTGTGATTTTGCAAGGTACTTTATGAGGAGATCATCCGCGCAAATCAATCATTCCAGGGCAGGTAACTTCTCTATTCTTCCCTAATCAACCTCCTAATCTTGGAAAGACAAAAAGGAAATAATCAATAAGGAATCACCTGCCTTATTTTCCATAGTAATTATCATTTAAAAGGCAAGTTTCCTGATTTGAAAAAATTCTTTTCAAATCTCATTGAAGTTTAAGCGATTCTGATTAGAGATCCTACCCCAAATTTCCTGTGCCTATTAGGGACTACGCTTAATTTCTAATCTTCTTGGACTACGCACTTCTTGTTTGAAGTCCAAGGAGAACATTTTTAAAGATCAAAGTGGACTTGGAAATAAAGCCAATTAGGGTTTCTACATTAGGGTTTTGGAGTGCTAGTTCACATTTGCCTACATAAAAGATAACAAACCCACTCGCATTTGTGTACTACCCAAGCCCTTGATTAAAAATATCTAATCAAGAAAAAACCCTAAAATTAGGCTCTAAATTCACTTGAACCCTAAAATCCTTGGACATAATAACCTGGGAGTCAAATCAAGGTGCTTTCTAGGTCTTGACCTAGAATTCATTCTGCCATCTTTAGGGCAAGTAAGGTAAAGTTGATCTACATTGTAGGCCAACCAACCTCCAAATTAGGTCACAAGTCAAATCAACTGCAAATTCAAGTAAAAACAAAGGCACAAATTAGGATATAAAACTGGTAGACTTAAGAGGTCAAGTTATCCATTTTGGTCTACCTAGACCCTTAGTGACAAGGAAGGTTGGGTGGGGGAAACCCTGTAACCCGTGGGGGTGCTCTACCGTGTAGGGGTCTTTGTGGGACTCTCCCTTCCTAGCTACCCAGGTAATTCTGAGGTGGACAACTTTCTGATCCAGGGGTATCATCCGCCCCAAACCTCTATAGTCATCAAAAAATCTTTGAGTGCCTGGATTGGGTCAATATCACATCCAGTTCCTCATCCCTTCTATTCAGAGCACACACACAGATTTTCTTAGGGAGTTCTATTTAGATCAAATCACTTCATTCTGAATCTAAATTTTGATTCTACATCTTGATTCCACCATCTGATCCAAAAATGCAGCCTAGCTACTTAGGAAAACCATTGAAGAAACCTAAATCTCAAAGATCCATGAAAGATAAAATGGTCGAGGATGCCCTTAGATTTTAGGAGATTGATTACAAAATCTCAAAATCAATTGATGACATTCAGGTTAATGTATCGACAACAACCACCTTCATCGTAAATTGTGCCTAATTATTATTAACAGAAGCAACAAATGGATCAACCCGGGATATTCTCATAACAGGATACATCTCCAATGCATAACAAATTTTGCATCACTTTGAATATCTCCAATGCATAACAAATTTTGTACTTTGAGAAAAACACCAAGATGATCTTTAAAAGCGGGAAGAAATGATGAAATTGTTGAAACAAGTTATCGATCAAAAATACCCGTACATGCCCAGAACAGTTAATAAACATCTTGGAATAATATTGAGGATCAACATGATTTCCCAAATCCCAAGTTTGAGACACAAGGTTGTTGTAGATTTCCAACCCAGATGGAATATGATAGGCCTGATCTTGAAATAGGTTGGGAAGTTCTAATTACAGGAGAACACAATTTTGAACCAGCCCTAGAAAAACAAAACCCTAGTTCGCCAAGCATAGAATTCCTAGACTCCTATAATAATGAGATTGAATCAAAACTTCTCGTGGGTGTAAATCCTACCCCTTACTCTGATAAGGTGACCCCCGAAGGAAATTCTGACCTAGATTCTAGCAATTCAACCCACATCCTTAGCCTAGAATCTGGATCTGAATCTTCTTGGGATAATTACAATGCCCTGTATGACGAAAATCAAAGTTTTAATTTAGATTATGATTCTGGGCCTTTATTTGATGAATGTACCTCTCCAACATCCTCAGAAATATAGATTGATTTCTCGGAAGTCACGCCAATATATGATATAGAAATCGAGGAGTTGGAAGAGTGTGGTTTTGATTGGGTCTTCCCTACAAGCCAAAAACCTCCACATTTTTATCGGGTTTCGGACATAGATCAGACTACAAATCACGCCCCATCCTTCTCTGATCACTCCTGTAGGGTTCCTACATCCTCCACTGATTCTTTTTCATTTAAGAATCCCTACTCTGATCAGGCTGATTCAACTCAGCCAAACCCTAGCCATACACTTTCATACCCTTTCGAGTTCCAAAGTATATGGTGGGTTCCACATCTCTTGATCTACATTTATCAACCTACCAAATTGATTAGGTTTGGGCTGCATCATCATCTTGTTGATCTGAAAAAGCACCTAGTTGGACCAACCAAGCTTTTGATCAAGGTGCTTGTTCTGCAAAACTCATCTGATTTAACCACTCCTTCTCTATACCATTTCCCGCTCGACTGAAGGCATTGAATTTAGCGCTTAACGGGAGGCAACCCATCATTCCAAAAAAAATTGAGATCCTTCTGATTCTCCTTCTGTACTTCACATCTATTGCACCCTGAGTTCGATTTTAGAACAGTCGATCCCACCTCTGGTACACGTGCCAGAGCTTGAAATCATCCGCAGCAGTCATTCCCGACTTGTTCGCCCACCTAAGAATCCTATTCTAATTCCTAAACCCAAAACTACTTCACACCCTCTGTTTACAATGAGGACATTGCAAAACTTAGGCATGGGAGGGTGGTAAAGTGCAAGCATTCAAAAATCAAAGTTCAGAAGGGTTCTTACAAAAAAACACATATTCAAAAAATACCAAAATCATAAAAAATTCTCAAAAAAAAAAAATATGAGAGGAGAGGAAAGTTTGATGGCATATTAGACTTTGAGGAGAAAAAAAGGAGTTAAAAAAAGCCAAAAAGGAGCACAATTTGAAAAGAAAAAGTAGTCATTAGTAAGAAATTAAGGAATTGACTTAGTTCTAGACCATATCAAAAGAAAAAGAAAGGCAAAAGGTGCTAATTAAACAAAGAAGAGATTAGTAGGAACACTGATTTTAGACCTTTTGGGCTATAATCCTAGGCTTAAAAATTCAAGTATCCGCTAAGATCTGGATAGTCCTCAAGAGGTTGGGGAAAATGCGAAGCTTAAGTATTAGGTCTAAGGCTTAGGGAGTATTCAGCCTTATTAACTAACCTTTGGTTTGCAGGACTCGATAACCTAAGCACCCCAATCCATACACAGCCTGGTTCAGTACACCTAAGTATTAAAATCAAACAAAAGTGTTTAAATTGTTCTGAAAAAATCACCTAGATTAGGAGCGGCTGATCAACACAAGTTAATTTGGACGAGTTCCCGGTGCGGAGAGGCAGGAAATTCCCCTCAAAGATGTGCAATAACATATCGTCTCCTCGGTGCCTGTCTCCTAGGATATCATCATATCCTACTAAGGGCATGTAAGCACCCTGTGCTAGTTCAGATGCCTTGGGTGGCATTATCTCGAAATGTCGATTGTCAGGGTCTAGATTTAGATACAGAACGCCATGGGTGGGATTATCTCAAAATCTCGAAAGCTAGGGTTCTGGGGGTTGCCATGGGTGGTGCTATCTCGAAGCATCGATTGCCAGGGACCTTATGAGGATTGATGATGGGGACTAGGAATCCGATACAGATCGTGCTGTGAAGCCAATCCGAAGCTAGAAATAAAAAGAAAAGAGAGTGAAAACTCTCCAAAAATAAAGAAAATTCCTCTGTCTCTCTCTGACAAAAACACACTGCAAACTGAACTGAGGCTAAAACATGTTACAAGCACAGGTGCTTTAATCGTAGAGTTCAACGAACCTTAGGCCAGTTCCTATGAGCCTTAGAAACCTTCCTGGCAGACTGAGGCTAGAGCTGGTCAGGTCCGGATCTTGGTTGGTACTTGAGTACCCCTAGGCCTACTATCGGCATTCTAACCTAATCTACAAAAGAAGGCACACATCAAACTTTTTAAGCATCAAAAGATTTTATGGTCTAGAATCAAAGTTGACACCTTGAAATTTTGCTAAGGGACTAGCAAAAGCTTGGCATGGGGGTATGATGGGAACACCATCATGAGCCATAACTAGCTCATTGTGACCCAATTGAGTTAATAAATTCTCCTACATAACCAACTGAAGGTAGTAATTCATTGCATAAGCATTCTAAAGGAAAAATAGGGAATTAGGGTTAAAACTGTAATTTTACCAGTTTTCATGAATGCAGTACAACCATGAGTTTTCTCAAGGGCTAAATAAAGGTCAAATGGTCTAAATAAGATAACAAGTGGGTTAGATCAGACAAAAATGGGTTTACGTATGTTTCCAGAATTAAATGACTTTTAGAACCCTAAAAATAGACCCACTTAATTAACCAAGGTTCTAGTCAGGATAAAATTCACCTAAACCCTCTAAAAATCATAGAAAAATTTTCTCTAGGGTTTAGTACCTTTAATTTGGCCATCAGAACCCATCTTGACCTAACATGGAGTCTCAGATAGATATTTACCCTAATTTAGGTTTTTGCATAAATTGCCCAAACAAACATGATCAAAACCAAAATCCAACTTCACCATTGGATTCCTTAGGTCCAAATTATGCTTGTACCAAAATTTGGACTCAAGGAGAACTTGCCTTGACCTAGTTTGCAAAAAGGTCCTCTCTGATTACATTTATACCCCCAACTTTCAAAAACCATTGCATTCAACCCCCTAACTTCTTCTTCACCTTCACAATTAGGTCCCTCTATCATTATCGTGGAGGAAACCTACTCTGGCGACCTTTAACAGGAGATATCTTTCTTATTGATTAATGAATCCCTTCCAAAATTGGAAGGCAGATTCATCAAGTAATCCTCTCCAATATGAACCTGACTAGATGCTCTCATTCTTTCTCAATCTCTCATGCGAACGCATGAGAGATTTGGGTCTCTTGAAGCTCCCAAATCTGACGAGCATTCCTATCTTGGAAGCTTGTCTTCGAAGTACAAAACCCTCTCTGAAGACCTTATAAAGACTCCCTAGGGTTCAACCATTCTCCTAAGCTTGAAATTGGGTCGGAACTCCCCCTCTTATTCTCTCCTCTTCGGCTACAACTCTCTGCAAGCTCCGACAGTCTCTCTCCAATTCCTCTTGTCAACCAACCACAAAATCGGTGACAGATTCATCTTCCCCACCGTCCTCCACGTTGTGCAATACCAGCCATCACCATCCTTTCCTCGTCTTCGCCACCGTCTCTCCTACGGAGGTTTGTCTTCCCTACATCCGGCAACCACACCGGTGTGGGAATCTCCTTCCTTTCATCCATTAGAGTAGCTAGTTAGGTTTAGTTAGACTCGTAGGTTAGTTTCCCACTCTCTATTTCTTAATTGAACCTCGACTACTCCATTCACCCTCTTCGTTCTCTGCTTCGACCACTCCTCCGGTGAGGTGTTCCCATCACTATGCATCTCCATCCACCCCGCCGACCACCCTACAACCCCCACTGCACCTTCCCACTCATTTCCCCTCACTCCATTCACTCCATCATCCACCCAAACACCTTCCCAAATAGACCTACTCTCACCGACTGTTCCTGTTACCGTCCGATCACCACAACTACTCTCGCTCCACGCCACTGCCCCCGTCACATTCGCCGTGCCACAGCGATCCTGTTGAACCTTCTGATGCGGCCATAAGGCCCTTTTTCTTGATTTCAAGTAGCAAGCCAAAACCCACCATTGACACCATGCTTCGAGCAAGCTTCAAGCTGCTCCAGGTCTTGCTACGCCCAGGGGATAGCTCCAGGCCGTGCGGAATTGAGGCCTACAAGAATCCAAGTCCTTACGTGAGAGCTTCAGTAGCCACAGCCTCGTCAATTTGACCAAGTGCCTTGCTGCTGTGCTACGCGGAAGAAAGGTGGGACATTTAGTCCCACCTTAGATATGAAGAGTCATCTACAGCAGCATATTACCAAAAAGTGAATGAGGTTGTTTGCCTCCAATCATTGAGGGTGAGGTCCTCCTACACCTTCACCCGGCCTCATTCGTGTCACCTCACCCGGGGACCTGGCAAACCCGATTACCTACCTGACCTGCACTCCTCGCTCACCACCGCACGCTGGTGAGCTCGACCGACTGTGGCTCTGGAAGAGCGAGATTGAAATAGAAAGAGAAGAGAAGAGAGTTATGTGAGGAAAGGGGGCTTTTTGCCCAGAGAAGTTTGGTTCCAGCACTTAGTCAAATTCTGAGAGAGGAGAGCCAGAGAAGGAAGAAGAAAAGAAGTGAAGGCATGAGCTAAAGGACCAAAGAAGAGAAGTAATGAAGAACAGAAGAAGGAGCAAAGAAGGGCCAAAGAAGAAGAAAGCTTGAAGGCCTAAGAAGAAGAAGAAGAAGAGAAGAAGTAAAGAAGGGAGAGGCACGCAGACAAAAGAAAAAGGAGTACTATAGCAAAAGTCATTTAGGATGTCTGATTGCAAAATCAGACATCTGATTTCATATCTTCTCCTTTAGTAAATTTGAGTAATTATTTTATGTATTAGACTTATAATTGGTGATTCAAATCACCATTATTTTGTCTAAAAATCTTTTTACTCTTCATATACTCATATGCTCTACATTGCAAATTAGTTTTTGAGTAATATTTTGTGTTCAAATTACATTAATTGTTCAGATTAGTGTGTGAATTCCATTTGCTCGCTGTGTTCGACCTCGGAATCTTTTCGAGTAATAAAAATCTATTTGTTTTTAAAGTGATTTCGACTATATTACAATGCTTCATTTTAAAATTGATCTCACCACGACAAACACCGACTTTAGGCCTCCTAGATCTGTTCTAGGGCTTAAACACTCACGTATTTGTTAAGATCTAGACTATTCTTCAAGAGGTTGAGGAAGTTGCGGGGCTGATGTATTAAGTCTAAGGCTTATAGAGTATTCAACCCTGTTGCCTGCCCTTTGGTTTGCGAGACTTGGTAACCTAGGCACCCAACAAATCACACACCGGTCTGCTTCAGTGCACGTAATGAAGAATAATGCCAAAAAAGTGTTCTGCTCTGAAAATGTTTTCCTGAAATTTTGACTTAGGAGCAACTCGAAGACACAAGTTGATTGGACGAGTTCCTGCACGGAGAGGAGGAATAAAAAAAACTCCCCTCGAAGATGCATTATAACATACCGTCTCCTAGGTGCTTGTCTCCTAGGATATCTAAATATCCTACCGGGGGCACGGAAGCACCTTGTGCTGGTTCAAATGCTATGGGCAGCATTATCCTAAAATGTCGATTGCCAGGTTTTGAATTTAGATATAGAATGCCATGGGTGGCACTATCCCAAAGTGCCGAAAGCCAAGGATTCTGGGGTTGCCATGGGCGGTGTTATCTCAAAGCATCAATTGCCAGCGACCCTGCGAGGATTGATGGTGGGGACAAGGAATCCAATACAGATCGTGTTTAAATCCAATCCGATGTTGGAGTTAGGGGAATTTAAAAAGAAAGAGAGAAAACTCCCAAAATAAATATCTCTCTCTCATAAAAAATGCACTGGAGAACTGAACCTAGACTTGCTACACATATGCACAGGTGCTTTAACCGCTGGGGTCAACAAACCTCTGGGTAGTCTTTACGAGCCTTAGAAACCTTCGTGGTGAACCCAAGGCTAAGGCCGGTCAAGTCTTGATCTTGGCTGGTACTTGAGTACCTTTAGGCCTAGAGTTGGTATTTCGATCTAACCTCTAGAGGTACGGCACGAGAAGGCATCATGATGACAAATTTTGACCAAGAGACCTGGTCTTTTGCATATGATTTTACTTGGGATTAGCAAAATTTAGGCATGGGAGTATTTGATAGGTCGACTTCAGTGAACTATAATTAAGCCTAGGTACTTGATTATTTGATGAGAAGTCAATTTAGAGCATGCACTACATTGATAAAATTATTTAAGCTTGTGAATTATCATTCTCACATTTTTATTGAATAAAGGTGCACCCATTAGATTCATGTACTAAAACATTTACATGTTTTTGCAAGAATAAATTGGTTATATAAATTTTAGCATCTTGGGTTCTAAAATCTTCATTTTGCAACCTAGGATTACCTCTAGAGATCTTCTTCCTTATTTGAGCCAAAAAATACCCATCACTCTCTTATTTCCATGCATGCACGTTCCCTTATTTTTTCTTTCTCTCCTTGATAATCTCTCTCCATCATTCTCTGATTTTGTTTTCTTTTTATAAATAGGGCATGAAGGACGGGGAAGGCATCTTCTTCTTCGGGAGAAGGGAAAACCTTCTCTCTACCATCTCCCTCCTCATGAGGAGGAACTCCCTCTCCACCAAAATCACCACCGTGCTCCACCATGCACCAACACCATTCCACCACCGTGAGCCTCGACAATGATCGCAACACCTTGACCGCAACCTTCCCGCTACTGCATACCTCTGCAACACCTCAACTGCGACATCACATCACAACGTGCCGCCACCGTGGTCGAAGGTAACAGCTCCAACACTACCATCGCATCTGCCACTGCATCTCTGACACCATGAACACATCATCTTCCATTGTGCCCATTCTCCCTTTTGTTTAAGATGCCCAGAAGCCATATCAGACGTCCAAAGGTCTCCACCACTGCACCTCCACCTCGATTGCATCGGCCACAACCCTTCTCCGTGCACCTGTAGGAGCAACCAAGTGGCCCTCTACCACCCACACGCAGCTACCTCCTCACCCCTCTCAGCGCCACCAACCAAAGAGACCACATCTACCTGCACCCTCCGCGCGCACCAGCGCCAACAGAGGCGCTATCGCCCACACACAACCACCAGTGCACCCTCCTCAGCATAACCACAACAGCGCCTAGCGCTGTCCACCTTCGCCTACGCACAGGCACGTGCACCAGCACGACCGGTCACCTCCTCGCGCAAAGCCACAGCTATGCGGCCACACACCGCCCTTCCTCCACCGTACACCAACCACGCGACCACCGCCACCCGCGCGTGCCCTCGTGTGCACTAGCCACCACACTATTCATCCTCTCCACAGAGAAGAGAACCCATCAACCAATCGTTCTCCCTCTAGGTAGCCACACCCATACCACACCATTTGACGCATCGTTGTCATCGTTGGATCCGCCATGCTGCACCGAGCTCGCCCACGCCCATGGCAACATCTCCCGCAATCCGCGCATGCTAGTGGGAAGCCTCACCACCGACGAGTTGCTCCTCTCCAACCAGCAACCTCCTGCCACCATTTCTTATGCCACCAACGGCCATTCATAGGGCTTGCCACTGGCAACCTCCACTGAGCTCTGTGCTTCCACTTGTACCTCCTCCTCGCATGCACAAGGGATTGGAATCCCCTGTTTTGCTACAATGAATGCCATATTAATATTTACATGTTATGCCATTGCCACTTAAGGATTTATGGATTTGAGTAATTTATTCATCTGAAATTGCATGCATGCCCTCGCAAGTTCCTCTATTCCTCTCACATCCTTACATTGACTTAGGTTTTTGCATAAATGCATGACATATCATCAAGCACTTACATGGCCTAGAGGAGAAAGCCTAATGTCTTGAAGTCTAATTACATTGCATGCCATTGCGAATTATTTTATGGAGGTAAAAGTGAACACATAACCCTTGCATTCTTGCATTATTGTGTGTCTTCTTTTCACCTCATTTCGCATCGACTTTGGGCACGGATCCCACACTTGATTGGGCAAATATAATGGGAATGTATTCGTGAATTTATTGCATATGTTCCTCCCTGTGGATACGACCTAACTTTCATGGTTAGTTTTGACTACTAAATATTTTTGATCTGGGATTTTTCCACCATGATTTACATTACTACGATGACATATTTTTTTGACGAGCAAAATCTCTTGACAAACAGGACTTGTCATCGTCTCTCGAGCATCATGATCCCCCTCAAGGTGCTACTTTTTTGCTAGCTTGCGCGGCAAGTGGGTCTTATGATAGGTATTTTAAGGAGGATGATTATAGGGTCCACTACTCAGACCTATGCCTTTGGTTGTGAGGATGAGGATAGCACAGAGCATCTTCTCTCTAGATATGCCTTCACCCACTGGGTGTGGCGTAAGATAGTGGGTAGTTCTCTACCCACTTAGGACACACTATGGGACTTGTTGGCAAACTAGATGAGAGACAAGATAGGTATGGCAGTGACCTTGTGAACTGTGTGGCTTGATCGAAATGGGAGAATCTTTAGTGATAAGTCTTTTATCTCTTCGAATATTGCCAGAAGGGCCTGGATGTGGGTTGCTACTTGGTCCATGTAATCAATATCCCTATGAATAAAAATGGATGAGCGCCACCATGGTGACTTGTCCTTTCTTAAAAAAAAAAAATCTTGAAACCTTTCCCAAGACTCATGAAGGGATTCGCCATGTTTTTGCTGAAAGGTCGTAATGGATCTTCTTAATGCAATAGTATGACCAATCAGGAAAAATTTCTTCAAAAAGGCACTCTTGAGTTGCTTCCAGGTTGTGATAGCTCTGCCAACTATCCTGAACCAGTAGGCAGCCTTGTCTTTAAGGCTAAGAGGAAAATGTCTCATTAGCCATAAGACTTCCCATGAATTGCAGGAATGGGTGGTTTGGGCGAGGACGGTTATTTCCTCTAAATGGATAAAAGGATCCTCTTGGGAAAGGCCATGGAAGTGCTTAATCAAGTTCAGGATGTCTAGTTTGATTTTGAAGTCCTCCTCCAGAATCACCACTCCAGGTCTCTCCTCATAATTGGAGGGATCATAAAAATCCTTGAGAGGAATGACAGGTGAAAAATTCTAGTTTATCATCATTCTTATGCCTTAAAATAAACCTAGCTCTTAGGATTTTAACTCCACAAAATGGGTTTTTGGGCTACATTTAGGCATTCACAAAGAATAGGCACGCATTGCATACTTTTTGTCTTTTTAATGTGTTTATTTGAGTGTCAGGGATAAGTAGATAATCAGATCCCACAAACCCTAGCACTCAGAAAGGTGGAAGATGGAGAAGCTCAAATTAGCTGGGTCTCAACCGCATCCAGCTCATCCCAACTGGATCCCAGCTCATTTTAGTTGGATCAACCTATCCTTAGCTCCATTCAGCTCACCTCAGCTAAATGGTAGCTCAAGCTAGTTCACCTCAACTCCATTCAGTCACGTCAACTGGATAGTAGCTCAAACTAGCTCAAGTTAATTGATCACAGCTCCATTCTAGCTCCTCCCAACTCAAGACAATTCACTGGAAGCTCCACCTGACTAGGATTAGCTACTCTCAATTAGCTAAGCCTAGTTAGCTAAAGAAGTTCTCAACCACCTTGGGTTAGCTCAACTCCAGCTCTCAAAGACTCAGATCTGCTCAACTTAGTTGAGCTGAGTTGCTAAACCTAAGCTAACTACCCCAACTAGCTAGGTAGTCTTCGAGAAGACCAGCTCCATCTCACCTTAGCTCAAAACAGAAGAAGCTAGCTTATATTAGCTTGGTTTAGCTACTAGCAAAGAACTAGCTAGCTAAGCTAGCTACTGAGCTCCACTTCAACTATCTTCACCAGCCATCTACTCCAATTAGCTCGGATGCAGCTCCTTCCAGCTCCTCCTCTAAAACCTTCTCTCTCCTACCTCCTTCCCTACTCCCTACTAGATAAACTATCTTACCTAGCCTAAGCTCCACTCCAGCTCCATGGCCATACAAACCTAACCCTAATTCCCACCTACTTAGCTCCACCAAATAGTCCACCTAAGGTACCATCTACTCCACCTCATTTTGGTGCCAACATACCCACATCCTTTCACCCCATCACCACCTCCAAAAGTCACCTACAAAGTGGTGCCAACCACCCCCATAATCACCCAAGTTGGCACCAAGAATTTCCCTCCAAAACCCATTTCATCTATATCCTACATCTACCCTTTAATCCCATCCTAGCCCTTGATTAGTGGCTCCGCCTAAGCCCTTCTAGAAGCCCCATTTTTGGTGCCAACTCTTGTTGTCTCTCCACCACCAAGAGGCACCACAACCACCCATAACCACCACCTCCAACACCCTTTGGGTTGGCACCAATAATCCCCTCCATTGGATCCTTTAACCACCCACCAAACCTAATCCTAGCCCTCCACATATACCCCACGCCAACCACCACCTTCATACCCTATTAATAACCTTTCTAAACACCACTCAAACCTCATCCTTGGTTAGTATAATTCCACCCATACCACCCATACCCATGGCCAAGCAGGAGAAGCAGAGAAGAAGATCAAGGGGGCAACCTACCCACCCCCTTGGTGCCTTCTTCCTCTTCCTTTTCCTTCTTTGTGCCACGCCAAGGAGGAAGCATCCATCTAAGGGGAATGGCCAAGCAAGAAGGAGTAAAGGTGAAGGACATCTACCTTGAAGGAAAGCTAGGAGGAGCATCAACAATGAGCAAGGAAGCATCCTCTTCAAGCCCAAGAGCTACCAAGCTTGGAGCGAAGACCATTTCGAGCTTCATTTGGAGAACACTTTTCTTCTTCTTTATCTTTCTTTGTATTGGCTAATGTATTTTGCATTTTTCTTGTAAGAAGCATTGAGCTACTTGTCTTCTACTTTGCTAGTAATACAAAGATTTTAATTGCCTTTCAATTTCCTCCTTTCCATTTAGTGTGTTTTCTTGTTTCTAGTAGTTTTAGTACACCACATCTCTTCTAATTGCCCTATGTGCAGTTGCCTATGGTGAGCTTAGAAGAGAAGTTTCTTGTCATTTATGTTTAGTTGATATGCATAGTCTTTACCATAATCATTCTCCCATTTTGTGTGCTCATTATTTGAAAACCTAAAAACAACAAAAATCAAAATTACAAAAAGTGTGGATTTGAGAGGCGAGAGAGAGAACCATCTTGTTGATTAACAAATTGGCCTACTTGGATGACCCTAGATACTCCACTATCTAGGTATTAAAAATTTTAAGAGTTGATTGCAAAGATACACGTCTCAATGACAAAACTCGCTTTTTACAAACCGCATATTTTAGCAACAACAGGCCCCTCGGGTGGTAAATTCCCCTTCTAATTGGCTAGGTTCGTGACAGTCCTAACCAATTGTTGCTAATTATTTTGGAGTTGAGCCAGTTGCTCTATCACCATGATTAGAGGCTTGGGTGGGGGATTTTGATTTTGATTAATTTGCAACTCAGGGTTTTGAGGTAGCTCCAGGCTAGGGAAGTTACGAATGGAGATGTTAGAATGTGGGTCAGCTTGTGGATTTGAATGGGAGGGTTAGGGTTAGGGTGTGAGTGAGAAGCAGAAGTAGCATTGGACCTATTTTGTATATTTTCCATTTTTTTATGCAAAGAGGAAGAAGTAAAATGAGAAGAAGTCGAATGTTTTATGTTGGGGGGGGGGAATCAATTGGGTCCTCCAAGTATGGGTTTTGGGACCTGTGCCCATGCATACACTTATGGAAGAATGGGAGGAGGAGAGAAGGGAAGAGATGAGAGAAGTGTGCACTTCAAGCAAACAAAATTCTAAGACTATCTTAGGGTTGACCCCTTAGAAATCTAAGACTTGGCTACTTGGATTATTAAAAAGTTAACAAGGGACAACCCTTCCTTTAATTTAACCTAACTAAGTTGTAAGGGGGGATTGGTCCCAAGCATGTCCCAGGAAAATCATGGGGAATTGTGTAAACCCGCACCCGATCGTTTGACGCGACCCTCAACTAAAATTAGGTTAAATCAAGGAATTGATGTCAATTGAGAACAATCTAATAAACAAGTATCAAGCTTAATGTGGATGAAATCCTAAAGGATCAAATTGCTACAATTTTTAGATTAGGCTTAGGATGCTATAAGTGCACGGTTTATGAAGGGCGTTAGGGGAGGAGTTGCCCAATTATTTTTATTTTTTGTGTGTACGAATTGGGCAGGAAAGTGATGCCCAAGCCAGAACAGGTGATTTACAAGAAAAGGATTAAAATGAATGTCATTTAGGGTTTGATAATTTCAAAATTGCTTTTAAGATTTCTCTTGTTAAATCTTCAAACAAGTTTGAATTGTCACACAATCAATTATAATCAAGTTATAATTGGTGAATGCCAATTTCCCTTAGATTGATGTGTGACTAAAATGAAACACTAAAGTTGAAATCCTATGTAGGCAAGTCCTGAGAAATGAATCGCTTTTTCAAATATATTTTTAGGAGGTGGTCCAAACAATGCAACAAACACCAGAGAGTGAAATTAAACAAGAATTCTAAAAATGATTATTTTAGGATTTTTGAAACTTGTTTGATATTTGTTTGGAATTTTTTTCTACACTAGTGTCAGAATCTAGAAAAGATAGATTCGAAAAATTGCTTCTACAAAATCCTTAAAGAACCTATGAAATTTTTGAAAATTTTATATATTGTAGATATTTATTTAAGGTTTCCATAAATATAAACTTTGTGCAAATATGATGAGTATAACAATTTATAAAATTCGTGGATAGTAACAAAATAGTAAGGAATTAAGGTTTGACCCCTCTTTAGTTCATGAATTTTTTTATTTTTTCTATTTGACCAAATCTTCTAAAATTTAAAAATTAGGTTCCTGACTTAAATAGGTTTCATTAGGTAGAGTTTGAGGATTTTAGGAAGCCTTTTCAAGCCCAAACTTGATTTTTGAAAATGGAGACAAAAGTCAGGATTTTTAAAAATCCAACGCCAATATAAGAAGGATGGTGGAGAATTGAAGCAAACAAGCAATCAAATGAAATTTAGGGTTCCACCACACCAAATTTTTCTTGTTTTTGTTTGTTTTGATATTTTAAATATTTTGTTTGAGATTTGTTTCTTTGGATTATGAAGGGTTTTGGTTTAGGCACCTACCAGATTTTTGCGGGAAGACAAGAATACTTGAAGCTTCTGCTCCAAGTCACTCCAAATGCAGCTTTCGCTTCAATTCACACCTATTTCAAAACCAAGAAAAAATTAGTGAAGGCTCAAATAGAGCAAGAGAAAGATAAATAGCAAGTAAGCCATGCCACCTCGGCAATGGCGTTAAAATGTTATATGAAAAATACGTGGTTTTATAAATGATGCAATTTAGTGTTGTTGCAATGCTTAAAATGAGACCAACTTTTAAATTTATAAACCTAGATAGTGAGAGTATCTAGGGTTGTCCAAGAAGGTCAATTTGTAGTTATCAAGTAATCTCCTCTCTCTCGCTTTCTCAGATCTTCTTTTTGTATTTTTGGTTTTAATGTTTTTAGGGTTTTTGAGATACGGGCAACTAAAGGTAGATAGAACACAAAAATATAGAAATAAAAACCCATTCCTAAGCTCACTCTAAGCACGTGTGGCTTAGAGTAATTAGGAAGGGAGTGTGTGCACCAATTAAATCAAAGAAGCTTGGACATAAATTGAAAGGCAAAATTTTTATCTTTTTATAAAATAGCAAGTAGTGTCTACAAAATGCTACTTGAAGAGGTACTTGTGTAGAAGAATTCTACACAAGTAATCCTCAAGTAGAGGAATGATTACTACTACAAAGTAAAGATAACAAAATGAAGATAGAAATCTCCTGCGATGAAGAAGAATTTGGTTCTTGCTCCAAGCCCTGAAGTGCTCCTGACTTGAAGAGAACCTCCTCCTTGATTCCTTGATGAAGATGCTCCTTCACCTAGCTCCTCCAAGGTGGTAGACGTCCACACTTAGTCTCCTGTTTACTCGAAAGCGAAATCGGGTTTTTAAATATTGCATTGCAGTATAGTTGAAATCACTTCGAAAAATAAATAAGAATTTATTACTCGAAAAACTAAGAATCCGAGGTCGAACACGGGGAGCAAATTGGTATTTAAAAACTAAGAACACAACTTCAATTTAATCAAATGAGATGTTCAACCAAATTATGAAGCAATAGAACTAGTCCCAATGTATATAGAAGCTTAAAAAAATATGAATCAATGTAAAAATCAGATGCTTCTAGAGTAGGCTTTCTCTTCTTCTTTCTTCTTCTTCTTCTGATGTCTTGTTCTTTCTCTTCCTTTTCTTCCTTGGCTTTAGTTCTTCCCCTGACTGTGGCTTCTTTCTCCTCTGTCTTCTTCTTCTTTCTTCTCTTCTTTGCTCTGATGTCTTCTTCTTTCTTCTTGACTTCAGCCTTCCTTCCTCTCTGCAACTTCTTTCTCCTCTTCTTTGGCTGCTCCTTCAGAGTCCTCTTCTTTCTTCAGTTGTGCCTTCTAGTTTCTTGGTTCTTTCTTTGCCTTAGCTTCCCCTGCGGTTCTTTCTCCTTCAGCTTTCCTTCCTTCTTCCTTTCCCTGCACAAGAGTGCAAAACCTACCCTACCCTCCCCGACGAATGCTCTCTCTCTTTTCTCTCTTAGGCTCGCTCTCCCAGAGCCTTTCTCGGGTATACAGGTCGGGTCAGTGCACCCGAGTCCAGGTGCACTAACGTGGGTGATGCCCGAGGAGTGTAGGGTTATCGGGTCAGGTCAGCCAAGTCCACGAAGGAGTGAGCACAGACGAGGCAGGTGTGTGGGCAAGGGGACCTCACCCTGTGTTAGGAGGCAACGAAGCTAAAACACGAAAACACTTTATACTACTCACCTGCTTCTAAAGTTACCGAGGTGGGACTAAAAGTCCAACCCGCTTCTTCACGTGCACCTGCAGGGAATGTCTCCAGATTGCTGAAGTTGCGGTGTGCTGTGGCCCTTGATAGATGGCTGATGCTGTTCACGGAGTAAAGCCGTGCACCTGAGACGTGGTCTCCTGGAGCAGGGCTACCTAGAGCAAGCTTGCAAGCAAGCTTTGCTACTGCTCCAATGGTGGATGGGGATCTGATCTGACAATCACGAATATAGCCTCACGGCCCTGTCAAAGCACTTAGAAAGCCTCGTCGTGTCACGGTGAAGGTGGCGTAGTGGGTGGCGTGGCACGAGATAGCCTAGGCATGCATGCCTAGGTCGATCTGTGGCCGTGAAAGTGGGATTGTTCGGGGGCAGTGTAGGGCACGTGTGGTGGTTGATGAAGAGGTGGATGATGGTCAGTGGAAGGTGGAGGTGCTTTTGCGGTCATTGGCGAGGCATGTGGGTGTGTGGAGTGGTGGATGTGCCTTCGCCAGTGGTCTGCCAGAGATGAAGAAGATGAGGGTGGTCTGTGGCTGTCGAGGGTGGTTTGTGAAATAAAGAGGGGGAAAATGAAGAGTAGAGAGAGGGGAACTTATCTGAGAGTAGCTGGACGAAGGGGGAAGGTAGTGAGCAGACGGCACGTTTTTGCCGTCGCCAGAGACAAAGGTCCTAGGATGGAGAGGTGGCAACGACGAGAGGGATGAAGACGTGGTTGTAGGTATGGCGCGACGCGGAAGAATGAGGCAGAGAAGACTCTACCATTGGTATGGTGGTAGAGCAATGAGAAGAGGGAGGAAGAGTCGCCGGAGCTTGTGGGCTACTTGGCTGGAGAGGGGAGAGGAGGAATTCTGGGGGATTCTTCGACCAAATCAAGCTTAGGATGGTTGGGAGGACTTGGGGTGTCTTTTATTGTCGTGGGCGGAGGGCCTTGTGCTTAGAAGGCAAGCTTCCAAGCACGGCAACCTTGCCGAACTTGGAAGGTCAAGAGATACCCATATCTCTCATGCGTTCGCATGAGAGATTGGGTGCGAATTAGAGCGCAAAATGGGGTTCACACAATCAGGAATTCCTTAGAGAATCTCCCTTTCAAATTTAAGAGGGATTCTCTGAGGAATCAGGGAGATATCTCTCTTGAATCCTAGCCGTAGTAGGATTCCTCTGCTGTAATGGTGGAGGGACCTAATTGCAAAGAACGATGAGGAAGCTAGGGGGGTCTCTACAAGATTTTCAAAAGTTAGGGGCATAAAAGTAATTGGGTTGGGCTATTTTGCAAAGTAGGTCAAGGTGAACTCCCCTTAGGTTCAAATATTGGTATAAACCTAATTTGAACCCAAGAAATCCAATGGTAAAGTTGGAATTTTAGGTTTGACTACGTTTAACTAGGCATTTTGCACAAAAACCCAATTTAGGGTAAATGTTTGACTAGGACCCCTATTTAGGTCAAAATAGGTTCTAAAGGATAAATTGAAGGTTCTAAACCCTAGAGGATATTTTTCCATGAATTTTAGATGATTTAGTTGATTTTTATCTTGACCAGAACCTTGTTGAATTAAGTGGGTTTGTTTTAGGGTTATAGGATGTCATTTAATTCCCAGATCTTACATTAACCCTTTTCTGATTGAACCATCCCACTTTTTATCTTGTTAAGACCAATCGACCCATGTTTAACCCCTGCGAAATTCTGTTGTTGTATTGCAATGGTAAAATTGTAGTTTTACCCTTTATTTCTTACTTTTCTTTCAACCTAGTTAGGCCCTTCACTTGGTTATGTAGGAGCTTTTATTCTCTTTTCTAGGTCAAAATGAGCTAGTTAGGGCTCATGATGGTGTTCCCATCTTACCCCCATGCCTAGCTTTTGCTAGTCTCTTAGCAAAATTTTAAGGTTTTAACTTCTGTTCTATACCATGAGTTTCTATCACAATTTATGATAAGTGCTTTTTCTTTTTCTTTGTGATTAGGTTAGAATGCCGACAGTAGGCTTAGAGGTACTCAATACCAACCAAGATCTAGACCTACCCAGCTGTAGTCTCGATCCTCCGCGAAGGTTTTTACAGCCCGCAGGAACTATCCTAAGGTTTGTTGGACTCCACAATTAAAGCACTCGTGCTTGAGACATATTTTAGCCTTTGTTCAGTTTGCAGTGCTTTTTCGTAAGAGAGAGACAGAGGATTTATTTGCTTGGAGAGTTTTCTCTCTCTTTTCTTTTTATTTCTAGCTTCGGATTAGCTTCTCAACACGGTCTGTATCAGATTCGTTGTCCCCATCGTCATTCCTCAAAGGTCTCTGGCAATTGATGCTTCGTGATAGCATGGCCCATGGCAACCCCCATAACCCTAGCTTTCAAAATTTTGAGATAATCCCACCCATGGTGTTTCGTAGCCAAATCCAGATCCTAGCAATCGACATTTCGTGATAATGCCACCCTTGGTATCTGAACCAGTAGAGTGCTTACGTGCCCTCGGTAGGATATGTAAATATCCTAGGAGACAAGCACAGGGGAGATGATATGTTGTTACACATCTTCAAGGGGAATTTCCCGCCTCTCTAGGTCGGGAACTCATCCAAATCAACTTGTGTTGATCGGTCGCTCCTAATCTAGGCAACTTTTTCCAGAACATTTAAACGCTTTTGCGTGATTTTGATAGTTATGCGCACTGAACCAGACTGTGTGTGGATTAGGGTGCTTAGGTTACCGAGTCTCGCAAATCGAAGGTCAGTTAACGAGGCTGAATACTCCCTAATAAGCCTTAGACCTAATACTTAAGCTTAGCATTTTCCCCAACCTCTTGAGGATTATCCAGATCTTAGCGGGTACTTAAATTTTTAAGCCTAAGAGTCCATCCCAAAAGGCCTAAGATCAGCATTCCTACTAATCTCTTTTTGTGGCTAATTAGCACTTTTTTCCTATTTTTCCTTTTTTCCTTGATGTGGTCTAGAACTTCAGATAATTCTTTAATTTCTTACTAATGACTATTCTTTTTATTTTTCATTTTGTGCTCCTTTTTTGTCATTTTGCTCTTTTCCTCATGTTTTGTATGGCCTCAAAATTTTCTCTACCCCCCGTCAGTTTTTTTGTTCTTTTTCAAGATGTTTTCATTTTTTGGTGTTTTTTGTGATATGTGATTTTTTTTTTGAAATTTTTTCTTGTGATATGAGTTTTCATGACATTTTGCACTTTCATACCCACCCATGCCTACGATTTGCAATGTCCCCATTGTAAATTAGGTGGGTTCTAATTTAACTTAGTTCATTCATTAGGACAGGTCTTAGGTGGGCGAACGGGACGAGGTGACTGTTGCGAATGATTTCTAGACTCGAGTACGGGTACCTGAGGTGGAGTTGACTGTTCTAATGCATGAACCCTAAAGTGCAATATGAATTCAGCATGGACATGTCAAGAAAGGTTTTAGGTTTTTCAAGAATGTCGAGTTGCCTCCCGTTAAGCGCTAAGTTTTACGCCATTGGCTGGGCGCAAGGAGCTCAGGGAGAATGGAGGATAAAGGATATCTCAGCCAAATTTGTATCGGTCACATCAATGAACGATTTGAGTCTCTGACCATTCACGACGAAGGGTTTGGAATCGTGGCTGAGTGGACTGATCTCAATGGCTCCATTTCCAAAGATTCGTCTGACTAAGTAGGGTTCGATCCATTTAGATCATAGTTTTCCTGGGAATAATTTGAGTCTAGCATCAAAGAGTAGGACCTTTTGACCAAGATGAAAGATCTTTCTAGATATGTGCTTGTCGTGAAAGGCTTTAACCCACTCTTTGTAAATTTGTGAGTTCTCATACGCATTGTGGAGTAATTCATCGATTTAGCTCATTTGAAGCTTTCTATGGGTTCTAGCCTCAGAAAGATCTAAGTTGCAGTTCCGTACTGCCCAGTAGGCTTTATGCTCTAATTCGACGAGGAGGTGACACGCCTTCCCGTACACCAGTCTGAAGGGAGACATACCTAATTGGGTCTTGTGGGCGATCCTTTAAGCCCACAAAGCTTCCGAAAGCCGAGATGACCAATCCTTCCTGTCAGGTCGAACAGTAACCTGGAGGATTTTCTTGATCTCTTGTTTGATAGCTCAGCTAGACCATTAGTTTAGGGGTGGTAAGGAGTAGAGATTCGGTGTGACACCTCGTATTTGGTCATCAGTGACCTGAACTGAGCGTTTGTGAAATGGGTCCCTCTATCGGAAATTATTGCACGTGGAATCCCGAACCGTGAGAAGATGTTCTAGTGAATGAATTTGATAACAACTTTATAATCGTTGGTTCGGATCAGAATGGCTTCAATCCATTTGGACACATAGTCAACAATGAGTAAAATGTATTCGAAGCCGTCTGATTGCACCACAAAAGTACACCTGCAATTGTGCCGTCTTGTGCTATTTCCTAGCATTACCTGTGCATATTAGGGTTCCATAGTCGCATTTGTGAAAATACATGCATGCATGCATTTAATTGAGAGGGGAGGAGAGTGAAATAAGTGGCCTTGCAAATAACATTTTTCCTCAAGTGCATCTTTGCAAAATTCACCTTCTTTTTATTTTTATTTCTACTTGACTTTTAAACTCTTCCCGCGCCTGCATGACAACTTCTCTTCGCGCCATGTCCTGCTCCCCCTCTCCCTGCCAGCCCTGCAGCTGCCTCTCCCTACTGTAAGCCATGCACAGCCAGGGCATGGCTGTGCATGCTCTCCTCTTCTTTAAAAAGAGCGCGGCTGCCTTCTTGCAAAGCAGCCTGGTCCTCCACGAAAAAATCCAGCAGCTTCTCCCTCCAGGCCATCGTCCCCTCCCCTCTCCCTCCATACGCCGGCCCTCCTCCTCTGAGGAGACACCCGATGAACAGGACCACCTCACGGTGGTGCACAACAACCACCGTGAGTCCACCACCGCCTAGCTCACCATAGAGCTGGTGGGCATGGTGGCTCTTCCCTGACTTCTTCACGTTCCAACCACTTCAGCCATTGCCATAGGCTTCAACGTTTGAAGCTCCACGGTAGCAGCAGCACGCAGCAGTAGTCACCCATCCCTTTTCGCGTAAGCCTGCAGGCCGCCCTCACCTCCAGTGCGCGCCTACAGGCGCCCTCGCCTCCAGCTTCTTCGTGCAAGCACCCTGTCGTGCTCTCTCTTCCACTCGTAACCGGCCACCGCGAGCCCCTGCAGCGGCTGTCCAAGCATCGCCTGCACCCTCCAGACAACACTCGCAGGCCACTGCATGCCTTGTCGCGCCCCTTTGCCCGCAACCCAGCCCTCACCGCGCGCTCTGTCGCAACCTTCCGCCCACAAGCCACCAGCCAGCGCAACCCTTCCACGCGCGCACCAACCCGCGCGCGCCAGCCGCAAGCCGCCTGCACTCACAGCACCTGCAGCAGGCGGTTGCGCGGCTCGCCTAGCCATTGTAGCCACTGTTCACGCGTTTCTACGGAACACTGTGGCTACAGTGGGGTGACCAGAAAGCTTCTCACTTATCCGGTCACCCGGTGCCCTACAATCGGCCGCAACCTGTGCGCACGTCTCAGCCCACGTCGCCGGCGTACGTCTGCGTGCGCCCGCCTCTCCCAGCACCTGCATCGCCCGCTCTCTTCGCCCATGCGCGCCTACCAGTGCCCACTCCAGCCCTTGCGCGCAGCGTGGTCTGCTGCGGTCCTCTCCGCGCCCATCGCCCTCCAGCGCGTGCTTCTCTGCATGCATACGTGCCTACGTGTGAGATTGAAGCCTCACATGACGCATTGGGCTTGCAGACGACTTAACCCGCCTCTTCTTCACAGCAGTGTGGCATCTCTCTCTCTCTCTCTTTCTCACAGCACTCTCTCCCTATCTCTTTACCGATGCTCACACACATACACTCACACTTTCATACACACACACATCTATACACTATTATATACATATATATATGTATACATATATATATTGATATATATACATATATTTATATACATATATATATACTTATATCTATATATATAATAGTATTTATATAACTCAATATTAGTATACATATATATATATATATATACATATATATTTACATATATACATATACTTATATACATACATACATATATATATATATTTATACATATATCTGTGCATATATTAGTACTTATATAAATATGTATTAGTCTATATACATACACACACATATATATATATACATCTACATACTTATATATATACTTATATATATACACATATACTTATACAAACATATATATACATATATTTATACATATATATATATATAAATATAAATACATATATATATATATATATATATATCTGTAACCATATATACATATACATATACATATCTATCTACATATATCTATATACATATATTACAATATATATATATATATATATACATCTATATAGGATTATATACATACATACATACATATATATATATATATCTATACATATATCTATCTATACATATAGCTACATACATATATACACATATATTTATATATATATATATTTATACATATATATGTACATTTATAACTACATATACATACCTATATATCTATAACCATATATATATACACGTATAGATATATTTACATATATGCATATATATATAGTTTCACATTATTTACCATACGTGGTATCGCGGGAATATCTGCACCAGTTGCTGATATTCCTCGATACACGCGTACAACAAGCATGGTCGCACACATCTTCCGCCATCCACCTTACACTCCACGCGGCACCTCGTCCTGTCAGTTGCGTCTTTCTAGACGAGGACCGACTCGACACCGTGCTACACTCCATCTCCGCCTCCACTCTCACCCCTTTATATATATATAATATATACCTATATATATATACTATATTTACTTTATTTCTGGTTCGCTTTCCTGTTAGTAAAAAGATAAAAAAATATATAAAAGAGAAAAGATAATCTTTGACTTGTAGGTACTCCGTCTTACGAATAGCAAGACTAATTTTGGAACCCTGATTTGGCTCAAAGCCAAGAACCTAATTTTGAGGGTGTGCTTCAAGGACCAAGATTATCAAAAAAAGAAAATCTTAAATAGAAAAACACCAAAAACACAATAAACGAACAGAAGAGATTCATTGTAGGAAAGGCGTAGAAACTTGACTTGTAACCCCACTTCCCTGAGTTCGACCCTGGGCCAAAAAGTGGCCAAGATAAAATCAAGTAGGCCAGGTAAAAAAAATTTGTAAAGAGATGGTTAGGCTCAATTTAGGTTAACCACTATACACATTTCAGTGATAAAATTACCACATTAACAACCTAACCGGGTCCGACACCATACCTTTTTCTGGCGCCGTTGCCGAGGAAGTGCGCCTGCAAGTAAGTTTTTACTCCATTCCTATAATTTTTCTCTTCTCACACCCTTCTCTTCACGGGTGTTTTTGTTTTTGGTGTGTAGGTAAACCTGTTGCAAGGAGAAGACAGGCAGACGAAGTTGAAGATGTGGGTAGATCCAAGGGAGAGAATGAGAGCGTGAAGACGCCGACACCGCACTGGTGCTCCGCACACGTAGCTGCACAAGTAAGTCTTTCTTTCTTAGCAACCTAGGTTAACTTGTAACCTTAGTAAAAAAAAAAAGTCATTAAAACTAAAAAAAACTAGAAAAACTTCTTGGGATCTCTTGGGGCAAGTGAACTAAAATTCACTTATTTGATTGATTGCCTTTACTCCCACCGCCCCAGGATTTCCCGCCTTACTTCGCATAGTGAAAATCTAAGAATCTTGATTCTTGAATTTTTCGCCGTGTGAAGTATTCTGTGAGACAAACATAAAAAGATTGATTGCACCCCTCTTTGCCTCATTTATCTGCAAATTCGGGATCACCTTTTTGGTGGGGAGACTTGGAATTGAGTTGATTCCAACCCGACCACGACTTTTCAACTTGCCTAAGATCCGATCCCGAATATTTCAACACCAACAATTTGAGTTTCTTTATCTGTTGATTGAGCCTTGTGTGTGGAAATCTTTTTGGTGATTGGGAGCACTTGAATTGAAGTGCTTTGGCTCCCTTTCACATAAATCTAAAACTGATTCGTACATCCACACATAGAAATCTCCATTTAGGGAAGCCCATTGCATTGTAGCATGCATTAACCAACTGATATTGAAGAAGGTTTTGTTGGGCTTAGAAGAAAACTTGTATTCTTGCAAAACCCGGAGATTGGTTGAATTGGTATTTCAGCGAAATCCTAAAATCCATACTACTTAAGGCTGAATTCTAAAAATCATTCACCAATTAAAACTTCAATTCGGGGAGATTTCCCCGTTGCATGCTTGTTTTACACACTTGAAAAATCAATCACTTGGGCATTACTCGTAAACAATGCCCTTCACATTCCAAAAGCACTTGATCCTAAGCCTATAACTAAAATTGGTAGTAACTTGACCCTTATTAAGGTTTGGAGGTCTAACTACCTGCATGTAGTGTTTACATGCTGGTGAGGGTTCCCGTATGCTATCGGGTGTCTAAGATTGGGGCAAACGGTCTTTCAATCTGGCCCAATGGTTCCGCAGTGCTCGCATTCGGTTCTGTAGTTCATGATAGTAGGTAACTTAGATCTTTAGGTCTAAGGGCACACTGTAGAGGTTAGGAATTTGACTGTATTGATTTGTAATCAAGTGTACCTTTGCGGTGTCATTTCTCTCATCTCTTTTCCCTTCCTATCCCCCCAATTCTTCCTGCGGTAGTGCATGTTTGGGAGGAGGTCACAAAACCCTGAACTATTTGAATTGCCTGATAACTTTATAAAAGGAGCCAAATCGTCCTCCTCCTCCACAAACATGGCTGCACGCCCACCCCCAAATCCCGAGGGAGGAAACCGCCCTCAGAACCCACCAGGTGGTGGAGCCTTAGATCCCATAACCCGCCTCCAAGCCCAAATGAAAATGTATAATGAACGAATTGAATTCATTCGGGAAACATTGGAGGAAATGCAGAACCCTCCCGAATGGGAGGAGCCTAGGTCTCTTAGCTCCTATCAGAATCCCGCTGCTACAGAGACCATAGGCAAATTCAAGTCCCCATGGGCAGGGATGACTTTGAACTGAAACCTAACATAATTGGCCTAATAAATTTTCACTTCCATGGGCTTGCAAGTGAAGATCCTTTTCTCCACTTGGAAGACTTAACCCAATTAGCTGAAACTGTTAAACCAAGAAATATCGGGTTACCTATGGTCCTCATGAAAATGTTCCCATTTTCATTGCGGGATAAAGTGTCGCAGTGGTTACGCACCCTTGGGAGAACCATCCACTCTTGGGAAGGGATGCGAACAACTTTTCTCAAGAAGTTCTTCCCAATCGGGCAAACCAATGTGCTTCGCCATGCTATCACTTCATTTACTCAACAAAACGGTGAACAATTTCATGAGGCATGAGAGAGGTATAATGACCTCCTCAGGAAGTGTCCACACCACAATTTGCCTAAGTGGCATATAGCCCAGATTTTCTACTACGGGCCAAATGAGACTTTGAAGCAGATTGCAGATGCTTCCTGCGGAAGGAATTTTATGAATAAAGACGAGAATGGAGCATTCGAATTATTTGAAAATATGAGCGAAAACTCAGTGAACAATGCCTCCATTATTGTCTTTAATCATACCAGCCAGCCCCGAAATGTCCACGAAGTTGACATGGGGCCCTCCCATTCATCCACTGATCTCAGCCTTATCGCACAAAAATTGGATGAAGTCTCCGTCGTGCATAAGAAGCTAGATGAGCTTCTGGCCAACCCCGCCCGATCTATGGCAAACACCCCCACTTCACCACTTCGTCACAATTCCAATTCTTCCAACACCAGGCTTATCCCGAGAAACCCCGTAAGACCTTCCTTACCGAGTGTCATGCCGAGCGACTCGGTAAGTCATGTGGAACTGGCTTCTGCGAGCCAGTACTTCAACACGGAGGACCAAGCCTCCGTGTGCTCGGACACATATTTACATGCGGACAGGTCTTCTGGCATAAAAGATGCTTGCACCCTGGGGAATAACCCGTTCTCTGCCACTTATAACCCAAGGTGAAGAAATCATCCGAATTTCTCATGGTCCAACAACCCGCAGCGCCAAAACCCCACGGGTGGCCCAATGCGACCGTTCACACCCGTCATCCCAAGGGCCCAGTCTAATCCTATGGAAAAACCACCATCAGGCCCTTGCGTACTGCAAATCGAACACGCATCAACTCCTCTTGACAAATTGATGTGAATGATGACGAAAATGTCAAAGCACCATGAAGAGAACAAGACCTCTCTTCAGCACCAATTGGCGCAGCAAAATGCTAAGATCAGTCAACTACGCATGGTGACTCGATCTCAAGGCACTCTTCCCGCCCAACCTATTCCAAACCCGCTAAATTTCATACCCCGTGGTCCTCAACCACAGGTACGACCTTCTCAAGGGTAGGTTCATCAAATTCTGCAGGCTCCGAGCATTTCACCAGGATTTCAGGCTAATCCCGCTGCAGCACCGCACTCTTATGTCCCTATTGCGAACCCTCTGCCACCGTATGATCCCACTGGACCAGCATCGTCCAATGCTATCACTATAAGGAGCGGTAACCAGACTGTCGATCTGCCTCGACCTGATCATGGCCCATCGTCTTCATCACCCTCTCATTCGGGATGCGCACTGCATTTGCGAGAGGACGATACACCCAATTGGTGCCAGAATCAGTTCCATTCCCTAAGGCTCTACTGAGAGAGCCAAAAGGCAAAAAGAAAGATATGCAGGCCTTTGAGAACTTGCGTAATTTGTTCAGGGATGTAGAAATCAAGGTACCCTTGCTCGAGGCTATCGACCACATACCTACTGTCGCCCAATTCTTCAAAGACTACACAACACCCCGGCGACAGTCAAAGAAAACCAAGAATCCAGTGGTTCTCTCGCCTCATGCGAGTTGTGCTATACTGTCAAACCTACCACCGAAGCAGAAAGATCTGGGCACACCGCTCATTTCCTGTAGCATCCAAGGATGTAATTTTAACCGTGCCCTGCTTGATCTAGGATCTTCCATAAATCTTATACCAACCATCATGTTCAAAAAATTTTCCTTGGGAAATCTGAAACCCACCCTTGTCACGTTATAATTGGCAGATCGTTCTATCAAAATCCTAAAGGGTGTGGTGGAAGACGTGGTGGTTAGGGTCAACAGTCTCTGTTTTTTTGTTGACTTTCTTGTTTTAGATATGGAAGTTCCTAGCTCACTTTCTGATTGTCCGATCATCCTTGGTTGACCTTTCTTGGCCACAGCCCGCGCCCATATCGACTACGAGTCGGGCTGTATTGAGATTGCTGTTGGATCTGAAAAGCTCAAGCTTAACATCTTCAAGGCAGCCAAGAACTTTGATTGCGATTGCATCGAGGATGACACGTCTGACGAGGACATGGCCGTCAGTGCGTGTATCGGACTAATTGGGACCTATTCAGACTGCTGCGGATTACCCGTAAACACTGACAACTGTCTGATCAACACACATTGTGACGTTCCCTCATCCCTCCCTTGTCCTGTACCTTCTCCTGGCTAGACTTCTGATGAGGTTTTCTCCACTTCTCATACCTCGTGGTCTGAGTCATATCTGGGCTGCTCACCGCCGGTGCACACTCTTGAAGACCGGATTGCCCTTTCTTTCCCGCCTTATTAGCCAGATTTGCAAATCCACGCTAGGACCTTGAGCCCATATACTTCTCACTGGGGCTATTCCTGTTTGGATCCATCTATCCAAGAAGCCCCTCTTCTTTTCCAATCTGAAGGACAATTTCTTCCTCCTGACTTGTTCTCCAACCCTCTTGGGACAATCTCGTCCTAAGAAATGCTAGACCTTTCACCATCCACTCCCGAGCTGAAAGAGCTGCCTAGTACACTTAAATATGTTTTCTTAGGACCAAATGAAACACTCCCCGTAATCATCAGTTCAAAATTGACCAGGGAGCAAGAGTGCAAACTAACGAAGGTCCTCATAGAACACAATGCAGCCATTGGATGGTCTTTATCAGACTTATCTGGCATTAGCCCCTCCTACTGCACTCACCGTATATATACGGAGGAGGAGGCTCGACCTTCCCACGAGATGTAGCGACGTCTCAACCCTAACATGCAGGAGGTCGTTAAGAAAGAAATCATTAAGTGGCTGGATGTAGGTATAATCTACCCGATCAGCGATAGCCCCTGGGTGAGTCCGATTCATGTTGTGCCCAAGAAGGCAGGACTCACCATCCGTGTCAATGACAGGGGCAAATCCATCCCTACACGCACTCCTACATCTTGGAGAGTGTGTGTGGATTATAGGAAACTCAATGCTGCAACCAAGAAAGATCACTTTCCACTACCATTCATTGACCAAATCTTGGAGCAATTAGCAGGAAATAAATTTTTCTATTTCCTGGATGGATTCTCAGGATATGAAAAGGTGGCAATTGACCCCCGAGACCAAGAGAAAACCACTTTTACCTGCCCCTTCGGCACCTTTGCATTTAGAAGGATGACGTTCGGACTTTGCAACTTGCCAGCAACTTTCCAAAGATGTATGCTGGCGATATTCCATGACATGGTGGGTGACTTTCTCAAGGTCTTCATGGATGACTTTTAGGTCTTTGGACCATCTTTCGACGAATGTCTTGCCAACCTGACTCGTATCCTTAGGAGATGTATTGATGTAAACCTCGTGCTTTCCTGGGAAAAAAGTTATTTTATGGTGCACGAGGGAATTGTTCTCGGACATATCATCTTCGATAGGGGTATCGAGGTTGACAGAGCTAAGCTCGATGTCATTGCTAATTTACCTGTGCCTGGCTCTGTCAAACAAATCCGCTCCTTCCTGGGACACGTCGGTTTCTATAAGAGATTCATCAAAGACTTCTCCAAAATTTCTCGACCCTAACCTCATCTCCTATCAACCGACGTACCCTTTGATATGGACCCCGACTGTATATAAGCATTCACGCAGCTGCGTAATGCTGTCACCAAGGCCCATGTTCTCCAATCGCCTGATTGGTCCCTCAACTTTGTACTCATGTGTGATGCTTCCGACCTTGTAGTCGGAGCCATCCTGGGACAAAGGCGCGATAGACACCCCTTCATGGTGTACTACGCCAGTAAGACGTTGGACAAGGCCCAGCGTAATTATACTACCACTGAAAAAGAACTACTGGTGGTCGTCTTTGGGCTGGAGAAATTCCACTCTTACCTTCTGGGCTCTCACATTATTGTTTTCACTGATCACGTGGCCATTCGCCATCTCATGCACAAGAAGGATGCCATGCCTAGACTGAATCGTTGGATCCTTCTGCTCCAGGAATTTGACATTGAGATTCGCGATAAGGCCGAAGCCCAGAATGTTGTGGCTGATCACCTTTCCAAATTGGACCCTGACCATATTGGACTTACTCTGCCGATCAATGAATTTGTTCCTAATGAGCACCTATTGGCAATAAATGTGGCAAGTGGACCGTGGTATGCCGACATTGCCAATTACCTTGCTTCTGGATCCCTTCCACGTGGTTGGCCTAAAAACCAGCGCGAGCGTCTCATGGCAAAAGCAAATTATTATTTCTGGGATAATCCACTTCTTTTTTGCATAGGTGCTGATCAAATCATCCGTCGTTGTGTTCCTGACAGCGAATTCCCCAGTGTGCTATCCTTCTGCCATGATCAGGCCTGCGGAGGTCATTTCTCTGGGAGGAAAACTACAACCAAGGTGTTGCAGTGCTGTTTCTTTTGGCCCTCCCTTCACCAGGATAAACACAATTATGCCAAACATTGCACCAGGTGTCAGTCGTTAGGGTCAATGTTACATCATGACATGGTGCCCTTACAACCCATCCTAGCAGCAGAAATCTTCGACATTTGGGGAATTGATTTCATGGGTCCCTTTGCTCCTTCCATCGGATTCGAATTCATCCTCATAGCCGTTGACTATGTTTCGAAATGGATCGAGGCTATTCCCATGTGCCGTGCTGACCATGTTATATCCACCCAATTTATCAAAGACCACATCTTTGCGCGCTTTGGGATCCCTCGAGCCATTATCTCAAATGGAGGAAGCCACTTCACCCATGCTTCTTTTTGGGTACTTTTGAGGAAATATGGAGTCCACCATCATATCGCATCCCCATATCATCCTCAAACGAACGGCCAGGCAGAGGTGTCAAACCGGAAAATCAAGCAGATTCTCCAGAAAACGGTTTGGCCTGACCATAAGGATTGGTCCGACAAGCTGATTGACGCACTTTGGGCATATCGGACCGCCTTCAAGGCTCCCATTGGTATGTCTCCTTATAGAATCGTTTACGGGAAGCCTTGTCATTTGCCTGTGGAGTTGGAGCACCACGCTTATTGGGCGGTTCGCCAATGTAACCTCGACCCAGACCTGTGTGGTCGAGAAAGGAAACTCCAACTCCAGGAGCTGGAAGAGCTCTGTCGTGAAGCCAATGATTCTGCTTTAACTTTCAAACAACGCAATTAGGCTTTTCAAGACAGCCATATTCGGCGGAAAGAATTTGAGCCATCTCAGCAAGTTTGGCTCTATAATGCCCGACTCAAATTCTTTCCTGGGAAATTGAAGTCCAAATGGACTAGTCCTTTCCTAGTCTCAAGACCATTCCTTAACGGGGCCGTTGAGATCGAAGATCCCAAATCTGGGCGTAAATTTACGGTCAACAAGCAGCGTTTGAAACCCTATCTGACTCATGAACCTGCCCCCGTTGGAGAAACCGTTCCCTACTGGAGGGTAACTAATTCTTTGACTCATTCTGAGTTCAGCTGGGGACGTTAAATTCAACGCTTGTTGGGAGGCACCCCAACAACACTCACCATCCACCATCACTTTTCACTTCACTGTCACGATCACTTCACTTTTCACTTCACCACCCACCATCCACCCACCCTACCACCCTGCTGTATACCCTGCACCTCAGCTCTTGTTACCCGATCTTTCGTCCCTTCTCTACCTTTCCCTACATGCATATGAGGACATAGCATTGTTTGGCATGGGGGGTGCATAGGCATCCATAGGATCTGGGTATTTTATGGTATCATGTAGTTTCCACCTATTTATAAATATGTAAGAAAAAAAAAATATATATAATAATAATAAATGGTAATGATCTGAAAGCTGAAACAAAAATACAATAAGTGTTTATGGATATTCAACCTCTGTTTTGAAGACTTTCCAGGCCACAGAAGCTTGATTCCCTCAGGCTCAGGCTTAATTCACTTGAGCACTGACAAAATAGATTAGAATCTCTCCTAATTAAGGACATATTCTTGTACCTAAGACACCAGTATAGGATCCGTTGGTTTGCTTCTACTTGAGAGCTTAAGTAAACTTGGTTCACACTACACATATCAGGAAAGACCAGATGAACATAAGATCCATCCCTAGTGTTCATTAGGGAAGGTGGAGTCCTTACCTGTGTGCGCAGGTAGACTTTTTATCCCAGGCTTTAGTCTTGTGTTTAGGAGCGACTCTTTCCAACAAGAAAGAACTCTCCCACCAAAAAGAACAGTGTGCTCCTCTAAATAATGTTGTAAGAGATATACTGACACGTGTTTAAAAAAAAAATGCAAATAAGTCAGTATATCTTGCAAATGTCTATAAAGTCTCTACCCTAAAAAAGTTCTTCAGGGCAAGTCGCAAATACCCTTTTTTGCCTGTGAGCCACAAATATCAAAAAATGGGAGTTGAGTTTTCCATCATCTTTTAAGGGTCAATCCAAAAACACGAGCTGAAACTAGGACCAACCTGTACTTAAAAATTCATGAAACCCTGAGCTTGAGTCTTAATGTTCATCTAGTCAGTCTTGATCCTTCACTATGCACAAGCCATAACCTCTTGAGCTCTTGAGTACGGCAAAAACCTCCTGGGTCCTGGAAATCGTACTTAAGGTTTAAATATCAAGAGTCCTAGTTACTCAAGAGATGATCTATGTCATGTGAGACTTAAAGTACTAGTAGTCTTCTCTACAATTGGTTCTCACAATATCCAACAATAAACACACCTATATTGCCTCAGAAGAAAATCTTCAGCTTAAAGATCATTTCTAAATACAACAAAAAAAAAGTTTTGTTAGGGACTAGCAAAAGATAGGCATGGGGGTATGATTGCACTGCAAAAATACTCCTACAATTGTGCCATCTTGTGCTATTTCCTAGCATTACCTGTGCATATTAGGGTTCCATAGTCGCATTTGTGAAAATACATGCATGCATGCATTTAATTGAGAGGGGAGGAGAGTGAAATAAGTGGCCTTGCAAATAAAATTTTTCCTCAATTGCATCTTTGCAAAATTCACCTTCTTTTTATTTTTATTTCTACTTGACTTTCAAACTCCTCCTGCGGCTGCATGACAACTTCTCTTCACGCCATGTCCTGCTCCCCCTCTCCCTACCAGCCCTACAGCCGCCTCTCCCTGCCGTGAGCCATGCATGAGCCATGCACAGCCAGGGCATGGCTGTGCATGCTCTCCTCTTCTTTAAAAAGAGCGCGGCTGCCTTCTTGCAAAGTAGCCTGGTCCACCACGAAAAAACCCAGCAACTTCTCCCTCCAGGCCATCGTCCCCTCCCCTCTCCCTCAATAACCGGCCCTCCTCCTCTGAGGAGACACCCGGCGGACAGGAGCACCTCACGGTGGTGCACAACCACCACCGTGAGTCCACCACCACCCAGCTCACCATAGAGCCGATGGGTGTGGTGGCTCTTCCCTGACTTCTTCACGTTCCAGCCACTTCAGCCATTGTCGCAGGCTTCAAGGTCTGAAGCTCCGCGGTAGCAGCAGCATGCAGCAGCAGTCGCCCAGCCCTTTCCGCGCAAGCCTGCAAGCCACCCTCGCCTCCAGTGCGCGCATGCAGGCGCCCTCGCCTCCAGCTTCTTCGCGCAAGTGCCCTGTCACGCTTTCTCTTCCACTCGCAACCAGCCACCGCGTGCTCTGTCGCGCCTCTTCACCCGCAACCCATCCCTCACCGCGCGCTCTGTCGCAACCTTCCGCCAGCAAGCCATCGGCCGGCGCAACCCTTCCACGCGCGCGCCAGCCCACGCGCACCAGCCGCAAGCCGTCCGCACTCGCAGCACCATCAGCAAGCGGTGGTGCGGCTCGCCTGGCCACTGTAGCCACTGTTCACGCATTTCTGCGGAACACTGTGGCTACAGTGGGGTGACCAGAAAGCTTCTCACTTATCCGGTCACCCGGCACCCTACAACCGACCACAGCCCGCGTGCGCGTCTCGGCCTGCGTCGCCCGCATACGTCTGCGTGCGCCCGCCTCTCCCAGCGCCTGTGTCGCCCGCTCTCTTCGCCCACGCGCGCCTAGCAACGTCCACTCCAGCCCTTTCACGCAGTGCGGTGAGCTGCAGTCCTCTCCACGCCCTCGCCCACCCGAACGCGCTTCTCTGGGCGCATACGCTCCTGCGAGCGAGATTGAAGCCTCAGACGACGCATTGGGCTTGCAGACGACTTAACCCGCCTCTTCTTCACAGCAGCGTGGCATCTCTCTTTCTCTCTCTCTTTCTCACAGCACTCTCTCCCTATCTCTTTACCGACTCTCACACACATACACTCACACTTTCATACACACACACACACACCTATACACTATTATATGCATATATATATATATGTATACATATATATATTGATATATATACATATATTTATATACATATATATGTATACTTATATCTATATATATAATAGTATTTATATAACTAAGTATTATTATACATATATCTACATACATATATATTTACATATATACATATACTTATATACATACATACATATATATATATATATACATATATATATATACATATACTTATACATACATATATATACATATATATACATATATATATAAATATACATACATATATATATATATATCTATTTATACATATAGCTACATACATATATACACATATACTTATATATATATATTTATACATATATATATACATATATAACTATATATACATACCTATATATCTATAACCATATATATATATACATATAGATATATTTACATATATACATATATATATAGTTTTACATTAGTTACCATACGTGGTATCACAGGAATATCTGCACCAGTTGCTGATATTCCCCGATACACGCGTACAAAAAGCGTGGTCGCACACATCTTCTGCCATCCACCTTACACTCCACGCAGCACCTCGTCCTATCAGTTGCGTCTTTCTAGACGATGACCGACTCGACACCATGCTACACTCCATCTCCGCCTCCACCCTCACCTCTTTATATATATAATATATACCTATATATATATACTATATTTACTTTATTTCTGTTTCGCTTTCCTGTTAGTAAAAAGATAAAAAAAATATATAAAAGAGTAAAGATAATCTTTGACTTGCAGGTACTCCGTCTTGTGAATAGCAAGACCAATTTTGGAACCCTGATTTGGCTCAAAGCTAAGAACCTAATTTTGAGGGTGTGCCTCAAGGACCAAGATTATCAAAAAAAAAAAAATTCTTAAATAGAAAAACACCAAAAACACAATAAACGAAAGGAAGAGATTCGTTGTAGGAAAGGCGTAGAAACTTGACTTGTAAGCCCACTTCCCTAAGTTCAACCCTAGGCCTAAAAGTGACCAAGATAAAATCAAGTTGGCCAAGTAAAAAAATTTTGTAAAGAGATGGTTAGGCTCGATTTAGGTTAACCACTATACACATTTCAACGATAAAATTACCACATTAACAACCTAACTGGGTCCGACACCACTGTCCGAGATAGGGAAGGGTCTCATAAAATTAATCCCCCAAATGTCGAAAATTTCTCATACTAGAATCGACTGTAAAGGCATCATATCATGATGGCTCATGTTGCCCAAGGTATGGCAATGGGTACATGCCTTACAGTGATTGTATGTGTCCTTGAAAATTGTGGGCTAGTAAAAGCTACACTGGAGGACTTTTGCTGTGGCTTTATGTCCTGAAAAGTGTCCACCGCATGCCTGGTCATGGTAGAAAGAGAGTATGTCTTCGATTTCTGCTTCCGCAACACATCGTCGAATTATTTGATTAGCACCGATGCGGAAAAGATACGGGTCTTCCCAAAAGTAATACTTGGCATCGGAAAGCAATTTGTCCTTCTTGGCCTTCGACCAATCGGACGGGATCTAATGTGATGCCAAGTAGTTTACTATATCAGCAAACCATAGAAGCCTTGTATTGATAGTCAGAAGGTGCTCATCAGAAAAATGTTCCGTGATGGGTCCGGAAGGATCGATGATCTCAGAAGGAAGGCAGGACAAGTGATCAGCGGCCACGTTCTATTTTCTCGCTTTGTCGTGAATCTCGAGGTCAAATTCTTACAACAGCAAGATCCAGCAGATTAATCAAGGTTTCGCCTCCTTCTTTGCAAGGAGATGCTTCACAGCTGTGTGATCCGAGTAGATGATAACACGGGAACCCAGGAGATAAGATCTGAATTTTTCTAGGGCAAATACTACGGCTAGCATCTCTTTCTCAGTAACTGCGTAGTTACGCAGAGCCTCATCAAGTGTTCAGCAACAATAGTGTTGATGCTGTATCGATCGTGTTTTAACAGTTAATTACGTCGTAGTATAGGCGATCAAGCGTCGTCAACAAATAAAAGTTTTATTACTCGAAAACCTAAGCATCCGAGGTCAAACACAGGGAGCAATTGGAATTTATTATTAATCTCAAGAATGTAATTGAACACTTAAATTACTCAAAACTTAATTCAAATATAAATGCATGAGTTTGAAAATTAATTGTGGCAAATATAAGAAATTGGACGTCTGATCATGGGATCAGACATCTTAAAAATGTGTTTCCCTTCTCTTATTTTTCTTCTTCTAATTTTCTTCCTTTCTTCTTCTTTGAGCTTCTTTATTTTCTGCAGTGCCTTGCTTCTTCCTTCCTATTTTCTTCTGCAGTTACTTTCTCTCTATGGGTCTTCTTCTTCTTCCTTGGCTCTGCTTCCTTGGTTCTGCTTGCCTTCAATTCCTCTTCTTCTTCTAAAGGGAAAATGTGTGTGTGCTCTAAAGAGAAAAGATGAGGGACTGAAGATGTTTTTGACCCAATCAAGACACCCAAAGACGTTTGGATGACTATGGAGGTTTGGGGCGGATGGTACCCCTGGATCAGAAAGTCGTCCACCTGAGAATTACTTGGGCAGCCAGAGAGGGAGAGTCCCACAAAGACCCCTACACGGTAGAGCGTCCCCACGGGTTACAAGGTTTCCCCCACCCGACCTCTCTTGTCACTGAGATTCCAGGTAGACCAGAATGGGGACCTTGACCTCTTAAGTCTGCCACTTTTTATTTCAAAGGTGCTATAGGGTTCTCACTTGAACTTTAAATAGTTTTGATGTTGTGACCTAATTTGGAGGTTGGTTGACCCAATGGGTCAACTTCACCTGACCTGTCCTATAGATGGCAGAATGATTCTAGGCTTGGGGCGTAGAGATCACCCTGATTTGACTCCCAGTTTATTAGGTCCAAGATTTTAAGATTCAAGTGATCTTAGAGCTCAACTTTTCTTAGGGTTATGTCTTGTTTAGATCTCTTCTCAATCAAGGGCTTGGGTAGCACACTGATGCAGGAGGGTTTATTTCCTTTTATGCAGGCATGTGTGACTAGCACTTCAAGATCCTACTATAGAAACCCTAATTTGGTTCTATTTCCAATCCTCTTTCTCTTTTTGAAAAGGTTCTCTTTGGACTTCAAAGCATGAAGTGTGTTGTCCGCCGAGATTAAGCATGATTTCTATTAGGCACATGAATTTGTGGGATAGAATCTAAAAAAAATCGCTCCAACTTCAAGAAGATTTGAAAAATTTTCGCAAAATCAGGAAACGTTTGCCTTAAAGATGGTGATTACTATAGAAAGAAGACAATTGATTCCTAAATTAATTTTCTTCCTTTTGTCTTTCAAAGCTTAGGGGATAGTTTAAGGAAGAAAATTAATTACCTGCCCTAGAGTGGTTGACTTGCGGGAGGGATTTTCTTGTGAAATACCTGCAAGATCACAACAAAGCAAAGTAGGGCAAGTTAGTGTTCAATATGATAAAAATAATGTAGAGACTAGTGATAAATTGCGCGTTGCTCCCCGGCAACGGCGCCAAAATGTTGACGTTGTCTCGATCGTGTTTTAACAGTTAATTACGTCGTAGTATAGGTGATCGAGCGTCGTCAACAAATAAAAGTTTTATTACTCGAAAACCTAAGTATCCGAGGTCGAACACAGGGAGCAATTGGAATTTATTACTAATCTCAAGAATGTAATTGAACACTTAAATTACTCAAAACTTAATTCAAATATAAATGCATGAGTTGGAAAATTAATTATGGCAAAAAGAAGAAATTGGGCATCTGATCATGGGATCAGACGTCTTAAAAATGTGTTTCTCTTATTTTTCTTCTTCTGATTTTCTTCCTTTCTTCTTCTTTGAGCATCTTCTTTCTTTTCTGCAGTGCCTTGCTTCTTCATTCCTATTTTCTTCTACAGTTACTTAATCTCTACGGGTCTTCTTCTTCTTCCTTGGCTCTGCTTCCTTCCTTGCTTCTGTTTGCCTTCAGTTCCTCTTCTTCTACTTCTTCAGTTCTTCTCCTTTTCCTTCACCTCTTCCCTGTCTTCTTTTTTTCCTCTGCGAAGGCTTCCTTCCTTCTTCAGTTCTGTTTCCCTTGGCGTTTCTTCTTCTTTTCTGTCTTGCCTTTCTTCCTTGGCAGAGCCTCCTTCCTTCTCTCTTCCTCTGCTTGCAGCGGCTAAGTGTTGGCTTCTTCCTTCTTCCTTCCTTCCCTACACAAACCACAGCAAAGCAAAACCTATCCCTCTACCCACACCCACGCGTCTCTCTCTCTCTGTAAACCACTCATCAGTACGCCCTCCCAGAGCTGGGTAAACAGGTCGGATCTCGTGCCCGGGTCCAGGCGCACCGACGTGAGGGTGGTGCACGAGGAGTGCTCCAGGCAGTGTCGGGTCGGGTCTCCAGATCTGTGTGGTGAAATCACGGACGAGGTAGTGAGATAGGTGAGGGACCTCACCCGAAGTGCGTTAAGAGGCAACCGGCTGATATGACAAAATCAATATAAGTCACTTCAGCGCTTAGTAAGTTAATGATGTGGGACTAATGCTTACGACCTTCTCTCGCAGGCCCGCAGCAGACCATGCCTTTAATTCCCACAACTGCAGGCTCTGTGACGTCGCTCGCTGGACCCCTTGTCTTCGCGATGACTCCCCGAGTTAGCTGCACCTGGAGCCCAGCAGTCCTGCGACCTAGAGCAAGCGTGGAGCTTCTTCAAGTCACCGCTAATGGCGGCAGGGGCGTGAAATCTGTCAGACACGAAAAGAGCCTCTCGTCTTTACCAGATCACCAGGGGACCTTCGCCGTGTCATGGGGAAGGTGACGCACTGGGTGGCAAGCCGTGGGGCGGCCTAGGCGTGCGTGCCTAGGTCGCCCTGTGGCCGGATGGATGGGTGTGTTCGGGGGACTGATGGGTAGGTGTAGAGGGACTGTGGACAGGCGGAGGTTATTTAGTGAGGTGAGGCGGAGGTTATGCGATGGTCGGCGAGGCATGTGGGGCTGCGGAGGGATGGGAGCGTCTCGCCGGAGGGTGGCCGGAGATGAGGAAGGTGGTGGTGAATAGCGACGGTCGAGGGATGTTTGATGAAATAAAATGAGGGAGATGAAAGAGGGGATAGAGAAGAATAGTTTTAACCTAACTAAAGGGACGGAGGGGACGAGGAGGTGGATGGCAGTATCTACTGTCGCTGGAGAAGAAGACAACCAGTGGAGGAAGACAGCGGCGACGACGGGGCTAGGGCAGCTCACGCGGGTGTTGCGCGATGCAGAGGAGGATAAGGAAGATGGCTCTGCCACTAGTTTTGTGGCAGAGTGACGAGGAAGAGGAGGGGGGCTCGCCGGAGCTCGCTGGACCCCTTGGCCAGAGAAGAAGGAGATGAATCTGAGGTGGAATCCCGGCCAAGTCAAGCTGAGGAGGTGCGGCTGGAGTTGGGGTTTAATTTATAGGTGCTGGCCGTGCTTCTGGTGTGTGGAGGGCACGTCTTCTGCCACCGATGTCTCATCGGAGATGGAAGGTGGTTAGATACCTAAATCTCTCGTGCATTCGCATGAGAGATTGGGTGCAAATCAGGGGTTGTGATCGGGCTCAGATGGAAGGGGATTCCTCAAAGAATCTCCCTTCCATTTCTTGGAGGAGCTCTCTGAGGGATCTGAGAGTATTCCCTCTCTAATCCTCGCCGGAGCAGGATCTCTCCCCAATAATGGTGGAGGGACCTGATTGTAAGATTGGCAAGGAAGCTAGGGGGGTCTATGTGATGGTTTCAAAAGATAAGGACCAAAATATGATTGGGTGTACTAAATTGCAAAGTACGTCAAGATGACCTCTCCTTAGGTCCAAATTTTGGTAGAAACCTAATTTTGACCTAATGAATCCAATGGTGAAGTTGGATTTTAGGTTTGACCATGTTTGGATGAACATTTTGCGTAAAAAACTTAAATTAGGTCAATTGATGAGGTAGGACCCTAATCTAGGTCAAACTAGGTTCCAAAGGCTAAATTGAGTGTTCTAAATCCTAGGAGATATTTTTCCATGATTTTTAGATGGTTTACTTGATTTTTATCCTGACCAAAACCTTGTTGAATTAAGCGGGTTTGTTTTAGGGTTACATGATGTCATTTAATTCCTGGATTTCACATGAACCCATTTCTGATTGAATCAATCCACTTTTTATCTCATTTAGACCATTTGACCTATGTTTTGTCTCTAAGAAATCCCTTTTATGTACTGCAATGGTAAAATTGCAGTTTTAACCTTTATTTCATGTTTTCTTCTCAGAACACTTATTCCTTCTATTAAGTCCTCTTCTAGGTTATGTAGGAGCTTTTATTCTCTTTATTAGGTAAAAATGAGCTAGTTATGGCTCATGATGAGGCTCTCATCACATAGTAAATGACCACGGGTTTCCCATCACTTTTCTGCCCCAAAACCGCTCCTACAGCGAAATCAGATGCATCGCACATGATCTCAAAGGGTCGAGACCAATCAGGGGACTGTAGGATCGGGGCTTGGGTAAATCGATCATGGAGTTTCTCAATTGCTTGAGTGCATTCCTTGGAGATTTCGAAAGGTACATCCTTGGAGAGAAAAGTGGTCAGGGGGCACGTGATTTTCGAAAAATCAAAGATAAATTGACCGTAAAAACTGACGTGCCCCAGAAAAGATCGGATGTCCTTGATCGAGATAGGCATAGGGAGTTTGGAAATCAAGTTCACCTTGGCTCAATCGAATTGGATGCCTTTCTTTGAAATCAGATGTCCCAGGACAATTCCTTTAGGCACCATGAAATGGCTCTTTTCCCAAGAAAGAACCAAATTCACGTCAAAGCACCACCGGAGGATTTGGACCAAGTACTAGAGGTAATCTTCAAATGATTCTTCAAAAATTGAAAAGTCATCCATGAAGACTTTCAGATAATCACCTACCATATCTGAGAATATGGCAGGCATGCACCGCTGAAAAGTTGCGGGTGCATTGCAGAGACCGAATAGCATCCTTCGAAATGCGTACGCCCTGAAAGGGTAGGTGAAAGTGGTCTTTTCTTGGTCCTCAAGATGGATTGCCACTTGGTTATAACCGGAGTACTCGTCAAGAAAGCAGAAGAGACTATTTCCTGCCAGTTTCTCGAGGATCTGATCAATAAACAGTAATGGGAAATGATCCTTCTTCGTGGAGGAATTGAGTCTTCTGTAATCAATGCAGACTCTCCATGAATTAGCTACACGGGTCGGTATGACCTCTCCAATTTCAGTCATAATAATGGTGAGTCCTACCTTTTTAGGCACAACCTGGATTGGACTCACCCACCGATTGTCAGAGATCGGGTAGATGATCCCTGCATCTAACCACTTAATGATCTCCTTTTTCATGACCTCCTGCATATTAAGATTCAAACATCTCTGTGTTTCTCGCGAAGGTCATGTGCCCTCTTTGGTGTAGTTTCGGTGTGTGCAATAAGAGGGACTTATGCCAGTCAAATCATCAAGAGTCCATCCAATGGCTCTTCAATGTTGCTGGAGAACAGTAATCAGACGGGATTCCTGGTCAGGTGTGAGTCTGGAGTTGATAATCATAGGAAACGTCTAATTGGAACCCAAAAAGACGTATTTCAGTTGGTCGGGAAGTGGCTTGAGTTCCAAGACGGGGTTATCAGCAGCAGCGGGCAGATCAAGGTGTGTGTCAGGAACAAGGGAAAGAGTTATGGGTGTATCTAGAGCAGGTTCATACTCCTCTGTTTGCGGGTTTTGATCTTCTAGTGGTTGATCGGAAATAATCAAGTTGTCCTCGATATGCGGTTCACAACCATGGCTTTGATATCACATATGTGTTCTATAACAGTGCAATTAATCCCTTGTTGGGCCTTAAAGATGTCAATCTTCAGTGTTTGGTTCCCAAATTTTAGTTCTATTTGGCCCTCTTCACAGTTTATATTGGCCCTAGCAGTGGCTAGAAAAGGTCTCCCTAGTATAATTGGTGTATTCCTTGAGTTTTCAGGTGCATCCATATCCAGGACTATAAAATCCACCAGGAACTAGAAATCCCATACCCTAACAATGACATCCTCGAGTATTCCTTTAAGTGACTTGATGGATCGATCGGCTAACTGCAACATCACCTCTGTCAGTTTAAGCTCGGATTCTCCAAGGTGGTCAAGGAAGGATGTAGGTATTAAGTTTATCGAGGCACCTAGGTCTAATAAGGCTCTGTCGAATTGGGTATCACCAATTGTACATGAGATCAGGGGAGTACTTGGGTTTTTAGCCTTAGGTGGGAGTTTGCTCAAGATTAAAGAGCTGGCTTGCTTTGACAGTACAATTGGACTCCTGCTTTTGGTTCGTGGCTTACGCTTGGGTGTACATACGTCTTTTAGAAATCGTGCATAAGCCGGTATGTGGCAGATTGCATCCATCAAGGGGATGTTTATCTGGACCTGTTCAAAGAGCTTGACCAGATCCTCCTTAGGAGCCACGAGTTTGGTTATCCTCTTTCCCTTAGTCAAGGCCTCGGGAAATGGAACCTTGGTTGGTTCCTCTAGAATAGGTCCAGGTTCTTGATCTGGGATAGGGGTATCTTGGATAACTATCCTAGGGCTTGGGTTACTACCAGGCTTGGAGTGGTTTGGATAAGGTGGATCTTGAGTTGTTTCACCACTACGGGTTGTTACGAAGTTTAGTCCTGCCTGGTTTTGGTTTGGGGTTGGTAAAATAAGTGGTTGCTGTTGAAATCCTGCATAAGATGTCGAAGCTTCCATCCCATTGGGTGATGGAACAGAAGGAACTTGATAAATCATGTGGGTGTGGCCTAGATTTGGGTTCGTAACGCTCCTTTAGGTCGGCACGTTATTTGGATTCGACAGAGGTTGCGAAGGAAGTGTGCCAGGCTGGCGGGAATTCGCCATCTTGGCGAGTGGATTGCGAACCTCTGTGATCTCGTCCTTGTGTTGTTTTTGTATTGCCGCATTGGTTTTCTGAATGTCAGCCAGGGTTTGAAGGATAAGAGTCATTTGATCTGCTTGGTTTGGCCTAGATTGATAGGTGAGGTTGGGCCGAGGCTGAGGCGACTGATATGGACGAGGATCTTGTGGATGGGGTTGATAAGGTGGTCTTTGATTCTGAGAATTTCCCATCCATAGGAAGTTAGGATGATTCCACCATCCATGGTTATAGGTATTGGAGAATGGGTCATCCTAGATGGCATTGAGGTCCTCGCAGGTTTGAGGAGCCTCAGGAAAATCAGAGATGAGGGTTCAGAGTTCCCCCAACTAGAATAGAGTGGATCAGAGGTCCCTTCAGTCCTAGAGTCAGACAGGGGTGAATACGGGTCCATCCCCTGAGAAGATCGGTGATAGATGTTCTGCACAGTTTCCCTCGCAAGAGGTGGTTGTGCTAATGAGTTTTGTGTAGAGGTGACTCACTACAAATGTCGAGTCAGCTCGTCCACCTTCTTCTCTATGATAGAGACCTTGTCCAACCGACTGGCCATCAGCTCCAAGTCGACGGATGTGGATAGGCCCTACGTCTCATGTTCTACCCTAAGATTCATCGATGTGCAGGCATTCGTCCAGTCGAATAAGCCCATGGAGTCATTATTGATGGAGTTCTCACACATATTCTTGAGAATCTCCCACACCGTGTCCTCATGTTGACCCATGATATTTCCTCCGCTGGTTGCATTAATGAATAATCGAATGTCTTCGCGGAGTCCCTAATAAAAATATTAGACTTGTTCCCATTTAGGAACTTCATGATGGGGGCACTTTCGCATGAGATCCAAGAATCGGTCATATGCCTCATGAAGAGGTTCTCCCAATTGTTGAGTGAAGTGAGTAATCTGGTGGCACAAGGCATTTGTCCGGCCAACGGGGAAGAACTTTTTCAAAAATTTGGACTGAAGTTCAACCCATGTGTTGATCAGGCGTGTTTGAGTCTGATACTAATGAGCAGCCTTATCCATGAGGGATAAAGAAAACATCTTCATGAGTAGAATATCCCGATTTTGTACATCTGACCTGAAGGTCTAGGCCAGATGCTTGAGTTGTTTGATATGCTGGAAGGAATCCTCAGAGTTAAGCCCATGGAATTTTGGTATGGCATGAATCATGTTGGGCTTGAGTTCAGAATCAAGACCTCCAGCCAGGATTTGGACTCAAGGCTCAATTGCCACCGCTAGATCATTTAAGTGCTGAAGTTGATGCTCAAGGTTGTTCTCTTCTTCAATTGGTTGTGCCATGATGGAAGGAGAACTCGGTTCTGATGAATCAAAGGAGAGATCTATGTGGTGGGGTTGCTACACAAACACGGGCATCGAGGCTTAGCCTCGGTGGGAGTGAATTTCTAAAGGAGGTATTAAGGATGGTCTTAAGGACCTCCTACCAAACATGCATCGAAGGATTAGACGAGATTAGAATGTGCTGCACCCAATCGAGACACCCAAAAAATTTGGGTGACTATAGAGGTTCAGGGCAGATGATACCCCGTAGTCAGAAAGGCCACCCACCTGAGAAATACCTAGGCAACCAGAGAAAGAGAGTCCCGCAAAGACCCCTACACGGTAGAGCATCCCCACGAGTTACAGGGTTTCCCCCACCCGACCTCTCTTGTCACTGAGATTCCAGGTAAACCAGAATAGGTACCTTGACCTCTTAAGTCTACCACTTTTAATTAAGATCAAGGTGCCTAGGGTTCCACTTGAACTTTAGATCTTTTGAGTGCAAAAAGTGACCTAATTTCAAGGCTGGTTGACCCAAGGGGTCAACTTCACCTCTTTGTCCTTTGAGAGCTTTTAGGTCCTTTCTTTTAGGGTTCAAGTGATTTAAGAGCTTGATTTTCTTAGGGTTTCTCTTGGATAAATCTCATCAAACAAGGCTTAGGCACGCCTCCTTTTGAAAATTTTGATTCTTTGCTTAGAGAAGATGTGTCTCTAAAAACCCTAGATTGGAATCCTTAAGTTGGCTCTATTTGGTCCAATTTAGTTGCCTCAAAGATGGTATCTAGGGCTCAATCAAGAAGGTGCTAGCCCTAGTTACCTTAAATTGATGCATAATTCAAAAATGTGTTGAAATTAAAAGCAGACAACTTTGGTGAATTACTAGATATGGAAAGCAAGTAGCCCTAGAATGATTTTCTCTTTGTTTTCCTTTTTAGAATTGAGGGGATTAAGAGAAAGGGCTAATGAGAATTTACCTATTCCTGGAGTGGTTGTTGTGCAGTTGTTTTCTTTTCTTCCCCTGAAATAATCACAACAAAAGAAATAGAGCAAGTTAGTATTGAATCAGAGGTTGTGATTAAAGTTTCTAAAGTGCCCGTTGCTCCCCGACAATGGCACCAAAATGTTTACTCGAAAGCAAAATCGAGTCTGTAAATATTGCATTGTAGTATAGTTGAAATCGCTTCGAAAAACAAATAAGAATTTATTACTCGAAAAACTAAGAATCCGAGGTCAAATACGGGGAGCAAATTGGTATTTAAAAACTAAGAACACAAGTTCAATTTAATCAAATGAGATGTTCAACCAAATTATGAAGCAATAGAACTAGTCCCAATGTATATAGAAGCTCAAAAGAATATGAATCAATGTAAAAATCAGATGCTTCTAGCATGGGCTTTCTCTTCTTCTTTCTTCTTCTGATGTTCTGTTCTTTCTCTTACTTTTCTTCCTTGGCTTTAGTTCTTCCCCTGACTATGCTTCTTTCTCCTCAGTCTTCTTCTTCTTTCTTCTCTTCTTAGATCTAATGTCTTCTTCTTTCTTCTTGACTTCAGCCTTCCTTCCTCTCTGCAGCTTCTTTCTCCTCTTCTTTGGCTGCTCCTTCAGAGTCCTCTTCTTTCTTCAGTTGTGCCTTCTAGTTTCTTGGTTCTTTCTTTGCCTTAGCTTCCCCTGCGGTTCTTTCTCCTTCAGCTTTCCTTCCTTCTTCCTTTCCCTGCACAAGAGTGCAAAACCTACCCCTACCCTGCCCCACGAATGCTCTCTCTCTTTCTCTCTTAGGCTCGCTCTCCTAGAGCCTTTCTCGAGTATACGGGTCGGGTCAGTGCACCCGGGTCCAGGCGCACTGACGTGGGTGATGCTCGAGGAGTGCAGGGTTATCGGGTCAGGTCAGCCAGGTCCGCGGAGGAGTGAGCACGGACGAGGCGGGTGTGTGAGCAAGGGGCCCTCACCATGTGTTAGGAGGCAAAGAAGCTAAAACACAAAAACACTTTATACTACTCACCTGCTTCTTCACGCACACCCGCAAGGAATGTCTCCTAATTGCTGAAGCTACGGTGTGATGAGGCCCTCGATAGATGGCTATTGCTGTTCGCGGAGTAAAGCCACGCACCTGGGATGTGGTCTCCTGGAGTGGGGCTACCTAGAGCAAGCTTGCGAGCAAGCTCTGCTCTTGCTCCAATGGCGAATGGGGGTTCGACCTGACAATCAGGAATACGACCTCACGGCCCTGTCAAAGCACTTAGAAAGCTTCGTTGTGTCATGGTGAAGGTGGCACGGTGGGTGGCGTGGCATGGGACGGCCTAGGCGTGCGTGCCTAGGTCGATCTATGGCCGTGAAAGTGGGGTTGTTCAGGGGCAGTGTAGGGTGCGTGTGGTGGTCGATGAAGAGGTGGATGATGGTTAGTGGAAGGTGGCGATGCTTCTACCATCATTGGCGAGGCATGTGGGTGTGTGGAGTGATGGATGCGCCTTCGTTGGTGGTCTGCTGGAGATGAAGAAGATGAGGGTGGTCTATGGCTGTCGAGGGTGGTTTGTGAAATAAAGAGGGGGAAATGAAGAGTAGAGAGAGGGGAACTTATCTTAGAGTAGCTGGATGAAGGGGAAGGCAGCGGGCAGATGGCGTGTTTTTGCCATCGCCGAAGACGAAGGCCCTGAGATGGAGAGGCGACGACAACAAGAGCAATGAAGACGCAGGTGCAGGCATGGCGCTACGCGGAAGAATGAGGCGGAGAAGAATCTGCCACTGGTATGGTGGCAGAGCGACGAGAAGAGGGAGGAAGAGGTGCTGGAGCTTGTGGGCTACTTGGCCGGAGAGGGGAGAGGAGGAATTCTGGGGGATTCTTCGACCAAATCAAGCTTAGGATGGTCAAGAGGACTTGGGGCGTCTTTTATAGTCGCGAACGGAGGGCCTTGTGCTTGGAAGGCAAGCTTCCAAGCACGGCAACCTCGCCAGACTTGGAAGGTCAAGAGATACCCATATCTCTGATGCATTCGCCTAAGAGATTTGGTGCGAATCAGAGTGTAAAACGGGGTTCACACGATCGGGAATTCCTCAGAGAATCTCCCTTTCAAATTTAAGAGGGATTCTCTAAGGAATCAGGGAGATATCCCTCTTCAATCTTCACTAGAGTAGGATTCCTCCGTTGTAATGGTGGAGGGACGCAATTCCAAAGGACGACGAGGAAGCTAGGGGGGTCTCTACAAGGTTTTCAAAAGTTAGGGGCATAAAAGTAATTAGGTTGGACTGTTTTGCAAAGTAGGTCAAGGTGAACTCCCCTTAGGTCCAAATTTTGGTATAAACCTAATTTGGACATAAGGAATCCAATGGAGAAGTTATATTTTAGGCTTGACGATGTTTGACTGGGAATTTTGCACAAAAACCCAATTTATGGCAAATGTTTGACTAGGACCCCTATTTAGGTCAACATTGGTTCTAAAGGCCAAATTGAAGATTCTAAACCCTAGAGGATGATTTTCCATGAATTTTAGAGGGTTTAGTTGATTTTTATCCTGACCAGAACCTTGTTGAATTAAGTGGGTTTGTTTTAGGGTTATAGGATGTCATTTAATTCCTAGATCTCACATTAACCCTTTTCTGATTGAACCATCCCACTTTTTATCTTGTTAAGACCAATTAACCCATGTTTAACCCCTGAGAAATCCTGTTGTTGTACTGCAATGGTAAAATTGTAGTTTTACCCTTTGTTTCTTACTTTTCTTTCAGCCCAGTTATTCCCTAAGTTAGGCCCTTCACTTGGTTATGTAGGAGCTTTTATTCTCTTTTCTAGGTCAAAATGAGCTAGTTAAGGCTCATAATGGTGTTTCCATCACCTCCTACCTGGCCCTCCTATGGTGAATGCTCCTTAGCATGGAACCAAGGAAGGGAGAAGAACAAAGTGGACACCAAGGAGGCAAGTTAGCCTCCTTAATCACCTTCAAAATCCCTCCTCCTTGGCTGGCTATATAGGTGAATATATGTAGAGAATTGATGTAGCCAAGAGTGGGCATTATGTGGTGGTAGGTTAGGGTATTTATAGGCAGGGGAAAGGGGTGGTTATGGTGTTTTTGGAGGGAAATGAAGGGGTGCTTGGATATTTTTTGAGGGAAAAATGGGATGGAAATGAAGAGATGTGAAGGGGATGTTTTTGGAGGGAAAATGTAGGGGTGCTTATGGGTGGTAGTTATGGGATTTTTGGAGGAAAAAATGTGGCACCATTTAGGTGGAGGAGGAGGTAAGGTGGAGAGCTAGCCTTAGTTAGCTAAGCAATCTTAGCTAGTAGCTACTAGTAGAGGGTAGGAGCTAGGATTAGGTAAGAGGAGCTAACTTAGCTGAAATGAGCCTTCATGGAGCTAGGAGAAGTTGATGAAGAGGTGCCTGTGAACTCAACAACTAGCTTAGCTAGCTTGTTCTTTGCTAGCAGCTAAGCTGAGTAGTGTTCAGCTGAATGGAGTCGACTTCAACTTGTTTGAACCTGAGGTGAGCTAGTGTTGAGCTTCCTAAAGACTCCTTAGCTAGCTTACCTAGCTAGTTCTCAACTAGTAACTAAGCTTGAAGGAGTTGAGCTGAACAAAGCTACTCAAGCTGGAGATGAGTTGGACTGCTGCTGATTGATGAGTCTTCAACTAGCTTAGCTAGCTAGTCTAAGACTAGTAGCTATGCTCCATGGAATTGAGCTGCCATGAGTTGGACAGAGCTAAAATAAGCTAGAATCCAACTGAGATGAGTTGGGATCCAGCTGACAAAGACTTTTATCTTCTTCTCTTTATGTTTTTGGCTTTCACATTATCAGGGTTTATCTGATTTCTGCCATGTCTTCATCCTTGGCAATCATATGAGATGTATCAATACCAAAAATGATTAGAAAGCCTACTAATGCATACTTAAACCCTAAATGCATGTAAATGCCTAAATGCAGCCTAATATCATAATGCGAATGCAGAATCCCTAGGAACTAAGTGTAATATTAAGATAAGAATGATGATATACTAGTGTTTATCACACACCAAATCAACTCCACTAAGAACACTGTTATCAAGCAAACCTTAGTGACACATAAATATAGGATTCAAATATCTATTTCACTCATCTCCTCTATTGTTATTACCATAAACATTAGGACACACGAGTACATTATCACCCACATCATCGAGCCACTCACCGCTAGTCACATATGATCCCTTTACCACTCCATATTAGCCTAACTAGATGGCCTACTACTTAATACTAATCACCCCTAGTATCACCACTACCACCACCTCCGTCCTATCTCCTGATTTCATCCCATACCTTAATGAGAACCCTCGTCAAAGGAGACATCGTGTCGTGCTAGTCATCACCACCATTACCATGAGTGTGTAGTGAAAAAGTGTACTTGTATATATTTTGAGTTTCTTGTATAATTAATGTGATGGGTAGTGTTTAGTGTTCGTTTCAAGTTGTGGTGCCATCTTCTTTAATGAAAAGTGTTAGTGTTCTTATTTCTTGCTGTGCTCTTTATATTCAAAAGAAAAAAAAATCGCAAAGATGAAAATCACAAAAAGTTCTTGTCATTCAACTTAGTAGTTTGATTGCATAACAATCATTAGGCCTAATTTGACTAAATTAAGCTTTAACCTAGCATACATTCTGTAAATATTGCATTCATTACATGCATTGCATGCATACTGCATTTGCATATCCTAAACTCTAATTCTACCATATTTTGTTCTCCTTAGTGACAATGCTTAATTATCTATGTAGGACCATAAATTGGAGCAATCTTGGGCCTAATGATGCAGAACAAGAAGCAGCAAGGAAGGAAGATGAAGACAGGATCATGCAGTCCAGAGCAAAACCTACCTAACCTAGCAATCCCTTATAGACCCAATTTCACACCTAAGCACACGTCCAATTACACATCCATGTACCTCACATTTACACAATCACATGTGCACACTCACATAAATTGCAAATTCATGTACACATCGCTTTATTAACACACTGCATACATGAATACTATTGGTGCACATTTATAATATCTATATTTATATTCTCCTTATTTTTATTTACATAACATGTGTACTTAGTAGTAGTTAATATTTTACATATTTTCTCTAGGCCCACATATGTATACCACACTAGCCTACCAACACAAGCCCAACACCCCTCCTAATCACCCATACCTAAGCTAAACACTACTTAGTCTCCACGCCACCCTCATTAAACCTACCTAAACCCCCCACCTTAGCCAACACCCACTCTAGCTTATCCACACCCATTTGACCCACCTTGACTTGTACCCTCACCTTAGGTTGTGCACTGTTGACGCGCGACTGACTCGATCGTGTTTTAACAGTTATTGCGTCGTAGTATAGGTGATCAAGCGTCGTCAACAAATAAAAGTTTTATTACTCGAAAACCAGAGTATCCGAGGTCGAACACAGGGAGCAATCGGAATTTACTACTAATCTCAAATGTAATTGAACACTCTAATTTACTCAAAAGTTTAATTCAAATGCATTTAAAAAGTAATCTAGGCAAAAGAGTAAAATTGGATGTGATCAGACATCTTAAAAGTATTTTCCTCCTTTGATTATTCTTCCTCTCTCTTCTGATATTTCTCTCTCTCTGCAGTCTCTCTTCTGACTTTGCTTTTCTTTCTCTTCTGAAGGCTTCTTCTTCTTTGTTTCAACGGATCTTCTTCTTTGGTTTCTGTCTTAGCCTCTCTTCTTCCTTCTCTTCTCTCTTCTGCGAAGGTTTCTTCTGCCTTGGCTCTACTGTACTTCTTCTCTGCAACCTTTCTTCTTCTTCTGCCTTGCTCAGCCTCTTCTTCAGAGTTTCTTCTTGTTTCTCCTCCCTGCGGCTAAGTGTCAGCTTCTTCTTCGGCGCTCTGCTCGCCTGCACACAAGGGGAAGCAAAACCTATCCCTCCCTCTACCCGCGCGTGTCTCTCTCTCTCTGTGAACCACTCTCAGGGCACTCTCCCAGAGTCGGGTTAACGAGTCAGATCGCGTGCCCATGACCAGGCGCACCGATGTGTGGGTGATGCGCGAGGTGTGCTCAGGGTCGGGTCGGATCGCACCAAATCCGCGTGGTGAAATCGTGGATGAGGTGCCGTGAAGTAGGTGAGGGACCTCACCCCATGTGCGTTCGGAGGCACTAAAACCACATGACAAAAACCATTTAAACCATTCCACCTCTTTGTGAGTCCACGATGTGGGACTAAAGGTTGCTGCCTTCTTCCGCACGGCCGCAGCAGACCACGCCTTTGATTCCCTCAACTGCAGACTCTGTAGCGTCGCTCGCTGGACCAGATATCTTTGCAATGCCTCCCCGAGTGAGCTGCACCTGGAGCCTGGCTGTCCTGAAGCCTGGAGCAAGCTTGGAACTTCTTCGAGTCGCTGTCAATGGCGGCAGGGGCTAGAGAACTGTCAGACACAAAACGAGCCTCTCGGCCTAATCAGATCACCAGGGGACCTTCGCCTTGTCATGGCGAAGGTGAAGGGCAAGGTAGCAGGCCACGGGGTGGCCTAGGCGTGCGTGCCTAGGTCGCCCTGTGGTCAGGTGGATGGGTGAGTTCAGGGAACCATTGTGGAGGTGTAGCGTGGCAGTGGAGGGGCGGAGTGTGTTCAATGTGGTGAGGCGGAACTTTTGCGATGGCTGGCGAGGCGTGTGGGGCTGCGGAGCGACGGGGGTGCCTCGCCGGAGGGTGGCCGGAGATGAGGAAGGTGACGGTGGACGGCGGCGGTCAAGGGGCAATCAAGTGAAATAGAATGGGGAAAAGAAAGAGGGGAAGTTGTGGAGTAGTTCTAATCTAATTGTAGGGACGAAGGGGGCGGAGAGGCGGACGGCTATACCTGCTGTCGCCGGAGAAGAAGATGCCCAGTGGGGGAGGACGGCGGCGACGACGGGTCTGAGGTAGCGTGCGCGGGTATTGCGCGATGCGGAGGAGAATCAGGAAGAAGTCTCTGCCATTGGTTTTGTGGCAGAGCGAAGAGGAAAGGAAAGAAAGCTCGCCGGAGCTCACTGGGTACCCTGGCCGGGAAGGAAGAGACAAATCTGAGGTGAAACCCCGGCCAGGTCGAGCTGAAAATGAGCGGCCGGCTTTGGGGGTTCTTTTATAGGCATTGGGCCGTGTGTTCAGAGCTTGGAGGGCACGTATCCGTCTTCGACGGCTCGCCGGAGAAGGAAAGTGGATGGATACCCAAATCCCTCATGCGTTCACATGAGAGATTGGGATCAAATCAGGGATCATGACTGGCCTCAGATGGAAGGGAATTCCTCAGAGAATCTCCCTTCCATTTCTGGGAGGGGATCTCTGAGGAATCAGAGAGTATTCCCTCTCTAATCCTTGCCGAAGAAGGATTCTGCCCCAATAATGGCGGAAGGACCTGATTGCAAGGTTGGCGAGGAAGTTAGGGGGCTCTCTGTGATGATTTTCAAAAGTTAGGGACCAAAATGTGATTTGGGTGTCCTAAATTGCAAAGTAGGTCAAGATGACCTCCCCTTAGGTCCAAATTTTGGTACAAACCTAATTTTGACCTAAGGAATGCAATGGTGAAGTTGGATTTTAGGTTTGACCACTTTTGATTGGATATTTTGAGTAAAAACCCAAATTAGGTCAATTGATGAGCTAGGACCCTATTCTAGGTCAAACTAGGTTCCAAAGGCCAATTTGATTGTTCTAAACCCTAGAGGATATTTTTACATGAATTTTAGAGGGCTTACTTGATTTTTATCCTGACCGAAACCTTGTTGATTTAAGCGGGTCTGTTTTAGGGTTACCAAATGTCATTTAATTCCTAGATTGCACATGAACCCATTTCTGATTGACTCAACCCATTTTTTATCTTATTTAGACCATTTAACCTATGTTTTGCCTCTGAGAAATCCCGTTTATGTATTGCAATGGTAAAATTGCAGTTTTAACCTTTATTTCATGTTTTCTTCTCAGAACACTTATTTCTCCAATGAAGCCCTCTTCTAGGTTATGTAGGAGTTTTTATTCTCTTTATTATGTCAAAATGAGCTAGTTATGGCTCATGATGAGGCTCTCATCATGCACCCACCTAGAATCTTCTACCCTTAGGATGTTCCCTAAAGTAGCACCCTAACCTATACCCATAGAGCACCACACCATGGAGGGCACTCTATAAAAGAGACCCCCTATAAGTTCTGACCCCCCCTCCCCTCCCACTCTCTAATCTCCACACTCCACTCCATAATTCCCTCCATGAGTCTCTACCTTGAGAGCTCTACCACCACTACCAATGTCTTCCAATGTGCCTTCTTGGTTGTGGTGTTCAAGGTGAGTTAGGAATAGGCCTTGGCCAAGGATTTCCTTCACCTCCCAATTGACCTTATGCCCACATTGGAAAGGACACCTTCTTCTCAATCCCATTCTCCTTTAGTTTTCTTTAGTATTTTAGTTATTTTCTTCAATTGCAATTTCAATAACTTGCTTTTTACTTGCTTAGTAGTATAGATTTACATTTCAATCAATTTCAATACTTGCACATTTTGCTTTATTTATTTGCTTTAGTAGTATTACTAACACACACACACTCTCCCACACACTCACAACACATGTCCACAAGCATACACTTCTACTTTCACCATCACCACCACCTCCTCCTTACACACCCACATCACTCACTTCGTCTCCACCATTCATGCCACCACTTCACACCTTCACAAGCACTCTAGTTCACTCACTCACTCACGCACACTCCTTAGTACCACCACCTACATGGCCATCTCCTAATCCCATTACCACCAACACACCCATTAGTTCCCTAAGACCATGGTCGTCCCCTCCCCTTACCATAGAAACCACCAAATAGACTCCATTGAGAACACCACATTAGAACAAACCTTAGTCACCCCCAAGTATAGGAACTTCATTTCCATTTCCCTATCCTCCGCCATAGTCATTACCACCAACATTAGGACCAATGAGCACATTATCACCGATATCACCGAGCCATTAAACCTCAACCACATTAGGGAGTTTGATCACTTCATCCTCCATTAGATGGCTTTTTTCCTAATTCTCATCACCCCCATCATTACCACCACCTCAACCTTTGTCCCATCACCATTTTGGATCCCATTCCTCCAAGAGAGTCCCCAAGAAACCACTCACCATGTTGATATCATCTCTATCAAATGTTGGAGTGAGTGAAGACTGCATTGTAAATGTTTATCTTCCAAAAGCTTTGTATAAGTGGTTTTACCACCTTAGTGTAATTGAATTTTGCTTTCAAGTGCAAGTGTTTCTTCTTCTCTTTTCAATGCAATAAAAGTTTAGCTTAATTCTTGTTGCTTTGTAGTGTAGTCTTATTGGAAAAACCAAAAAAATCATAAAACGAAAATGATAAAAACACTTCTTTCGTTATTTAGTTGGACATTGTAAATACAAATTCGACCTTAGTTTTGCAACTTCAAAAAGCCAAAAAAATATAAAACAAAAGATAAAAAAAGTAGCTAGGTATTTTATCACTTTGGCACTAATCAAAAAATAAAAACAAAGTAGTCTTAAATTAGTTTGGATTTAGTAAGAAAAAGAAGAAAAAAAATGAAAATAACAAAAACCACAAAAATAGAATAAGAAACTCCACCTAGGCTTTCAAGGACCCAACCTTATTTCACGCCTCCCCGTAGCTCGATCAAGACTCCCTCAACCAATCACGCTTTGAGTTCCATAATAAAATTAAGATGCAAGTGCGTTAAAGGGCAATACGATTATAATGATGGTTTTTTAACTCTAAACTTCACTAGCTTAGCATAGTTCTTTTTAGGCCCTCTTAACGTGACTAATCATTTTTGGCGTCGTTGCTGGGGAGGCAATGGGCCCTTGTTTAGGCCTAATCATTTGTGAATATTCACCTCTAACCTTGTCTTTCCTTTGTTGTTTGATTGTGTGTAGGTGAATGCAAAGGGAAACCCGCGCACACACCAACACTTGGTAAAGAATGAGAGGTAAGTACTCCACTTTAGAAAAAAAAAGAAAAAATGTTCAAATATTCAAAAATATAAAACAAATTAGAAATATATAAAATTTTGAAAAAAAATTGATCAAAAGTGGGCTACTTTGCTTCATTTGGTGTTCTACCAACATTTCTAGCCCATTTGTCCTTGTCTTGAGTTTGGACAGACTAAAAACTTTCACTTTAAAAATCATCCCAAGTTTGACTGAACTCCAAACAATTCTGAAATCACACCAGGAGATAGCCATAGTAATTATCTTTCATTTCCCACTATTTTTACTTAAAAACTCCCATATAAAATTTTTAAAAATTCCTACAAAAAGGTATATTAAAGCTAAAATAGAAACAGATTTAGTCTACATTTGCAAATTTATTGCAATCTGCATACTTATCTGAATCTATTGAAATTAGTGGTGTTGGAAAGCTCCTGAAATTCTATATCTCCACTAATTTTGACAAAATATTTGATGAGTTTAGCTTTACTGTTTGTTCGAATCTATCTACAGTGGTTTGTTTGCCAGTTCTAAACCCATCAGTACTGAAAAATCTTGGTAAAATCTTAAAATATCTCGAAAATTCAAACAAAAATTATGTTTGGACTCCTAATTGACAAAGGATTCAATACTCATTATTGGGCTTGATCTAATACTTATTCCACCATATTCCACACATGAACATTCGTCCAATCTGATTAGAAGTTGCACAACTATAGGGCATTTCAACATAAGTTTTACCTCTTTTAGAGACCCTATCCTAACTTGTGTGAGCCCTTTGTGATTGAAATATTTTTAATAGACACAAGTTTGAGAAGCCACCCTTGCATTGCTTGGGTCATCCTATCTATCCATTAAAATTCATTTATCTCATCACCTACTAGCAACAACCCTCATAGGACCACAAAGAAGACTAGGAGTGTGCTAATTAAATGGAAAAACACTCACTCTCATGTTTGAAATCCCTCAAGCTCCTCTCAAGTGATAACAAGTGCAACCTACGAAAGCATACATAACCTTGGCAAATCCCTAAGAGCCTAAGATTGGTCTCATTAACTACCATCATTTAGATTTGGCCTCTTAACTTAATGTTCCTAAACCAAATTGGGTGTCCAAGACTAGGGAGTAGTGCCAAATGGCTATGATAAGATGGTACAAAGGAACCCTGCCAGTGCAGGGAAGAACCTTCTCTCTTATCCCTCCTTAATCACTCTAGCCTAATTAATTGTGGAAAAGTAAGTTAAGATTTTAAGTCTGGTGGTGATTAGTTTGAGTCCTAATCTTAAATCATTAACTCCAAGGTTAACAAGTGTTGCACTCAACACTTTCTGATCCCTTGCCCCTTATATGCAAGGAAAAGATCATTAAGACCTCAATTATCTGGTCCCCTACCACAACATTGTAGGAGGCCCACTTTTGATCCTCTAGTCATCTCTATTTCTTCATCATCCTCCTCCTCCTCCCCAATCATGGAGGAAGAAAGCCCCTGGATCAAGAACGATCCTCTCGCTCTCATTAGAACACAACTTACCAAATCTAAGTGGCACCATAAGGAACAGATGGATAGAATCTTGAAAACCCTAGAGGACATGTAGAACCCGCCTCAGGGTGAGCAACCAAGATGGTTGAGAGACTTCTACAACCCAGTTGTACTCCAACTGAGACCATTAGTCAGGATCATAGTTGAAGGGGATGCTTTTAACCTTAAGCCTAATGTCATAAGTCTAATACAGACTTATTTTCATGGTCATTCCCATGAAGACCTGTTCCAACACTTAGAAGATCTGGGGCACCTAGCCATCCCCAGGATGTGGACCTCAATGTAGTAATGATGAAGCTTTACCCTTTTCTTTAAGGGACAAGGCTTTTTATTGGTTCAAGACCATAGGATGGCCCATTAACACATAGGAAGAGCTCAAGACAGAATTCTTGCAAAAATTCTTCCCATTAGAGGGACAACGCCATGAGACGTGCCATCACCACGTTTGCCCAGACACCTGGAGAGAGACTACATGATGTGTAGGAAAGATTTTAAGATTTGTTGAGGAAATGGACACATGATGAAATGTCCATATGGCACTTGGCGAAAATTTTGTACCATGGGTTGGATAACACCCATAGGTACCTTGCAAATGCCTCAAGTGGCAGGAATTCCCTAGCCAAAGATGTGTAATTCCCTACGGGGGGCAGTAAGATATGCGTGATGCAAAAAATGTGTGGAAATATACTAAACAATCACAAAAAGCAACAATCACAAGTGCACAACAGATTTTTAGGCAGAAACCCAAACTAGGGTAAAAACCACCACCTAAGCCTCTCGACTTAGGATTTCTCAATCGATCGAGTCAATCAAATCCAGTATCCGAGTCACTTAAAATAAGGGTGACTCAACCTCAATACACCCATGCTACTTACATGAGGGTAGCGTACCTCAAACCCCTCCTCTTCATGAGGAGTATTTTGTCCCACGAAGGAGATGGGAATTTGCAAAGTGAATACCCAACCAAAAACAAAAGGAAAATACAATAAACCTATAGAGCCACAAAGTAAATATGATGTTATGCTACTATAGGTAAGAATCTCCTTGACAAGTGTTGAATTCGCACGTTTTAGAAATCATCGGAAATCATAGTATATTCGCCAAATCCACTTGACAAAAAAAACTAGTTGTTTATGAAACTCGAGTGATTTTATTATTTTGAACTTGAGTCTTGGTCATTCATCTCTAGGAGGGGTGAAAACAAATCAAGATTTGGATCGGCTTCTCTAACCTAAATCTAATCTAACCTAATTTTTTTGGTCTTTTTGTATTTCGCAATTTTTTTTGTCTTTTTTATTTTTATTTTGAAAGAAAAATGAAACCTAGATCTAGATGTGCTAGCGAAAACCTAAGTGACTACGTGCATCTAAGTGGGGCCATGGTGGCCATGCATAGTGTGAATGAGCCTAAGTAGCATGAAGACAAAAATAATCAATCATAGAAACGATGATCACACAATATTATTTATGCATAAAAATGTCAACACATCTACACTAGAAAGCATGTAAATAGAGAAAATCCCTCACGTCGAAAATTGCCACTAGGGCCATCGACCTTACGTGAGGGTGTAGGCTAGACCTTGGGTATGCAAACCCATCTACACGCCTACCAAAAGAGATGGCTGACCATAAGAGGCTATGGGTGAGACTTCATGGTCATCCAAGAAGAGAAGAAGATTGGGAGCGTCCTCTCTAGGAGGAGAAGGTAGCACGCCCAAGAGAAGAAGAGAGGGTGGAGATCCTTTCTTCTTCTTAGCCATCCTTGAGAAGTTGTGGAGAAGCTTCTAGATGGTCGTCCATGGAGCCTTAGAGGAGGAGGACCACCCTTTGGAGGAGAGAGTGGTGGACGGCCTTGGGATTTGGAGGGTGGAAAGGAGGGTGTCGCAAGTGAGAGGTGGAGAGAAAGGAATCAAGAAAATGAATGGGCGTGCCTCTTGATTTTTGGCTTTTATGGGAAGAGTAATTTTGGTGGTCGCAAGTTGGCTTCTTCCCAAAAACAGCATGCGCCACTTTTGGTGGCTCTTAGGGTTGACACCCATGGATTGTGGATCTAGTTTAGTGTGTGTAGTGTGTGTAGTTCAAATTTTGTAGAGTAGGGTTGTGGGTTTTGGTAAATCTAGGTTGGGTTAACCTACATTAAGTGGGTGTGGACCTAATTAGGCTTAGGTGAGTCAAGTTGGATAGGAGTGAACCAAATTAGGTCTAGGTTAAGTCTAATTGGATATGTGTGTGTGTTTAGGCTTAGGTAAACCGAATAGGTATGAGTCAATTAGATCCTGGGTGGATCTAATTGGGTTCAGGTGCACCCAATCAATTGTAGATGCACCCAATTAGGTATGAGATGGTTCAATTGGGTTAGGGATAGGATAAGTAGGGCTACGGAAAGTGGACTAGGCTTAAGAGGTCTTTAATTAGGTTTCCTAGGGTGTCTAGTGGGGTTTCTAGGTCAAAATAGGCAAGATCATGCTTCTAGCACCAAAATCAGGAGCCAGAGAATAGTATCAGACATCCAGAAGAGTAGTCAGACATCTTATACTCCAAAATTAGATGTCTGGATAGTAGATTGGACATCCAATTCTATGTCAGTATGAGTTTTGGCTTCCTAGATTGATATTCTACAGAAATCTGACATCCAGCTAGATGTTTAGATGTCCTAAAAGGTGCTGGAGAGTTAGTTTTAGGCTTTCTAAGGTGGGTTTTGGTTCCTAAGTGTTTAGGAGAGGGATAGGGTGGATAAGAACATGGATAGTGCTATCCATGTTTGGGTTTTGAGGTTAAGGTGTCCTAATGGAGGTGGTTTTGGGTTTGGAAAGGTTGTCCTAGGGTTTCTAAGAGTAGGGATAAGGCTATCCTCCTCACTCCGCTTGTCTGAATTAGTCTTCTTCTTCCTTTATTGCTTTATTCCACTATCTTCTACATCCTGGATCACTTTATTATCTACAAATAGCAATAAAAACCATTAAATGGCAGGATATCTCATCTTATTCTAAATAAACTGATGCAATGCATGATATGTAAGATATGAGTGCAATATCCACAAATTAAGCTAGGTTCAGACATTATTTAGGTTGATTAGGACCCATGATTGCTGTGCAATCACTCCCTTTAATCGAAAGTGCGTAAGCATGATCTTAATAGAGTATCGGTGTCCTTGGATTAGAAGTTTTGAGAGCAAAAGCACTTCTCTTTGATCTCTCTTCTCTTAGACACAAAAGAGTGGAAAGTAGTTTCTCAAGGTGTGTTCTAGTGTATCTAAAAAAGGAGGGCTCCCCCTCTATTTATAGATGGCCTAGGAAGGCTTTAGAAGGCCTTGGAAGGCAGATTAGGCTGGAATCAGGGCTATTTATGATTCTAACAGGGTTATCAGATGTCTAGGTGAAGTATCAGATGTCTAGAAACTACTTTTAAGAAGTCTGGAAAGTAAATTAGATGTATAATCCTAGATGGGTTTCCTTACTGACTTAAGTCGGACTTAAACAAGGTTCTAGTGAAAGTTAGTCAGACGACATCTTAGACATCTGGCACTAGGTTTAGATATCTAGAAACACAATCTTCTACGGGAATGGATTTCCCAAGGCTAAACGGCTATAATCATATGACAAAAGGTGATTTGGGCCTAACGTCTAGTTATCAGATATCTGGGGATCACTACGAACATCTAAAAGTGAAAATGGATCAAATTAAAGCTAAATCCTCAACAATTAGTCTGATAAAGCCAACAGTCCTCTAGTTGGACGTCTGGCAAGTTCATCAGACGTCTTCTAAGACATTTTAACTAAGGGCTGGTCATCTAAAATTAACAGACAGAAGGCACAAAGTCCAACCTAGATGTTTTGACATCTTAAAGTCCAACATCTAATTTCCAGATTGAACGTTTGATAAGGCTGTCTGATGCCTATTTTGGCTTGCTAAGTTTTCTACTAAAAGCCTAAGTACCCTAGGTTTGAGTAGGCGTTCCAAGGACTATAGTTTTGTTACTTTGTGGCTCTTTAACATACATCTAGACACAATAAAGAGCAAAGAAAAAAGATATAAAGACTAAGTACATAAAACAAGACAAAAAGAAATCTATCTTATTCTTGTCTTCTAGCTTTCATTCCAAGCAAAGCTCCTTCTCCTCCAACGAGCTCTTCCAATCCACCATGGACGCGAACTCTTCACACTTGTATCCATTTGCAATTGACTTAAAATCTTGAACTCAATAGCAAATGTCAAATATCAAGTATTTTGCTATCATCAAAATTAATGATCGTGGTGCCCTTGCACCAACAAGATGAAGAGAGTGCATTCAAACTCTTTGAATCTGACTGAGAATTCAATGAATGCTGCATCCATGAGTCAATTTAACAAATCTAGCCACCCCAAAGCCATCGCTCATGAGGTTCATCTCAAATCTATCAAAGCTGACATGAACCTCATCCCTTCAAAATTAGACAAGGTGGACCTACTTAATAAAAAGCTAGATGAATTGATTCAAACTCGAGCTACCCCACCTACAAGAAGCACACCTCTTCCTACATCTATCCCTCAAGCTGAACCACAAAGACATATGATTTTGACTCAAGATCCCTCTAAGCCTTCTTTGTCAAAGGCTACATCTTTTCAGGAGCCCATTAATAACTTGGAATTAGTTCCAGTCGAACAGAGTAATGCACACAACTCTAAGTATGATGTGTATTCTATTGATGACACCACATCAATTGCATCTTCAGCCTACGAAGATGTAAATACTATGCAAGGATACAGGTGCAATAACCCGTACTCCGAAACATACCCCAACTTCTCATGGGTTGGGAACAACACCAAACCCGCCTATGTTACTCAACCACACCAGCAACCCAAAGTTCATGGACCGTAGGCTCCTTCTTACCCCAAATAGCCATACCAATAGCCCTACCAGCAACAAATCAGACCACCTATGATGCAGAACTATAGGGAAAATGATGTAAACACATTTATATCATATAAACCGTCTATTTTTATACGTTCTTAGACATAGACTTGCATCATATATTATAAATATTTCATAACATGCATCATCTTGCATTTAGGTTAGGTTGTATAAAGTTTAAGTTAATTTTCCCTTTTTATGGTCAGGGGCTCCAGGTCCAGATGGTGTTCAGGTGTTTTTCTACAGAGAGTTATGGAATGTTGTTAAGGTGGATGTGATGAAGGTTATCCATGAGTTTGAATTGGGTAACTCTGGATTTGAGAGGCTGAACAAATCCTATCTGTTTTTGCTGCCCAAGAAATCAAGTGCAGAAAGTTTTTTTGATTACAGACCCATTGCGTTATCAAATTCCATCTACCGTATTATTAGTAAGGTTATTGCTAACAGATTGCGGGAGGTTCTACAGGATTTGATTATGCCTGTTCAATCAGCTTTTCTTCCTGGGAGATCGTTACAAGAGTCATTCATTGTGGCGCAGGAAATTGTAATGGGGTGGCAAAGGAGAAAATCAAAGGCTTTCTTATGGAAAGTAGACTTTTCAAAAGCCTATGATTCTATCTCCTGGTCATACTTGTGGGAGATCTTTAGAAGGAGGAAATTTCCACCCTTATTGATTCAATGGGTGAAGAGATGCATTACGATAGCCTCTTTTTCCCCATTGATAAATGGTAAACCGTGTCGTTCTTGGATTCAGCCCCAATGTGGAGTAAGGCAAGGTTGTCCTATTGCCCCTTTGATTCTTAATCTTGCGGTGGATACTTTGGCTAGGTTTGCCTGCAAATTGGCTGCGGATGGTTTTATAAGGGGGTATTCAATGTCTAATCATAGGGCTCTAGCTCCTATACTTCAGTATGCTGATGATACTGTTTTTCTTGTAGAAGGGGGGAAGAGAGAAGCGCAGGCTCTGTTACATATGGTTAAATTGTTTGGAGAGGTTTCTGGGCTCAGATTGAATGGAAGTAAATCTTCCCTAGTCTGTTTTGGGATGAATGATGGTTTACAGAATGAGATCTCTGCCATTCTTGGTACACCTGTGGTGCCACTACCGATTAAATATCTGGGTCTGCCTTTGAAATGTTCTAAGTTGAAGAAAGCAGATTGGTCTTTCCTCTTTGAAAAGGTAGCTATAAAATTGGAGGGCTGGAGCAGTAGATACCTATCTAAAGGGGGGAGGTATATTTTACTGAATTCTGTTATCACATAGATTCCTGTTTTCTTCTTCTCTGTCCTGAGAGCTCCAAATTCGATTTGGAAAAAGCTAGAGGTGATGCAGAAAAGATTCTTTTGGAAAGGGGCCTCCCATCAAGGGGCTTTCTTTCAACCCTTAAAATGGGAGGCAATTTGCAAACCAAAGAAGCTGGGAGGCATGGGTGTCAGATCCCTTAAGGAATTCAATGAAGCCTTACTTTTGAAATGGGTTGTTCGGTTACTGCAAGGGGAAAAAAATTTGGACAGAAATTATTCAGGACAGTTATGGGAGTACCAATGATGAGAAAAATCGTCTTAACCCACGTAAACCATCCCCTTTTTGGCTTTCTGTGGTGCGAGCCTTGAAGGAAAATTGGAATTTTTTCAAATCTGTTTTAGGTGATGGAAAAAGCTTTAAGTTTTGGCTGGAGAATTGGGTACACGTAGGGACGCTTAAAGATAGGTTCCCCCTTGCTTATGCTGCGGTAGCAAATAAAAATGCAGTGGTAGCTGATTATTGGGATGCGGATTCGGAGCAGTGGCTGTTAAATATTGGTGGGAGGAATAATCATGAAACAAGAACCCGCGCAGAGAATGAACGTCTCATGAAAGAGCTTGCTGCTTTCAAACCCATGCCTCATGAATATGACACATACAAATGGGAAGGTATTTTTTCTACTACGGCTGCCTATGACAAATTGATAATGTCCTCCAGGATGGCGGAAGATGAAGAAATGGGGAAAAAGCTATGGAAGTTGAAAATACCACTAAAGTTACAAATTTTCTTATGGCTGTGCAGGAGGGATGGTTTGATTACTGGAGATCTGAGGCGCAGAAGGATGGGGACCCCAACCCAGTTTTGTTATTTGTGTGGATTGCATAATGATTCTACAGATCATATCTTCTCTTCATGTGCTATCACTGATTATGTTTGGAGGAGAGTATGCAATGAGTCCTTACCCACCTGGGGAAATTTGTGGAGCTGTCTGGTAGATGGGAATAAGCCTTATATACATATGGTGGTTGTTCTGTGGGCGGTATGGAGGGCTAGAAATGAGTGTGTTTTTCAGGAGACCCCAGCTCATGTGGAAAATATTGTAAATTTTTGCTGGAGGCTCATACAGTACTGGGAGTCGAACTTGTAAATTATTTTTTTATTATCAATAATAGCTCTCCTGGTTTGCTATCGGTGATTCGATAGCATTCCTTTCTTCCTCAAAAAAAAAAAAATAAGGCAACATTTAATCGGGGCCTCGGATTGAAGATCCAATCGTACGGATCTGATCAGGGCGACGATCGTAGTTCAACGACTCAAATATCGCCCTAATCAGACTTTCGTAGCATCAGATATAATCTGAGGAAGGTCAGAGATCAAGGGCCAAGATGGTGTAAATCTGCACTTCAGATGACAAATCCGATCGCACGTATGGGGTTCGGATTGACGATCGCAGCCCAACGGCATGAAAATCGGTTCAATCCAACATTCGTGGCACCGTCTACAACACATAGAAGATGGAAAGCCAAGATGGTGCCATGTGGAACCATATCAGCTGCCCAATTGGCCAAAGGACCCACTACTGCCTTTCTATTCTCAGCCGATCATCAAATCTTGACCGTTGGATTCTCATCCAACAGTTAAGATCATCCCAAGACCGCACCCTCAACTTTATAAAGGAGTCCTCATCGCTCGATCAGAGCCGTTGGATTCTCATCCAATGGCTGAGACACGGTTTCATTGAATCAAGACCACAACCATCCGCGAGGATGGCGCAGCAGTGACGTGCCTGCGGGCAAACCACAGGTCACGAGTTTGAGACCCCGTACGCTCAAAATCAAGGTGCAGGCACAGAGTAGTCAAATTGGACCATTGGATGCGACGCAAATGGTGGATGAAGCAGCAACATGGCACGATCTAGGCACACGGATCACGCACGCGTGATCGAACGCATGTTTGAATGCCCGATCTGACGTGGGTGCTCAATGAGGTGCGATAGCGTCTAAGCTGTCCGATCTCACGATCGAACGGCTAATATCGCACGAATGTGCGTGAAGCATTGAGGCACGCAAAAGGAGAGAAGGCGAGGGTGCACGCGCACGTCGCCCATGATCTGGGCTTTAATGACGATTTTATCCGTCACTAAAGACCCCTGATTTAATGTTTTAAAGTGTTATGGCCTATTTTCCCCCTCCAATCTACACCTACATATAGCCCTACGACCCCTACACTTTCTTCATCCCTTCCTCTCTTCTCTCACCCCCTCCAAAGCTCTAAGATCTTGTCCCAAACCCGGGATGCTCCATTATAGTTAAAATTATAATTTTTCCACCTTCTCATCCCCTTCGTAGAGCATCCGCAATGGTCCTCTCACCGCCATTCAGGAAGTGGATCCTGCTGCGACATTGTCCTGCCTTGTTCTCTGTTGTCCCTCATCGTTCTCCTTCGTCCCGCATCTCACCACCTTCATCTAGGCGCTCCATCGTTGTGTCCCGTCCTTCAAGCAGCCATCGAGGAGGATAACTTCTCTCTACCTTCTCCTTTACCGCTTTCTAGTGTAGATTTCCCACTTTCTAGTGTAGATTTCTTGCTTTCTAATGTAGTAAGTAGTTGTAATTGTAATGAACATCAGCTTGTGGTTATGAGATCCATGTTTATTCTATCTCTATTTTCTCTTTATTTGTAATATTCCCTCTCTTTCCTCTATTATTTATTCTTTAAGTAGATAGCTAGTTTAGATTCAATTTGACCGGCTAATCTGCTTCGTGACAAATAAAACAAATGCAATTTTTAATCAAATGCCCACCTCCCTGTGTTCGACCCTGAATTCTTTTCGAGTTTCAGTTAAATTTATTTGTTGGTGGATTTCTTCACAAATCATACTACATCAACGAGTCTTCAAAACTCAACTCATTTTGCATACGTTTTCTGCTCCAACAGAAAACCCTCAACAGCCACCACAAAAATTTGACCTTGTGGAAAACCTGGAAAAGACCTTACAGCAAATGGACAAGTATAGGGCTATCACAGAAACCCTAGTAGAACAGCTCAATCAATTATGTCAAGAGAATCGGACTCAAGGAAAACTACCATCTCAACCTATGCCAAACCCTAGAAACATCCCTTGTGGCCCACCAATACCTAAATGGCCCCCAAGAATAGGTTCATGCTATTTTGCAGGCACCTTCCTATCCCCCTGGATTTCCTGCACCTCAAGGTCCACTTATACCTAACCCTTCACTCCTCCATCGTATGAGCCACAGGCCAATGCCAGTGTAGTTACTTTGAGGAGTGGAAGAACTACGAAAGAGCCCATTCCAAGAAAAGTCCCAGGCCCATCAAACCCACCCTTAAGGGAATCTGAGCCCTTGGAGGATGAAAGGAATAAGAAAAGAAAAGGAAGTAATGGCCAACTCGGAGGTCCCAATTTCCGTGCCCTTTCCTGAGGCTTTGACGAAAGAAATTAAGAAAAGAAGGGCACTAAGAACATTGATGAATTAAAGGCCGTGTTTAAGGATGTACACATACGAGTGCTTTGTTGGATTTCATTGATTACATTCCTACTATAGCTAGATTTTTCAAGGAATACTGCACCCTAAGGCACAAGTCTAAGAAGACTGGCACGACGGTTTGTCTCAACAAGCAAGTGCTGTTATGCTGAGTGATTTACCACCTAAACAAAAGGACCCAGGAGCCTCACTAATTTCCTGTAAATTTCATGATGCTCCTTTCAATAGGACCCTTTTAGACCTACGTTCATCAAATCAACTTGACCCCCACTGCAGTGTATGATCGATTTCAATTTGGGCAATTAAAATTGACTTCTGTTACAATCCAACTAACAGATCAAACTGTAAAAGTGCCAAGGGGAATAGTGGAAAATGTGATTGTCAAGGTTAATGGATTTTTTTTCCCTGCATACTTTTTTATGCTAGACATAGAAGTCCTAACTAATTTAAAGGAAGCTCCGATAAATTTTGGTCATCCATTCATGGCGACCGCTAGGGCAAACATTAATTGCACAACTAGATGTATGGAAATAGCCCTGGGAGATCAGAAATTAAGGATGGATATTTTCCAGGAAACCAAGAACATTGATTGTGATAGAATAGATGATGAATTTGAGGATGACGATTAGGAATTTTGTGCCAACATTGGGATGCTTTACACTGAGCAGATTGGCCATTCACCTGGGATGCCTGATTTTGTGACATTAAAAGAAAATTCAGTTGAATTTCTAGGCATAACCCAGGGAGATTCTAGTGATTCTAATTACCCTCCACAAATCACCCCTGAGAGTTTTATGGATCTGGACTCAACCCCTCACATGGAACTACCAACATTAACCTTGGAAGGAAACGAGACTACATCATATAATGTCACAGAGGTAGATGACATGTGATTGTACAGCAATCATGGGTCCTAATCAACCTAAATAATGTCTAAACCTAGCTTAATTTGTGGATATTGCACTCATATCTTGAATATCATGTATTGCATCAGTCTATTTAGAATAAAATGAGATATCCTACCATTTAATGGTTTTTATTACTATTTGCAGGTAATAAAGTGGTCCACGATGAAGGAGATAGTGGAATAATATAATAAAAAAAGAAGAAGACTGATCCAAATAAGAGGAGTGAGGAGGATAGCCTTATCCCTACTCTTAGAAACCCTAGGACAACCTTCCCAAACCCAAAACCACCTCCTTTAGGATACCATAGCCTCAAAACCCAAGCATGGATAGCACTATCCATGTTCTTATCCACCCTATCCCTCTCCAAAACACTTAGGAACCAAAACCCACCTTAAAAAATCGAAAACCCACTCTCCAGCACCTTTTAAGATGTCTAGATATCTGGCTAGACATCTGATTTCTGCAGAATAACAATCCAGGAAGCCAAAACTCATACTGACACAGAATTGGACGTCCAATTTATTTTCCAGATGTCCAATTTTGTAGTATAAGACGTCTGACCACTATCCTGGATGTCTGATACAACTATCTGGTTCCTGATTTTGGTTCTAGAAGCCTGATCTTGCCTATTTTGACCTAGGAACCCCACCGAACACCCTAGGAAACCTAATTAGAGACCTCCTAAGCCTAGTCCTCTATCCATAACCCTACTTATCCTATCCGTAACCCAATTGAACCATCCCATACCTAATTGGGTGCATCTACAGTTGATTGGGTGCACCCGAGCCCAATTAGATCCACCCAAGATGTAATTTACTCATACCTATTAGAGTTACCCTATCCTAATCACATGACACATCCAATTAGACTTGACCTAGACCTAATTAGGATAGCTCCTATCCAATTAGACTTTCTTAAGCACAATTAGGTCCACACCCACTTAATCTAGATTGACCCAACCAATTTAGCACCTAATCCTACCAAAACCCACAACCTAGCCCTACGAAAAACACACACACACACCCCTTCCTATTTTACCCCTACCAAACCCACGCACACTCTCTTGGAAACCCTAAAACTTGTGTCAAACCTAGATCCTAAAAATGTGGCATTGTCTATTTTTGGAGTCACCAAAAGTGGCAACCAATTGGAGCCTTCCCATAAGGACAAAGAGAGAGCCATGAAATTGCAAGCATTTCCATTCACTCTCTTCCTCTCTCAACTTGCAACCATGCCTCCTCCTCTCTCTCTCAAGGCTGTCCTCCTCCTCCAAGGCTCCCTCCATGGACGGCTAGGAAGAAGCTCTTCTCCAAGCTTCTTCAAGGGTGGCAAGAAGAAGAGCATGAGGATGCAACACCATGTGGGCGTGCCTTCTTCCTTCACCATAGAGGGTCCACGCCCCATTTGTTTTCCTCTTAAATGGCCATAGAGGAGACCATCTTCAAGGTCTTCTCAAGGACGGCCATTGGTAGAGAAAGGGTGCAACACCCCCTCTCTCCATTTGGGTGCACTCACCCCCCATCTTCTTCTCTTCTTGGACGACCATGAAGGCTCACATATAGCCTCTTATGACCAGCCATCTCTTGTTGGTAGGCATGTAGATAGGTTTGCATACCCAAGGTCTAGCCTACACCCTCACACATAGCTGATGGCCCCAGTGGCACCTTCCCGGTGTGAGGGATTTCCTCTATTTATATGCTTTCCAGTATAGATGTTAATTAACATTTGTTTCTATGCATAAATAATATTGCAAGATTATTGCTTCTGTGATTGCTTGTGTTCATGTTGCTTAGGCTCGTTCATACTATGCACGGCCACCATGGCCCACTTAGATGCACATAATCACTTGGGTTTTCACTAGCATGTCTAGATCTAGGTTTCATTTCACTTTTCAAAATAAAAATCAAAAACACAAAAAAAAGTGCAAAAGACAAAAAGACCAAAAATATTAGGTTAGATCTAGGTTAGAAAAGTCGATTCAAATCTCAACTTGTTTTCACGCCTCCCAGACGAACAACCGGGACTCAAATTCTAAAAAGAAAATTAATCTACGTAAGTTTTGCAATCAGTTAAATATTTTGATCAAGGGATTAGCGCAACTATACTACAATTTTCGACAATTTCAAAATGTGCGAAAATGCCACTTGTCAACATGGAACCAAGTTCATAGCAAGGTCATCTCGCGAGTGCTGCCTCGTATGACCTTTAGTACCCATTAACTCAATGATCCCACTTAATTTTCATGAACATCAAAACCATCCCTCAACAACCTTACACCAAGAACCATTCTCCCAGAATATCACTGAACCTTCTCCATCAATGCTTGAACTCAAACCTCTACCTAATTCATTGAAATGTGTTCTTAGGTGAGCAAGAAACTGTTCCTATGATCGTGAACTCACAACTCACCCAAGAATAAGAGAGACAACTCATACCAGTCTTAAAGGCACACAAAGCTACTATTCAGTGTAGCATTTCAGACCTTAAAGGAATTCACCCCTCATATTGTACACATCATATTTACATCGAGGAGGGGCTGAAACCTTCTAGACAACCATAACGAAGACTCAATCCTAACATGCTTGAAGTTGTCAAGAAGGAAATAATTAAGTTGTTAGATGCCGACATCATGTACCCAATTTCTGACAGTTAATAGTTAAGTCCTATCCAGATAGTTCCTAAAAAGGCAGGACTGACTGTTATTAAAACTGAGGGCGGTGAATCCATCCCCACTTGCACCACCTCTTCTTGGTAGGTGTGTATAGATTATAGGAAACTTAACTCAGCAACCAAGAAAGACCATTTCCCACTATCATTCATAGACCAAATACCGAAAAGACTTGTTGGGTAGAAGATTTTCTATTTTCTGGATGGCTACTCAAGATACAACTAGGTAGCCATCAGTCCTGAAGACCAAGATAAACCACATTCACATGCCCCTTTGGTACTTTTTCATTTAAGAGAATGCCATTTGTATTATGTAACGCTCCAGGAACATTCTAGCATTGCATGATGGCTATCTTTTCAGATATGATAGGGGATTATATTGAGGTCTTTATGGATGATTTCTCCATATTTGGAGATGATTTTTCAACCTGTCTAGCACATCTAGCCAAGAGCTAGGTGTATAGATGTGAACCTAGTACTCTCATGGGAAAAGAGCCATTTTATGGTTCAAGATGAAATAGTACTAGGCCACAAGATTTTGGAGAAAGGGTTGGAAGTTGACCGAGCAAAATCAAATGTGATTTCCAAGTTCCCACCGCCAGCCTCAGTTTGACAAATTAGGTCATTTTTGGGACATGCCAGGTTTTACAGACGTTTCATGCAAGATTTTTCCAAGATAGCCTGACCCTTGACTAGACTCCTCTCAAATGATGTCCGATTTGAATTCAACGAGGATTGTCTTGAATCCTACAGTATCCTTAGAAATACTATCACTGACTCTCCTATCCTCTAATCCCGAGACTGGTCCCTTCATTTTGAGATTATGTGTGACGCCTTTGACTATGCAGTAGGGGCAATTTTGGGACAAAGAAGAGACAAGAGACCCCACATCATTTATTATGCCAACAAGAAGTTGAATGAAGCTCAACGCAATTATACCGTCACTAAAAAGGAGCTACTGGCTATTGTTTTTTGGTTGGAAAATTTTATATCATATCTCTTGGGGTCTATACTAACCATTCTATCCTCTGGCATTTTTTAGCCAAGAAGGATGCCAAACCATGTCTCATTAAATGGATCCTTCCGCTCCAAGAATTTGACATTGAAATCAAGGATAAAGTCGAAGCACAAAATGTGGTTGCTGACCACCTTTCTAGATTAGACCCAAATTTCATTCCTTATTCTCTACCAATTAATTAAAAGTTCCCTGATGAAAGTATATTTGCTATAATTCATCTGAGTTTCCCTGGTTCGTAAACATTGCGAACTATCTGGTTTCTGACACAATGCCCCATGGAATGACAAAGGACCAAAAGTTCAAACTCCTCGTTGAAGCCAAATATTACTTTTGGGATGACCCATTACCATTCTGATTAGGGTCAGACTAGATCATCAAGAGGTGCATTCCTGAATCTGAAACAAAAAGCAATCTATCTTTCTGCCACACCTGTGGAGGCCATTTTTCAGGAAGAAAAATTGCTACAAAAGTTTTGTAGTTAGAATTCTTTTAGCCATCTTTGTTTAAGGACACACATAATTTTGCTCGTGCTTGCATGAGATGCCAAACATTAGGAACCATGACTAGAAGGAACATGATGACCCTTCAGCCAATCCTGGTCGTGGAAATCTTTGATGTTTGGGGAATCAATTTTATGGGCCCCTTCCCGAATTCTCATGGCTTCGAATATATTCTCTTGGTCGTAGACTATGTCTCCAAAGGGGTCAAAGCCATCCCAACAAGACATTTCGATCACAAAATTGTCATTTGTTTTGTCCAGGAAAACATCTTTACCAGATTTGGTATTCCCCATGCTATGATTAGCAATGGGGGAAGTCACTTTATGCATGCCCATTTCAAATCTCTTTTGAAAAGTATAAGGTAAACCGCCTCATTTCTACCCCATACCATCTGCAAATAAATGGGCAAACAGAGGTATCAAATAGACAAATCAAGGAAATTTTACAGAAAATAGTGAGACCTGATAGAAAAGATTGGTCCAAAAGGTTAATTGACGTGCATTGGGCATACTAGACCACTTACAAGACTCCCTTGGGGATGTCACCCTATCGATTGATTTATGGGAAGCCTTATCATCTACCAGTAGAAATAGAGCACTGATATTTTTGGGCAGTTAAAAAGTGTAATTTGGACATGGAAGAAGGGGGTCAGCATAGAAAATTACAATTAGCAGAGTTGGAAGAGATTAGAAAAGAGGCTTATGAAAATGCCAGTATTTACAAATATAAATTAAAAGCCTTCCATGATAAGAACATTCGAAGAAAGCAGTTTGAGCTAAACCAAGCACTTTGGCTATTTGAGGCTAGGCTCAAATTGTTCCTAGGGAAATTGAAATCAAAGTGGTCTGGACCTTGTCATGTCATGACCCCTTATGGCAATGGGCCTGTCCAAATCCAAGACCCTAAGGCTAGGCATGTATTCACCATTAATGGGTAAAGATTAAAACCTATTATCTCCCAGGAACCTTCATTTTCCAAAGAAATAATTGATTTGATTGAGGGTTGGTATACTGAATTTTCGCCCAGCTGAGGGCGTTAAATTTAGCCCCTGTTGGGAGGCAACCAACACACCTGTAAATACTCTATCTTTCTATTATTCTCTAGGTTTTGGTAGCATTTAAAATTACATCAAACTAAGGTGCTATCTATCCCTCTCTATCTCTATTTTAAATTTTGCATGAGGACATGCTCATATTTAGGCATGAAGGGGTGGGGAGAGCAACCAATATATAGAGATTTTTCATTTCTTTCAAAATATTTGAAAAATTAAAAAAATGGAAAATTGCAAAAATGAAAAAAAAATCCTTATATTTTTAAGTTTTGTACAGAATTACCTGCAAAAAGAAAAAAAAATTTGAAAAATGAAAAAATGTGTGTTTGCATTACACAAAGTTATCTATGCAAAAAGATAAAAAAATTACATATATATAAAAACAAAAAAAGAAATAAATTGAGTCAAGATAAGACCAATGGATATTAAGAAGTCACCAACCCTGAGAAATAATGCAATTAGGCTTTTGTCACTTAGACTCTTTAGGTCTAGCAACATAATTAACCTAGGTATCCACTATGATATGGATTTGTTCTTGAGTCCTTGCCACCTTTAAATAAACTTGAAAATACTAATAAATTGGGATGATAAGTACACGGCTTATCAACCCACCTTCTACTTCGAAAGCCTTGAAAGTCTAAACGTCTACACACAAATTGCACTGACTCATTGTTAGGTAGTTATAATGGGAGCTAGAGCGCCATTAAACATATACGAGTAGTGATAAATGGCAAACAGATTTTCTCTTTCAACAATTAATATCAAGATAATCGATAGTTGTAGCATAAAAGGTGGTGGAAAATCTCTCATTCAACACATAAAATATTTGTAACCACGAGGATCAGGATGTATCCATAGAGAAAAATAGGCCTAATAAAACTCACTGAGGTTAAAATAAAATATCCAATGATGATTTCACAAATAAATCAAATCAAAATCCCCTTTAGATTAAGAAAATCATGTGATAATGCTAAAATCGTATCTATACGAACGAGGAGGGGGTTCTCTAAAAAATCAACAGCATATAATAATATTTAACCAAAAGTCCTACTTTTCTCAATGGCATGCAAATGTAAAAACAAATCCCACCCAAAATAGAGGATTCTCCCTCTCTCCTCCTCGCTCACGGGAAGAAGCACCGAGGCCGAACTACGTGTTGTGGAGGTCAATCGGAACACAAGCATTATATTGGTGGTGATGTCGATGCATGAGACGATCGAACGTGGTGGGACAGTGAGGGGGAAGGTGTCGGCGGTGAGTGCTGCTGTCGGTGGAGGAGTGGCAACAATCGACGGTCGTGGATGTTGAGGGTGGCCCAGTCGGCAATCACGGTTGTCAAGGAAAGTCTAGTGGAGTTGGGTCGTCGACTTGGTGGTGTTGGTGTTAAAGAAGAAGGTTGACGGAGGTCGAACTACGTTGCTGCTCACTGTGACTTTTTAGGTTCTTTTGTGCGATGGAAGGGTGAAATAGGGGTGGGTTGAAGGAGAGGAGGAGATGAGCGAGTAGGCTGTGGGTTTTGGGGTTTGAGTGAGGGTGGCGAGGGGTGATGGTGGTCAGTGACGATCTAAGGTGAGAAGGTGGACGGCTGATGGTGGTGGGTTCTTCATGCATGGAAGAAGGTGAATGAAGGTGGGAGCTCTCTGTGCATGTAAGTATGTGGCACGGTGGAGGTAGAGGTGGATGACGGTCATCAAAGAGGATGGTTGCACTCATGCTATCACCATGAGTGTGTAATGCAATGAGGTTGGTGACAATGAAGCACACTTCAGGCCACAGTGTAAGCTCCGGCCATGGTGCAGGTTTGGTTTCACAGTGAGGAGAGGCCAATAGCCTCAATAACTAGAAGGATTTTTCTCTCTGGGACACGACAAAGCTTTTGGAGTCGATGGAAAAGCAGATGAAGGTGTGGAGCGGTGGAGGTGTTTCACCAATGATGTGGCCGGAGCGAAAGAAGGTGAAGGTGGTCGGGGTGATACAACGATCGAAACGAAGTGTGGTTCATGTGTAAATGAAGTAGGGGAGTTAAGGAACTTATCTAGGTATTTGGTGGACGAAGGGGAGCAGAGGAAACATCGGTTGCAGTGTGGTCGGCGCTGGAGAAGAAGGCTCTCCGGTGAGGGTAGGATGGCGAGGATGAAAGAGATAGAAGCGCCCGCTGGTATGAAACGATGCGGAGGAAGGTAGGGAAGGAGGATCTGTCACCAGTATTGCGGTCAGATGAAAGGAGTCATAGGAGCTCACCAGATGTCGAGGAGCTTCAGCTAGATGAGGGGAGATGAAATCAGAGGGGAATCCGGCCGAATTCGAGCATGGGATCTTCGGTCTGATCTGGGGAGTCTTTTATAGGTCTCTGGAGGATGTTTTGAGCTTGGGAAGCAAGCTTCCCAATCTTGGAAAGTTCGTCGGAGATAGAATTTGAAATATACCCAAATCTCTCTGCGTTCGCATGAGAGATTGGGATTGTTTTAGGTCTTAGGATCTGGCTCAAAAGGAAGGGAATTCCTTAACGAACTTCCCTTTCAAATTTGAGAGAGATTCGTCAAGGAATCAAAGAGAACATGCCAAAATAAGCTCATCAGAGTTGTAGGATTATGATTTCATGGTGGTAGAGACATATTCGAAGAAAATGATGGTAAAGATAGGGACCTTTTTGTAATAAATTCAAAAGCTAAGGGCCCATGTGAAATAAAGGAAATCAGACTTGGACCAAAGTGCAAACTAGGTCGAAACAATCTCAGATTAGGCTAAAATCTTGGTACAAACCTAATTTGGGCATAAGAAATCCAATGGTGAATTGGATTTTGGTTTTGACCTAGTTTGACTGGGTAACTTGTAGAATTACCCAAATTAGGGTAAATGTTTGTCTGTGGTTCTGTTTTGGGTCAAGACGGATTCTGATGGTCAAATTGAAGGTACCAAACCCTAGAGGATATTTTTCTATGATTTTTAAAGGTTTTAGGTGAATTTTATCCTAACTAGAACCTCAATAGATTAAGCGGGTCTATTTTTAGGGTTTCAGATTCCATTAATTCCTATAACTCATGAAAAACCTTTTTCTATCTATTCTAACCCACTTATTAGACTCTCAAGACCATTTGAACTTTGTTAAACCCCTAAGAGAACCCGTGGTTATTCTGTTTATGTGATAGAATGGTAAATTTATAGAAATAACCCTGTATTCTTATTCTCTTCCCAAATCAATGTTTTGTGCCCTTAAGACCTTCTGATGGATATGTAGGAGCTTTTATTAACTTAATCTGGTCAAATTGAGCTTGTTATGGCTCATGATGGTGTTCCCATCATACCCCCATGCCTAGCTTTTGCTAGTCCCTTAGCAAAACCATCTGAACTGAACTAGTTATCCAGGTCGAATTTAACCGTCAGGATGCACTACTAGGTCGCATCTCTAGGAATCAAATCTTAATACCAACAATAGACCTAGAGGTACTCAAGTACCAGCCCAGATCTAAACCAGACTAGCTTTCGTTGGACCCAGCAATTAAAGCACCCATGCTTGAAACATGGTAGTCTAGTTCAGTTTGCCAATGCATTTTGAGAGAGACATAGAAGGAGAATTTGATTTGTGGAGAGCTTTCTCTCTCTTTTCTTTTCATTATATTTTTCCTTAGATCCAACCTCGGATTGGCCCTCAACACGGTCTATATTAGATTCCTCGTCCCCACCATCAATCCTCGTAGGGTCCCTGGCAATCGATGATTCGAGATAGCACCACCCATGGCAACCCCCAGAACCCTGGCTTTCGAGATTTCGGAATAATCCTGCCCATGGTGTTTTGTAGCTAAATCCAGACCCTGGCAATTGACATTTCGTGGTAATGCCGCCCATGGCATCTAAACCAGCTCAAGGCGCTTACATGCCCCCAGTAGGACATTTAGATATCCTAAGAGACAAGTACCGAGGAGACGGTATGTTATTACGCATCTTCGAGGGGAATTTCCTGCCTCTCTGTGCCGGGAACTCGTCCAAATCAACTTGTGTTTTCAAGTCGCTCCTAATCTAGATCTTAGGATCTTTTTCAGAACAGATTAAATGCCTTTGGCGTGGTTTCATCTTTAAAGTGCACTGAACCAAACTATGTGTGATTTCGGGTGCTTAAGTTACTGACTCCTGCAAACCAAAGGTCAATTAACGCGGTCGAATAATCCCTAAGCCTTAGACCTAATACATAAGCTTTGCATTTTCCCCAACCTCTTGAGGATTAATCCAGATCTTAATAAGTACGTGAATATTTAAATCCAATACAGATCCAAGAGGCCTAAGGTCAGTATTCGCCACTAATCCCTTAAGTTTTGGCCTTTCAAGTCTTAGTTCATCATTCGATCTAACCTAGAAGGTAGGTAGATTCCATATTGTTTCTAAGGGACTCAATTTTTTTTCATTTTTTCTTTGTGCTCCTTTCTTCTCTTTTCAAATTTTCATTCCTCCTTTTCAAAATTGGGTCTTCCTTTTCCTCAACCTCCACTTTTTTAAAAAAAAAAAGAATATGTTTTTTTTTTTTGATGAAACCCTTTCTTGTGAAGTGATTCTCACAACGTTTTACACTTTAGTACCCCTCCATGCCTATGATTTACAATGTCCTCATTGTAAATTAGGTGGGTTCGAGTTCATTTTAGATCGTACATTAAAACAGGTTTAGGTGGGTGGATGGGTCAAGGTTTTGATTGGACTCACCCACCAACTGTCGGAGATCGGGTAGATGATCCCTGCATCTAACCACTTGATGATCTCCTTTTTCATGACATCCTGCAGATTTGGATTTAGGCATCTCTGCATTTCACGAGATGGTCGTGAGCCCTCTTCAATATAGATGTGATGTGTGCAGTATGATGGGCTGATGCCAGTCAGATCATCGAGAGTCCATCCAATGGCTCTCCAATGTTGTTGGAGGACAGTAATCAGGCATGCTTCCAGATCAGATGTGAGTCAGGAGTTGATAATCACAGGAAACATTTGATTGGAACCCAAAAAGACATATTTGAGATGGTCAAGGAGGGGTTTCAATTCCATAATAGGATTATCAGCAGTGGCAGGTGGTTCGGGGTGGCTGTCGGGAGCAAAGGAAGGAGCTATGGGAGGTTCAAGCTCCTCTAATTGCGGGCTTTGATCTTCTTGCGGTTGATAAAAAATCATTGAGTTTTCCTCAATACATGGGTCATCAACCACGGCCTCGATATCGCAAATTTGTTCTATAACATCGCAATTAATTCCTTGTTGGGCCTTAAAGATGTCGATCTTCAGTGTCTTGCTCCCAAATTTTAACTCAATTTGGCCCTCCTCACAATTAATATTGGCCCTAGCTGTGGCCAGAAAGGGTCTCCCTAATATAATTGGTGTATTCTTCAAGTTCTCAGGAGCATTCATGTCTAAGACAATGAAATCCATGGGAAAATAGAAATCGTGTACCCTAACTATAACATCCTCGAGTACTCCTTTTGGTGACTTAATAGATCGATCGGCTAACTGCAAAGTCATCTCTGTCGATTTAAGCTCAGATTCCTCAAAGTGGTCTAGTAGGGATGTAAGTATCAAATTGATGGAAGCTCCTAGGTCTAATAAGGCTTGGTCAAACTGTATATCACCGATGGCACAGGAGATCAAAGGGGTGCCTAGATCTTTTGCCTTAGGGGAGAGTTTGCTCAAAATGACGGAGCTGGCTTGCACCGACAGTACGATTGGGTTCCCGCCTTTGGTTCGCGGCTTACTGATTGCACCGCAAAAATACGCGTGCAATTGTGCCATCTTGTGTTATTTCCTATCATTACCTATACATATTAGGGTTCCATAATCGCATTTGTAAAAAATACATGCATGCATGCATTTAATTGAGAGGAGAGGAGAATAAATAAATGGCCTCGTAATTTAATTTTTTCCTCAAGTGCATCTTTGCAAAATTCCCATCTCTATTTTTATTTCCACTTGATTTTTAATCTTTCCCGTGGCTGCATGCATCTTCTCCTCGCGCCATGCTTCCCTGCAGCTGCCCTTCCCAGCGGCTGCCTCTCCCTGCCAGCCCTTCCCTGCAGCTGCCATTCCCTGCATGAGCCATGCACGGCCATGCCTTCCTCTTCTATTTAAAAGCCACAGCTCCTTCTTGCAAAAGCAAGCCTGGTCCCAGCCAAAGAAACCTCCAGCACTTCTTCCAGGCCACCACCTTCTCCTCCCTCTCCCTCCATACGCCAGCCCTCCTCCTCCGAGGAGAAACCCGGCAGGCAGGAGCCCTCACTGTGGTGCACACCACCATAGTGAGACCACCACCGCCCAGCTCTTCAAAGAGCCGGTGGGCGTGGTGGCTCTTTTCCATTTTTTTTCCCGTTCCAGACCTTTAGCCATTGTCGCAAGCTCCAAGCTCGAAGCTCGGCGGCAGCAGCAGCGGCAAAGTAGCAGCAACAGCAGTAGCCCCTTCCGCATGCACCTGCAAGCACCCTCGCCCTCCGAGTGCGCCTGCAGGACCTCCCCACCTCTCGCTTCTCTGCCCTGTCGTGCCCTCTTCCGCCAGCAACCGGCTGTTGCGCGCCTCTGCAGCGGTCGGCCAAGTCCTTCCCGCCCCCTGCTAGCAAATGCAAGCTCCCGCGCGTGTCTGCAGACACCTCACCTCCCGCTTCTCCGCTCTGTCATGAGCTCTCTGCACTTGCAACTGGCCGGCGCAGGCCTTCTCCCTCGCGCACCAACCCGCGCGCGCCAGCCGCAAGCCGGCCTCACTCATAGCACCGCCCACTGCCCGTTGCGCGACGCGGACGACCATTGTAGCCACTGTTCACGCGAGTCTTCGCAACACTGTGGCTACAGTGGGGTGACCGAAAAGCTTCTCACTTTCTCGATCACCCGACGCGCCGTGACCGCCGTTTGCCTGTGTGCGTGCCCGCCCGCGCATCTCCACCCGCACCAACCCGCCTATCTGCTTCGCCTACTCCCCTCGCCCGCACCCGTTTGCATCGCGCACTCCCTTCTCTCGAGCTTGCGAGCGCCCGTTCCAGTCACTCCGCGCAACGCTGGGCGCTGGGTCCTCTCCGCGCCAACACTCCCTCCAGCGCACTCTTCTCTGCGCGCATACGCGCTTGCGCGTGCGTGCGCGGAAGCCTTCAGATGTCGACCCTGCAGCTCAGACGCCTTAACTCCACCCCTTAGCAGTGCGGCAGCTCTCTTTCTCTCCCTCTCTCTCTCTCTCTCTCTCTTTACACCGACGCTCACACACACCTACACTAGCACTTCCACACACCCACACACCCCTATACACTATTATATACATATATATATATACGTATACATATATATATAGATATATATATATATACATATATTTATATACATATATAGATATATATACATATATATACTTATGTATACTTATATTTATACATATAATAGTACCTATATACTTATGTATTAGTATATATACATACATATATATATATATACATATACACATATGCTACTATATATATACATATATATATATATATATATATATATACTTATATCTACATATATAGTAGCATTAATATACTTACATATATACATATATCTATATATATATTACCTATATAACTAAGTATAGATACATAAATATATATATATATATACATATATATATAAGTCTATAACTATATATACATACATACATATATATATATATATATACTTAGCTACATATATCTATATATACATATATTACTATATACTTATACATACATATATATATATACCTCTATATAGTTATATATACATACACATATATATATATATATACATATACACTTATATATACATATATATCTACATATATATATATATATACCTATATATTTATAACCATATATATATATACATATAGATATATTTACATATATACATATATATATTTTCACACTATTTACCATACGCTGTATCGCGGGAACATCTGCACCAGTTGCTGATATTCCCCGATACACGCGTACAAAAAGCATGGTTACATACATCTTCCACCATCCATCCCATACTCCACGTGACACCTAGTCCTGTTGGTTGCGTCTCTCTAGACGACGGCCGACTCGACACCGTGCTACACTCCATCTCCGCCTCCACCCCCACCCCTTTATATACATAATATATACATATATATCTATACTATATTTACTTTATTTCTGTTTTGCTTTTCTTTTAGAAAAAAAGATAAAAAATATATAAAAGAGAAAAGATAATCTTTGACTTGCAGGTACCCCGTCTTGTGAATAGCAAGATTCGTTTTGGAACTCTGTTTTGGCTCAAAGCCAAGAACCCAATTTTGAGGGTGTGCCTCAAGGACAAAGATTACCAAAAAAAATCTAAATAAGAAAAACACCAAAAACACAATAAATGAACGGAAGAGACTCATTGTAGGAAAGGCGTAGAAACTCGACTTGTAACCCCACTTCCCTGAGTTCGACCCTGGGCCTAAAAGTGACAAGATAAAATCTAGGCCAGGTAAAAAAAATTTGTAAAGAGATGGTTAGGTCCGATTTAGGTTAACCACTATACACACTTCAACGATAAAATCATCATATTAACAACCTATCCGGGCTCGACATTATACTCTTTTCTGGCACCATTGCTGGGGAAGTGCGCCTTCAATTAAGTTTCTATTCAATTCCTTGCAATTTTTCTCTTCTCTCTTCACGGGTATCTCTGTTTTTGGTGTGTAGGTGAACCTGGTGCAATGAGAAGGTAGGCAGAAGAAGTTGAAGATGTGAGCAGATCCAAGGCGAGAACGAGAGCTTGAAGACACTAACACTGCATTAAAGCTTCGCACACATTGCTGAACAAGTAAGTCTTCTTTTCTTAGCAACTAGGGTTAACTTGCACCTTAATAAAAAAAAATTTAAGAACTAAAAACTAGAAAAACTTCTTGGGATCTCTTGGGGCAAGTGGATTAAAATTCACTTGTTTGATTGATTGTCTTCACTCCCACCGCCCCAGGATTTCCCACCCTACTTCGCATAACGAAAATCCGAGAATCTTGATTCTTGAATTTTTCGCCGTGTGAAGTACTCTTTGAGGTAAATACAAAAAGATTGATTGCACCCCTCTTTTGCCTCACTTATCTACAATTCGGGATCACATTTTTGGTGGGGAGACTTGGAATTGAGTTGATTCCAACCCCACCACGACTTTTCAACTTGCCTCAAATTCGATCCCGAGTATTTCAACATCAACAATTTTAGTTTCTTTATCTGTTGATTGAGCCTTGTGTGGACATCTTTCTGGTGATTGGGAGCACTTAATTGAAGTGCTTTGGCTCCATTTCACACTAATATAAAACTGACTCGTGCATCCACACATGGAAATCTCCATTTAGGATATCCCATTGCATTTTAGCATGCATTAACTAACTGATATTGAAGAAGGGTTTGTTGGGCTTAGAAAGAAAACTTGTATCTCTCAAAAACCCGGAGATTGGTTGAATTGGTAATTTATAGAAATCCTAAAATCCGTACTACTTAAGGCTGAACTCTAAAAACCATTCACCAATTAAGAACTTCAATTCAGGGAGATTTCCCCGTTGCATGCTTGGATTACACACTTTGAAAATCAATCAATTGGGCATTACCCGTAAACAACTCCCTTCACATTCCAAAAGCACTTGACCCTAAGCCTCTAATTAAAACAGGTAGTAACTTGACCCTTCTTAAGGATTGGAGGTCTAACTACCTGCGTGTAGCGTCTACGTGCTGGTGAGGGTTCCCGCATGCTATCGGGTGTCTAAGACTGGGGCAAACAGCCTTTCAATCTAGCCCGGTGGTTCCGCGGTGCTCGCATTTGGTTTCGTAGTTCGTGATAGTAGGTAACTTAGATCTTTAGGTCTAAGGGCACACTGTAGAGGTTAGGAATCTGATTGAATTGAATTGTAATCAAGTGTACCTTTGCGGCGTCATTTCTCTCATCTCTTTTCCCGTCTTATCCTCCCAATTCTTCCTGCAGTAGTGCATGTTTGGGAGGAGGTCACAAAACCCTGAACTGTTTGAATTGACTGATAAATCTAGAAAACAAGATGAATCGTCCTCCTCCTCCACAAACATGGCTGCACGCCCACCTCTAAATCCCAAGGGAGGAAACCGCCCTCAGAACCCACCAGGTGGTGGAGCCTTAGATCCCATAACCTGCCTCCAAGCCCAAATGGAAATGTATGATGAGCAAATGGAAGCCATTCGGGAAACATTGGAGGAAATGCAGAACCCTCCCGAACAGGAGGAGCCTAGGTCTCTTAGCTCTTATCAGAATCCCACTGCTACAGAGACCATAGGACAAATTTGGGTCCCCATGGGTAGGGACGACTTTGAATTAAAACCCAACATAATTGGCCTAATAAATTTTCACTTCCATGATCTTGCAAGTGAAGATCCATTTCTCCACTTGGATGACCTAACCCGACTGGTTGAAACTGTTAAACCAAGAAATGTCGGGTTACCTATAGTCCTCATGAAAATGTTCCCATTTTCATTGCGGGATAAAGCGTCGCAATGGTTACGCACCCTTGGGAGATCCATCCACTCTTGGGAAGAGATGCAAACAGTGTTTCTCAAGAAGTTCTTCCCAATCGAGCAAACCAATGCGCTTCGCCATGCTATCACTTCATTTACGCAAAAAAATGACGAACAATTTCATGAGGCATGGGAGAGGTATAACGACCTCCTTAGGAAGTGTCCGCACCACGGTCTGTGAAATGGTCTGGGACAACCGGGTTTTATTGTTATAACGTTGTAGTATAGCCAGTTATTACCAACATTTCAAATATATAAATTTTTTACTCGGAAAATAAAAGAGTTCCCGAGGTCGAACTCAGGGAGCAAGTTGTATTCTAGGGATACACATGTTTCTTTTACAAAAAAAATAAAGAAAGAGAGAGGGAAAGAATTTGTTGTTCTCTTTGTTTTCTCCTCGTGATGTTCTTCTTTCTTTCTTTCTTCAGATCTCCTTTTTCTTCTTTGTTCTGCAGAGGTGATGCTCTTCTTCTTTTTCTGCAGTCTCTTCTGTGAAGGTTTCTTCTTCCTTGGCTCTGCTGTACTTCTTCTCTGCAGCCTTTCCTCTTCTTCTGCCTTGCTCAGCCTCTTCTTTAGAGTTTCTTCTTGTTTCTCCTCCCTGCGGCTAAGTGTCAGCTTCTTCTTTTCTTTTTCAGCCGGGGACGTCACCCCTCCTTTCTTCTTTTCCCTTCAGGCCGTCGTCTGATTTCCAAATCAGACGACTTAAACTACCTGTTGCTACAGTCAGCTTCCTTCTTCTTCCGCGGGTCTTCTTCTTCGCCTGTGCCTGCACACTTCAGAGTTTTTCGTCAGAGGCAAAACCTACTCTACCCTCCCCCCCCCCGCGTCTCTCTCTCTCTCTGAAACCACTCTTGGGAAAGCTCTCCCAGAGCTGCTGGGTAACCGGGTTCGGGTCAGGCCCGGGTCCAGGCCCACCGGCGTGCGTGGTGGGCGAGGAGTGCAGGTCAGTCTTAAGTCGGGTCGGGTCGGGTCAGGTCCGCGGGGCGTGAGCGCGGACGAGACCGGGTAACCGGGCGGGTGAAGGGGACCTCACCCCGTGTGCTGAGGCAGTAAGCCTTCAGCACTTTTTCATCTTATATCGCTGCGCCTCTTCAGGCTTTTCCGAGGTGGGACTAAATGTCCCACCTCAATTGCGCGCCCGCAGCGGGGAAATCAGCGGGAGATTGCGGCGTCACGCGAAGCCTTCTGCCTTAGCTGCGAGCCTGGTGTTTTGTCGAAACGCCTCGCAAGGCCTGGGAGTTGAATCTGGGCGTGGCGCTGAGCGTGGCACGCCTGTAGCTGCAGGCGGAAGCAGTTCCTCCTGCACGGCAATGGCGGCGGAGGTCGGGTGGCCTGTTCACAAGAAAACGGCCTCCCGGCCTAATCAGAAAGTGCCAGGGGCTTCGCCAGGGTGCGGCGAAGCTCGTGTGGGTGGTGGCGAGGCGCGGGGCGGCGTGCAAGGGCTGCCCTAGGTCGGACTGTGGGTCGGAGGATGGGTTTGTTGGGGGAAGCGTTACGGAGGTGTGGAGTGGCAGTGAGGGGGTGGGGGGTGCTCAGTGTGATGAGGCGGAGGTTCGGTGATGGTCGGCGAGGTGTGTGAGGCTGTGGAGCGATGGGAGCATCTCGCCGGAGGGTGGCCGGAGACGAAGGGGGTGACGATGGTCAGGGTCGGTCGAGGGCTTAATTGAATAAATTGAAAGCGGGGAAAGAAAGAGGAGAAGAAGGGGAGTAGCTCTAGCTTACTTGCAGGGACGAAGGGGGAGGAACAGGGCGACAGTCGTATCGACTGTCGCCGGAGAAGACGATGCTCAGGGAAAGGGGCGGCGGCGAGCAGAGAGCCGGAGAGGCGCCAGCTGGGTGCGGCGTGGCGCGGGAAGAGCAGGGGAGGAGGTCTCTGCTGCTGGTATTGCGGCAGAACGGAGAGGTGGAGGGGGGGGAAACCGCCGGAGCTGGTGAGCGTCTGCCGGAGGGAGAAGAGAGGAAAGTTGAGGATTTTCTCCGTCAGATCCAGGCTGCTCCGGTTGGTGGAGCAACGGGGGGTATTTATAGGGATCAAACAGGGAGGAAGGCGGAGGGAGACGACGTGTCTCCCTCGCCGGAGGATGGCCGGAAACAAGAACCCATACCGTCCGTGCGTTCGCACGGCCGGCATGGTGGGTTACAACGACCAGGGGGGTGTCCCTGCGACGGCTGACGACGCAGGGCACCCCCGGTTTACTTGCCAGGTCCCCCACCTCACCCTGCGCGGCGCCATGCTCCGCGCAAGGTCGCCGGAGCATGGTGCTGGCAGGTTTTGCAGGGGGGACCTGATCGCAAAGAACGAAGGAGAGTTAGGGGCCAAAATGCGAGGGTTCAAAAGTTGAGGGCCAAAGAGTAAATATATGAGGACCAAAGTGTAAAGTCGGTCAAGGAGGTTTCTTCTTAGGCTCAAGTTTTTATACATGACTAATTAGGACCTAAGGAATCTGATGGTGAATTTCATTTCTATATTAAACCTTGTTTGATCGGTCAATTTACGCAAAAACCCAAATTAAGTTATTAATTGGGCATGGTTCTCAATGTAGGTCAAAATGGGTTCTGAAGGCCAAATTGAAGGTTCTAAACCCTAGAGATTATTTTTCTATGAATTTTAGAGGGTTTATTCTATTTTTACTTTGCCTCGAACCTTGTGAATTGAAGTGGGTTGTTTTAGGGTTACAGATTATCATTTAGTTTCTTGGAATTGCTGTAGCCCTTGCTAGATCATTTCATCCCACTCTTATTCTTATTAAGCTGCTTTGACCTATGTTTGGGCCCTGAATTACCCTGTATGCAGATTATACTGGTAAAATTGCATTTTTACCCCTTATGACTTATTTTCTTCTCAAACTCAGGATTCTCTGAGTTAAGCCTTTCCTTGAGATATGTAGGAGCTTTTATCCTTTGTATTAGGTCAAAATGAGCTAGTTATGGCTCATGATGAGGTTCTCATCATACCCCCATGCCTAGCTTTTGCTAGTCCCTTAGCAAAAACTTAAGGTTTCAACCCTTGTTCTAGACCATGAAGTTTTTAATAGTTTTAGATAAGTGCCTTTTTTATTTGAGCATAGATTAGGTTAGAATGCTGACCATAGGCCTAAAAGGTACTCTAGTACCAATCAAGATCCAAATCTGTCTAGCCTTAGCCTCAGTCTTTTAGCAAAGGTTTTTTAAGGTCCACAAGAACTAACCTAAGGTTTATTGGACTTCGTGGTTAAAGCACCCGTGCTTGAAATGATTTTAGCCCTGGCTCAGTTCGCAGTGCGTTTTGTAAGAGAGAGATAGAAAGTTTTTCTGTTTGGAGAGTTTTCTCTCTCTTTTTCTTTTTAGTTCTAGCCTAGGATTGGCTTTTCAACACGGTCTGTATCAGATTCCTTGCTCCCATCATCAATCCTCAAGGGTTCCTGGCGATCGATGCTTCGAGATAGCACCGCCCATGGCAACCCCCGGAACCCTGGCTATTGAGATTTCGAGATAATCCCATCCATGGTATTCCGTGGCCGAATCCAGACCCTGGCAATTGACACTTCGAGATAATGCCATCCATAGAATCTGAACCAGCAGAGTGCTTACATGCCCCCAGTAGGATATGTAAATATCCTAAGAGACAAGCACCGAGGAGATGATATTTTGTTACGCATCTTCGAGGGGATTTCCCGCCTCTCCGTGCTGGGAACTCGTCCAAATCAACTTGTGTTGATCGGCCGCTCCTATTCTAGGTGATCTTTTCAGATTTTTGCGACGCTTCTGCGTGATTCTGATTTTTACGCTTACTGAACCAGGCTGTGTGTGAGGTTAGGGTGCTTAGGTTACTGAGTCCCGTAAACCAAAAATTAGTTAACGAGGCCGAATACTCCCTAAGCCTTAGACCTAATACTTCAGCTTTTCATTTTCCTCAACCTCTTGAGGAGTGTCCAGATCTTAATGGGTACTAAGAGTCTATTCAAGAATGCCTAAGGTTTGCATTCTTTACTAATCTCATTGTGCACTTTTCTTGAATGAGGTCTAGAACTTAGGTTAATTCCTTAGTTCCTTACTAATGACTATCACTTTTTCTCATAATTTTGTGCTCCTTTTTCATTTTGTTTCTTTTCTCCTTCACAAAATTTCCTTCTCCTCTTTTCCTCTTATTCTTTTTCGAAAAATTTTTTAATTTTTATGGTGTTTTTGGCATATGTGAATTTTTTTGTTTGAAACCTTTTCTTACAAGTTTTGCACTTTCATACCCCCCCATGCCTAAGATTTGCAATGTCCTCATTGTAACCTAGGGGGTCTTAGTTCATTCCTTAAGACAGAAATTTGGATGAGTGGATGGGTCGGGTTGAATTTTTGCGGACGATTTCAAATCCCAGATGCAAACATCTGAGTTGGGGTCGGCTGTCTACAAGGGTGAACTTCGAGTGCTAAAAGGTGTCAGAACAAGTTTCAGGTTTACAAAGAGAATGACGGGCTGCCTCCCGTTAAGCGCTGAGTTTTACGCCATCAGCTGGGCGCAATAAGCTCAAGGGGAAAGGAGGGTATAAGATGCCTCAGCCAAATTAGTAGAAGTTACATCAATGAACGGCTTGAGTCTCTGACCGTTCACGATGAAAGGTTCAGAATCGTGGCTGAGTGGACTGATTTCGATTGCTCCATTTCCAAAAACCTGTCGGACCAAATATGGTCCGACCCACTTAGATCTCAGTTTTCCTGGGAAGAGTTTGAGTCGGGCATCAAAGAGTAGGACCTTTTGACCAGGATGAAAGATCTTTCTCGAGATGTGTTTGTTGTGGAAGGCTTTAACCCGCTCCTTGTAGATTTGCGAGTTCTCGTACGCGTCTATGCGTAATTCATCGATCTCGCTGATTTGGAGTTTTCTATGGGTCCCAGCCTTGGAAAGATCTAGATTACAGTTCCGTACTGCCCAATAGGCTTTATGCTCCAGTTCGACGGGAAGGTGGCATGCCTTTCCGTACACCAGTCTAAAGGGAGACATGCCCAATTGCGTCTTGTGGGCGGTCCTATAGGCCCACAATGCTTCCGGAAGTTGGGACGACCAGTCCTTCCTGTCAGGTCAAACAGTGACTTGCAGGATTTTCTTGATCTCCCGATTAGACAGCTCAGCTAGACCATTAGTTTGGGGGTGGTAAGGAGTAGAGATTCGGTGAGACACCCCGTATTTGGTCATCAGTGACCTAAACTGAGCATTTGTGAAATGGGTCCCTCCATCAGAGATTATTGCACGAGGAATCCCGAACCTTGAGAAAATGTGTTGATGAATGAATTTGAGAACGATTTTGTGATCACAGGTTCGGGTCGGTATGGCTTCGATCCATTTGGACACGTAGTCCACAGCCAACAGAATGTATTCGAAACCATCCGAAACAGGAAAGGGGCCCATAAAATCAATCCCCCAAACATCAAAGATTTCGCATACTAGAATCGGTTGCATAGGCATCATGTCGCGATGGCTCATGTTGCCCAAAGTCTGGCAATGACTGCATGCCTTGCAGTGATTGTATGCGTCTTTGAACATTGTGGGCCAGTAAAAGCCGCACTGGAGGACTTTTGATGCGGTTTTATGCCCGGCAAAATGGCCACCGCATGCCTGGTCATGGCAGAAAGAGAGGATATTGTTGACTTCCCCTTCCGGGACACATCTCCGGATGATCTGATCGGCACCTATGCGGAAGAGGTACGGATCTTCCCAAATGTAATACTTGGCATCGGAGCGTAATTTGTCTTTCTTGGCCTTCGGCCAATCGGACGGGATCTGATGAGATGCCAAGTAATTTACAATATTAGCAAACCATGGAAGGCTAGTACCAATAGTCAGCAGGTGCTCATCAGGAAAATGCTCAGTGATGGGTCCGGAAGGGTCAATTATTTCAGAAGGAAGACGGGACAAGTGATCAGCTACCACGTTTTGCTTTCCCGCTTTGTTGCGAATCTCAAGGTCAAATTCTTGCAACAGCAAGATCCATCGGATTAATCGAGGTTTCGCGTCCTTCTTCGCAAGGAGATGCCTCACAGCTGTGTGATCCGAGTATATGATGACATGGGAACCCAGAAGGTACGATATGAACTTTTCTAGGGCAAATACTACAGCTAGCAGCTCTTTCTCAGTAACCGTATAGTTACGCTGAGCCTCATCGAGTGTTTTGCTGGCGTAGTAAATGACCACAGGTTTCTTGTCATTTTTCTGCCCCAAAACCGCTCCTACAGCGAAGTCGGATGCATCACACATGATCTCAAAGGGTTGAGACCAATCAGGGGACTGTATGATCGGGGCTTGGGTGACTCGGTCACGCAGGATTTCAAATGCTTGAGTGCATTCCTTGGAGATTTCGAAGGGAACATCCTTGGAGAGAAGAGTGGTTAGGGGGCGTGCGATTTTTGAAAAATCAGGGATAAATCGTCGATAAAAACCGACATGCCCTAAAAAGGATCGGATGTCCCTGATTGAGCTAGGCATAGGAAGGTGAGAGATCAGATTAACCTTAGCTCGATCCACTTGGATACCTTTCTCCGAAATTGAGTGTCCCAGGACAATTCCCTCAGGCACCATGAAATGGCTCTTTTCCCAGGAAAGAACCAAATTCACATCGATGCACTGCCTGAGTATCTGGACCAAGTGTTGGAGGCAATCGTCGAATGATGCTCCGAAAACTGAAAAGTCATCCATGAAGACTTCCAGATAATCACCTACCATATCTGAGAATATGGCAAGCATGCATCGCTGAAAAGTAGCGGGTGCATTGCAAAGACCGAAAGGCATCCTTCGGAAAGCGTATGTTCCGAAGGGGCAGGTGAACGTGGTCTTTTCTTGGTCCTCAGGATGGATTGCCACCTGGTTATAACCGGAGTACCCGTCAAGAAAGCAGAAGAACCTATTTCCCGCTAGTTTTTCGAGAATTTGATCAATGAAGGGTAGTGGGAAATGATCCTTCTTCGTGGAGGAATTGAGTCGACGGTAATCTATACAGACTCTCCACGAGTTGGCTAATCGGGTAGGAATGATTTCTCCGGTCTCAGTCGTTATAGTGGTGAGTCCGGCCTTCTTGGGCACGACCTGAATTGGGCTCACCCAACGACTATCGAAGATCGGGTAGATGATCCCGGCATCTAACCACTTGATGATCTCCTTTTTCACGACCTCCTGCAGATTGGGGTTTAAGCGTCTCTGCATTTCACGAGAAGGTCGTGTGCCCTCTTCTGAATAGATATGATGAGTACAATAAGAGGGACTTATTCCAGTCAAATCATCGAGAGTCCATCCGATGGCTCTGCGATGTTGCTGGAGGACATCAATCAGACGGGATTCCTGTTCAGGACTGAGGTTGGAATTGATAATTACAGGAAGGGTCTGATTAGAACCCAAAAAGACGTATTTTAAGTGAGCAGGAAGGGGTTTCAGTTCGAGGATGGGATTTTCAGCAGCAGCGGGTGGTTCAGTATAGATGTGAGGTTCAAGGGTGGGAGTTACTGGGTTGTTCACATCTGGATTTGACTCCTCTGTTTGCGGGTCAAGATCCTTCTGTGGTTGATGAGGCATACTTGAGTCATTCTGGAGGTGTGATTCATCAACCAAAGTCTTGATGTCACAAATTTGCTCGATGACGCCGCAATTAATTCCTTGTTGGGCCTTAAATATATCAATTTTCAGTGTTTGATCTCCAAACTTAAGCTCTATTTGGCCCTCCTCACAGCTGATGTTGGCTCTAGCAATAGCCAAGAAAGGTCTCCCTAGAATGATTGGTGTATCCCTAGGGTTCTCAGGTGCATCCATATCTAAGACTATAAAGTCCACTGGAAAATAGAAATCCCGCACTCTCACGATAACATCCTCAAGAATCCCTTTTGGTGACTTTATAGATCGATCTGCTAATTGTAATGTTACCTCGGTTGGTTTCAGCTCAGATTCTTCTAGATGGTCAAGTAAGGATGTGGGTATCAGGTTTATGGATGCACCCAAGTCTAACAATGCTCTATCAAATTGGGTACCACCTATCTTATAGGAAATCAGGGGAGTTCCAGGATCTTTTGCCTTGGGTGGGAGTCTACTAAGGATTACAGAGCTGGCTTGCTCTGACAGAATAATTGGGCTCCCTCCCTTGGTTCGCGGCTTACGCTGGGGTGTACATATATTCTTTAGAAATCGTGCGTAAGCTGGTACGTGGCAGATTGCATCCATCAAGGGGATGTTTATGTGGACCTGCTCAAAGAGCTTGACCAGGTCCTCCTCAGGGGCCACGGGTTTGGTGGTCTTCTTTCCCTTGGTCAGGGCCTCGGGAAACGGGATCTTGGTTGGTTCTTCTAGGATAGGTCCAGGTTGTGGATCTGGAACAGCGGTACCTTGGATAACTATCCTAGGGTCATGGTTATCAGGCTGGGAGTGGTTTGGATAATGCGGGTCTTGAGTTGTCTTACCACTACGTGTTGTTACCGAATTTAATCCGGCCTGATTTTGGTTTGGGTTTGGTAGGAGGGGTGGCTGCTTCTGAAATCCCGCATAAGAAGTTGAGGCTTCCATCTCGTCTGGAGATGGAGCAGTAGGAGCCTGATAAATCCATTGGGCGTGGCCTAAATTTGGATTCATAACGCGCTTCTGGGTTGGCACGTTATTTGGGTTAGGAAGAGGTTGGGAAGGGAGTGTGCCTGGTTGGCGAGAATTTGCCAACTGGGCCAGTTGAGTTTTAACTTCTGTAAGCTCGTCCTTGTGCTGTTTCTGAATAGCCGCATTCGTTTTTTGAATGTCAGCCAGAGTCTGAATGATTAAGGACATTTGATCTTGATTTGGCCCTGATGGATAAGTAGGGTTGGGCCGAGGCTGAGGCGGCTGGTAGTGACGAGAGGGCTGTGGGCGGGACTGAAAAGGTGGTCTTTGGGTTTGGGAATTTCCCGCCCACTGAAAATTGGGATGGTTTCGCCATCCAGGGTTGTAAGTGTTGGAGAATGGGTCGTTCTGGATGGCGTTGAGGTCCTCGCAGGTCTGAGGAACCTCCTGAGGATCAGGGAAAGGAGGAATGGAGTTCCCCCGGCTGGTGTAGAAAGGATCGGATGATCTTCCAGTCCATGAATCAGATGGGGGTGGATATGGATCCATCCCAGGGGAAGATCGGTGGAGGATATTTTGCACAGTCTCCTGTGTGGAAGGAGGTTGTGCAAAGGAGTTATGTGTGGAGGTGGCTCGCTGCAAGTGCTGAGTCAGCTCATCCACCTTCTTTTCAATGATTGAGACCTTGTCCAATTGACTGGCCATTAATTCCAGGTCGACTGATGCGGACAGGCCCTGCGTCTCATGTCCTCCCTTAAGATTCGTCGCTGCGTGGGTATTCGTCCTGTCGAATAATCCCATGGAGTCATTGTTGATGGAGTTCTCGCACATGTTTTCGAGAATCTCCCATACGGTGTCTTCATGTTGACCCATGATGTTTCCTCCGCAAGTTGCATTGACGAAAAGGCGGATGTCCTCACGGAGTCCCTGGTAAAAAGATTGGACTTGTTCCCATTTAGGAACTCCGTGATGGGGGCACTTTCTCATGAGATCCTGAAAACGATCCCATGCCTCATGGAGAGGTTCTCCTGATTGTTGAGTGAAGTGTGTAATCTGATGGCGCAAGGCGTTGGTCCGACCAACGGGAAAGAACTTTTTCAAAAACTCGGATTGAAGTTCTTCCCAAGTGTTGATCGGCCGGGTCTGAGTTTGATACCAATGGGCAGCCTTGTCCATAAGAGAAAAGGAGAACATCTTCATGAGAAGAATATCCCGATTTTGCGCATCTGATCCAAAAGTGTGGGCCAGATGCTTTAGCTGTTTGATGTGCTGGAAGGGATCTTCAGAATTAAGCCCATGGAATTTAGGTATAGCATGAATCATGTTGGGCTTTAGTTCAGAATCAGGTCCTCCAGTCGGGATTCTGACTCGAGGCTCAATGGCCACCGCAGCAGGATTGTAGTGGTCCCGCATCATAGGACGCTGTGGTGGGTGCACGAAGTTTTGGAAGAGGTCATTGAGTCGCTGGAGCTGGTGTTCCAGATTATTTTCTTCCTCAACTGGCTGAGCCATGATGGGGGAAGAAGAAGAACTTGGTTCTGAATCAGAAGAGAGAATAATGTGAGGGTGTTGCTGCACAAACACGGGCATCGAGGCTTGGCCTTGACGAGAGCGAATTTCTAAAGGAGGTCTTAAGGGTGGTCTTAGAGACCTCCTTCCGTACATGCACAGTTGGGAGAGGTAAGTTAGAAGGTGCTGGACCCAATCAAGGCACCCAAAAATGTGTTGCGTGACTATAGAGGTACGGGGCAGATGGACCCCTTGATCAGAAAGATCGTCCACCTGAGAATTACCTGGGCAGCCAGAGAGGGAGAGTCCCGCGAAGACCCCTACACGGTAGAGCGTCCCCACGGGTTACAGGGTTTCCCCCACCCGACCTCTCTTGTCACTGCGGTTCCAGGTAGACCAGAATGGGGATCTTGACCTCTTAAGTCTACCAATTTTAAGATCAGGGTGCTTAAGGTTTCACTTGAACTTTAGTCTTTTTAAGTGCAAAGAGTGACCTAATTTAAGGTTGGTTGACCCAAAGGGGTCAACTTTACCTCTTGTTTTCTTTGAGAGCTTTTTTGGGTCCTTTCTTTTAGGGTTCAAGTGTTTAGAGAGAGCCAATTGTTTAGGATTTTTCTTGTTAATTATTTTCAATCAATGGCTTGGGCACACCTCTTTTGGATTTCCTCAATTCTTGATTAAGGGGTGTGTCTCTACTGAAATCCTAATGTTTGACCTTATGTTGGCTCTACTTGGTCCATTTAACTCTTTGTTGGGCAATTAGGGCTCAAGCAAGAATGTGTTAGCCCTTAAATACCCTTAATAGTGTGCAGGAGTGATGAGTTGAAAACATGCAACTCTTTATGGTTACTAAGTATGGAAGACAGGTTAGCCCTATATTGCTTGTTCTTTTCTTTTCTTCCTCTTTAGAGTTTAGGGGTTAATAGTGAGAGGAAAAATTTACCTGTCTTCGGAGTGGTTGTCGTGTGGTTGCTTGTCTTCTTGAGTTCCTGTAGCTGCACAAAAGAGAGGAGATTATCATAAATTAAAAGAAACAGGAATGTTTACCTCTAGAATAGCCGTCGCTCCCTGGCAGCGGCGCCAAAATGAAATGGTCTGGGACAACCGGGTTTTATTGTTATAACGTTGTAGTATAGCCAGTTATTACCAACATTTCAAATATATAAATTTTTTACTCGGAAAATAAAAGAGTTCCCGAGGTCGAACTCAGGGAGCAAGTTGTATTCTAGGGATACACATGTTTCTTTTACAAAAAAAATAAAGAAAGAGAGAGGGAAAGAATTTGTTGTTCTCTTTGTTTTCTCCTCGTGATGTTCTTCTTTCTTTCTTTCTTCAGATCTCCTTTTTCTTCTTTGTTCTGCAGAGGTGATGCTCTTCTTCTTTTTCTGCAGTCTCTTCTGTGAAGGTTTCTTCTTCCTTGGCTCTGCTGTACTTCTTCTCTGCAGCCTTTCCTCTTCTTCTGCCTTGCTCAGCCTCTTCTTTAGAGTTTCTTCTTGTTTCTCCTCCCTGCGGCTAAGTGTCAGCTTCTTCTTTTCTTTTTCAGCCGGGGACGTCACCCCTCCTTTCTTCTTTTCCCTTCAGGCCGTCGTCTGATTTCCAAATCAGACGACTTAAACTACCTGTTGCTACAGTCAGCTTCCTTCTTCTTCCGCGGGTCTTCTTCTTCGCCTGTGCCTGCACACTTCAGAGTTTTTCGTCAGAGGCAAAACCTACTCTACCCTCCCCCCCCCCCGCGTCTCTCTCTCTCTCTGAAACCACTCTTGGGAAAGCTCTCCCAGAGCTGCCGGGTAACCGGGTTCGGGTCAGGCCCGGGTCCAGGCCCACCGGCGTGCGTGGTGGGCGAGGAGTGCAGGTCAGTCTTAAGTCGGGTCGGGTCGGGTCAGGTCCGCGGGGCGTGAGCGCGGACGAGACCGGGTAACCGGGCGGGTGAAGGGGACCTCACCCCGTGTGCTGAGGCAGTAAGCCTTCAGCACTTTTGCATCTTATATCGCCGCGCCTCTTCAGGCTTTTCCGAGGTGGGACTAAATGTCCCACCTCAATTGCGCGCCCGCAGCGGGGAAATCAGCGGGAGATTGCGGCGTCACGCGAAGCCTTCTGCCTTAGCTGCGAGCCTGGTGTTTTGTCGAAACGCCTCGCAAGGCCTGGGAGTTGAATCTGGGCGTGGCGCTGAGCGTGGCGCGCCTGTAGCTGCAGGCGGAAGCAGTTCCTCCTGCACGGCAATGGCGGCGGAGGTCGGGTGGCCTGTTCACAAGAAAACGGCCTCCCGGCCTAATCAGAAAGTGCCAGGGGCTTCGCCAGGGTGCGGCGAAGCTCGTGTGGGTGGTGGCGAGGCGCGGGGCGGCGTGCAAGGGCTGCCCTAGGTCGGACTGTGGGTCGGAGGATGGGTTTGTTGGGGGAAGCGTTACGGAGGTGTGGAGTGGCAGTGAGGGGGTGGGGGGTGCTCAGTGTGATGAGGCGGAGGTTCGGTGATGGTCGGCGAGGTGTGTGAGGCTGTGGAGCGATGGGAGCATCTCGCCGGAGGGTGGCCGGAGACGAAGGGGGTGACGATGGTCAGGGTCGGTCGAGGGCTTAATTGAATAAATTGAAAGCGGGGAAAGAAAGAGGAGAAGAAGGGGAGTAGCTCTAGCTTACTTGCAGGGACGAAGGGGGAGGAACAGGGCAACAGTCGTATCAACTGTCGCCGGAGAAGACGATGCTCAGGGAAAGGGGCGGCGGCGAGCAGAGAGCCGGAGAGGCGCCAGCTGGGTGCGGCGTGGCGCGGGAAGAGCAGGGGAGGAGGTCTCTGCTGCTGGTATTGCGGCAGAACGGAGAGGTGGAGGGGGGGGAAACCGCCGGAGCTGGTGAGCGTCTGCCGGAGGGAGAAGAGAGGAAAGTTGAGGATTTTCTCCGTCAGATCCAGGCTGCTCCGGTTGGTGGAGCAACGGGGGGTATTTATAGGGATCAAACAGGGAGGAAGGCGGAGGGAGACGACGTGTCTCCCTCGCCGGAGGATGGCCGGAAACAAGAACCCATACCGTCCGTGCGTTCGCACGGCCGGTATGGTGGGTTACAACGACCAGGGGGGTGTCCCTGCGACGGCTGACGACGCAGGGCACCCCCGGTTTACTTGCCAGGTCCCCCACCTCACCCTGCGCGGCGCCATGCTCCGCGCAAGGTCGCCGGAGCATGGTGCTGGCAGGTTTTGCAGGGGGGACCTGATCGCAAAGAACGAAGGAGAGTTAGGGGCCAAAATGCGAGGGTTCAAAAGTTGAGGGCCAAAGAGTAAATATATGAGGACCAAAGTGTAAAGTCGGTCAAGGAGGTTTCTTCTTAGGCTCAAGTTTTTATACATGACTAATTAGGACCTAAGGAATCTGATGGTGAATTTCATTTCTATATTAAACCTTGTTTGACCGGTCAATTTACGCAAAAACCTAAATTAAGTTATTAATTGGGCATGGTTCTCAATGTAGGTCAAAATGGGTTCTGAAGGCCAAATTGAAGGTTCTAAACCCTAGAGATTATTTTTCTATGAATTTTAGAGGGTTTATTCTATTTTTACTTTGCCTCGAACCTTGTGAATTGAAGTGGGTTGTTTTAGGGTTACAGATTATCATTTAGTTTCTTGGAATTGCTGTAGCCCTTGCTAGATCATTTCATCCCACTCTTATTCTTATTAAGCTGCTTTGACCTATGTTTGGGCCCTGAATTACCCTGTATGCAGATTATACTGGTAAAATTGCATTTTTATCCCTTATGACTTATTTTCTTCTCAAACTCAGGATTCTCTGAGTTAAGCCTTTCCTTGAGATATGTAGGAGCTTTTATCCTTTGTATTAGGTCAAAATGAGCTAGTTATGGCTCATGATGAGGTTCTCATCAGTCTGCCTAAGTGGCATATAGCCCAAATTTTCTACTATGGGCTAAATGAGACTTTGAAGCAGATTGCAGACGCTTCCTGCGAAGGGAACTTTATGAATAAAGACGAGAATGGAGCATTTGAACTGTTTGAAAATATGTGTGAAAACTCGATGAACAATGCTTCCATTGTCGCCTTTAATTGTACCAGCCAGCCCCGAAATGTCCATGAAGTTGATACAGTACCCTCCCATTGATCCACTGATCTAAGCCTTATTGCACAAAAACTGGATGAAGTCTCCGTCGTGCACAAGAAGCTAGATGAACTTCTAGCCAACCCCACCCGATCTCTGGCAAACACCACCTCTTCACCACTTCGTCACAATCCAAATTCTTCCAACACCAGACTTATCTCGAGAAACCCCATAAGACCTTCCTTACCAAGTGTCGTGCCAAGCGACTCTGTAAGTCATGTGGAACTGGCTTCTGCGAGCCAGTATTTCAACATGGAGGACCAAGCCTCCTTGTGCTCGGACGCATACTTAAATGCGGACTCATCTTCTGGCACAGAAGATGCTTGCTCCCTGGGGAATAACCCATTCTCTGCCACTTATAACCCAGGGTGGCACAATCATCCGAACTTCACATGGTCCAACAACCCACAGCGCCAAAATCCCGCTGGTGGATCAATGCGACCGTCCGCACCCGTCATCCCAAGGGCCCAGTCTAATCCTATGGCGATTCCGCCATCAAGCCCTTGCGTACCGCAAACCAAACACGCATCAAGTCCTCTTGACAAATTGATGCGAATGATGACGGATATGTCAAAGCGCCATGAAGAGAACATGACCTCTCTTCAGCACCAATTGGCACAGTAGAATGCTGAGATCAGTCAACTACGCATGACGACTCGATCTCAGGGCACTCTTCCCGCCCAACCTGTCCCAAACCCACGAAACTTAGTACCCCGTGGTCCTCAACCATAGGTACAACCTTCTCAGGGACAAGTTCATCAAATTCTGCAGGCTCCGAGCATTCCACCGAGATTTCAGGCTAATCCCGCTGCAGCACCACACTCATATGTCCCCATTGCGAACCCTCCTCCGCCGTATGATCCCACTGGACCCGCCTCGTCCAATGCTATCACTACAAGGAGCGGTAAGTAGACCGTCGAAACGCCTCGACCTAATCCTAGCATGTCTTCTTCTTCATCGCCCTCTCATTCGGGATGCGCACCGCATTCGCGAGAGAACGATACACCCAAATTGGTGCCAGAATCAGTTCCATTCCCTGAGGCTCTATTGAGGGAGCCAAAAGGCAAAAGGAAAGATACACAGGCCTTTGATAACCAGCGTAATTTGTTCAGGGATGTAGAAATCAAAGTACCCCTACTCGAGGCTATCGGCCACATACCTACTGTCGCCTGATTTTTCAAAGACTACACAACACCCAGGCGACAATCAAAGAAAACTAAGAAGCCAGTGGTTCTCTCGCCTCATGAGAGTTGTGCTATACTGTCAAATCTACCACCGAAGAAGAAAGATCCGGGCACACCGCCTATCTCCTGTAGCATCCAAGGCTGCAATTTTAACCGTGCCCTGCCTGATCTAGGATCTTCCATAAATCTTATACCAACCATCATGCTCAAAAAATTCTCCTTGGGAAATATGAAACCCACCCCTGTCACGTTACAGTTGGCAGATCGTTCTGTCAAAATCCCAAAGGGTGTGGTGGAAGACGTGGTGGTTAGGGTCAACAGTCTCTGTTTTCCTGTTACTTTCTTATTTTAGGTATGGAAGTTCCTAGTTCACTTTCTGATTATCCGATCATCCTCGGTCGACCTTTCTTGGCCATAACCCGTGCCCTTATCAACTGAGAGTCGGGCTGTGTTGAGATTGCCGTTGGATCTGAAAAGATCAAGCTTAACATCTTCAAGGCAGCCAAGAACTTTGATTGCGATTGCATCGAGGATGACACGTCTGACGAGGACATGACCGTCAGTGTGTGTATCGGACTATTTGGGACCTATTCGGACTGCTGCGGATTACCTATAAACACTGATGACTGCCTGACCAACACAAATTGTGACGTTCCCCAATCCCTCCCTATTCCCGTACCTTCTCCAGACCAGACTTCTGACGAGGTTTTCTCCGCTTCCCATACCTCGTGGTCTAAGTCATCTCTGGGCTACTCACCGCCGGTCCACAGTCTTGAAGATCGGATTGCCCTCTCTTTCCCGCCAAATCAGGCGGATTTGCAATGCCACACTGGGACCTTGAGCCCATATCCTCACTGGGGCATTTCCCTTTTGGATCCATCTATCCAAAGAGCCCCTCTTCTTGGCCAATCTAAGGGCCAACTTCTTCTTCCTAATCTATTTTCTGATCTGCCTGGGACACTCTCATCCCAAGAAATGCCAAATCTCTCACCATCCACCGTCACTTTTCATGCCACTATCACGATCTCTTCACTTTTCACTTCACCACCCACCATCCACCCACCCTACCACCCTGCTGTATACCCTGCACTTCAGCTCTCGCTACCCGATCTTTCGTCCTTTCTCTACCCTTCCCTGCATGCATATGAGGACATAGCATTGTTTGGCATGGGGGGGTGGATAGGCATCCATAGGATCTGGGTATTTTATGGTATCATGCAGTTTCCACCTATTTATAAATATGCAAGAAAAAGAAAAAAAATAAATATATATATAAATAAATGGTGTTTAGTAATGATCTGAAAGCTGAAACAAAAATGCAATAAGTGTTTATGGATATCCAACCTCTGTTTTGAAGACTTTCCAGGCCACAGAAGCTTGATTCGCTCAGGCTCAGCTTAATTCACTTGAGCATTGACAAAATAGATTGGAATCTCTCCTAACTAAGGACATATTCTTGTACCTGAGACACCAGTACAGGATCCGTTGGTTTGCTTTTACTTGAGAGTTTAAGTAAACTTGGTTCACACTACACATATCAGGAAAGACCAGGTGAACATAAGATCCAACCCTAGTGTTCATTAGTGAAGGTGGAGTCCTTACCTGTGCGTGCAGGTAGACTTTTTATCCTAGGTTTTACTCTTGTGTTTAGGAGAAACTCTTTCTACCAAAAAGAAAAGTGTGCTCCTCCAAATAAAGTTGTAAGAGATATACTGACACGTGTTTCAGAAAAAAAAAAAAAAGATGCAAATAAGTCAGTATATCTCGCAAAGTCGCTACCCTAAAAAAGGCTCTATCCTATTCTCTTTGAGCCACAAATATCAGAAAATGGGAGTTGAGTTTCCATCATCTTCTTAAGGGTCAATCCGAAAACACAAGCTGAAACTGGGACCAACCTTTACTTAAAAATTCGTGAAACCCTGGGCTTGAGTCTTAATGTTCATCTAGTCAGTCTTGGTCCTTCACTAAGCACAAGCCATAATCTCTTGAGCTCTCGAGTACGGCAAAAACCTCCTGGGTCCTGGAAATCGTACTTAAGGTTTAAATATCAAGAGTCTTGGTTAGTCGAGAGATGATCTTTGTCATGTGAGACTTAAAGTACTGGTAGTCTTCTCTACAATTGGTTCTCACAATATCCAACAATAAACACACCTATGTTGCCTTGGAAGAAAACCTTCAGCTTAAGATCATTTCTAAATACTACAAAAAAAGAAGTTTTGCTAGAGACTAGCAAAAGATAGTCATGGCTGTATGATTGCACCGCAAAAATACGCGTGCAATTGTGCCATCTTGTGCTATTTCCTAGCATTACCTATACATATTAGGGTTCCATAATCGCATTTGTAAAAAATACATGCATGCATGCATTTAATTGAGAGGAGAGGAGAATAAATAAATGGCCTCGCAATTTACTTTTTTCCTCAAGTGCATCTTTGCAAAATTCCCATCTCTATTTTTATTTCCACTTGATTTTTAATCTTTCCCGCAGCTGCATGCATCTTCTCCTCACACCATGCTTCCCTGCAGCTACCCTTCCCTGCAGCTGCCTCTCCCTGCCAGCCCTTCCCTGCCGCTGCCATTCCCTGCATGAGCCATGCACGACCATGCCTTCCTCTTCTATTTAAAAGCCACGGCTCCTTCTTGCAAAAGTAGTCCTGGTCCTAGCCAAAGAAACCTCCAGCACTTCTTCCAGGCCACCACCTTCTCCTCCCTCTCCCTCCATACGTCGGCCCACCTCCTCCTAGGAGAAACCCGACGGGCAAGAGCCCTTACTGTGGTGCACACCACCATAGTGAGACCACCACCGCCCAGCTCTTCAAAGAGCCGGTGGGCGTGGTGGCTCTTTTCCATTTTTTTTCCTGCTCCAGACCTTCAACCATTGCCGCAAGCTTCAACCTCGAAGCTCGGCGGTAGCAGCAACGACAAAGCAGCAGCCCCTTCCGTGCGCACCTGCAGGCATCCTCGCCCTCCGCGCACGCATGCAGGCCCTCTCCACCTCCCGCTTCTCTACCCTGTCGCGCCCTCTTCCGCCCGCAACCAGCTGCTGCGTGCCTCTGCAGCGGCCAGCCAAGTGCTTCCCGCCCCCTGCCAGCACCTGCAAGCTCCCGCGCGCATCTGCAAACACCTTGCCTCCCGCTTCTCTGCTCTGTCGCGAGCTCTCCGCACTCGTAACCGGCCGGTGCAGGCCTTCTCCCTCACACGCTAGCCCGCGCGCGCCAGCCGCAAGCCGGCCTCACTCACAACACCGCCCACTACCAGTTGCGCGGTGCGGACAACCACTGTAGCCACTGTTCACGCGAGTGTTCACAACATTGTGGCTACAGTGGGGTGACCGGGAAGCTTCTCACTTTCTCTGTCACCCGGCGCACCGCGACCGCTGTTTGCCCATGCACGTGCCCGCCTGCGCGTCTCCGCCCGCGTCGCCCGCACCAGCCCGCTTGTCTGCTTCGCCCACTCCCCTCGCTCGCACCTGTCTGCGTCGCGCACTCCCTTCGCCCGCGCCTGCGAGTGCCCGTTCCAGCCACTCCGCACAATGCTGGGAGCTGGGTCCTCTCCGTGCCAACACTCCCTCCAGTGCACTCTTCTCTGCGTGATACACGCTTGTGCGTGCGCACGCGGAAGCCTTCAGACGTCGACCCTGCAGCTCAGACGCCTTAACTCCACCCCTCAGCAGTGCGGCAGCTCTCTTTCTCTCCCTCTCTCTCTCTCTCTCTCTTTACACCGACGCTCACACACACCTACACTAACACTTCCACACACCCACACACACCTATACACTATTATATACATATATATATATACATATACATATATATACTTATATATACTTATATTTATACATATAATAGTACCTATATACTTATGTATTAGTATATATACATATATACATATACTACTATATATATACATATATATATATACTTATATCTACATATATAGTAGTATTAATATACTTACATATATCTATACACATATATATATATATAAATATACATATATCTATATATATATTACCTATATAACTAAGTATAGATACATAAATATGCATACATATATACATATATATATCTATATAACCATATATACATGTATACATATATATACATATCTAGATACCTATATACATATATTATTATATACATATATATATATCTATAACTATATATACATACATATATTACTATATACTTATACATACATATATATATACCTCTATATAGTTATATATACATATACACTTATATATACATATATATCTACATATATATATACCTATATATTTATAACCATATATATATATACACATATAGATATATTTACGTATATACATATATATATATATTCACATTTTTTATCATATGCTGTATCGCGGGAACATCTGCACCAGTTGCTGATATTCCCTGATACAAGCGTACAAAAAGCATGGTTACATACATCTTCCACCATCCATCCCATACTCAATGCGGCAACTAGTCCTGTTGGTTGCATCTCTCTAGACAACGCCCGACTCAACACCGTGCTACACTCCATCTCCACCTCCACCCCCACCCCTTGATATACATAATATATACATATATATATACTATATTTACTTTATTTCTGTTTCGCTTTCCTGTTAGAAAAAAAGATAAAAAAATATATAAAAGAGAAAAGATAATCCTTGACTTGCAGGTACCCCATCTTGCGAATAGCAAGACTCATTTTGAAACTCTATTTTGGCTCAAAGCCAAGAACCCAATTTTGAGGGTGTGCCTCAAGGACAAAGATTACCAAAAAAAATCTAAATAAGAAAAACACCAAAAACACAAATGAACTGAAGAGACTCGTTGTAGGAAAGGCATAGAAACTCGACTTGTAACCCCACTTCCCTGAGTTCGACCCTGGGCCTAAAAGTGACAAGATAAAATCAAGTAGGCCAGGTAAAAAAATTTTGTAAAGAGATGGTTAGGTCCGATTTAGGTTAACCACTATACACACTTCAACGATAAAATCATCATATTAACAACCTATATGGGCTTGACATCACTTACACTTTAGTGTACACACGTCTTTCAAGAATCGTGCGTAAGCCGGTACGTGGCGAATTGCATCCATCAAGGGGATGTTTATATGGACCTACTCAAAGAGCTAGACCAAGTCCTCCTCAGGTGCCATGGGTTTGGTTGTCTTCTTTCCCTTTGTCAAGGCCTCAAGAAATGGAATCTTAGATGGTTCCTCTAGAATTGGCTCAGGCTCTTTATCAGGGATGGGTGTGTTCTGGATGACCAATCTAGGGTTAGGGTTTATAGTCTCAGGCATGTTATGGCTAGGAAAAGGTGGGTCTTGTGTTGCTTTGCCACTACAAGTGGTGACGGAATTTAATTCTGCCTAATTTGGTTTGGGTTGGGTAAAATATATGTTTGCTGCTGAAATCCCGAGTATGAAGTTGAAGCATCCATCCCGTCAGGTGGTGGAGCAAAAGGAGCCTAATAAACAAAGTGAGCTTGGTCCTGATTTGGGTTCATAACGTGCCTCTAGTTCGGTACATTATTCGACTTTGGAAGAGGTTGAGAAGGAAGTGCACCAAGCTGGCGAGCACTTGCTAGCTGGGCCAATTGATTTCATAACTCAGAGATCTCTTCTTTGTGCTATTTTTGCATGTCAACCAAGGTCTGAAGAATCAAAGATGTATGATTTTCTTTAGGTGGTCCATATTGGAAATTTTGATTAGGCTTTGGTTGAGTGGGTTGATACGGTCACTGGTTTTGTGGTCGGGGTGGGAATTAGGATCTCAGATTCAGGTTATTTCCCGACCACGCAAAGTTAGGATGAGTTCGCCATCCAGGGTTGTAAGTGTTGGAGAAAGGATTATTCTGGATGGCGTGGAGATCCTCGCAGGTCTGAGGAGCTCAGAGATAATCATGGTACAAGGATTTAGAGTTCCCCAAACTATGGTGGGCTGACCCAGAGTTGCATCTAAAGCCATAACTAGACGGGGGTGGATATGCATCCATCCCCAGGGAGTGGTAGATGTTGTGCACAACCTCTCTTCCCGTGGGTGGGTATGCGTATGTGGTTTTAGGTGCATAGGTGGATTTGTGTAGATGACGAGTGATGTCGTCTACCTTCTTTTTGATAATGGAGACCTTATCCAATTGACTGGCTACCAACTCCAGATCAATGGATGCGAAAAGGCCTCAAGATTCATGTACCCCCTAATTGTTTGTCAATGTGTGGGTGGACGTCCAATCGTACGCACCCAATGACTCATTATTCAGGGAGTTCTCGCACATGTTCTCGAGAATTTCCTAAATCGTGTCCTCATGCTGACCCATGATGCTACGACCACAGGTTGCATTGACAAAGAGCTTAATGTCGTCACGGAGTCTGTGGTAAAAGGATTGGACTTGTTCCCACTTTAGAACTCTGTGATGGGGGCACTTACGCATGAGATCCAGAAAATAATCCCATGCTTCGTGTAGAGATTCCCCCGCTCCTTAGGAGAAGTGTGTGATTTGGTGTCGCATCATGTTTGTATGACCAATGAGGTAGAATTTTTGTAGGAAGGTAGTTTGAAGTTCTCCCCATGTGTTGATCGTGTGTGGTTAGTGAGCAGCTTTGTCAATCAGAGAGAATGAGAAGAGTTTTAAGAGTAATCCATCCCGATTTTGTACATCTACCCCAAAAGTGTGGGCCAGATGTTTTAGGTTTTTGATGTGCTGGAAAGGATCCTCGGAGTTCAAGCCATGAAATTTTGGGGTCATATGAAGCATGCTAGGCTTGAGATCCACCTCGGGTCCTCTCACGGGAATGTTGATTCAGGGTTCGATCTCCACCACTACAGGATTATAGTGATCTCGCATTTGAGGGCGCAACTGTGGGTTGATGATGGCATCGATTTGATTTTAGAAATCATGGAATTGCTGCTCAAGGTTAGGTTGATCGTCTTGGTGATCCATAGCTAATAAGGGGGAAGTAGTTTCTGAATCAGAAGATATGTCAATGTGATCAGGTTGTTGCACAAACATGGAAGTCGAGGCTTGAACTCGATGAGAGTGAATAGCTAATGGAGGCCTCAAGGATGGTCTTAAGGACCTCCTCCCAAACATGCACCGATGGACCCAATCAAGACACTCAAAAAAATTTTGGATGACTATAGAGGTTCGGGGCAAATGATACCCCTTAGTGAGAAAGTCATCCACCTAAGAATTACCTGGGAAGCCATAGAGGGAGAATCTCGTGAAGACCCCTACATAGTAGAGCACCCCCACAAGTTACAAGGTTTCCCCCACCCGACCTCTCTTGTCACTGAGGATCCAAGCAAAGCAGAATGGGGACTTGACCTCTTAAGTCTACCAGTTTTAAGTTAAGAGCAAAGGTGCTTATTATTTCACTTGAACTTTAAGATGTTTTTGTGCAAAGTGACCTAATTTGAAGATTGGTTAACCCAACAAGGTGGGTCAGCTTCACCTGTTTTGTCCTTTGAGAAATTTAGGTCCCTCTTTTAGTGTTCAAATGAGATTAAGAGCCTTCTTTTACGATTTTCTTGAATAGATCAATTCAACCAAGGCTTAGGCATACACTGTTTGGGAAGGTTAATTCTTGATTAATCGAGTGTTTCTCTAAAACCCTAAACTAGAAATCCTAATTGGCTCTTGATTGGTCCAATTTAATTCGTCAAAATATGGTACTTAGGGCTCAAGCAAGAAGGTGATAGCCCTAGATACCTTAAACCATAAGTAGGTGGACAAATCAGGGTTGGGTGTTTTCTAGAAATGAACCAAATCAGGCAACTTGCTTGTAATTGAATGTAAAAACAAAATGCAAGTTGGACCTAATTGATTTCTTCTTTTAGCTTTTAAGAATCAGGGTCTTAGGAGAGGGTGGATGAGTTTACCTGCCCTTGGAGTGGCTGATGTGCAGTTGATCTTCCTTCAATGAATCCCTGAAATAGATCATGGTCAAAAGAGATAGAGCAAGTTAGTACCAAATCGGATATTACAATCAAGAGATCAAATTGCGCATTGCTCCCCAGCAACGGCACCAAAATGTTAGTCACTCTGAATCAGATTTTAAAATCAATGCATTGTAGTATAGATTGAAACAGTGTGAAAAACAAATAGAATTTATACTCGAATGGAAGTTCGAGGTTGAACATAGGGAGCAATTAGCAAAATGATTCTCAAGATTGCAATTCAAGCAAATATATGAGTAATTTATAATAGAATTCAAAGCAGTAATGATATATAAATGAAAGCAAATGTCCAATAGTGCAAAAAGAATGGGGTAAAATGGTGATTTGGATCTCCAATTATCCCTCACAATAATATCAAATATTTCAATAGTATCAGTCAATCTAAATCCATGTAGGATAAATGCACAGTGCACTGCTGCTGCTCTTCTTCTTCTGTGCCTTCTTCTCTTCCTTCTTTTGTCTGGCTTCCTTCTTTTCTCGATGGCTGCTCTTCCTCTTCTCTTCCTGCAAAAGGGGAAGGGTTCCTTCTTCAAATGGCTAAGTGTTAACCGTTGAACCTCTCTCTCTCTCTTTCTCTCTCTAGGATCTGCTCTCCCAAAGCCTCGGGTAATCGGATTCGGATCTAAGCATACCTGGGACCGGGGCTGCGGGCGTGATATCGCAGCCGAGGAGTGAATAGGGCTTGGGTGGGTCCAGTTTGCACCAGACCCACAGGGGAAAAGTCACGGGCGAGGCGTAGGTGAAGGGTGAGCGGGGACCTCACCCCCTATGTGTGCTGAGGCGATAAGCCATAAGCACAAAAATAATTTATGCAATGCCGCCTCTTCACTCATTTCCGAGGTGGGACTAAATGTCCCACCCTCCTTGAGCACACTGCTGTGGCCGAATTGGACGCTCAATCTGAGCAACTACTGAGGATGTAGCATCTAATCGAGGCCTTGGAATGAGACCTAGAGCATAGCCACGTACCTAGAGCGGTAGGTGCCGAAGATAGCTTCAAGCTTCCTTCAAAGATTTATGGTAATGGTGCGGTACCTAGAGATCTGAAACTCAAGAAAAGGGTCCTCATGGCCACATCAGATAGCTCAGTAGGTTCACCGTGGAGTGACGAGTATGGTGGTGGGTGCAGCGTGTGGTGTGAGTGAGGGTGGAGGCCGGACGGTGACGGAGACAGCCGTGCGAAGGTGGGGTGTTTGGCGGCACTAAGGAGAGGCCAATAGCCTCAAAAACCAAAGGGCTTTCGCCCTCTGGGACACGGCGAAGCTTTTGGAGTCGGTGGCAAAGCGGATGGAGGTGTGGAGCTGTGGAGGCGCTTCGCTGGATATGTGGTTGGAGCGGAAGAAGGTGAAGGTAGTCGGGATGATACGATGGTCGAAATGAAGTGTGGTTGGTGTGTAAATGAAGTAGGGAAGTTAAGGAACTTATCTAGGCATTTGGTGGATGAAGGAGAGCAGAGGCGACGCCAGTTGCAGTGTGGTTGGCACCGGAGAAGAAGGCTCTTCGGTGAGGGTAGGACGACAAGGATGAAAGAGATAGAAGCTCCCGCTGGTATGGCGCGACGTAGAGGAAGGCAGGGAAGGAGGATCTATCGTCGGTATTGTAATCAGATGAAGGAAGGAGTTGTAGGAGCTCGTCGGATGTCGAGGAGCTCCGACCGGATGAGGGGAGATGAAATTAGAGGGGAATCCGACTAAATTTGAGCGTGGGATCTTCGGTATGATCTGGGGAGTCTTTTATAGGTCTCTAGAGGATGTTTTGAGCTTGGGAAGCAAGCTTCCTAAGCTTGGAATGTTCACTGGAGATAGAAGTTGAAATATACCTGAATCTCTCATGCGTTCGCATGAGAGATTAGGAAGGTTTTAGGTCTTAGGATCTCGCTCAAAAGGAAGGGAATTCCTTGACGAACTTCCCTTTCAAATCTGAGAGGGATTCGTTAAGGAATCAAGGAGAACATGTCAAAACAAGCTCGCCGAAGTTGTAGGATTAGGATTTCATGGCGGCAAGGACCTATTTGAAGAGAATGATGATAAATATAGGGACATTTTTGTAATAAGTTCAAAAGCTAAGGGCCCATGTGAAATAAAGGAAATCAAACTTGGACCAAAATGCAAACTAGGTCGAAACAATCTTAGATTGGGCCCAAATTTTGGTATAAACCTAATTTAGACATAAGGAATCCAATGGTGAATTGGATTTTGGTTTTGACCTAGTTTGACTAGGTAATTTGCATAATTACTCAAATTAGGCCAAATGTCTGTCTATGGTTCTGTTTTGTGTCAAGACGGGTTCTGAAGGTCAAATTGAAGGTACTAAACCCTAGAGAATATTTTTCTATGATTTTTAGAGGGTTTAGGTGCATTTTATCCTAACCATAACCTCAGTATATTAAGCAGATCTATTTTTAGGGTTTTAGATGTCCATTAATTCCTATAATGCATGAAAAACCCTTTTCTGTCTATTCTAACCCACTTATTAGACTCTTAAGACCATTTGACATTTGTTCCACCCCTGATAGAATCTATGGTTATTCTGTTTATGTGATAGAATGGTAAATTTGTAGAAATAATCCTGTATTCTTGTCTTCTTCTCAAATTAATGTTTTGTGCCCTTTAGACCTTCTGATGGATATGTAGAAGCTTTTATCGACTTAATTAGATCAAACTGAGCTAGTTATGGCTCATGATGGTGTTCCCATCAATCACCTTACATTCGACCAAGGAAGAAGAAAGAAGAAAGGTGATCAAAAGGGTTCTTTGCCCTCTTGGTTTTCATTTCTTCTTCTTCCTCTTCTTTGTGTCCAAGAGCCAAGGATCATCCTAGGGGGACGGCCAGGCAGAAGAGTTCATGGTAGTAGACATCCACCTTGAAGGAGGAGAGAGGAGGAGGAGTACTTCATAGTAAGGAGGAGGCTTTCTTCATAGTATGGGAGTAGCCACACTTAGAGCGCGAGTCATCTCCACCATCTTCACAGGAGCTTCTTTATTTTATTTTGTAACTTTTTTTTGTAGTAGCAAGATTTCCTCTATTTGAGGATTACTTGTGTGATACCATTCACATAAGTGAGCTCTCTAAGTATACTTTGTAGACACTACTACTTTTTCTTTATAAAAAGCTCTTGCCTTCAATTTGTGCTTTATTGATTTCAAGCAAAATTTCTTTGTCTTTGTTAGTGCACCCACACTCTTCTCTTTTAATTACCCTAGGCGCACTTGCCTAGGGTGAGCTTAAAAGAGAAGATATTCTTGTCTTATAGGCATAGTTTTCGATGTGAGTTTTTCGCATCTTCATATTCCAATTTCCTAATTATTTCCACAAATCCTAAAAAAATTACAAAGCCAAAATACAAAAAGAAAGAAGATTTGAGAGAGAGAGAGAGAGAGAGAGAGAGAAAGAGAGAGAGAGAGTTGATTGATTAACTAAAGTGCCTCCTTGAATGACGCCAGATACTTCACCCTATTTAGAAATATAAATTTAAAAGTTGGTCAATTTTACGCATTGCAACAATTTAAAAACCCTCTATATAAAATAGCGTAAATTTTGCTCCACTTTTTGGCGTCGTTGCCGAGGAGGCACGACTTAGACTTTTATTTGTATCTCTCTTGCTTCATTAGGTCTTCACTAGTTTTGTTTTCATTTTGACTCAGGTGTAGATCGGAAGTAGGAGTGGGATTTGGAATTGCTTGGAGTGAAAGCTTCAAGTTATGTTATCTTCCCACGATTCCAAGTACCCAAGCTAGAATCTCTTGAATTATCACAAAAATCTCTCAAAAAATATTTAAAATATCAAAATAAACAAAAACAAGAAAATTTTAGGGTGGTGAAACCCTAACATTGGTTTGTATGCTTGCTTGATTCATTTCTCCACCACCTTCTTATTGGTGTTGAATTTTTGAAAATCCAGACTTTTGTCTTCTTTTTCAAAAATCAAGTTCAGGTACAAAGAGGCTTCCTAAAATCTTCAAGCTCTATCCAAGAAGTCCCCTTTGAGACAGGAACTTAACCTCTAAATGTTAGAAGTTTGGGTAGAATAGAAAAAATTAAAAAATTCATGGACTGAAGGGGGGTCAAATCCTAATTCTTTACTATTTTCTTATTGTCCGTGAATTTTCTAAATTTTTCTACTTATCAGATTAAGACAATTTGATATTTCTAAAATTCTTGAGAAAATATCTCACATATAAAACTTTCAAAAATTCCAGAGATTTTTGAGGTTTCTGTAAAATCAATTTTCTGAATCTATCTTTTCTAATTTTTGACAAAACTATAAAAAAATTCCAAAAAATTATCAAACCATTTTCAAAAATCTTTAAAAAATCATTTTGGATTCGTTGTTTGATTTCCTATCAGGTGATGGTGTTGTTTGTCTTGTTTGGACCACTACCTAAAAAGATTTTTATAAAAAGAGATTCATTTTAGGAGTTGCATAACTAGGATTCTCAACTTTAGGGTTTTTAATTTTCTCTTTTAGTCACACATATAATCAAATGAATTAGCTTTCACCAACTTACAACTTGATTGTCTTATTGTGTGAATCACTTTTCAACTTGTTTGAATACTTAGTAAGAGAGAATCTTAAAATTCACTAAAACCTTATCAAACCCTAAAATCCTTCAATTGTAATCCATGTTTGCAAACCTCTTCTGTTTTGGCTTAGGTATCACATTTCCCAACCAACTAGCACAAAAAAAAAAAGAAATAATCGAGCATTACCCCAATTAACGCCCTTCATTTTTGGTGCACATTTAAGTTCTTAAGCCTAATTAAAATGTTGTAGCAACTTGACCCCTAAGGATTTCATCCATTCATAGGCTTGATATTCAGAATTTAAGCTATCCCTAATTGTTCCTACTTCCTTTAATCAAACATGGTGTCAGACTAGGAGGAAAGTCAAATGATGGGTATGAGTCTATACAAGCCCTTGGTGATTTTCCCAACACATGCTTAGGCCTAAGCCACCTCTCTAGTCTAGCCAGGTTAATTTTGGGAAGCAGGCGCAATTAATGATTTCCTAATTTTCAGGTTCCCAAGTCTTAGGTTTCTTACAGAGTCAACCTTAAGTTAGGCTTAGATTTTGATTGCTTGGATTGCTCACATTTTCTCTCTCTTTTTCCCTTCACTTCTCCTCTCATTCTTCTCATAAGTTTATGTATAAGTAATGGTCCCAAAATCCACACTTGGAGGAACCACTTGATTTCACCCCTCGCACTAAACACTCAACTTCTTCTTATTGCATTCTTCATCTTGTCATAAAAATATGGAAAACATACAAAATAGGTCCAATGCTGTCTCCACCTCTAACCCTCCTTTTCAAAATCCTTCAAACTCTAATTCCCATTCCAACATCCCCATCCCTAACCTCCCGCATTTAGAAATGCCTCAAAATCCTGAGATGCCAAATAATCCAAATCAAGGTCCCCCTCCCAATACCTTATATATGATGGTTGAGCATCTGGATCAACTACAAGCCAATCAGCAACAGTTGGCCAGGACTGTCATGAACTTGGCCAACCAAGGGCAAAATCTGCCACCCCCTCAGCAGCCTATCATTCCTCTTAAGGATTTCTATGATCCTTCCAATTATGAGGACAGACCGGGGGTGGTCATACTAGAAGGGGATTTCAAGATCAAGCCAGTGATTCTGAACCTAATTAAACATTTCCATGGCCTTCCAAGAGAAGACCTATTTAGCCACCTTGAGGAGCTTACAATCCTGTCACAGACTACCCATTCTCACAATGTGCAAAAATACTTATGGCTAATGTGGCCATTCCCTCTTTCTCTCAAGGATAAGGCCGCTTACTGGTTCAAAATCATCGGTAGACCCATCACTACCTGGCCTCAGCTAAAAAGTGCATTTATGAAAAAGTTCTTTCCTATAGGTCATACTAATGCCTTGCACCAATCTATTAGACCTTCCAACAAAAATCTGCTGAATCTTTTCATGAATTCTGGGAGAGATCTTAGGAACTCCTGAGGAGTTGTCCACATCATGAAGTACCACTATGGCAGCTACTGCAGATCTTCTATCATGGATTAGAAGATCAATTGAGATGATTTATGGATGCCTCATGCGGTGGCAACTTTTTAAATAAGGATGCCACAAGTGTCTATCAATTATTCGAAGAAATGAGTGAAAACTCATTCAACCACGCATCCATGAGCACGTTTGGAAGAAACCCTAATCCTTCCTTCAATGTTCATGAGATAGGCACTTATGGCCATTCAGTTCCTGTTACTCAAGATGACTTCCAATTGATTGCCCAGAGGCTAAACTAAATGTAGATCAACCAGAAAAAAATTGAGGAAAGAATAAACTTTCAAAAACTAATGCCACCCCCAACCATGCCTAACTTGTTGAAGAGAGAACACTTGCATAATGTCAGTGTTGACTCAGCTGAGACTACTTATGTTTCTGAGGCTATACCAGAAATAACTGGGACATATGATTTTCCCAATTTATTTAGCCCTGCTACTGAGAATATCTCTGCTTTCCAGGATCACTTTAGAAATTCTTCCAATTCCTACAATCCTAATTAGAGGCATAACCCGAATGTTTCCTGGAGGGCTCCCACTCAAGTTCCTTTCTATCAACAAAACCAGCATGGGTCTTATAGGCAAAACCAGTATTCTTCTGGGCCATCTCAAAGTGATATTAATGCTCAGCTGATGCAATCCCTATAGGGTATGCAAAACCAGATGTCTGAAGTAACTTGCATGGTGACCTCATTGAAAAACCAAATTGGGGTTACTCCATACCAAAGACCTATAGGTAATTTGCCTTCCCAGCCCATGCCTAATCCAAATAATCAAAGGAACCACAACCAGGGTTCAAATCCCAATCATTATCAGCTTCCTATCCAACTAGCCCCACAGCACCCCCTAGGTTTCTGTCAAATCCAGCCCCCCCATCCTCCTCCCAACAACAATCATACTGCCAATGCAGTCACTCTAAGGAGCAAGAAAATGACACAAGATCCTGGGTCTTCAACATTTTCACCTGAAACCCTCCCTAACAAAATGTAAGTTGACTACTCTCCCACCCTTCAGGAAGAAACCCAAAAGGATCAAATTGATTTTCAAGGTACACTACACCAACCCTAAAAGAAAGAAATCTGAGCCCACAACTGAGGAACTCATGGATTTATTCAGGCAAGTTCACATCAATATCCATCTCGTAGATGCCATTAAATACATCCCTAAGTGGGAGGCAATTAGGTGATGAAAAAAATTTATTAATTTATTAACTAAAAATTTAAAAATTATTTATTAACTTAAATACATCCAGATTAAGTAATTTATTAACTTAAAATAAAAAATATTAATTTAAGTTAATACTGAAGTAAATTATATTATATATTTGTATCATATTATATTAAGTATTTTAAACTTATTTATAAAGTATTTATACTGTATTATAGTATTTATAGTTTATTTATATATAAAACTATCTAAAACATGTATTTAATTATATATAAATTAAAATAAAGTTTATAAAATATAATAAAAATGTGTAATAAATAATTTATTATATATATTAACTCTGTATAAAGTCAATTTTATAATTAAGTCACTAATTTAAACATTAATTAACAAATTAAACTCTAATTTAAGGTATATAATCAACCAACTTCAACTAATTATATATATATATCTAAATAACTTACTTTTGTAAATAAATTACATAATTATGTAGCCCTATATAAGGGCTCTCTAATGGTATAATTTAATTTAAAATAACATTAAAATAAGGCCCTCAAATCAAGGGCCAAATCTTCGAACATCACGTAGTTGCGCATGCAGCCAGATGCCAATTTAGCGCTAGGTTAAAGTCCCACATCATGGGTGTGTGACCGCACACAGCGGTATTTATTATTTTTGTGCTTTTACCTTCCCGATCGTCAAGTGCTAGGCACCAAAATAAGCATATCTTATCCCCTCTTTCTCTCGGGCATGATCTGAGCTTATGAATGAGTTTGTGTATAGTGCTAAGGTCGGGGCCATCCACTGTAGCAGGGTCGAAATGGGCCCAATAATGTGCCGTAAATCGGATTGAAAGCACCTATATATAAACTAGGGTGGTCCTAGTAGAGGTCTGGTCCCACCTGTGAGGGTGCTGGGTATCCCTCGAAAAGGCTGCTTGCCCACTAATAAACCTAATTTTTGTCAAAGTGAATAGTGCGTGTGAGCTGTGTGAGAGAGGCCCTAAAAATGGCTAAGTGTAAGAAGAAGAGGAGAGTAGAGAACAAGGGCCGTAGAGCGACTACGTGTTAAACAAGTGCTTGTGTATGCCTGTGTGCGTGCACTGTGTACATATATATATATATAAGTATATAATGTATATGTATATAAATAATGTAATTAAATAAGTATATGTATATAAATAAATAACGTATGTTGTAATATATATGTATATAGTATATATCTGTAAAATAAATAGTATATCATTGTTTAAGCTCTAATATATAAATAACAGATGAGAGACTCATCATGATCTCTAATTACCCCTAATTAACTAGTCTTCCAAGTTAATTAGCTAAGGTTATGAATATATAAGGGTCAATTATAGAATAAGGGATATTTAGTAAAGGACCTTAAAACTAAGTTAAAAATGACATTTTATCATTCAATTAATATTATTAATAATTTAGATAATAATTGGACGCGAAATCCTATTAATCATTTCTTTAATTAATAAGTTAAGTAACCTAAACATAATGCATACCTAGGTATATAATAACTTAAGTAATTTTACTTAATCAAATTAATTAACTTAAAAAGGTCAAAAATGTAAATTCAAGGTGAAAACATAATATTTACCTTATTTATTTAGATATATAAAAAGTTGAAAAAGATCTAAGTTAAAATAAACCTTCAAAACCTGGGTTTACATTTAGGTCCTTACTTTTCACTGTAATCGGGTCCTTAATTCTCACACAGGTCCTTCAGATTCATTTCATATAGGTCCCTTTTCATCTTCTTCTTCTTCTTCAACTGAATGAACGGCTGACGACGGAGAGTTACGCCACCGCGCGATCACCACCCTATCTTCATCCAGCGATCTGGATTAACAGGAAATCCTAATTTTCAGTGGGAGATAACCTCACCGTCGTCGGAGACGATGCTGGAGGTTAAGCTTCTCAAGCTCCGTCTTCATTCAGACCTCTCCACTCTCTGCCTTACCAACCACTATAAATACCCCCTTACCCCTCCGATTTCTCTCAAGTTGGCTCCCTTCCCTCTTCTAACACAGAGCCAACCCAATAGGCTATTCGTCTGCAACTCCAGCAACTTTTCATCTCACTTTCTGACTTCCTCCATTCATTCTGATCAGCCGAGGAGATCTGCCGTGTTCTGCCACGTCTCTGGACACAGGCATCGACCAAGGAGTCCTCTGCTCCGTCCACATCCGCCCACCGGAGATTCTTCTTTACACACACTAATTTCGTCATCCGCCATGAGCGTTCAGCAGAACCCTATTGACCCCTTCGTCCAGGTAACAGTAGATTAGGAGTAGGAGTAGGAGTAGGAGTAGGTTAGCTTAGCTATTTAGATAGTTAGTTGGATTAGAGTTAATGTCAGAATTTTAGTTGTCATCTTCTCTGACACAAGAGAGCTCCTTGAGCTTGCCTAAGCCTTAATCTTGTCTTTTTAACTCACTGTCCACCTTCCTTTAACCCCCATGACCATTTCTAATCCATTTAATCACTAATTGAATCATTTATTCACCTAATTCACCTTTCACCTCCACCGACTAATGTCATTGTCCATGGTGATAGTAGTCAAGCTAATTCCACCTTCATAGGGTCCATCACTTATTCATCACTTAAGAACCCTAATCGACACTATAATATGTAGAATTACCACATATAACTTAAACGTGCAAATTGTAATTAAGCTTCTGAGCTCGTTGTCAATGGCGACTCAGGAGTAGTTCAAATCCTTAATTAACTATATATTTATAATCATAAATACTTGTTGACTTGTTTTAACCACTCAATTGAGTAGTAAAACAGGTCCTAAGCTTAATCCACACAGATCCTTTGAAAGATGAAATTCACTGTCAAACCTTTACTCTCATGAAATAATGAAGAATTAATTGAGTTCTTGAGGTTCCTTGCAACCTCAGGAACCTTTTTAGGTTAAAAATGGCACATTTTTACAACCTGTACACAATTTATACATTTTCTTGACTCACCGAAGCTCCGGCGAGTCATTTTTGTTCTTCAACCTGTGAAACTTAGTGAGAAGCTCCATAATGATATAATATGGATCAGGGATTACTCTGAGGTTGTTTATTTGAAGATTTAGTGTCTGGAGCTATGATTGAGGTTCATTTTCTCCAACTCTGGCAGAGTTGGAGAAGTCTATTAGTTAGATTTAAGTTGCGTTTAAGGTGTCTAGAAGCTTCAGTGCAGTGCACTGAAGCTATTCATCCCTTCAAATCTGTGAAGCAACCTCTCAAGTACGCTGATGAACAAACACCATTAGGAGCTCAGGCAGCGAGCCTGGAACCCTAATTTCTAGGGTTTAACCATCTGTTTTAAAGGTTGGATGAGTTCTTGAGATTGAAGAGATTCTAATTTAGGCTTTAATTTCACCTGAAGAGGTTTTAATCATAAAGTCAAATCTTAAGCCTTTACAGTCAAACTGAGTCTGATTATGGAGTTCTGAGCTCAAACTGAAAATTTGAGTTTAAGTTGTTCCTGAGAATCTGTTGGAAACTTTTAGAATGATCAAAGTGAGCTCAGACTTGTATTTTGGTGAGAATCCAAACCTTGCTAGTTTGGGTTGTTTTCGAACCTAAACTAACAGCAGTGGTATTTTGATGAAATTTAAAATGAAAACCTTCCCAGTTGAGTCAATTTTAACACTTAGAATCTGTTTTAATCAGTCAGAATTGTTCTTAAGTGTCTGTTGCACATTTCTATGTCTGAAATTTTGTTCTCTGAAGCTTTCAGAGAAGCTTGAGGTATCTCTGCTATTCCAGAAGCTTTAAGAGCTTCAAATCCCACTTCTACAGCTACAAAATTAACCTTAGAACCTATTCAGACCTTTAGCTGAGAGAGAAAAGTCAATCTGTGGACACTGTAATGTTAAACTTCACTTTCCAAGCATTATAACTCGTAGGAACCCCTTGATTTCACTCTTCAAATTGAAGAGGAAAACATCCTCTTATCTTTAAATTGACCCTGCAAACTTGTAGATCTACCTTAGAGCTTTCCAACAAGCATTGAATCACTTGGAACAGAGCTCTGAGCTAGGAGATATGATCGATTGAAGTTGGATCTGGAAGGGGGGAACATAGTCCCACATCGGGTAAGTATGAGCGCGCGCCTTTGAATAAAAGTGATTTGTTGTATAGGCTCCCCAGTTGTCAAGCGCTCGGCGCAAACTGAGCATTTATGTGTGTAGGCATGTGTGCCTGCGGGTGTGCGCCCAAGTGGGCGTGAGAGAGTGTGGCCCTAGGAGGGCGACGCTTGGGAGGCTGGGTGAGCCAGATTGGCTCGAATCTGTGAATCGGAAAAATAAATCGAAATCGAACCTAATTGAAATCAGGCGAGGACCGAGTAGGGTCTGGTCCCACCCTGATCACAGGGTGCTGTGTATCCTCGAAAGGACCTCGTCGCAAATAAAATAATTTTTGGTTAAAAAGGAAAATAAACCCAGTTCAGTTGGCTTAAGGAAAAGAAGAGCTGATGGCTAAGTGCTGAGGAAGAAGTGCTAAGGCTCAGCAGCTATGGAAGCTAAGGAAGAAGGAAGAGAACTGGCACTAAGGAACAAAAGAAGAAGAAGACTAAGGGAAGATAAGAAAAAGGCAAGGACAGAACAAGAGAAAGAGAGAAAAGAGTCAAGAATAAAAAGAAAAGAAAGAAGAATAAGTAAAGAGAGAGAGAGGCTGAAGAAATAAACAAAAGAATTTATTTTTCTTGCTATATTTCTTTTTACTTTCAATTATTGTAATAAGGCATGTTTTAATAGAACTCCTCATTGCCTTATTTCTTTTAAAATAAATTGGAAATTAACATATTTACTTGTTAATAAAGTACATCATTTGAGTAAATGTGTTTTTCATATGGAATTTTGTATAATTCTTAAAGTTTAAATCATTTGACAAAATTCATACTTTTATAATCAACTTAATTATACCTCATAAACTTATAAAGAAAATAAAAGATAATTGATGAATTTAGAATGATTTCTACCTCCCAGCGAACGACCTGGACTCAACCAATAAAAATTTCTAAAATGTTAGGTTAATTCGACCCTATACTACACAATCGACACAATTTCGAGTTAACCTAAGTAACTTTTTGTAACGACCCGGTTCCCGAGTCCCTACGAGACACGAGAACCGGACCGACTCAACTAATCCCAAGACCTAGTCGTCCAACGAGGAAGTAACCAAAAGACAGTAAAATAAACCACATTCAGCATGAATATAACTAACAGTAAGAAAGTACAGCAGTAAGGAAAGAAACTACTACAGTAGGTACCACCACAACAGTAAAATAACATTTATCATATAACAGGAACTGCAGGTAAAGAAGGTACAGCGGAAACAAAAACTACTCACTAGAACAGAAACAAAAGGGGTACAAAAGCTGTGGTAACTCTACTGGACCCTACTCGGCCCAGCGTCCTCTGCAGCCGCCGACCCTGGCTGCACAACACCTGGTCCTGAAAAAGGTAACGAGTGTAACACGTCAGCAAAACGCTGAGTAGAGTGGAAAACTAACTAAAGGCAACAGTAGAGTGTACAGTAGCTGTTATGTTCTATTACTTCCTTTATTCACATCTTTCAATTTTTCTCACTATTTCATTTATTTCTCAGATCCTTTACTTGATCTCGAATGTCCTCGTGGGAATAATCTTGATTGCAGTCTTTTCCAAAAGTAGAAGTAGCACGTGGTGCTCTCCTGGCCGGGAGAGTCCCCCGTGGTGATCCTACCCTCAGTCAACCACCCCAAGGTCACTGACAGACGTAACGGTGACTACAGCACGCCCGATAAATGCACAGGTAGCTAGCCCGCACTGGCACGCGGTCAGTCGTTTCCGTTAACGGGTGCGCCCAAAGCACAGCACGGAACCAGGGCAGAGCCCTCTCAGTAACAGGGGTCCAACCCCTCCACAGTAACCAAACCAGGGCCTTGCCCCTCCACAGTCCGCGCACCCTCGCCTGATTACCCTGGTTTGCCCTAGTGGGCCTAACAAGTCGGTGAAGGAGGCTAGTAGAACCCCGGGGCCCGTGGGGTAGCTAGTACTCTCCTAACACTAGTAGCTCTCCTCGGTACTACGTACACGAGGGCCAACAAGTCGGTACAGAGCAGCCAATCCTAACCCCGGGTCCCTGGGGCGGCTGGCCCCACTCTGCACTAAACAGGTACAGGTACTTCCCTTGGTACTGCGTACCCAAGAGACAGTACAAACTACATCTCAGTTCCATTCCTTTTTCTTTCCAGGAGTTCCACTCCTAATTCCCCGTAGGGTTCCAGCTCTTTATCTCAGAACATCATATGTTTCACTTTCCAGATTCACATTCTCAAAATCCATGATCTCAAACATGTTTCTTTATTCATAACAGGCAGCTGTTAATTAAATTTACAGGCAGCTTTATATATTCCTTTCCAATTTTCCAAGACTGCAGTAATATACATTCCACTATTTTTCCACCCTAGGATTCATGCCATATCCTAGGATCTATCATACAATCTAGTTTTCCCCGGCCCTAGGATTCATGCAACACCTAGGAGCTATCATTCCATATATTTCTCATTCTTAGGATTCATGCAATGCCCTAGGTTCTAGTTATGGTTCCATACTTTAACAGATTTTATTAATACTTAAAGCCACTCTACCAGGTACAACGGGAGTAGTGGGGGCGTGATCGGGAATCCCGCGTGCCTCCGCGACTCTCAAGACTGCAACCGAACGAGGTCCTATCACAAGGATCAAACACAAGGAGTGTCTCAGAACAGTGTATAGCTACTGTAGGCGGGTAGAGGAATTAATTCTGAAACGAACGCAACTCAAATCGCGGAAAACGGAGCCCAAACGGGCCCTAAACGGGTCGAGAAAGACAATACTGTGCAAAATCAGACGTCTGGAACTCCTTCCAGACGTCTTAAACGGTGGATCAGAGAATTACCTGTTCAGCTTGATTCCCTGGATGTCCAGAAGTCTGCGGGGACGTCTGTCCTATACCCCAGACGCCCGATGGTCCACACGGACGTCTGTAGATCACTCCCGCCGTCTGGTACAACTTCCAGACGTCTGATTCGCAAAGGATGGTGAATCAGCGAACCTGCGCACAGCCAACCCCCCCTCCCTCAGTACGGTCAGTCGACAAGAAGGAAGAAGAAAGCGGAAACTCACCTTTCAGACGTCTGTATGATCTTACAGACGTCGACCTTGCCGTCTGGCTATCAACCCAGACGTCTGATTCTGGAAATTTTTCCAGAATCAGAACCCTGCTCGACCTCTACTCGCGACGCCGCCCGCGTCGCACCTCGCGCGTCTGCTGCTCAGCCTGCAGCAGGTCCCTCTCCGCGTCGCTACGCGCCCCCTGCGCCCTCCGCCGGCCGGCCAAGCCGCTCCGGCGAGCTCGCCCTCACGGCAGAGCCCCGCCCTCGCACGCCGCACCTCCTCCACGCTCACTGCGGCTACCGCTGCCGCTGCCGCCCTCGCGTCCGCTCGCTCTCGCGCACAGGAAGGAGAAGAAGGAGGAGACGGTGGAGACGGGAGGGGAGGCGCGCCCTTTTAAGGCCGCGCGAGGAGGAGAGAGAAGGTGGTCACAGCGCGCCTGCAGCCGCAGAGAGAGAGAGGAATCGCAGGTCTGCGCGCACAGGCGCGCAGACGAATCTCCCGTGCGAACATAACTGTTCTCCAGACGTCTGTAAACGATCCTGGACGTCTGGTCAGACGTCTGGATGTGATCCCAGACGTCTGGTCCGACGTCTTAAAAGGCGTCTGGGGCACGCGCTCGTTACAATATAACAAACTCAAAGGAAGTTTCGTCCCCCGAAACTTGCGCCAACTAGGGTGCGGGAAAAAGATGTCCAAATAACCATAACAAACTCAAAGAGGACCGAAGCCGGTCCGAAAAGACGTACCCGCGAAAAGCTCTGGGTACCCGCTCCCGCATTGCCCGCCTCAGGCTCCCAGGTAGCCTCCTCGTACCGCTGGCTCCTCCACAAAACCTTTACCAGGGGTACTTGCTTTCGTCTCAACCTGCGGACGGCTCGATCTAGGATCTGCACTGGCCGCTCGGGGTAGGTCAGGTCGTCGCTCACCTCGACGCTCTCGTGACTCAGTACGTGGCTGGGATCGGCTACGTACTTCCTGAGGTTGGACACGTGGAACACGTCGTGCACACCAGAAAGCTGCGGGGGAAGGGCAAGTCTGTAAGCAACGTGTCCAACCCGCTCCAGGACCTCAAAGGGCCCCACGAACCTCGGCGCGAGCTTCCCTCTCACCCCAAACCACTGTAAGCCCTTCATGGGCGAAACACGAAGGAAGACGTGGTCCCCAACCTCGAACTGCACCTCTCTGCGTCTGCGATCTGCGTAGCTCTTCTGTCTGCTCCTGACAGTGCGGAGTCGTCTGTGGATCTGCTCAACTACCTCCTGACTCTGCCGGATCAACCTGGGGCCAACCTCCCACTTGGTCCCCACCTCAACCCAACTCAAGGGTGCCGTGCATTTCCGTCCGTACAGAGCCTCGTAGGGAGCCATGCCGATGCTCGAGTGATAACTGTTGTTGTATGCAAACTCCGCCAGGGGCAGGTGCTCCTCCCAAGAGCCCCTCCAGTCTAGTACACAGGCACGCAAAAGGTCCTCAAGTGTCTGTATCGTGCGTTCCGACTGTCCGTCCGTCTGGGGGTGGTAAGCCGTGCTAAACCTCAACCTCGTCCCCAAAGCCTGCTGAAACTCAGCCCAAAACTGGGACGTAAAGCGGGTATCCCGGTCGGATACGATCTCCCGCGGAACTCCGTGTAGTCGCACCACATCACGGATATACCTCTCTGCCAACTGTGCTGGTCCCAAAGTGACTCGGATCGGCAAGAATCGTGCCGTCTTCGTCAATCTATCCACTATTACCCAGACTGCGTCGTGTCCTCGCTGGGTAACAGGTAAGCCCACCACCAAGTCCATGGTGATGCTCTCCCACTTCCATTCTGGTACTGGAAGCGGCTGAAGCGGCCTTGCAGGCCTCTAATGCTCGGCTTTCACCTGCTGGCACACTAAGCACTGCTGCACGAGCTCACCCACATCCCGCTTCATCCCTCTCCACCAAAACTCGCGTCTCAAGTCATGGTACATTTTCGTGTTTCCGGGATGTATGGTGAATCTGGAACCGTGTGCCTCAGTCAGGAGCTCTCTCAACAGCTCCTCGTCTCTGGGGACGCACAACCGTCCCCTCAAGCATAACACCTGGTCTGTGAAAGAGAAGTCCCCTGGGTCCCCTGATAGTACTCTGTCGCGCAAAGACTGCAAGTACGGATCGGCCATCTGTCCCGTGATGATGCGGTCTATCAACTCTGGCCTGGTCTGCCGTGTCACCGTCACTGCCCCACAGTACCCTCGTAACTCTAGAGGTCGCCAACTGCCTACCTCCTCCAAAAGGCTCCAACTCTGTAACTGTAGACTGGCCAAGCGTGCGGGCGCCTTACGGCTCAAGGCGTCAGCCACCACATTGGCCTTTCCCGGGTGGTAGGAGATGCTGCAGTCGTAGTCCTTCAGGAGCTCCAACCAACGTCTCTGTCTCATGTTGAGCTCCTTCTGGTCAAAAAGATATCTGAGGCTCTTGTGATCTGTAAAAATCTCGAAGGTCTCACCGTACAAGTAGTGCCTCCATGTCTTCAGCGCGAAGACAACAGCTGCCAACTCTAGATCGTGGGTAGGGTAGGTATGCTCATGGGGCTTCAGTTGCCGCGAAGCGTAAGCGACCACGTGACCCCTCTGCATGAGCACACCTCCTAACCCCTGCAAGGAAGCGTCCGTGTATACAACAAACCCGCCACTACTGTCAGGGATGGTGAGCACGGGAGCCGAGGTCAACCTCTCCTTCAGCTCCAGAAAACACGCCTCACAGGCGTCTGTCCAAGCGAAAGGCACATCCTTCCGGGTCAACTGTGTCATAGGACGTGCAATCTGCGAAAACCCTCTAATGAACCGTCTGTAGTAACCTGCCAGTCCCAGGAAACTGCGAATCTCAGTGACTGAACGTGGTCTCTCCCACCTGAGCACTGCCTCGACCTTGGCGGGATCCACCGCCAGGCCGTCTCCAGAGATCACATGACCCAAAAAGGTCACCTCCCTCAACCAGAACTCGCACTTGCTGTATTTGGCGTACAGCCTGCGTCGTCTCAGAGTGTCCAGAACCATCCGCAAGTGCTGTCCGTGCTGCGTCCAATCTCTAGAATAGATGAGTACATCATCTATGAAAACCACCACAAACTGGTCTGATGGTGGTCTCCTGGTTTGTGTTGACAACCGGGTTTTATTGTTATAGTGTCGTAGTATAGCCAGTTGTTGCCATCATTTCAAATATATAAAATTTTTTTACTCGAAAAAGAGTTCCCAAGGTCGAACTCAGGGAGCAAGTTGTATTCTAGAGATATATATGTTTCTTTTACAAAAAATAAAGAAAGAGAGAGAAAGGATTTGTTGTTTTCTCTTTGTTTCTCCTCGTCTCAGATCTTCTTCTTCTTTGTCTGCAGAGGTGATGTTCTTCTTCTGCAGTGGCGATGCTCTTCTTCTTCTTCTAGCTGTTCCTGCTCTTCCTTTTTCTTCTGTCTTTCTTCAGATCTTCTTCTTTCTTCTTCGTTCTTCTTCTTTCAGTTCTTCCCTTGTTCTTTTGTGTTCTCCTATGCCTCGCCTTCTTCTGTTGTTCTTCAGATCTCCTTTTTTTTCTTTTTCCAGTCAGGACGTCGCCCCCTTCTTCTTTCTTCTTTTCTCTTCAGGACGTCGTCTGATTTCCAAATCAGACGACTTAAACTGCCTGTTGCTACAGTGTCTCCCTCAGCTTCCTTCTTCTTCCGCGGTCCTTCTTCTTCACCTGTGCCTGCACACTTCAGAGCTTACGTCAGAGGACAAAACCTACTCTACCCTCTCCCCCCCCGCGTCTCTCTCTCTCTGAAACCACTCTTGGGAAAGCTCTCCCAGAGCTGCCGGGTAGTCGGGTATGGGTCAGGTCCGGGTCCAGGCCCACCGGCGTGCGTGGTGGGCGAGGAGTGCAGGTCAGTCTAAGTCAAGTCGGGTCAGGTCCGCGGGGCGTGAGCACGGACGAGACCGGGTAACCGGGCGGGTGAAGGGACCTCACCCCGTGTGCTGAGGCAATAAGGCTAATGCACAAAATCAATTTAAACGGTGAAAAGGTTGTGAGGCTTACCGATGTGGGACTAAACGGAGGCCTCTCCTCGCGTGCGCCTGCTGGGAGACCGCGGCCTAGCTTCTGCAGCTGTGGCTTCGATTTGCGTCGGTTGCTGGCTGGCTGCCTTCGCAAGACTCCCCGTAATCCGCAGCAGCTGGAGACCTGGAGTCCTCAAGCCTGGAGCGTGGGAGAAGCTGCTTCAATGTGCGTTAATGGCGGTCGAACCTCAAAACCTGTCGGACACGAATATGGCCTCTCGGCCTGATCAAACCACTGGGGAACCTTCGCCGTGGCACGGCGAAGGTGTGGAGCTGCGCGGCAAGCCGCAAGGTGGTGTCTGGCGGCAGCCCTAGGTTGGACTGCAACCGGAGGAATGGGTTTGTTCGGGGGAGCGTTACGGAGGTGTGGAGTGGCAGTGGAGGGGTGGGGGGTGCTCAGTGTGATGAGGCGGAGGTTCGGTGAGGGTCGGCGAGGTGTGTGAGGCTGTGGAGCGATGGGAGCATCTCGCCGGAGGGTGGCCGGAGACGAAGGGGGTGACGATGGTCAGGGTCGGTCGAGGGCTTAATTGAATAAATTGAAACCGGGGAAAGAAAGAGGAGAGGAAGGGAAGTAGTTCTAGCTTACTTGCAGGGACGAAGGGGGGGCAGCAGGGCGACAGTTGTATCGACTGTCGCCGGAGACGAAGATGCTCAGGGAAAGGGGCGGCGGCGAGCAGAGAGCCGGAGAGGCGCCAGCTGGGTGCGGCGTGGCGCGGGAAGAGCAGGGGAGGAAGTCTCTGCTGCTGGTATTGCGGCAGAGCGAAGAGGAGGAGGGGGAGGAACCGCCGGAGCTGGTGAGCGTCTGCTGGAGAGAGAAGAGAGGAAAGTTGGGGGTTTTCTCCGTCAGATCCGAGCTGCCCCGGTCGGTGGAGCAACGGGGGGTATTTATAGGGATCAAAACAGGGAGGAAGGCGGAGGGAGACGACGTGTCTCCCTCGCCGGAGGATGGCCGGAGACGAAAACCCATACCGTTCGTGCTTCGCACGGCCGGTATGGTGGGCTACAGCGACCAGGGGGGTGTCCCTGCGACGGCTGACGACGTAGGGCACCCCCGGTTTACTTGCCAGGCTTTCCCCCTCACCCTGTGCGGCGCCATGCTCCACGCAAGGTCGCCAGAGCATGGTGCTGGCAGGTTTTGCAGGGGGGCCCTGAATGCAAAGAACGAAGGAGAGTTAGGAGCCAAAATGCGATGGTTCAAAAGTTGAGGGCCAAAAAGTAAATATATGAGGACCAAAGTGTAAAGTCGGTCAAGGAGGTTTCTTCTTAGGCTCAAGTTTTTATACATGATTAATTAGGACCTAAGAAATCTGATGGTGAATTTCATTTCTATATTAAACCTTGTTTGACCGGTCAATTTATGCAAAAACCCAAATTAAGTTATTAATTGGGCATGGTTCTCAATGTAGGTCAAAATGGGTTCTGAAGGCCAAATTGAAGGTTCTAAACCCTAGAGATTATTTTTCTATGATTTTTAGAGGATTTATTCTATTTTTACTTTGCCTCGAACCTCGTGAATTGAAGTGGGTTGTTTTAGGGTTACAGATTATCATTTAGTTTCTTGGAATTGCTGTAGCCCTTGCTAGATCATCTCATCCCACTTTTATTCTTATTAAGCTGCTTTGACCTATGTTTGGGCCCTGAATTACCCTGTATGCAGATTATACTGGTAAAATTACATTTTTACCCCTTATGACTTGTTTTCTTCTTAAACTCAGAATTCTCTGAGTTAAGCCTTTCCTTGAGATATGTAGGAGCTTTTATCCTTTGTATTAGGTCAAAATGAGCTAGTTATGGCTCATGATGAGGTTCTCATCATACCCCCATGCCTAGCTTTTGCTAGTCCCTTAGCAAAAACTTAAGGTTTCAACCCTTGTTCTAGACCATGAAGTTTTTAATAGTTTTAGATAAGTGCCTTTTTTATTTGAGCATAGATTAGGTTAGAATGCTGACCATAGGCCTAAAAGGTACTCTAGTACCAATTAAGATCCAAATCTATCTAGCCTTAGCCTCAGTCTTTAGCAAAGGTTTTTAAGGTCCACAAGAACTAACCTAAGGTTTATTGGACTTCGTGGTTAAAGCACCCGTGCTTGAAATGATTTTAGCCCTGGCTCAGTTCGCAGTGCGTTTTGTAAGAGAGAGATAGAAAGTTTTTCTGTTTGGAGAGTTTTCTCTCTCTTTTTCTTTTTAGTTCTAGCCTAGGATTGGCTTTTCAACACGGTCTGTATCAGATTCCTTGCTCCCATCATCAATCCTCAAGGGTTCCTGGAGATCGATGCTTCAAGATAGCACCGCCCATGGCAACCCCCGGAACCCTGGCTATTGAGATTTCGAGATAATCCCATCCATGGTGTTCCGTGGCCGAATCCAGACCCTGGCAATTGACACTTCGAGATAATGCCATCCGTGGAATCTGAACCAGTAGAGTGCTTACATGCCCCCAGTAGGATATGTAAATATCCTAAGAGACAAGCACCGAGGAGATGATATTTTGTTACGCATCTTCGAGGGGATTTCCGCCTCTCCGCACTGGGAACTCGTCCAAATCAACTTGTGTTGATCGGCCGCTCCTATTCTAGGTGTTCTTTTCAGAATTTTGTGACGCTTCTGCGTGATTCTGATTTTTACGCTTACTGAACCAGGCTGTGTGTGAGGTTAGGGTGCTTAGGTTACTGAGTCCCGTAAACCAAAAATTAGTTAACGAGGCCGAATACTCCCTAAGCCTTAGACCTAATACTTCAGCTTTTCATTTTCCTCAACCTCTTGAGGAGTGTCCAGATCTTAATGGGTACTAAGAGTCTATTCAAGAATGCCTAAGGTTTGCATTCTTTACTAATCTCATTGTGCACTTTTCTTGAATGAGGTCTAGAACTTAGGTTAATTCCTTAGTTCCTTACTAATGACTATCACTTTTTCTCATAATTTTGTGCTCCTTTTTCATTTTGTTTCTTTTCTCCTTCACAAAATTTCCTTCTCCTCTTTTCCTCTTATTCTTTTTCGAAAATTTTTTAATTTTTATGGTGTTTTTGGCATATGTGAATTTTTTTGTTTGAAACCTTTTCTTACAAGTTTTGCACTTTCATACCCCCCCATGCCTAAGATTTGCAATGTCCTCATTGTAACCTAGGGGGTCTTAGTTCATTCCTTAAGACAGAAATTTGGATGAGTGGATGGGTCGAGTTGAATTTTTGCGGACGATTTCAAATCCCAGATGCAAGCATCTGAGTTGGGGTCGGCTGTCTACAAGGGTGAACTTCGAGTGCTAAAAGGTGTCAGAACAAGTTTCAGGTTTTCAAAGAGAATGACGGGCTGCCTCCCGTTAAGCGCTGAGTTTTATGCCTTCAGCCTAGCGGGAAATGCGATGGAGAGGGGATGGTCAAATCAGCGGAGTTTTGTAAGACAAGCACCTTGATTAAGAGCCTGGTTGGTCCAACCAGGTGCTTGTTCAGATCAACAGGCTGATGATGCAGCCCAAACCCAATCAATCTGGTGGGTTGATAGATGTGGATAAAAAGGTGTGGAACCCACCATATACTATGAAGCTCAGATAGATGTGGAAGTGTAAACGCAGGGTTTGGCTGAGTCGAATCAACCTGGTCAAAGTAGGGACTCGTAGAATAATCAGTGGTTGATGCAGGAACCCTACAGGGGTGATCAGAGAATGATAGAGCATGGTATGTAGTCTGATCAATGTTCGAAACCCGATGTGGAAATGCAATCGGCTCGGTGAGAGGTGAATCTGAATAGAAATTGAGTGCGGTTGCGGGTCGGGGTTTGGGAGAGGTTTTGATCCGTTCTGTGTGTGCGGACGAGGTGGCCATTGTGTACGAGGGCTCTTCTAGAAACAGATGATAGGTGGTTTTCTGTAGAGAGTCCTCTGGGTAACTATCAAATGCCGGAAGAGTGTCTGTAGGATGAAAGGAATCGGATTCGAGAAAAAATTTGGATTCTTGGTTGTAATCACTCTTGGCATTTTCTGTTTTTGGTTCCTGAGGATCGAAAAGGAATGATTCTGTGTTATCAGTGATCTCGGGAATCAGGACCTCAGAGTCGGAGTCAGAGTCATGTGAATTGAGGTCGTAGATAGGCCTGGCGTGTTCAGGAAGGGAAATCTCTCCGCAATTATAGTCAGATCTGAAATTGTCGGAGAGTTGGCGAAAATGATCATGAATTCCATCACAGCAAAAATCATCAGATGTGGAATCAGCAGCCTGATTGGGGTCTAGCCTATATGTGAATTCTGGGCTCGAAAAGGTATTCTGTCTAGGCTCAAGCTCCAAGCTGGTAGGATAGACCCAATTAAAATCCAACTCGTCCAACTCCTCAGTCTCTGTATCATAAATTGGCATGTTCTCTGGAAAATCGATCAGATTTTCTGAAGATGTTGGAGAGGGATATTCATCAAATAGAGGCCCGGAATCATATTCTGTAAAATTTTGATCTTTCTCATAAGGGGCCTCATAACCTTCCCAATAAGTTTCAGATCTAGGTTCTAGGCTTAGGATGTGGGTAGAATTATTAGAACCTAGGTCCGAATATCCTTCGAGGGCCACCTTATCAAAATAAGGGGCGGAATTTATACCCTCAGAAGGTTCAGTTCTGATCTCATTATTGCAGGAGTTTTGAAATTCTAGGCTTGACAATTCATGGTCTAAGTTTGGCTCATCATTGTGTTCTCCTGCAATATCCCAACCTAATTCAACATTGTCTTCTATCTGGGTTGGGATTTTACAACCACTTTGTGCCTCAATCCCGAGATCTGGGAAACTGGATTGTTCCTTAATACTGTTCCAAGATGGTTCATCCTCTGTTTCTGGTATATACGGGTATTTCTGGTTGATAATTTGTTCTACTGATTTCATCATTTCTACCCGTTTCATAAGGGCATCTTGGTGTTGTTCCCAAAGTACAGGATTTGTCAAGCATTGAAGGTATTCAGATTGGTGTAATTTTTCCATCTCAATGTATCCTGTCATGAGCATATCTCGGGTTGATCCTTTTGAAATTTCAGTCAATAGAATTTGGGCACAGTTTATGATGAAAGCTGTGGTTGTTGGAACATCAACCTGAATGTTTCCTATTGGTGTTGAGGGTTTAAATTTGATTTCATAGATTTCAAGGGCATCCTCAATCATCTTATCTTTCATGGATCTCAGATATTCAGGTTTTTTACATTGTAGTCTTGCTAGGTAATTAGGCTTCATCTTCGAATCAGGTGGTGGAATCAAGATAGAATCAGAAGTTTGAATTAATGGAAGAAGGGGACTTTGTTCAGAATCAGAGGAAAGAAGGGCTATGTGAATGATTTCTGCAAAAACAAGGGAGCCGAGGCTTAGCCTCGGGGACAGTGAATTTCTATAGGAAGTTTCAAGGACCTCCTGCAAAGTACTGAAGGGCTGGATGAGATAAGCAGGTGCTGGACCCAATCAAGACACCCAAAAAATGTTGGGTGACTATAGAGGTTCGGGGCAGATGGACCCCTTGATCAAAAAGATCGTCCACCTGAGAATTACCTGGGCAGCCAGAGAGGGAGAGTCCCGTGAAGACCCCTACACGGTAGAGCATCCCCACGGGTTACAGGGTTTCCCCCACCCGACCTCTCTTGTCACTGCGGTTCCAGGTAGACCAAAATGGGGATCTTGACCTCTTGAGTCTACCAATTTTAGCTTAAGATCAGGGTGCTTAAAGTTACACTTGAACTCTTAGGTATTTTGAGTGAGAAAGTGACCTAATTTTAAGGTTGGTTGACCCAAGGAGTCAACTTTACCTCTTGTTCCTTTGAGAGCTTTTTGGGTCCTTTCTTTTAGGGTTCAAGTGTTTAGAGAGCCAATTGTTCTAGGTTTTCTTTGAATAGGTATTTTCAGACAAGGGCTTGGGCACACTTCATTTGGTTTTCACAATTCTTGCTTAAGGAGTGTGTCTCTAAATCCCTAGTGTTGGATCCTAGGTTGGCTCTACTTGGTCCAGTTAATTCTTTGTTGGGTAATTAGGGCTCAAGCAAGAATGTGTTAGCCCTTAAATACCCTTAATAGTGTGCAGGAGTAATGAGTTGAAAACATGCAACTCTTTATGGTTACTAGGTATGGAAGACAGGTTAGCCCTTTTCTTTTCTTCCTCTTTAGAGTTTAGGGGTTAATAGCGAGAGGAAAAAAAAAAAAAATTTTACCTGTCCTCGGAGTGGTTGTCGTGCGGTTGCTTGTCTTCTTGATTGTAGCTGCACAAAAGAGAGGAGATTATCAGAAACTAAAAAGAAACAGGAATGTTTACCTCTAGAATAGCCGTTGCTCCCCGGCAGCGGCGCCAAAAATGATGGTGGTGGCTCCACGTTTGTGTTGACAACCGGGTTTTATTGTTATAGCGTCGTAGTATAGCCAGTTGTTGCCATCATTTCAAATATATAAAATTTTTTTACTCGGAAAAGAGTTCCCGAGGTCGAACTCAGGGAGCAAGTTGTATTCTAGAGATATACATGTTTCTTTTACAAAAAATAAAGAAACAGAGAGAAAGGATTTGTTGTTTTCTCTTTGTTTCTCCTCGTCTCAGATCTTCTTCTTTGTCTGCAGAGGTGATGTTCTTCTTCTGCAGTGGCGATGCTCTTCTTCTTCTTCCAGTTGTTCCTGCTCTTCCTTTTTCTTCTGTCTTTCTTCAGATCTTCTTCTTTCTTCTTCGTTCTTCTTCTTTCAGTTCTTCCCTTATTCTTTTGTGTTCTCCCCTGCCTCGCCTTCTTCTGTTGTTCTTCAGATCTCCTTTTTTTTCTTTTTCCAGTCAGGACGTCGCCCCTTCTTCTTTCTTCTTTTCTCTTCAGGACGTCGTCTGATTTCCAAATCAGACGACTTAAACTGCCTGTTGCTACAGTGTCTCCCTCAGCTTCCTTCTTCTTCCGCGGTCCTTCTTCTTCACCTGTGCCTGCACACTTCAGAGCTTACGTCAGAGGACAAAACCTACTCTACCCTCTCCCCCCCCGCGTCTCTCTCTCTCTGAAACCACTCTTTGGAAAGCTCTCCCAGAGCTGCCGGGTAGTCGGGTACGGGTCAGGTCCGGGTCCAGGCCCACCGGCGTGCGTGGTGGGCGAGGAGTGCAGGTCAGTCTAAGTCGGGTCGGGTCAGGTCCGCGGGGGTGAGCACGGACGAGACCGGGTAACCGGGCGGGTGAAGGGGACCTCACCCCGTGTGCTGAGGCAGTAAGGCTAATGCACAAAATCAATTTAAACGGTGAAAAGGTTGTGAGGCTTACCGATGTGGGACTAAACGGAGGCCTCTCCTCGCGTGCGCCTGCTGGGAGACCGCAGCCTAGCTTCTGCAGCTGTGGCTTCAATTTGCGTCGGTTGCTGGCTGGCTGCCTTCGCAAGACTCCCCGTAATCCGCAGCAGCTGGAGACCTGGAGTCCTCAAGCCTGGAGCGCGGGAGAAGCTGCTTCAATGTACGTTAATGGCGGTCGAACCTCAAAACCTGTCGGACACGAATATGGCCTCTCGGCCTGATCAAACCACTGGGGAACCTTCGCCATGGCACGGCGAAGGTGTGGAGCTGCGCGGCAAGCCGCAAGGTGGTGTCTGGCGGCAGCCCTAGGTTGGACTGCAACCGGAGGAATGGGTTTGTTCGGGGGAGCGTTACGGAGGTGTGGAGTGGCAGTGGAGGGGTGGGGGGTGCTCAGTGTGATGAGGCGGAGGTTCGGTGAGGGTCGGCGAGGTGTGTGAGGCTGTGGAGCGATGGGAGCATCTCGCCGGAGGGTGGCCGGAGACGAAGGGGGTGACGATGGTCAGGGTCGGTCGAGGGCTTAATTGAATAAATTGAAATCGGGGAAAGAAAGAGGAGAGGAAGGGAAGTAGTTCTAGCTTACTTGCAGGGACGAAGGGGGGGCAGCAGGGCGACAGTCGTATCGACTGTCGCCGGAGACGAAGATGCTCTGGGAAAGGGGCGGCGGCGAGCAGAGAGCCGGAGAGGCGCCAGCTGGGTGCGGCGTGGCGCGGGAAGAGCAGGGGAGGAAGTCTCTGCTGCTGGTATTGCGGCAGAGCGAAGAGGAGGAGGGGGAGGAACCGCCGGAGCTGGTGAGCGTCTGCCGGAGAGAGAAGAGAGGAAAGTTGGGGGTTTTCTCCGTCAGATCCGAGCTGCCCCGGTCGGTGGAGCAACGGGGGGTATTTATAGGGATCAAAACAGGGAGGAAGGCGGAGGGAGACAACGTGTCTCCCTCGCCGGAGGATGGCCGGAGACGAAAACCCATACCGTCCGTGCTTCGCACGGCCGGTATGGTGGGCTACAGCGACCAGGGGGGTGTCCCTGCGACGGCTGACGACGCAGGGCACCCCCGGTTTACTTGCCAGGCTTTCCCCCTCACCCTGCGCGGTGCCATGCTCCGCGCAAGGTCGCCGGAGCATGGTGCTGGCAGGTTTTGCAGGGGGGACCTGAATGCAAAGAACGAAGGAGAGTTAGGGGCCAAAATGCGATGGTTCAAAAGTTGAGGGCCAAAAAGTAAATATATGAGGACCAAAGTGTAAAGTCGGTCAAGGAGGTTTCTTCTTAGGCTCAAGTTTTTATACATGATTAATTAAAACCTAAGAAATCTGATGGTGAATTTCATTTCTATATTAAACCTTTTTTGACCGGTCAATTTATGCAAAAACCCAAATTAAGTTATTAATTGGGCATGGTTCTCAATGTAGGTCAAAATGGGTTCTGAAGGCCAAATTGAAGGTTCTAAATCCTAGAGATTATTTTTCTATGATTTTTAGAGGGTTTATTCTATTTTTACTTTTCCTCGAACCTCGTGAATTGAAGTGGGTTATTTTAGGGTTACAGATTATCATTTAGTTTCTTGGAATTGCTGTAGCCCTTGCTAGATCATCTCATCCCACTTTTATTCTTATTAAGCTGTTTGGCCTATGTTTGGGCCCTGAATTACCCTGTATGCAGATTATACTGGTAAAATTGCATTTTTACCCCTTATGACTTGTTTTCTTCTTAAACTCAGAATTCTCTGAGTTAAGCCTTTCCTTGAGATATGTAGGAGCTTTTATCCTTTGTATTAGGTCAAAATGAGTTAGTTATGGCTCATGATGAGGTTCTCATCATGGTCCAAGTACGGTCTAAACACCCGGTTCATCAGGTCCATGAAAGCAGCGGGGGCATTGGTCAGTCCAAACGGCATGACCAAAAACTCGTAGTGTCCGTAGCGGGTGCGGAAAGCTGTCTTGGAGACGTCGGTCTCCCTGATCCTCAACTGGTGGTATCCAGACCTCAAGTCGATCTTGGAAAACACCGTGGCACCCCGCAACTGGTCAAACAAATCGTCGATCCTCGGCAGCGGATATCTGTTCTTGATGGTGACCCTATTCAGCTGTCGGTAGTCCACACAAAGGCATAGGGTCCCATCCTTCTTCTTCACAAACAGTACCGGGGCTCCCCAGGGAGACGCACTGGGCCTCACGAAACCCTTCTCCAAAAGGTCCTGCAACTGAGACTTGAGCTCTCGCAGCTCAAGCGGTGCCATCCTGTATGGCGCGGTGGAGATGGGGCTGGTCCCTGGTACTAGTGAGATCTCAAACTCGATCTCACGCTCGGGCGGTAGTCCTGGTAACTCGTCTGGAAACACGTCGGGGTACTCTCTGACCACCGGGATGCTCTGGAAGTCTGCCACGGGGCTGTGCTCTGCCACCACACAAGCTAGGAAGCCCTCACACCCCTGGCTCAAAAGTCTCGCCGCCCGAAGTGCCGAAATGCACCTGAACCCTCCGTCCACTGGCTGCCCGTGAAACTCGAAAGAAGGCAACTCCGGAATGGAGAAGACAATCTTTCTCTCAAAACAGTCTACCAAGGCGTGGTAAGCGGACAGCCAATCCATCCCCAGAATCACTCCAAAGTCCTCCATCTGTATCATAATCAGGTCAGCTGGCAGGCTATGTCCCCCGATGCTGACCCCGCAACCCGTGTACACCCCTTCAGCTACAAACAGCTGACCACTCGGACCTCTGATTACGAACGGATTCTCTAACAGTGTATAATCCTGGTCCAAACTAACTGCGAAACTGGCTGCGACAAACGAGTGCGTAGCGCCGGAATCGAAAAGCGTGTAAACGAGTCTGCCAGAAACTGAAACCATACCTGCTACCACGGATCCCGATGCTCTGGCGTCCCTGTGTGTTAGGGCGTTGATACGCCCCTCAGCTCTAGGTGCGGACGAAGCAGCCACACTCTGCGTCGGACGGGTAGGTGCTGGCCGGTACCCTCCTCGCGACTGCTATCCTCCTCCTCGTGCCTGGGAACCGCGGCCTCCTGCGCGCCCTCCAGTGCTCTGCGCGGGAAGTATCTGCTGACCTCCTGCCCTAGATGGGCAGTCCCTCCTGACGTGGCCCGGCTGGCCACACTGGTAGCAGAGGGGAACCCGACTCCCACCCTCAGTGAGTCCCTGCTGTCGGCTAGGCGGGGGTCCGGTGCTGGCGACTAGCCCCTGTCGAGGGCCCCCAAAGGCCACTGATGGCCCTGCACAACGTGACGGCTCTCCTGCGGACGTCACGTGTCTCCGTTCTCGCCGGCCCTGTGAGAAGTCTGGCTGAAAGGGCCTCTTCCGCCCGCCGTCGGTCTCTCGCGCGGACGGGTTGGTCTCCTCGTAAGTCATAGCTGCCTCTACCACCCTCGAAAACGTCGGCAGCTTCAGGGGTTTGACATACCCCCGGATCGCAGGCCGGATCCCCTCGGTGAACCTCCAAAGGTGCTCCTCCTCAGTGGCTACCGCTGTCGCTGCAAAGCGGGACAACTCCAAGAAATGCGTGCGGTACGCGCTCACGGTCATCGTCCCTTGGCGGAGAGTGTGGAACTCCCGCCTCCTCTGGTCTTGCCACGTCTGGGGAAAGTACTGCTCGCAGAAGAGGGTGACGAACTGGTCCCACGTCGGCTCGTCCCTCTCCTGACCCCGGACCGCCCTCCACCACCGGTGTGCCGCACTCTCCAGCTGGTACGTGGCAAAGGCCACGCGGCACTCCACTGGGGGGCGAAGGGTGTCGAAGATCTTCTCCAGCTGCTCAAGCCAGTCCTCTGCCTCGGTCGGGTCCTCATCCCCCTTGAAGGAGGGGGGCTTCAGCTTCTGCAACTGTCCGAAAAGCTCGAAGTGGCACTGTAGGGGAGGTGCTGGTGCACCTCCAGGCGAAGGTGCCTCGTGTACAGAAGTGTCAGAGGAAGGTGGGGGCGGCAAGGGCCCATCCCCTCCCTCGTGTCCAGCGCCGCGTCTGTCGCGTGGTCCCACAGAGGACTCCCCCTCTGCAACCCCAGGAGGAGGTGCTCGAGGCGGTGGGTGGAGCTCCTCTCGTACAATATCCCGTATCAGTCTGGCGAGGTCCTGGGCTTGGACGCCAGGGAGTGGTGGCTGGTCCACCGAGACGTCAACGACAACACGTCCACCTCGCCGACCTCGCCCTCGGCCGCGCTCGCGGCCAGTCTCGCCAGTCCCGCGACGAGGCATCTCCTGCAAGGAGACGCGAAACAAAACGGAAACGTCAAAACAAACGGTACCTAACAAAACTTCTAAGAGCTCATGTCAAGAGATATGTTTTGGTGGCTACTCTAGCTATAAACATGTGAATTGGTTATTTTCCGGTCAGTTGATTCACTTCTCGGGACGACCTTGCTCTGATACCATCTTGTAACGACCCGGTTCCCGAGTCCCTACGAGACACGAGAACCAGACCGACTCGACTAATCCCAAGACCTAGTCGTCCAACGGGGAAGTAACCAAAAGACAGTAAAATAAACCACATTCAGCATGAATATAACTAACAGTAAGAAAGTACAGCAGTAAGGAAAGAAACTACTATAGTAGGTACCACCACAACAGTAAAACAGCATTTATCATATAACAGGAACTGCAGGTAAAGAAGGTACAGCGGAAACAAAAACTACTCACTAGAACAGAAACAAAAGGGGTACAAAAGCTGTGGTAACTCTACTGGACCCTACTCGGCCCAGCGTCCTCTGCAGCCGCCGACCCTGGCTGCACAACACCTGGTCCTGAAAAAGGTAACGAGTGTAACACGTCAGCAAAACGCTGAGTAGAGTGGCAAACTAACTAAAGCAACAGTAGAGTGTACAGTAGCTGTTATGTTCTATTACTTCCTTTATTCACATCTTTCAATTTTTCTCACTATTTCATTTATTTCTCAGATCCTTTACTTGATCTCGAATGTCCTCGTGGGAACGATCTTGATTGCAGTCTTTTCCAAAAGTAGAAGTAGCACGTGGTGCTCTCCTGGCCGGGAGAGTCCCCCGTGGTGATCCTACCCTCAGTCAACCACCCCAAGGTCACTGACAGACGTAACGGTGACTACGGCACGCCCGATAAACGCACAGGTAGCTAGCCCGCACTGGCACGCGGTCAGTCGTTTCCGTTAACGGGTGCGCCCAAAGCACAGCACGGAACCAGGGCAGAGCCCTCTCAGTAACAGGGGTCCAACCCCTCCACAGTAACCAAACCGGGGCCTTGCCCCTCCACAGTCCGCGCACCCTCGCCTGACTACCCTGGTTTGCCCTAGTGGGCCTAACAAGTCGGTGAAGGAGGCTAGTAGAACCCCGGGGCCCGTGGGGTAGCTAGTACTCTCCTAACACTAGTAGCTCTCCTCGGTACTACGTACACGAGGGCCAACAAGTCGGTACAGAGCGGCCAATCCTAACCCCGGGTCCCTGGGGCGGCTGGCCCCACTCTGCACTAAACAGGTACAGGTACTTCCCTTGGTACTGCGTACCCAAGAGACAGTACAAACTACATCTCAGTTCCATTCCTTTTTCTTTCCAGGAGTTCCACTCCTAATTCCCCGTAGGGTTCCAGCTCTTTATCTCAGAACATCATATGTTTCACTTTCCAGATTCACATTCTCAAAATCCATGATCTCAAACATGTTTCTTTATTCATAACAGGCAGCTGTTAATTAAATTTACAGGCAGCTTTATATATTCCTTTCCAATTTTCCAAGACTGCAGTAATATACATTCCACTAGTTTTTCCACCCTAGGATTCATGCCATATCCTAGGATCTATCATACAATCTAGTTTTCCGGCCCTAGGATTCATGCAACACCTAGGAGCTATCATTCCATATATTTCTCATTCTTAGGATTCATGCAATGCCCTAGGTTCTAGTTATGGTTCCATACTTTAACATATTTTATTAATACTTAAAGCCACTCTACCAGGTACAACGGGAGTAGTGGGGGCGTGATCGGGAATCCCGCGTGCCTCCGCGACTCTCAAGACTGCAACCGAACGAGGTCCTATCACAAGGATCAAACACAAGGAGTGTCTCAGAACAGTGTATAGCTACTGTAGGCGGGTAGAGGAATTAATTCTGAAATGAACGCAACTCGAATCGCGGAAAACGGAGCCCAAACGGGCCCTAAACGGGTCGAGAAAGACAATACTGTGCAAAATCAGACGTCTGGAACTCCTTCCAGACGTCTTAAACGGTGGATCAGAGAATTACCTGTTCAGCTTGGTTCCCCGGATGTCCAGAAGTCTGCGGGGACGTCTGTCCTATACCCCAGACGTCCGATGGTCCACACGGACGTCTGTAGATCACTCCCGCCGTCTGGTACAACTTCCAGACGTCTGATTCGCAAAGGATGGCGAATCAGCGAACCTACGCACAGCCAACCCCCCCTCCCTCAGTACGGTCAGTCGACAAGAAGGAAGAAGAAAGCGGAAACTCACCTTTCAGACGTCTGTATGATCTTACAGACGTCGACCTTGCCGTCTGGCTATCAACCCAGACGTCTGATTCTGGAAATTTTTCCAGAATCAGAACCCTGCTCGGCCTCTGCTCGCGACGCCGCCCGCGTCGCACCTCGCGCGTCTGCTGCTCAGCCCGCAGCAGGTCCCTCTCCGCGTCTCTCCGCGCCCCCTGCACCCTCCGCCGGCCGGCCAAGCCGCTCCGGCGAGCTCGCCCTCACGGCAGAGCCCCGCCCTCGCACGCCGCACCTCCTCCGCGCTCACTGCGGCTACCGCTGCCGCTGCCGCCCTCGGGTCCGCTCGCTCTCGCGCACAAGAAGGAGAAGAAGGAGGAGACGGTGGAGACGGGAGGGGAGGCGCGCCCTTTTAAGGCCGCGCGAGGAGGAGAGAGAAGGTGGTCGCAGCGCGCCTGCAGCCGCAGAGAGAGAGAGAGGAATCGCAGGTCTGCGCGCACAGGCGCGCAGACGAATCTCCCGTGCGAACATAACTGTTCTCCAGACGTCTGTAAACGATCCCGGACGTCTGGTCAGACGTCTGGATGTGATCCCAGACGTCTGGTCCGACGTCTGGGCCACCTCCCAGACGTCTTAAAAGGCGTCTGGGGCACGCGCTCGTTACACTTTTTTCTACTCTAAATTAAGTAAAATTAACTTAATTACTGAGTTGAGTAAGTAACACATCATTTTAATGGCACCGTTGTGGGTGAGGTAATATTTTGCCTCATTCCATTCATCAAAACATTCCCTGGCATTGCTTCGTCTAATCATCATTTTAATGGCACCGTTGCCAGGGAGGCAATCCTTTAATTCACTAAAAAATAGTTGGTTTAATTGTCTAATTAGGAGGTATTTTATAATTATATTTATATTTTTAATGTTTTTGTTCTAATTACCTTTGTTTGTTTTGCTTTTGTTTTTGTTTTGTTTTGGTTTTCCGTCTTGTTTTCAGGTTTACCTTCATGGGTGATCTCGGGAGAAGGCGGGAAACTGGTTTGTTGTTTCTTCTTTTTGTGAGTATTTCTAGTCTTAGTCTTTTGTATTGTTGCATTAAAATTAAAAAAATAAAACTTTATCTGACTAGCAGCACATATACATAGGCATACACTCTTAGGAGTACATTATCTACTAGTAGTTAGTGCGAATCTAACTCATGAATTTTTAACTATTTTTCTCACATCAGCGGGAAAACACAAGAAAACCCACGTAGATCCCTGTCCTTGGAGATATTAAAAAGACCACATATTTTTGTTTGAAAAGATTTAAGAAAGCGGCCATTGTATTTTACTTGATATATTTTTGAAAAAGATTAACTAAAAAGAGGAAGTAAAAAATGTGACTTAAATCTGATTGCAGAATGCATGCAAGTTTTTCTATCACTATCGTTTGTTGCATGCTATCGCGCGCACAGCACGATCACTAGAGTCACACGAGTCTATTTTTCTATCTCTCCTCTTTGCACCTCGTAGGGCTTTGGTCGAATATCAACAAGTTTGTCTCACTACTAAAGCCCCGGGGAGCCAATAGTGAGCGATCTCGATCCTAGACCTTAGACCTTTGAGCTTTAAGGTACGCACCTGCGTAGACACGGATTAGGACGCCTATTTTGATACTATTATTCTATTTGTTTGCGTCAAATTACTTTGCATACCTTAGGAATTTCTTCTTTCCTTTGAAAGAAGAGCAAAACCCACGTCTTTTGCACTGTTTTACAGGTTTTTTGTGCCGCTGTTTTACCGGTGGTGTGTGTGTGCATTTGCACATTATTTTCTGTTTATGGACGGGAGGCGATCCTTCATCCGCCTCTTGCACCATCGTTGACAGGTGATCCTAGGCCGATTGTAGATAAGCAACCAATGGTTTTCCCGTCTGATCCATCTACTTCTATGGATCAAATGCAGAATCTTAATCCCTAGATCCCTTCTTCTGGTCAGGGGGAGATGCCGCCTTTTGATGTTCATGAGGCACTCCTGAACCAGAACCTCAGGATGCTAAAGCAAACTAGACAAATCAATTTATTAATGGCAACCTTAAATAATTTGCTGACTCTCCAAACCAGTCCTCCACCTCGACCTGAGGTGGGTTTTGAAATCCCTGATTTACCAATCAATCATCCAAGGCCTCTACTTAGAGATTATTATAACCCATCTAATGCACAAGTAGAGCCTAATGTTAGGATACCTATTTGGGAATATGATCCTGAATTAAAGCATAATATTATAGGTTTAATCCCCTACTTTCATGGATTTGCATCCCAGGATCCATTTCAACATATTGAAGATCTAAAAGATCTATCTCAAACTCTTGGTCCTCGAAATCAAAATAGGGAAATCCTACTTATGAAAATGTTCTCCTTTAGCCTTAAAGATAAAGCAGCTTATTGGTATAGAACTATAGCAAGACCAATCTCAACTTGGGCTGAACTTGAATCTGCATTTTTGAAAAAATTCTTTCCAATTGGTCGAACCAATGCTTTAAGGAGAGCTATTACTACTTTCAATCAAAACCAAGGAGAACCAATTCATGAAGCGTGGGAACGTTTTCATGAATTCCAAAGGAAATGCCCACATCATGACATCCCTCGTTGGCAACTCATGCACATCTTTTATTATGGTTTACAAGAGGGCATTCGCAATCTGGTCAATGCCACTTGTGGAGGGAATTTTCTAAATCGTGACGCAGAATCCGCCTCAAAATTATTTGAAGGGATGGTGGAAAACTCGATCAACAACGCATCTATGTCGCAATTTACGCGGGGCGTGAATAAGAATCATCAAAATCCACACAAGGGCATTCACAAGATCAGTAACCCATCCAATTCAAAGGATTTAGAGATTATTGCAAAAAAACTGGGCAAAGTTGATATCGTAGCAAAGCATCTCGATGAGGTTAGAAACACAATGAAGTCCCTTATGCCTCAACTTGTTACAAATCCCACGTATTCACCAGTTTCACAAATTCCCGCGGGGAGGGAATTTGTGAATAATGTGGATTCTAGAGATCCATCTTCCTTGGGTTTTCTATCTACTCCTTCACCAACCCAAGGAGGGACCTTTGTCCCACAATCTTACCCACCCTTTTCCCCACCCTTTGCTGTTGCAAAAAACACGCCATATCCTTTAGGTTTACACGTCATCCAGGATAATACTCCAAGACCAAACCCTTATTCAAATTCCTATAATCCTGGATGGAGAAGCAACCCAAATTTCTCTTGGGCTAATCAAAATCAAAGTCAAAGACCAAATTATCTGAATCAGATCCATTTTAACCCACCTCCATTGCCTCCTCGGCAATCAAATTTAAGGCCTAATCCTATGAGTATGCAGAATTACTATAGGCCTATTAGAGATACACAGCTAGATCAAATTTTAAGAGCTGTGTCAAAGAGTCAGCAACAAAATGCTGATGCTCTCGCTGAGATCCATAGGCAATGTAAGGAAGGGTTGGCTGATTTATGAAATCAGATCACGCTTTTAGCTGAATCTCGTCAGCTAGGGACCCTTCCATCTCAGCCAATTATGAATCCTAGGAATCTGCCAAATCCTGGCAAAATCAGGGCCAAGTCCATTTCCTTAATCATGCCTTTGATTCTAATCATAACCCGTCCTCTGTACTTCTTGAAAATAATCCACCAAACCCGCATTAGCAACCTATTTTGTATCAAAATGACCCACATATTACTGAGAATCAAAACTGACTCTGCTGATATTCTGAACTTGGTGGAATCATCTTTTAAATTGCCTCAATCTTAAACATTCTACATCTTAACCTAAATCAGATCTAATTTTCACTCTGATCTTTTTGAGATTTTCACAAGAATCTAATTTTGGGTTCTACAAGATTTATTCTAGGAAATTTCGGGACAAGTTTCGATTAGGTGGTTTAATCTGTTTTCTATTTTTTTGAATCAATTCTTTCATAACTCCTCTGTTTTTACCATAAACTTATTTTTTTTAGGAGTTCTTTACTAGGGTTTACACCTAGCTGAAGGCGTAAAACTGAGCACTTGTACATAGCTGTTTACTGTTTTTACCTTTTGATTTTCTTCTACACTTGGAAATTTTCACTTCATATCATACTGACTACGTTCATTTAGTCTGATTGACCACTCTGACCTTTGGTCAAACTTAAAATCGTTCGCACAGAAATTTTTTAATCTCCTCTTTTCGACTCCTTCCATCACCCTATACTAAATGACGTGTAATATCTTTTCACCCTTCTTACAATGAGGACATTGTAAAATTTTGGCTTGGGGGTGTTGAAGTGAAATTTTCACTTTAAGTATGGGTTAAAAAATAAAAACACATAAAAATTAATTATCCACGAAATTTAAAAAAATAAAATTTTCAAAAATGATACAAATTTTAAAAAATCAAAATTTTCATAAAAAATTGAAAAATTTTTGAAAAAATCATAAAAATTGAAAAATCTTACATACATAAAAATAAAAATATATAAATACAAAATTTTGAAAAAGAAAATTCATAAAAATAATAAGAAGGGTATATTCATTTATAAAGAAGAAAAGAAGAAGAATATATATATATTATGATTAAGAGCCTAATTTTCTTTTAGGTTAGAAATTAAAATGTATATAGAATATATATATAATATTTAGGAGCACTCAATTCTTAATTAAATTTTACTTAAACATTTTGTAGAAACACACTTTTGTGTTTAAAATTTTTAAAACAAGATTTTATTTGAATTAGGGATCTTTTAAATCTTTTAAAGATTTGTTTTTCTATTCTTATCTTGAATTAAGAAACTAAGTGTATTAAGATTTAAACTTAAGTGTTGGAATTAAATTATAACTTTTTAATCAATTAGATTAAGTAATCCTTTTGCTTTTTGAAAATCTGATTTTATCATAAAGTTAAGTAAAAAGGCCAGATATTCAGAGTTAATTAAATAGAGAGTTTATAGAATTTTATTTTACAAAACTTACAGGCTAAAGATAATAACTAGACTTGGTAAATTTTGTCTTGATGGATCCTATAGGAGGAAACTAAGAATTTGAAGAACCTGAGAGTGAAGGGCTTTGTTGTCCAAGCTCTGGTTTGAGAGCTAAGTAACCTAAACATCTAAATTCACACATAAAATTGTCTTGTTGGCATCTGCGACCGCGAAAACACAGAGGTTAAGAGATCAGTTCTGAATCCTCTTTAGTCCAAGGATTTCCGCGGGGTGATTCTTGAAAGGGTGAAGAATGTGCCACCCACCTAGAAAAAGGATTTGGAGAATAAAGCTACTAAGAAAAATGAGGAGGGAAAAGAAAAAGAAAGAAAAAGAAAAAAAATAAATAAAACACCCCTGCAGTTAAGTGCCTTGTTACAAAAGGGTGCTTATGCAGTTTTTCCATAATAAATAAAGCATCTCATTACAAATGGATGCTACCCTTCCTTCCATTAAATAAAAAGAACACCTCACTACAAATGGGTGTTCTAACCTATAGAAAAAGAGAAGAAAACATGGAGATAAAAATATTAGGAATAAGAGACCTAGTGGTCCACCAGGGAGATATACACAAAAAGTGTTGACCTCGGGATAGAAAACTGGTGAGGAGAAAGCAACCAAACCTGAGTAAGGCCAAGCCAAAGGCTTGAATTGGAATAATTGGGATTGGAAATTGATGCCTTAAGATCCGGATTTTTTCAACTTTGGATGCCTTTAGGACAATTCTCTTCACTAAGCACAGATGTTTTAAAATCATAGCTACTGAACCTTGGTATTAGGCAGTGAAGCCTAAAAAATTGGGTTTTGAAGATTTTAAGTTGAGACCTAAAGGAGAAGAATTGACAGAATCCTAGGTCTAGAAGTTATTCTTTAGTGTTGTAGGCTAGTAAATTAGAGTTTTACTACTCCAAGTTTAATTAATAATGAGTATCTGGTTAATTTGCTTAATCCTATATTGATAAAAGTCAAATATCATAAACAAAGGATTGACTTAAATCTATTTGAGTTTTTGAGTTAAAACTTAATTTTCAATCCTTAAGTTTTGTTTCCTTAAAACACTTTGTATTCTAATTTGAGTTAAGAATAGTTACAAGGATTAAAAGATTTTTGAAGAATTCTAATTCAGAGTAAAATTCTTGTTAACAAATTATTTTAAGTGTGTTTGGAAAATGTTATAAGTATTAATCTAAGTAAGAAAATTTTCACATATGCTCTGAACATTGATCATTTTTATTAAATTTAAAAATTTATGACCTAAGCTTTCCTCTATGTAGTTACTATTTATAATAATTTAAACCCAAGTGCCTTAAATCATCATAGTCTTAGTTAATTTTTCTAGGGACTAGCAAAACTTTGGCTTAGGGGTATGATGAGAGACTCATCATGATCTCTAATTACCCCTAATTAACTAGTCTTCCTAGTTAATTAGCTAAGGTTATGAATATATATGGGTTAATTATAGAATAAGGGATATTTAGTAAAGGACCTTAAAAATAAGTTTAAAATGACATTTTATCATTCAATTAACATTATTAATAATCTAGATAATAATTGGACTCGAAATCTTATTAATCGTTTCTTTAATTAATAAGTTAAGTAACCTAAACATAATGCATACCTAACTATATAATAACTTAAGTAATTTTACTTAATCAAATTAATTAACCTAAAAAGGTCAAAAATGTAAATTCAAGGTGAAAACATAATATTTACCTTATTTATTTACATATATAAAAAGTTGAAAAGGAACTAAGTTAAAATAAACCTTCAAAACCTGGGTTTACATTTAGGTCCTTACTTTTCATTGTAATCGGGTCCTTAATTCTCACACAGGTCCTTAAGTTTCATTTCATATAGGTCCCTTTTCATCTTCTTCTTCTTCTTCAGCTGAATGAACGGCTGACGACAGAGAGTTACGCCACCGCGCGATCACCACCCCATCTTCATCCATCGGTCTGGATTAACCGGAAATCCTAATTTTCAATGGGAGATAGCCTCACCGTCGTCGAAGACGACGCCGAAGGTTAAGCTCTTCAAGCTCCTTCTTCGTTCAAACCTCGCCACTCTCTACGTTACCAACCACTATAAATACTCCCTTACCCCTCCGATTTCTCTCAAGTTGGCTCCCTTCCCTCTTCTAACACTGAGCCGACCCAATAGGCTATTCGTCTGCAACTCCGGTGACTTTCCATCTCACTTTCTCACTTCCTTCATTCATTCTGATCAATCAAGGAGATCCGCCGTGGTCTGCCACATCTCTGGCCACAGGCACCGACCAAGGAGACCTCTGCTCCGTCCACATCCGCCCACCAGAGATTCTTCTTTGCACCCTCTGATTTCGTCATCCGCCATGAGCCTTCAGTGGAACCCTATTGACCCCTTTGTCCAAGTAACAGTAGATTAGGAGTAGGAGTAGGAGTAGGTTAGCTTAGCTAGTTAGATAGTTAGATTAGAGTTAATGTCAGAATTTTAGTTGTCATCTTCTCCATCTCCGGTGAGCTCCTTAAGCTCTCCAGAGCCTTAATCTTGTCTTTTTAACTCACTGTCCACCTTCCTTTAACCCCCATGACCATTTCTAATCCATTTAATCACTAATTGAATCATTTATTCACCTAATTCACCTTTCACCTCCACCGACTACTGTCACTATCCATGGCAACAGTAGTCGAGCTAATTCCACCTTCATAGGGTCCTTCATCCCTTATTCATCACTTAAGAACACTAATCGACACTATAATATGTAGAATTACCACATATAACTTATACGCCCAAATTATAATTAAGCTCCTGAGCTCACTGTCAATGGCGACTCAAGAGCAATTCAAATCCTTAATTAACTATATATTTATAATCATAAATACTTGTTGACTTGTTTTAACCACTCAATTGAGTGGTAAAACAGGTCACGAGCTTAATCCACACAGATCCTTTGAAAGATGAAATTCACTATCAAACTTTTACTCTCAAGAAATAATGAAGAATTAATTGAGTTCTTGAGGTTCCTTGCAACCTCAGGAACCTTTTTAGATTAAAAATGGCACATTTTTACAACCTGTACACAATTTATACATTTTTCGGACTCACCGGAGCTCCGGTGAGTCATTTTTGTTCTTCAGCCTGTGAAGCTTAGTGAGAAGCTCCAGAATGATATAATATGGATCAGGGATTACTCTGAGGTTGTTTATTTGAAGATTTAGTGTCTGGAGCTATAGATTGAGGTTCATCTTCTCCAACTCCAGCAGAGTTGGAGAAGTCTATTAGTTAGATTTAAGTTGCGTTTAAGGTGTCTAGAAGCTTCAGTGCAGTGCACTGAAGCTATTCATGCCTTCAAATCTTTGAAGCAACCTCTCAAGTACTCTAACGAACAAACACCATTAGGAGCTCAGGCGACGAGCCTGGAACCCTAATGTCTAGGGTTTAACCATCTATTTTAAAGGTTGGATGAGTTCCTGAGATTGAAGAGATTCTAATTTAGGCTTTAATTTCACCTGAAGAGGTTTTAATCATAAAGTTAAATCTTAGCCTTTATAGTCAAACTGAGTCCGATTATGGAGTTCTGAGCTCAAATTGAAAAATTGAGGAGTTTAAGTTGTTCCTGAGAATCTGTTGGAAAGTTTTAGAATGATCAAAGTGAGCTCAGACTCGTAATTTGGTGAGAATTCAAACCCTGCTAGTTTGGGTTGTTTTCGAACCTAAACTAACAGCAGTGGTACCTTGATGAAATTTGAAATGAAAACCTACCCAGTTGAGTCAATTTTAACACTTAGAATCTGTTTTAATCAGTCAGAATTGTTCTTAAGTGTTTGTTGCACATTTCTAAGTCTAAAATTTTATTCTCTGAAGCTTTCAAAGAAGCTTGAGGTATCTCTGCTATTCCTGAAGCTTTAAGAGCTTCAAATCCCACTTCTGTAGCTATGGAATTAACGTTAGAACCTATTCAGACCTTTAGTTGAGAGAGAAAAGTCAATCTGTAGACACTGTAAAGTTAAACTTCACTTTCCAAGCATTATAACCCATAGGAACCCCTTGATTTCACTCTTCAAATTGAAGAGGAAAACATCCTCTTATCTTTAAATTGACCCTGCAAACTTGTAGATCTACCTTAGAGCTTTCCAACAAGCCTTGAATCACTTGGAACGGAGCTCTGAGCTAGGAGATATAATCGATTGAAGTTGGATCTGGAAGGGGGGAACATAGTCCCACATCGGGTAACTATGAGTGCACGCCTTGGAATAAAAGTGATTTGTTGTATGGGCTCCCCAGTCATCAAGCGCTCGGCGCAAGCTGACCATCTGAACATTTGAACCTACAGAGCATTTGTGTGTGCGGGCATGTGTGCCTGCGGGTGTTCGCCTGAGTGGGTGTGAGCGAGTGTGGACCTAATTGAAATCAGGCGAGGACCAAGTAGGGTCTAGCCCCACCCTGATCACAGGGTGATATGTATCCTCGAAAGGCCCTCACCGCAAATAAAATAATTTTTGGTTAAAAGGGAAAATAAACCCGATTCAGTTGGCTTAAGGAAAAGAAGAGCTGATGGCTAAGTGCTGAGGAAGAGGTGCTAAGGCTCAACAGCTAAGGAAGTTAAGGAAGAAGGAAGAGAACAAGCACTAAGGAACAAAAGAAGAAGAAGACTAAGGGAAGATAAGAAGAAGGCAGGAACAGAACAGGAGAAAGAGAGAAAAGAGTCGAGAATAAAAAGAAGAGAAAGAAGAATAAGTAAACAGAGAGAGAGGTTGAAGAAATAAACAAAAGAATTTGTTTTTCTTGCTATATTTCTTTTTACTTTCAATTGTTGTAACAAGGTATGTTTTAATAGAAGATCTCCTTAGTGCCTTATTTCATTTAAACTAAATTGAAAATTAACATGTTTACTTGTTAATAAAGTACATCATTTGAGTAAATGTATTTTTCATATGGAATTTTGTATAATTCTTAAAGTTTAAATCATTTGACAAAATTCATGCTTTTATAATCAACTTAATTATACCTCCTAAACTTATAAAGAAAATAAAAGATAATTGGTGAATTTAGAATGAATTATACCTCCCAGCGAACGACCTGGACTCAACTAGTAAAAGTTTCTAAAATGTTAGGTTAATTCGACCCTATACTACACAATCGACACGATTTCGAGTTAACCTAAGTGACTTTTTTCTACTCTAAATTAAGTAAAATTAACCTAATTACTGAGTTGAGTAAGTAACGCATCATTTTAATGGCGCCGTTCTCAGGGAGGTAATATTTTGCTTCATTCCATTCATCAAAACATTCCCTGGCATTGCTTCGTCTAATCATCATTTTAATGTGCTGTTGCCGGGGAGGCAATCCTTTAATTCACTAAAAAATAGTTGGTTTAATTGTCTAATTAGGAGTTATTTTGTAATTATATTTTTATTTTTAATGTTTTTGTTCTAATTAGCTTTGTTTGTTTTGTTTTTGTTTTTGTTTTGTTTTTGTTTTCTGTCTTCTTTTCAGGTTTACCTTCATGGGTGATCTCAGGAGAAGGTGGGCAACTATTTTGCTGTTTCTTCTTTTTGTGAGTATTTCTAGTCTTACTTTTTTGTATTGTTGCATTAAAATTAAAAAAATACAAAAATACATCTGTATCTGATTAGCAGCAGCATATACATAGGCATACACTCTTAGGAGTACATTGTCTGCTAGTTGTTAGTGCGAATCTGACTCGGTAATTTTTAACTATTTTTCTCGCATCAGCGAGAAAATACGAGAAAATCCGCGTAGATCCCTGTCCTTGGAGATATTAAAACGACCACATATTTTTGTTTGAAAAGATTTAAGAAAGCGGCCATTGTATTTTACTTGATATACTTTTGAAAAAGATTAACTAAAAAGAGGAAGTAAAAATTGTGACTTAAATCTGATTGCAGAATGCATGCAGGTTTTTCTATCACTATCGTCTGTTGCATGCTATCGCGCACACAACGCGATCACTAGAGTCACACGAATCTATTTTTCTATCTCTCCTCTTTGCACCTCTTGGGGCTTTGGTTGAAGATCAACAAGTCTGTCTCACTACTAAAGCCCCGGGGAGCCAATAGTGAGCGGTCTTAATCCTTGACCTTAGACCTTTGAGCTTTAAGGTACGCACCTGCGTAGACACGGATTAGGATGCATATATGATACTGTTATTCTATTTGTTTGCATCAAATTACTTTGCGTACCTTAGGAATCTCTTCTTTCCTTTCAAAGAAGAGCAAAACCCACGTCATTTGCGCTGATTTGTGGGTTTTTGTGCCGCTGTTTTACCGATGGTGTGTGTGCATTTGCACATTATTTTCCATTTATGGATAGGAGGCAATCCTTGCATCCGCCTCTTGCACCATCGTTGACAGGTGATCCTAGGTCGGTTGCAGATAAGTGATCAATGGTTTTCCCATCTGATCCATCTACTTCTATGGATCAAATGCAAAATCATAATCCCGAGATCCCTTCTTCTTCTGGTCAGGGGGAGATGCCACCTTTTGATGTTCATGAGGCGCTCCTGAACCAGAACCTCAGGATGCAAGAGCAAACTAGACAAATCAATTTATTAACGGCAGCCTTAAATAATTTGCTGACTCTCCAAACCCATCCTCCACCTCGACCTGAGGCGGGTTTTGAAATCCCTGATTTACCGATCAATCGTCCAAGGCCTCTACTTAAAGATTATTATAACCCATCTAATGCACAAGTAGAGCCTAATATTAGGATACCTATTGGGGAAAATGATCCTGAATTAAAGCATAATATTATAGGTTTAATCCCCCACTTTCGTGGATTTGCATCCGAGGATCCATTTCAACATATTGAAGATCTAAAAGATCTATCTCAAACTCTTGGTCCTCGAAATCAAAATAGGGAATCCTACTTATGAAAATGTTCTCTTTTAGCCTTAAAGCTAAAGCAACTTATTGGTATAGAACTATAGCAAGACCAATCTCAACTTGGGTTGAACTTGAATCCGCATTTTTGAAAAAATTCTTTCCAATTGGTCGAACCAATGCTTTAAGGAGAGCTATTACTACTTTCAATCAAAACCAAGGAGAACCAATTCATGAAGAGTGGGAACGTTTTCATGAATTCCAAAGGAAATGCCCACATCATGACATCCCTCGTTGGCAACTCATGCACATCTTTTATTATGGTTTACAAGAGGGCATTCGCAATCTGGTCAATGCCACTTGTGGAGGGAATTTTCTAAATCGTGATGCAGAATCCGCCTCAAAATTATTTGAAGGGATGGTGGAAAACTCGATCAACAATGCATCTATGTCGCAATTTACGCGAGGTGCGAATACGAATCATCAAAATCCGCATAAGGGCATTCACGAGATCGGTAACCCGTCCAGTTCAAAGGATTTAGAGATTATTGCAGAAAAACTAGACAAAGTTGATATCGTAGCAAAGCATCTCGACGAGGTTGGAAACATAATGAAGATCCTTACGCCTCTACTTGCTACGAATCCCGCGTATTCACCTGTTTCGCAAATTCCCGCGGGGAGGGAATTTGTGAATAATGTGGATTCTAGAGATCCATCTTCCTTGGGTTTTCTATCTACTCCTTCACCAACCCAAGGAAGGACCTTTGTCCCACAATCTTACCCACCCTTTTCCCCACCCTTTGCTATTGTAGAAAACACGCCATATCTATTAGGTTTACACGCCATCCAGGATAATACTCCAAGACCAAACCCTTATTCAAATTCCTATAACCCAGGATGGAGAAGCCACCCAAATTTCTCTTGGGCTGATCAAAATCAAAGTCAAAGACCATGTTATCCGAATCAGACCCATTTTAACCCACTTCCATTACCTCCTCGGCAATCAAACTTAAGGCCTAATCCTATGAGTATGCAGAATTACTCAAGGCCTATTAGAGATACACAGCTAGATCAAATTTTAAGAGCTGTGTCAAAGAGTCAGCAACAAAATACTGAAGCTCTCGTTGAGATCCATAGGCAATGTAAGGTAGAGTTGGCTTATTTATGAAATCAGATCACACTTTTAACTGAATCTCATCAGCTAGGGACCCTTCCATCTCAGCCAATTCCGAATCCTAGGAATCTGCCAAATCCTAGGCAAAATCAGGGCCAAGTCCATTTCCTTAATCATGCCTTTGATTCTAATCATAACCCATCCTCTGTACTTCTTGAAAATAATCCACCAAACCCACATCAGCAACCTATTTTGTATCAAAATGACCCACCTATTACTGAGAATCAAAACTAACTCTGTTGATCTTCTGAACTTGGTGGAATCATCTTTTAAATTGCCTCAATCTTAAACATTCTACATCTCAACCTAAATCAGATCTAATTTTCACTCTGATCTTTTTGAGATTTTCACGAGAATCTGATTTTGGGTTCTACAAGATTTATTCTAGGCAATTTCAGGACAAGTTTTGATTGGGTGGTTTAATCTATTTTCTATTTTTTTGAGTCAATTCTTTCATAACTCCTCTGCTTTTACCATATACCTTTTTTTTTAGGAGTTCTTTACTAGGGTTTACACCTTGCTGAAGGCGTAAAACTTAGCACTTGTACATAGCTGCTTACTATTTTTACCTTTTGATTTTCTTCTACACTTACTCCGAAATTTTCACTTCATATCATACTAACTACCTTCATTTAGTCCAATTGACCACTCTGACCTTTGGTCAAACTTAAAATCGTTCGCACAAAGATTTTTTAATCTCCTCTTTTCGACTCCTTCCATCACCCTATACTAAATGAAGTGTAATATCTTTTCACCCTTCTTACAATGAGGACATTGTAAAATTTTGGCTTTGGGGGTGTTGAAGGGAAATTTTCACTTTAAGTGTGGGTTAAAAAATAAAAACACATAAAAATTGATTATACACGAATTTAAAAAAATAAAATTTTCAAAAATGATAAAAATTTTAAAAACTCAAAATTTTCATAAAAATTTGAAAAATTTTTGAAAAAATCGTAAAAATTGAAAAATCTTATATACATAAAAATAAAAATATATAAATACAAAAATTTGAAAAAGAAAATTCATAAAAATAATAAGAAGGGTATATTCATTTATAAAGAAGAAAAGAAGAAGAATATATATATATTATGATTAAGAGCCTAATTTTCTTTTAGGTTAGAAATTAAAATGTATATAGAATATATATATAATATTTAGGAGCACTCAATTCTTAATTAGATTTTACTTAAACATTTTGTAGAAACACACTTTTGTGTTTAAAATTTTTAAAACAAGATTTTATTTGAATTAGGGATCTTTTAAATCTTTTAAAGATTTGTTTTTCTATTCTTATCTTGAATTAAGAAACTAAGTGTATTAAGATTTAAACTTAAGTGTTGGAATTAAATTATAACTTTTTAATCAATTAGATTAAGTAATCCTTTTGCTTTTTGAAAATCTGATTTTATCATAAAGTTAAGTAAAAAGGCCAGATATTCAGAGTTAATTAAAAAGAGAGTTGGTAGAATTTTATTTTACAAAACTTACAGGCTAAAGATAATAACTAGACTTGGTAAATTTTGTCTTGACGGATCCTATAGGACGAAACTAAGAATTTGAAGAACCTGAGAGTGAAGGGCTTTGTTGTCCAAGCTCTGGTTTGAGAGCTAAGTAACCTAAACATCTAAATTCACACATAAAATTGTCTTGTTGGCATCTGCGACCGCGAAAACACAGAGGTTAAGAGATCAGTTCTGAATCCTCTTTAGTCCAAGGATTTCCGCGGGGTGATTCTTGAAAGGGTGAAGGATGTGCCACCCACCTAGAAAAAGGATTTGGAGAATAAAGCTACTAAGAAAAATGAGGAGGGAAAAGAAAAAGAAAGAAAAAGAAAAAAAATAAATAAAACACCCCTGCAGTTAAGTGCCTTGTTACAAAAGGGTGCTTATGCAGTTTTTCCATAATAAATAAAGCATCTCATTACAAATGGATGCTACCCTTCCTTCCATCAAATAAAAAGAACACCTCACTACAAATGGGTGTTCTAACCTATAGAAAAAGAGAAGAAAACATGGAGATAAAAATATTAGGAATAAGAGACCTAGTGGTCCACTGGGGAGATATACACAAAAAGTGTTGACCTCGGGATAGAAAACTGGTGAGGAGAAAGCAACCAAACCTGAGTAAGGCCAAGCCAAAGGCTTGAATTGGAATAATTGGGATTGGAAATTGATGCCTTAAGATCTGGATTTTTTCAACTTTGGATGCCTTTAGGACAATTCTCTTCACTAAGCACAGATGTTTTAAAATCATAGCTACTGAACCTTGGTATTAGGCAGTGAAGCCTAAAAAATTGGCTTTTGAAGATTTTAAGTTGAGACCTAAAGGAGAAGAATTGACAAAATCCTAGGTCTAGAAGTTATTCTTTAGTGTTGTAGGCTAGTAAATTAGAGTTTTACTACTCCAAGTTTAATTAATAATGAGTATCTGGTTAATTTGCTTAATCCTATATTGATAAAAGTCAAATATCATAAACAAAGGATTGACTTAAATCTATTTGAGTTTTTGAGTTAAAATTTAATTTTCAATCCTTAAGTTTTGTTTCCTTAAAACACTTTGTATTCTAATTTGAGTTAAGAATAGTTACAAGGATTAAAAGATTTTTGAAGAATTCTAATTCAGAGTAAAATTCTTGTTAACAAATTGTTTTAAGTGTGTTTGGAAAATGTTATAAGTATTAATCTAAGTAAGAAAATTTTCACATATGCTCTAAACATTGATCATTTTTATTAAATTTAAAAATTTATGACCTAAGCTTTCCTCTATGTAGTTACTATTTATAATAATTTAAACCCAAGTGCCTTAAATCATCATAGTCTTAGTTAATTTTTCTAGGGACTAGCAAAACTTTGGCTTAGGGGTATGATGAGAGACTCATCATGATCTCTAATTACCCCTAATTAACTAATCTTCCTAGTTAATTAGCTAAGGTTATGAATATATATGGGTTAATTATAGAATAAGGGATATTTAGTAAAGGACCTTCAAAATAAGTTTAAAATGACATTTTATCATTCAATTAACATTATTAATAATCTAGATAATAATTGGACTCGAAATCTTATTAATCGTTTCTTTAATTAATAAGTTAAGTAACCTAAACATAATGCATACCTAACTATATAATAACTTAAGTAATTTTACTTAATCAAATTAATTAACCTAAAAAGGTAAAAAATGTAAATTCAAGGTGAAAACATAATATTTACCTTATTTATTTACATATATAAAAAGTTGAAAAGGAACTAAGTTAAAATAAACCTTCAAAACCTGGGTTTACATTTAGGTCCTTACTTTTCATTGTAATCGGGTCCTTAATTCTCACACAGGTCCTTAAGTTTCATTTCATATAGGTCCCTTTTCATCTTCTTCTTCTTCAGCTGAATGAACGGCTGACGACAGAGAGTTACGCCACCGCGTGATCACCACCCCATCTTCATCCATCGGTCTGGATTAACCAGAAATCCTAATTTTCAATGGGAGATAGCCTCACCGTCGTCGAAGACGACGCCGAAGGTTAATCTCTTCAAGCTCCTTCTTCATTCAAACCTCGCCACTCTCTGCGTTACCAACCACTATAAATACTCCCTTACCCCTCCGATTTCTCTCAAGTTGGCTCCCTTCCCTCTTCTAACACTGAGCCGACCCAATAGGCTATTCGTCTGCAACTCCGGTGACTTTCCATCTCACTTTCTCACTTCCTCCATTCATTCTGATCAATCAAGGAGATCCGCCGTGGTCTGCCACATCTCTGGCCACAGGCACCGACCAAGGAGACCTCTGCTCCGTCCACATCCGCCCACCAGAGATTCTTCTTTGCACCCTCTGATTTCGTCATCCGCCATGAGCCTTCAGCGGAACCCTATTGACCCCTTCGTCCAGGTAACAGTAGATTAGGAGTAGGAGTAGGAGTAGGTTAGCCTAGCTAGTTAGATAGTTAGATTAGAGTTAATGTCAGAATTTTAGTTGTCATCTTCTCCATCTCCGGTGAGCTCCTTGAGCTCGCCAGAGCCTTAATCTTGTCTTTTTAACTCACTGTCCACCTTCCTTTAACCCCCATGACCATTTCTAATCCATTTAATCACTAATTGAATCATTTATTCACCTAATTCACCTTTCAACTCCACCGACTACTGTCACTGTCCATGGCGACAGTAGTCGAGCTAATTCCACCTTCATGAGGTCCTTCATCGCTTATTCATCACTTAAGATCCCTAATCGACACTATAATATGTAGAATTACCACATATAACTTAAATGCCCAAATTGTAATTAAGCTCCTGAGCTCGCTGTCAATGGCGGCTCAGGAGCAGTTCAAATCCCTAATTAACTATATATTTATAATCATAAATACTTGTTGACTTGTTTTAACCACTCAATTGAGTGGTAAAACAGGTCACGAGCTTAATCCACACAAATCCTTTGAAAGATGAAATTCACTGTCAAACCTTTACTCTCATGAAATAATGAAGAATTAATTGAGTTCTTGAGGTTCCTTGCAACCTCAAGAACCTTTTTAGATTAAAAATGGCACATTTTTACAACCTGTACACAATTTATACATTTTCCGGACTCACCGGAGCTCTGGCGAGTCATTTTTGTTCTTCAGCCTGTGAAGCTTAGTGAGAAGCTCTAGAATGATATAATATGGATCAAGGATTGCTCTGAGGTTGTTTATTTGAAGATTTAGTGTCTGGAGTTGTAGATTGAGGTTCATCATCTCCAACTCCAGTAGAGTTGGAGAAGTCTATTAGTTAGATTTAAGTTGCGTTTAAGGTGTCTAGAAGTTATTCATGCCTTCAAATCTTTGAAGCAACCTCTCAAGTACTCTAACAAACAAACACCATTAGGAGCTCAGGCAGCGAGCCTGGAACCCTAATGTCTAGGGTTTAACCATCTATTTTAAAGGTTGGATGAGTTCCTGAGATTGAAGAGATTCTAATTTAGGCTTTAATTTCACCTGAAGAGGTTTTAATCATAAAGTCAAATCTTAAGCCTTTACAGCCAAACTGAGTCCGATTATGGAGTTCTGAGCTCAAATTGAAACATTGAGGAGTTTAAGTTGTTCCTGAGAATCTATTGGAAAGTTTTAGAACGATCAAAGTGAGCTCAAACTTGTAATTTGGTGAGAATTCAAACCCTACTTGTTTGGGTTATTTTCGAACCTAAACTAACAGCAGTGGTATTTTGATGAAATTTGAAATGAAAACCTGCCCAGTTGAGTCAATTTTAACCCTTATAATCTGTTTTAATCAGTCAGAATTGTTCTTAAGTGTCTGTTGCACATTTCTAAGTCTAAAATTTTGTCCTCTGAAGCTTTCAGAGAAGCTTAAGGTATCTCTGTTGTTCCTGAAGCTTTAAGAGCTTCAAATCCCACTTCTGCAGCTATAGAATTAACCTTAGAACCTATTCAGACCTTTAGCTGAGAGAGAAAAGTCAATCTGTGGACATTGTAAAGTTAAACTTCACTTTCCAGGCATTATAACTCGTAGGAACCCCTTGATTTCACTCTTCAAATTGAAGAGGAAAACATCCTCTTATCTTTAAATTGACCCTGCAAACTTGTAGATCTACCTTAGAGCTTTCCAAGAAGCCTTGAATCACTTGGAACAGAGCTCTGAGCTAGGAGATATGATCGATTGAAGTTGGATCTGGAAGGGGGGAACATAGTCCCACATTGGGTAAGTATAAGCGCGCGTCTTGGAATAAAAGTGATTTGTTGTATAGGCTCCCCAGTCGTCAAGCACTCGACGCAAACTGAGCATCTAAACATTTGAACCTACTGAGCATTTGTGTGTGCGGGCATGTGTGCCTGCGGGTGTGCGCCTGAGTGGGCGTGAGAGAGTGTGGCCCTAGGGGGCGAGGCCTAGGAGGCTGGGTGAGCCAGATTGACTCGAATCTGTGAATCGAAAAAATAAATCAAAATCGAACCTAATTGAAATCAGGCGAGGACCGAGTAGGGTCTGGTCCCACCCTGATCACAGGGTGTTGTGTATCCTCGAAAGGACCTCACCACAAATAAAATAATTTTTGGTTAAAAAGGAAAATAAACCCAGTTCAGTTGGCTTAAGGAAAAGAAGAGCTGATGGCTAAGTGCTGAGGAAGAAGTGGTAAGGCTCAACAGCTAAGGAAACTAAGGAAGAAGGAAGAGAACAAGCACTAAGGAACAAAAGAAGAAGACTAAGGGAAGATAAGAAGGTAGGAATAGAATAGGAGAAAGAGAGAAAAGAGCCAAGAATAAAATGAAGAGAAGAAGAATAAGTAAAGAGAGCGAGAGGCTGAAGAAATAAACAAAAGAATTTATTTTTCTTGCTATATTTCTTTTTACTTTCAATTGTTATAACAAGGCATGTTTTAATAGAACTCCTTATTGCCTTATTTCTTTTAAAATAAATTGGAAATTAACATGTTTACTTGTTGATAAAGTACATCATTTGAGTAAATGTGTTTTTCATATGGAATTTTGTATAATTCTTAAAGTTTAAATCATTTGACAAAATTCATGCTTTTATAACCAACTTAATTATACCTCTTAAACTTATAAAGAAAATAAAAGATAAGTGGTGAATTTAGAATGAATTATACTTCTCAGCGAACGACTTGGACTCAACCAATAAAAATTTCTAAAATGTTAGGTTAATTCGACCCTATACTACACAATCGACACAATTTCGAGTTAACCTAAGTGACTTTTTGCTACTCTAAATTAAGCAAAATTAACTTAATTACTGAGTTAAGTAAGTAACGCATCAATAACACTAAGAGCTTTAGTGACAAATAGATCTGTCACTGTATATATAATTATATGTTAATATAGATGAGTAGTTTTTGCCTTAAGTTATGTATATAGTTTACTACGATTTTACTGACGTATATATCTATTACTATATGTATAATATATGTTACTAAAGGTATTAGCATATTAATTTAATTTAGTATTGTATAGCTTAGTAGCTATTTTTGTACCTATGCTTAGGTATTAACTATATTAGTTGTAATTAATTACATAGGATAATATTAGCTAATATTTTATGCCTATTTGTGTACATATGATTGTTTCAGGCATTTTAATTGTATCTTCTATAAATAATTAGCCTATTCTTTCATTCATTGATTCATTTATTCATTTTGTAAATAAAATCAATATTTCTGGAATTAAAGAATATTTTTGGACTTGGAGAGTGATGTATATCAATAACTGCCTCCTAGTGAATAACCTAGAAACAAACCAGTAGAAATTGTAAATAAATAAAATTGATGTGACATTGGTTTGCATTCATGACATACACTACAACGGCATTTAATTAAACATTTTTAATGCAACCCAGTCGTTGTACATAATATTTTTGGCACCGTTGCTGGGGAGAAAAACCCGTCAACAACATTTTATTGTGATTGTTTGGCAAATGTCGCAAAAAGTCGATTATTATTTTTGGCACCGTTACATCCAAAGATTCTTCTCACTTCCCAGTCTCTTTTGTTCCCCGTTATTGTAATTTGTTGCTTATTTGTAATACAACTTGGATTAGTAATATATCATGTTTGTTCTCTCTCTACTTTAGTTTTATGCAAGTAGATCGTAGTAGCATAGATTTAATTTCTTCTTAGATAGAATAACTTGTCTGCTTTCTTTCTTACATAAAATACCAAAAAAAATAGAAAATATAAAATACCAAAAACAAATAAACATGAAGCATACACTTTTCAAAAATCAAACGTTCGCCTCCCCGTGTTCGACCGAGGACTCACCTTGAGTTTTAGTTATAAATATTATCTGACAGTCGAATTTTCTTATGAATTTGCAATGGCACAGGTTTCCCAGACTCTAATTTTTTTCGCACGATTTTTCATCCCATCATTTTGTCACCGTTGCCGGGGAGGCAACAATCTTCGATTTTCTTTCCGCATTCACCAGCATTTACTTAACATTTTTAGCTCATTTTTCTTCATTCTGTCTGTGTTTGCAGGTACCTTCCCGAGGTGAGCCAAAGTAGAATAAAGCGGAGAAAAGTGTAGTTGAAGGTGTTGTAAGTGTATACCTTCTTCCCCTCCCCCTATTAGATTTTCATCCGCCACTTACATCCGCAATGATGTAAGTGTACCCCTTCTTCCTCTCCCTAGGTGGGAGATAACCCACTGTTTTTGTACTTTCCTTTTTCTTTTCTTTTCCCAAGTTTTGACCATCCTAGTTTTGACCCTCCTTTCACTCAAGCGACATCTTTTCCCTTCTTTATGCTTGTGAACATTACATAACTTAAGCATGGGGAGGAGGGGGAATTTTAATTTTGACGCTCATTTCAGGACTTTCAAAACCCCAAAAAAAATTACAAAAATTTCTTTTTGCATGCATTTTCTTAAAAATTCAGAAAATCATAAAACACTTTTTGAGGAAATTTTGAAAACTCGAGACAAAGGTTGAAAATTCATTTCAAAAAGGTATACTTTGGGATTTAATCTTCAACATATAGGGACAAAGATGCAAATCAGTTAGTTAGAATTTTTTGGTCTATCTTAGACTAAATCAGGTATCCTTTGAAAAATTCCTCCTGAACACATGATAATTTAGGTAACCTGATTTTACTTAGTGACCTGGATAGTACTTGGCTTAATTCTCAATCCAAAAACATGCATCTCTTTTTAAAATTCTTGTATCAAACACTTCACACACAAAGCCAACACAACCCAAGGCCCAAAAACAACTAAATATTTAAAATGCCCATGTTTTGGTCTTAGTGAAAATTTGAGGCAGATGATTGGTGTGAGTTCCCACCGCCGAGAAGGAGAAAAGCATCTCCATTGAGGACACGATGTCAACATGTTACTACCTCAACGATGCTTTATATTTATATTCCATATCTTTAGATGGAGCATTAAGGCACATTTTATGGCTCAAGTGTCTTGGATGGTGATCTACCCATAGCGTCGGAGTAAGAACCTGTGTTCACTTAGAGCGTGCCTTTACACTGCTTTGTGTTTTGGGGTTGTGAACCCCTGGGGAGTGTCTTGGACAGTGCTATCTCGAAGTTCCGGCACCAGAGCCCCCTCGAGGATTGGTAACGGGAATAATGATCCTGACACATCTGTATTAGGATTGATCTAAGACTAAGCGTGGGAGAGAAAATAAACAAAAATAGTAAAAAAAAAGTTTCAAAAACATGATCGTATAAATATGTTATCCCAATAATATTGGCAAATCACAAGTATTGATACCTGATTCATAGCTATGCAAGTTGCGGATCAGATTCATGAGCCAATGAGGTCTTAACCACGAAAACAATTCAAGGTTATTTAAATTAGAGAAGGTTTAATTAGTGAATTCTTAAAGAATACATTGGTCTTGATTAATCTAACCCTTGGATCCAAAGACGAATCCCAATGTTTTATCTTTAACAAATCTCGTATCTTCCTTATTCTTAATCAACCAAAGTCCTGTAGAAATATTTTCCATAAAAGTAATAAAATTAGTTTTCCCAATATCATTTTTGTGAAATTCAGTTTTGTTAAGAGACTAACAAAAAGATAAGCATGGTGGTATGATAAACGCCAGTTTATCATCATTCTTATGCCCTAAAACACAACTAACTCTTAGGATTTTAACTTTGTAATAAGGTTTTTGGGCTACATTTAGGCATTTTCTAGGATAGGCATGCGTTGCCTGTTGTTTTGTTTATTTTAAATATTTATTTAAGCCATAGCCACCACCCTATATGGTGCCAAAATTTCCATCCAAAACCACCATAAATCTCCATCCATCATCAAACACCATCTCCGCCATCTAAAAGTGGCGCCAAAAATATACCTTCTAAAAACCTAGCGTTGGTGCCAAAACCATGGCATCCCTCCATGGTTGATGCCACCTATGGTGCCCCTTCTACCCATAACCACCACCCTTAGCAACCCTTAAGGTGGCACCATTTAATCCCAACCCTAGATCCCTTAACTACCCACCAAAAGGCCATCCTAGCCATCCAAAATTGGTGCCAACTTAGCCTCCCCCTATTCCAATTTATATCCCATGTAACCACCATATTCCGCCATCTTTGGCTTACATTATTACAACATATATCACCTTAAATTCGGCCACAGAAGAAGAAAGAAGAAGGGTGATCAAGAGGGTTCTCCTTTGCCCTCTTGGTGTTTATTTCTTCTTTATCGTCTTCCTTGTGTCCAAGAGCCAAGGAACATCCTAGGGGGATGGCCAAGCAGGAGATTTCAAGGTGGTAGACGTCCACCTTGGAGAGGGAGAGAGGAGGAGGAGTACTTCATAGCAAGGAGGAGGCTTTCTTCATAGTGCGGGTGCAGCTGCACTTGGAGCGAGTCACCTCCACCATCTTCACAGGAGCTTCTTTATTTTATTTTGTAATTTTTTTTGTAGTAGCAAGCTTTCTCTATTTGGAGATTACTTGTGTGATACCATTCACACAAGTAATCTCTCCAAGTAGTCTTTGTAGACACTACTAGTTTTTTTTTATAAAAATCTCTTGCCTTTTAATTTGTGTTGTATTGATTTCAAGCAAATTTTCTTTATCTTTGTTAGTGCACCCACACTCTTCTCTTTTAATTACCTTAGGTGCACTTTCCTAGGGTAAGCTTAAAAGATAAGGTATTCTTGTCACATAAGCATATTTTTCATTGCGAGTTTTCTTGTCTTCATATTCCGATTTCCCAATTATTTCCAAAAATCCTAAAAAAATTACAAAGCCACAATACAAAAAGAAAGAAGATTTGAGAGAGAGAGAGAGAGAGAGTCAATTGATTAACTAAAGTGCCTTCTTGGACGACCATAGATACTTCACCCTATCTAGGAATATGAGTTTAAACGATGGTCAATTTTACACGTTGCAATGATTTAAAAACCTCTATATAAAATCATGTAAATTTTGCATAAAGTAGTATGGCTGGCAAGTTGTCGTGGGTTTGATGCCCCATTAGCTGGTTGTCCAAAGCCCAGCTACTAGATATATCTTCTTGATGATTTCCCTTAGATACATCTCAGACTAACGAAGCCACGTACTAAGAGAAAAATTAGAAACACTAAAAAAAATGATGATATATGAAAAAATATCTATAGCAAAAATAATAGTTGTAAAAAAAAAGAAAGCAAAAAAGAAAAAGTAGTAGAAAAAGAAGATTAGCATATATGAATAAGAAGAAAAATGTTAACATAGCCACACATGTGCACAGGCATGGCTGGCAAATTGTTGTGGGTTAGATGCCCCATTAGTCATTTGTCCAAAGCCTAGCCCTCACTCTCTTACCATAAATAAGGCAAAGCGAGGAAGTAGAAATAAACACACCTATGCAAAAGTGGTAGGGAGATGCTACATGATCGAAAAGAAAAACCTGAGGGTAGCGCCTTTCCACTAAGGTCGCCTAGAGTTTAAGGCTATTTAGAATCCATTACAGTAACCTTCCAATGAGTCACACTTTCACTAAATTGACACTTAGTACTTTCGAGTCTTTTGAATCTTGGGTAAATTGGGTAACTGAAGAAAGTTACCCTGAAACCCTAAACAAAAATCAAAGAAAAAATTATTATTATGAGAGAAATGAGAGAAAGAAAGAAAAATTATAAATAAGGCATGGAATTAAGGGTCTGCATTTTGGCTAGCACCTAAGTACTGTTTAGCCTCTGAAGATGAAATCGTAGGTATTAGTTCTTAGGGATGGGGACAACTAAATATCTTAAAGCCCAATTCTTGAATCAATGTGTTTCTAAATAAAGTCCAAAAAGACAAAGAAAAAAATTATAATAAAAGAAAAGAAAAGAAAAATTAGAAAAAAAGGAAAAAAAATAGGTCTTAATCAATCATGCATTCAATGCTAGGGACTAGTAAGATTTAGGCATGGGGGTATGATTGCATAGAAATCATTGGTACTAATTTGACTAATTAAGCTTTAACCTATCATACATTCCGTAAATATTGCATTCATTACATGCATTGCATGCATACTGCATTTGTATATCATAAACCTTTGTTCTACCATATTATGGTCTCCTTAATGACAATGCTTAATTATCTATATAGGACCATAAATTGGAGCATTATTGGACCTAAATGATGTAGAACAAGGTGAAGCAGCAAGGAAGGAAGATGAAGAGAAAAGCATGTAGTCCAGAGTAAAACCTATCTAACCTAGCAATCCCTTGCAGACCCAATTTCACACCCAAGCACACGTCCAATTACACATCCATGCACCTCACATTACAAAATCACATGTCCACACTCACATAAATTGCAAATTCATGTACACATATCACTTTATTAACACACTACATACATGAATACTATTGGTGCACAATTATAATATCTATATTTATATTCTCCTTATTGTTATTTACATAACATGTGGACTTAGTAGTAGTTAATATTTTACATATTTTCTCTAGGCCCATATATGTATACAACACTAGCCTACCAACACAAGCCCAATACCCATCCTAATCACCCACACCTAAGCTAAACACCACTTAGTCTCCATGTCACCCTCACTAAACCCACCTAAACCCCCCACCTTAGCCAATGCCCACTATAGCTTATCCACACCCATTTGACCCTATTGGTGCTAGAGCACCGCGATTGCTTATTTTGATGATAACAAAACACGTGTCATTTAACATTTGCACTTAAAGTCTTAGATTTCAGGTCAATTGCAAATGGAGACATGGTTAGACGGAGTTCGAGCTCACATCCATGGCGGATTGGAGGAGCTTGATAGAGAATAGAGGAGCTTCGCAAGGAGCGATGGCTTGAAGAAGGAAGGAGATGAAGAATAGGATAGATTTCCCTTCCTTGTAATCTTTGTATTTTTTGTTTCTTTTGTTGCTCTTTATTTTGTTACTTAGATTCATGCTAAAGAGCCTTAAAGTACCCTAACAGTAGTCCTAAGAACACCTACACAACGCTAGGATGCTTAGGTTTTTTGTAGAGAACTTAGAAAACCAATATAGGGTTCAAAAATCCTTTTCAGACGTCTAATCTGAAACTCAGATGTCTGATAATGACTTTTAAGACGTCTGACTGTTGACTCAGATGTCCAATAATATTTAGGCTGGACTTAGTTAGCTCTATCTGATGAAATCAAACATTCAGACCTTAGCCCAGATGTCTTATAAGACATCTGATGATTTTGCCAGACGTCCAATTAGTGGATCATTGGCTGCCTTAGCAAATAATGAAGCAAATGACCGTTAGCCTCGTATCAGACGTCCGTAGAGGACCCCAGACGTCTGATATATGACTGTTTTGCCTCGGCTGACCAAAATCTCTTCTCAAATATTTTATAGCCGTTGCACTCCCTTGGGAATCCATTTCCACAAAAAAGTAGGTTTCTAGATGTCCAGACATCATTCCATACGTCCTGTATGTCGTCTGATGACAATTCATGAGAACTCTGTTTCGATCTGATTCAAGTTAGGAAGGAAACCCGCCTATAATCAGATGTCTGACTTTGTTCTCAGACGTCTTAAACTGATTTTCTAGACATCCGATCCCAGGATCAGACGTCTGATAACCTTGTTAGTGTAATGATTAATCCTGATTTCAGCCTGATTTTCTTGGAGCTTGCACCCAACGGCTATGGAAGCCTTCCAAGGCCTTCCAAAGCCTTCCTAGTGTGTCTATAAATAGAGAACCCTTGTCACTCAAATACACACCTAGACACACCCAAGCAGCATACTTTCCACTCTTTGGTGTCTAAAAGAAGAAGAAGAAGATCAAATAGAAGAAAGCTCTTACTCTCCAAGACTACTTCTACATCTAGAGAGCTTCAAGCCATTTGCGCACCCGCTCTCCCGCCGTAGTTCACGAGAGTGCCATTTTGCCATTACGTGTTCACGCATCCACATCGTCGACGCACTTCCAACAAAGGGAAGCATCCTAACTCCTATAGAAGCTTAGTTTAAGAATTACTTTGTTGGCTCTATAGGATTATTGTTGTATTTTACTTTGTTATTTGATTGGGTATTCGCATTGCGAATTCCCCTCTCCATCGAGGGACAAAATCCTTCTCGTGAAGAGAAGGGGTTGAGGAACGCTACCCTCGCATTTGTAGCGTGGTTGTAATTAAGGTTAAATCACCCTCGTTTAAGTGATTCATTTAGTGGATTTGATCAACTTGGTTGATCGAAAAATCCTAACTTGAGAGGGTTAGGTGGTGGTTTTCACCTGGGTTGGGTTTCCACTTAAAAATCATTGTGTATATTGTGTGATTGTTATTTTGTGAGATTATTCTATATTTTAATTCCGCATTTTTTATGTCACGCTGATTTTACCCCCTCCAAGTAGGGAATTACAAACCCACCTTGACTAACACCCTCACCTTAGGTTGTGCACCCACCTAGAATCTTCTACCCTTAGGATGTTTCCTAATGTAGCACCCTAACCTATACCCATAGAGCACCACACCATGGAGGGCACTCTATAAAAGAGACCCCCTATAAGTGCTGACCCCCCTCTCCCACTCTCTAATCTCCACACTCCACTCCATAATTCCCTCCATGAGTCTCCACCTTAAGAGCTCCACCACCACTACCAGTGGCTTCCAATGTGCCTTCTTGGTTGTGGTGTTCAAGGTGAGGAAGGAATAGGCCTTGGACAAGGAATTCCTTCCCCTCCTAATGGGCCTTGTGCCCACATTGGAGAGGACACCTTCTTCTCAATCGCATTCGCTTTTAGTTTTCTTTAGTAGTTTAGTTATTTCCTTTCATTGCAATTTCAATAACTTACTTTTTACTTGCTTAGTAGTGTAGATTTACATGTCAATCAATTTCAATGCTTGCACTTTTTGCTTTATTTATTTGCTTTAGTAGTATTACTCACACACACACTCTGCCACACACTAACACCACATGCCCACAAGCACACACTTCTATTTTCACCATCACCACCACCACCTCTCTACATGCCCACATCACCCACTTCACCTGCACCATTCACGCCACCACTTCACACCTTCACAGGCACTCTAGTTCACTTACTCACTCACTCACACTCCTTAGTACCACCACCTACATGACCATCTCCTAATCCCATTACCACCAACACACCCATTAGTTCCCTAAGACCATGGCAGTCCCCTCCCCCTACCATAGAGCCCACCAAATAGACTCCATTGAGAACACTACATTAGAATAAACCTTAGTCACCCTGAAGTATAGGATCTTCATCTCCATTTCCCTATCTTCTCCCATAGTCATTACCACCAACATTAGGACCAACAAGGACATTATGACCCATATCACCGAGCCATTAAACCTCAACCACATTAGGGAGTTTGAGCACTTCATCCTCCATTAGATGGCCTTTTTCCTAATCATCATCACCCCCATCATTACTACCACCTCAACCTTTGTCCCATCACCATTTTGGATCCCATTCCTCCACGAGAGACCCCAAGAAACCACTCACAATGTTGATCTCGTCATCTCTATTGATTGCACAGCAATCATACGTCTTAATCAACCTAAATAATGTTAGAACCTAGCTTAATTTATAAATATTGCATTCATATCATGCATATCATGCATTGCATCATTTTATAGAGAATAAGATAAGATTATCTTGATATTTAATGTTCTTATTGCTATTTGTAGGTAATAAAGTGATTCAAGATGTGAGGTAGAGTAGAATAAGGAAATACATAGAGAAGAAGACTGATCCAAACAAGAGGAGTGAGGAGAATAACCCTATTCCTATCCTTAGAAACCATAGGATATAGCCTTCCTAAATCCAAAACCACTTTCATTAGAGCATCTTGGCCTTAGAACCTAAAACATGGATAGAATTATCCATGTTTCTATCCACACTATCCCTATCAATATCCTTAACCTTAGAAATCCTAGGAAACTAGTGCCCAAAACCTATTGAGGTCACCCACACACTTTGGAACCAAACCCTACCCTAGAACACCTAAAAAGACTTTCCGGCACAGTTATGGACATCTAGACAATGTGTCTAGACATCCAATCTCTATAAAATCACCCTTCAGAACCCAACTCAAGTACTGACTTAGAATTGGACATCTAATTCTTTGTTTGGACATCCACTTTTGAAGTATAAGTCATCCGACACAATAATTAGACGCCTGGAGTTGCTCTCCAATTAATGTTTTTGAAATCAAACGCATGGGTTCATTCCTTTTGACCTAGAAACCCTACCTAACACCCTAGGAAGCCTAATTAGAGACCTCCCAAGCCTATTCCACTACCCTTAGCACCAACCCAACTAGGTTAAACCATTTCCATCAAACCCTATAGCCTAACCCTATAGTCTAATTAGGGAGTTCCTAACTCAATTGCACTCATGTACACTTAATTAGGTTAGGACTCAACCTAATAGGCCAAACCAACCCACCTAGACCTAACCCAATGCACCCACAACACCACCAAGAGGCCACCCACTCTAGAGTTCTCGAGAATATTTCCCAAAGGGCGTGCACACTCTGCAAGTGGCACCAACCTTTGGATGCCAAAAATATCATCGCCATTTAGTCCATTCTTAGATCCACAAATTGTGGATCTAAGAAGACCCAAACCCCAAACATTTTGATGCCAACTTTGGAGGCCTTCTAGATAATTCCACACTTCTCTAGATGAGCCACCTAAAGTCCATAAAAAAACCTCATAAGTGGCTGCCCACAGGCTCTCCTTCATTAGATACCTTAGGGTCCTTCCTCTTCTGCCATTAGCTCTCCAAGGTCATCCCCAAAGTCCTCTCCAAGTGGTACTTCTCCTCCTCCTCCATGGACGACAAGTAAGAAGAAGGTTCCTCTCCAAAAGCTTCTCAAGGATGGCTAGGGAGAAGAAGGGTTCTCCACCCTCTCTTCTTCTATTAGACGTGTCTCTCATATCCATCAAGCTCCAAGGCTGTCGAAGTACTCCTCGCCAGAGCACCATCAGTGCCCTCCTTTTCTAATCTCTAGTCTAGATTCTTTTGCATTTCATATATATATATATAGATCATCAAGCATGTCTCTAGAAGTAGTTGTACATTCTCTATTGTAAATATGTTAATAGAATAAAATTTCTTTCATGATCAATAATCATATGTTGCGCCCTATTAGGATTTAGATTTAGGTTTAGATTAGCCAATAAATGGAGTTAGGAATTTGTTTTGGAATTCGCAATCATGCCTCCCTAAGTTTGATCGGGATTGACTGTCTCATTATATTATTTTTGTTTGAATCGTATTTCGTGTTATGCTATGATGTGTTTCAAATCAATCCGCGATTTGCCATTCCAACAAATGGTGCCATTGCTGGGGAGGCAGCACATTTTTCTTACTGATTGCTAACTTGATTCCTTTATTTCTTTGGTGTACAGGTATGCAATGAGGATTTTATGCATGCATCAAGCGTAGGTGAAGATATTCAAGTACACACTATCCCTTAGATTTAGGTTTTGCTTTGAATCTTAGGTTAGATTTCTTATTTTGAAAAAATAAGAAAAAAAAATCTGTAAAAAAAATTGAAAAAAAAAATCTCAAGAAAAAAAAAGATTTTCAGTGAAAAGGCTTTATTCCCTTTGAAAACACTTTGAAAAGCCTTATGCCTAATTTTAGGAATTCGACCAGAGTTTTTCTGCGGATTTAAAAATTATTTTTCAAATATCTGATGATCCAAAATTACTGAAATTCAAGTTGAACATATATTTTCAAATCATCTTTCCAAGCCACTATTTGTTTGAAGAAATTCTATTTGTCAAATTTTTAAAAATTCGATAAGTGCATGGGGATCGAACAAACTGTGATCTGGATTTTTATGAATTTCAAAAGGTGATTTCGAATGATAAACAAGTTTGATTGACCTGAAATTGGTGGGGTTTGAAAGCTTATCAAGTCAGCTTCAATTTGAATATTTTTCTTAAATTTTTAGATCTCGTTTGATACTGTTTCAAAGAGAAAAACCAACATGAGGTCAAATTTCTAGATCCGATCCCTTGTTAGTTAGAAATTCATATTTATTTATTTGAAATAGTAAAAATTATGAAAAAATATCCTCGAAAAATCCTATTGGAAAAGGAATCTTCTTACTAATTTTTATTTCATTTAGATTCAAATTACATCCGAGAGAATATTTTGAATTTGATTGTGGTCTACTTAGTCAAATTGCATGAACCCTAGGTTTAACCTTTAGGGTCACATTTAGTGACCACGTAAATTAGCATGGACTCAATCGAGTCCATTGACTACTCGGTGAGTCGAGTCACCTTGTTGACCACTCACCCAACACCCCAACTTGAAGAAAAAAAAGAGTTGAAATCCGTAAAGAAAATCTTAATGAACCTGCATTCGTCTTTTAACTACTGGGTAATCTCAATCTCTTTGGCCAAACCTGGTGTCTAGCCTATGGGGTAGTGTCAAAAGACCATGGCTAAGGGTTATCAAGGACCCAGAGGTGAAAGTTGAAGGAAGAACATTCCTCTCAGTTCTCTCATAACAGATTTGTTGGGTTAGCTTAAAAAGTAGAAATCATTTTCAGTCGGTCTCATGATGAACTTTCTTCAAGAATTAAAATCTTGACAAAAAATCTAGTCATCTGACTCTGAGGACCACATTTGATTCCAAGGCCTTTGCCTTATTTTCACCAACCCCTTGTAGCTAGTTGTGTCTTCTTGAGGAAGACCTTTTCTTATCTCCATTCTCTTCTTTCGTCTAATGACCGTGAATCCATACATTCATCCTTCTACATCTCCCAACCCAGCTATGATTCAGACTCATCCTCAGCAATTGGGATATGATTATTCTCATACTCCTTATTCCCCAACATACATAGAACCTGAACCTCATGAATCTGACCCTTATTTAGATCAAAACCGATTGCAGGCCATAGTTGCTGAATTCTTATTGGAAGATCAACATGCTAACATTTTGGAGCAACTTAGACAATGCCAGGCACAATCTCGATCATATCACTCCTTCTAGGTACAAGAACCCTGGAATACCTAGCCTAGTGGGTCTAGTGATCCATATTTTGGATCCACTAGCTACTCTACTGACTCTCGCTACCCTAGGGAGGCATCCTGGACTCAACCAACCCAAAAGGCACCATTGGGCCTACTTCATGATTTAGGTAGATCATTTTGGGATTGCACCATCTCTGATACCCCTGGACTTGATGATATCTCACTTAAGAATTGGAATAATGAATCACAAGTACAGGACCACACATTAGGTTCTCAATCAATTCCCTCTATAGTTAGCCCTACCCAAGGTAATACACACATTGATTCATATCCTAATTCGTATAACCCTGAGTGGAGAAACAATCCTAATCTTTCATGGCCTCCACAGAGACAAACTCAAGATCAATCTAAGCCAACTCAATATTCCACTCAAACCACTTTAGGGCAACCATCTAATCCAACCCAACCCACAACCACCCTTGAGGATATCATGAACCTTTTGTTGGACTTTGACAAGATAAATGAAGGCTGACTAATCTGGAAAAACAAGTGAAATCGCAAGGGGATCAAATCAAGAGACTTCAAGAATCATTCTATCCTCGTATGCACACTCCTCTTAACTCTTGTTCTCCACCTATTATTCCGATCCCTCCTCCAATTTATCATATGTGCCATTGTGTAGGTGCCAATTCTTTGTCCTCTAAAAGAAAGAGAAAAGCCAAGAGCCCACCCAAATGATCTGATTCGGGCTCAACCAAAAATCTTAAGACCAAACCTGCATCCAGCTCTGACTTAGACTCTAGGGACAAAAAGAAGAAAAAGGTTCTTGAAGTTGATTTGACCTATTTACCCTTTCCCAGGGCCTTAAAGGAAGAATCAAAAGAAAAGAAAAATAGTTGCACACCAAAAGAGGTGGTTTTATCTACTCACGAGTGCATTTATTTCTGGTACTCTACCACCCAAAAAGACCAACCCTGGAAAACCTTCCATATCTTGTGCCATCAAGGGGTTCACCTTCAATAAAGCCCTTATGGATCTAGGGTCATCAATCAGTTTGATCCCTACCTCCCTTTTTAACCACACCAAACTTGGAGATCTACACCACACACCTGTCACCATTAAAATGGCAGATGGCTCCATCAACACACCAAAGGGGGTAGTTCATGACGTGATCATCAAAGTGCAAGGTTTTAGCTTTCCGGTTGATTTTAGTATTTTGGACATGGATATATCAGAGAAGCTAAGTGATTCACCCATCATTTTGGGTCGCCCTTTCTTGGCTATGGCCAATGCATGGATTGAATGTTACTCAGGATGTATGGAAATGAGTAGCGATAATGAGAAGATTTATTTTGATATTTATGCAGCCGCTAAGAAAATGAATTCAGGGTATTTTTTGGATGATACAGAAAGTGATTCAAAGAATAATTCAGAAGAAACCATGGCAATTGACACCTTGGTAGGACCACATGACACAAATCAAGAATCCACTAGATCACAAAAGTCACCCTCAATACAAGATCAAATCTTTGATAGCATGGTTGAACATCTTGACCGGCCTAACCCAATTCAAACCCCTACCCCTTACAATGAATCCCAAATTACTCAACTGATCAAAATTGTTCAGGAAATAAAAGAAGCTAGTACAAGAGAATATGATGATATAAGAAAACAGCTTCATAGAATCTGGGATGAGCAACAAAAATCAGAAACATTTGAATTTCGATCGGGTGTGCCACAATAGATTTTTTATTCTAAGGTTGTCATTGCAGATTTTGTAGATCATACACCCAAGGTGGATGATATTGATGTCCCTATTGAAGTTGAGGAAGGAGATTCATTTGAGGATCTTGGTCTTGATTTAGGGGTTGAATATCAATCATTTCATTTTGAGGAATCAAGCATTAATGGGCCTGAATATGATTTTGTTGTATTTGAGGATACCCATGGAAACATTGATGAATTGATTCAAATGATCACATACGCTAAAAAACAAAATCAAAAAGACCAAGGAAATATTCCCTTATGAAAAAGATATTCAAGAGATTGAAAGACTATTGGGGATTACATATGATGAATTATCTGAGGAAGCTAAAAATTTTGTTGAATCATATGATAATTGGGAATTGGAATTGAATGATTTTGAATAAGAAAAAGGGGATGATACTCAGGAAGAAATATCTTTGGGAGAGACATAGAGTGACCACTGGACCTTGACTTCCAAATCTAACGACACCACTTGGGTCATGCCTTCCATTTATCAACATTATCAGGACCCACATGATTTTACCCTGCATGACTTTGATTATACCCCAACCACCCACATTCTCCATCACCTTTTCGGGATGCCTTCATCTTCATTTCTTCCAGGCACCCCTATTTATCTGTCTTTTTGCTGTAGCACTTGGCTGTAGATAATTCCAAGCCCCATCTACATATTTTTTCAATTTTTTGGGCTTGAAATTTATGGACAGTTGCTCCGCATTTGCGGCCCGCTATTAGCGAATGAAATTAAACTTCTTATCATTTTACTCACCATTGTCAATACTATATTGATATATCCTTTTCGAGTTTACACCTAGTTGGAGGCGTTAAACTCAGCATTTATATATAGCATATTTTCCTGCATATTGTGTTTCCCATCATAGTGTTGGCTTATGCTGAATGGAAAAATCAGGAACTATTCTCTGTGATTTCTATCCACTTATCCCCTGTCTTAATTTATTTTCCTTATATTCATGCATGAGAACATACAAGAATTTAGGCAGGGGGGTGGAAGGGTAGTACACATAAACTAAAAATTTTTCTACTCACACCTTAGAAAACCTCTGAGCAGCATGCTAATTGCACTTTAGGGTCCCAAATTTAAGAACAACTAACTCCACCTCCAATGTTCTCATTGAAGCTAGAAATCGTCCACAACAGCCACCTCTGACTCATCCACTCACCTTTTTGTTCTTAAATTTAGGACCTAGCTAAATGTGAACCCAAATATGGGAAAATTTTGAAGTGCAACTATGAAAGGTTATACATAGCATCTATACATATTTCATGCATAGATTTTTACTGAGAGGTTTTATTAGAGATTGTATTCCTGAGTTGATTCCTTAAGTTTAGAATCTAGTACAATTATTATACTTGCACGTAGATTTTGCAATGGATCCATTATGAAGACCAATAGACATCTTTAGTTTGTCGAGAAGAAGCATTGCTTCTTTTCCTAAACCCTTGGATAGTGGTTAGGGAGTTAGGCAAACCATCTTCTATTAGATCCACCAAACATTTGTGAGGTGAGAGTAGAGTGTCAACTGGTGCTCTAAGTCTAGTGCAAGGACTCTTAGTTTCTAGATAATTAGATAATGATACTCGAAGTTAGGCATAGCTTTCCCTCTCAAGTTCCTGCATACGAATCTTGTGAGAATTCTTACGAGCCACCAAATAAGGCAGATACACAGAAATCGAGTTCTAATAAAACTATGACTAAGATAGATGGTTACAACCATCCTTTGCGGAATCCTCAGTTGAAGGAGAGTACTAGTGTCAAAGGTCAAAAAATATGTTGTCCTATCCATCTCTCCTCGGTGCCAAGAGTAGCCACTTCCACCAAATAAGCCACCTGATATCCTCTTGAATACCACCAATCCCCAATAATGCCTCCTAAATAAAATTTGCATATGTCATATTGTATTGCGTTGTGTTGATAGATATGAGAAAAAAAAAGAAAATATATATATACAAAAAGAAATAGAAAGAAAAAGAGAAAAAAAAAAGAAGAGTTTGAGAAAAAAAGTGTGTTGAGTTCAAGTTGTATTTATTTACATTGAGGCAACAATACCCACCACATTTGTGATCCACCAAATACGGCCTTGACCTACTTTTTCTGTATTTCTAATCGCTCGAATACAGGCTGAGGAATTCTAACTTAGTTATAGGGTTATCAGAACTTTAATTAAAGTGTTAATGCCATGTGAGGCCACAAAAAATTGAGTACATTTACAAAATCTAGTGAGATTGTGAGTTCAAAAAGAAAAAGAAAAAGAAAAGAAGAAAAGAAAGAGAGTTAGTGCAAAGGAACTAAAGAGAGCACAGTTTTTGGCCTCTTTCTGAGTTGATTTATTTGATAATCTAGAAATCTAGAGTCTGTAGTATTAGTCTATATGTAACGCCAGATGAGTGTAGGCCATCAAATACAAAATCACATGACCCAGACATCTTCTACCTAAGCCAAAAAGTCAGGGTAGAAATCACAGATTATTTGTTACATACCACCGAGGGAAGAGTTTGTCTATCCTGATAGAAGTTTTACTAGGGGTCAAGTACAAACTTTAGATATGGATTGCTTTTCACTGAGATCCGTTGCTTAAGATACTGTCACTACACTTCCATGTTATCTCTATCTCTAGAATTTTGGATGAAAACAAGGAGAAATCTTTAGTCAAACCCTTGATAAAAAGAATAAATAGTCCTTCAGGGACCAATTTGTAAATAACATAGTTCATACGTCTGTCATTCATTCTTGCATTTACTAGGGACTAGCAAAGTTTAGGCATGGGGGTATGATTGCATAGCAATCATAAGTCTTAATCAACGTAAATAATGTTAAAACCTGCTTAATTTGTAAATATTGCATTCATATCATGCATTGCATAATTTTATATAGAATAAGGTACAAACTTCATCTTTCAGTGCCGCCAAAGATCTGGCATATGGGCCTGGAGCTTCATCAAAATCAACCCCGAGGAGATCCCCCTATAAGCTAAGGCAAAGAAGAAATATGTTGGCGACCAAAAAGGTGGATGAAAACTCTATTGCTCTAATAATTAAAGATGAACACATGCCTCAAGCAAACATAGGGGATTCTCAAAAGGGGAGATGAGAGTTCTCTCCTAAAATGTGCGTGGGTGTTCAGAGCGGAAAACTACGCAATCGAAGTCGGATTTGAAAAACCCATCGTTGTAGTTCGATTTGCAAAGCAATCCGTCAACAGATAAAATTTTACCGAAATTCATAAGGAAATTCCGGGTCGAACACAGGGAGGCTACATCGATCTAAAATCCGCGATTATATTTTTTTTTTTGGCATTTTTGTTTGAAAGTGAGATAATTACAATGGAATTGATATTAAAACTAATAGAGAGAGAGAAACCAATCACTTGATATAAGAATACTATTTTTACAACTAGAAAGCAGGAAATGATTACAGTTAGAAAGCAAGAAATTCTATTCTAGAAAGTGATAAAAAGAAGGGAGAGAGATGTTATCCTCCTCGACGACTGCTTGGAGGACGAGCTGGACAGAGCGATGCTTGGAAGATAGAGGATGGAGTGGGAAGAGGGAGGACGAAGTAGGAAGAAGCAGGAACGAGGCAACACATCGTTATCGTTGCAGGATCCACTTCCAAAACGAGGGCGAGAAAACTTTGGATTTAACTCTAAAGGAGCATCCTAAGTGTGGGACAAGCTTCTCTAGAGCTTTGGAGAGGTAGAGAGGTGAAGGAAGGGATGAGAATTTCATAGGGCTGGGGTCTCCTTTTATAGTTGCAAAGATTGGGGGCAATTTGGTCATTCCATATTCAAAAACATTAAAATCAGGTGTTTAGTGACAGATTTATTCGTCACTAAAGACCTGTCGTGGCTAACGTGTGCACCCGCTATGCGCTCCTAGTCCTCTTCGCCACTCAACGTTCACTGATCGTGCATTCTCAGTTGTCTGATCAAAAGATTGGATAGTTTAAACGCACTCAAGCCCCTCTAACTTCGGACATTGAGTGGCTAAGCATAGATCTTAGCTATCTGATCAAGATCGGACGGCCACGATCATGCTGGTGCCACTTCGTCTTCACTCGTTATGGCACGTCTAGCCCCATTCCAAGCCACTGGATCCAGATCAAAGGGTCATCATCACACGCCAGCCTGCCCTTTACATCGAGCGTCTGATCACGCGTACGCAGCGAGTGTTCAATCGAGCGTCCTCCTGATCCGAAGAACTCGGCCGTTGGCATCAGATTGGGAGGCTGGATTTTGTGCCTACGTGGGAAGAGGAGATGCGTTGCGCATGACTCGAACGCGCGCTCTCAACTCCCACAACACCTCAACTGCTGCACTGTGCCTTCTTTGTCAAGTTTTTAACTGATGCGCGCACACTTGTGCCAGATTTGATCTTGCGTTGAGGAGAGAGTGAGAGCGTGGTGGGTCTTCAGCCTTCTGCTGGGCTGGTTTGGGGGTTGAGATGGCGCCACATGGCACCATCTTGGCCGTCCAACTTCTATGACTTTTAGAAGGTGCCACAGATGTCGGATTGGGCCAATTTTCACATCGTTAGGCTGCGTCGTCGATCCGAACCCATCCGTGTGATTGGATTTGTCATCTAAAGTGTGAATTGACACCATCTTGGCCCTTGATCTCTGAGCTTCCTCAGACTATATCTGGTGCTACGGATGTCCAATCGGGGCAATCTTAGAGTCGTTGAACTCCAGTCGTCGCCCTGATCGGATCCGTACGGTTGGATCCTTGGTTCGAGGCTCTGATTAACAGTTGCCCTATTCCTGGCCATAAACGGAGATAATTACTATACAATTTATACAATTTGACCTAAATGCATGATTATGCATGTTATGCACTATTTACAATGCATGATGCTAATATGGTACTAAGAACATGCATTAATAGTCATTTCTGGCTATTTAGATGTATGCACATCACACCCCCATGCCTATCTTTTGCTAGTCCTTAACAAAAATAACATGCTATTCATAAAAGAATTAGGATTGGATTACTCGGGCAAAAGTCATTTTCAACATTAAGATATTTTTACTTAGGACCTAAACTTTCAAAGACACAACAGCACCTGGGTATCTGCCAAAATGCAGACCGCCTCAAGACCTGGCCTTATTCAAAGAAGGATCTCTTTTTTTCTCCTTTTCTAATTTTTTTGGATTTTTTAGTTTAAGGTTACAGAGCGGCTTTCTACGGCCACTCAACCCACCTAAGAATTGATGAGAACCCTAAGTTCTAAGCATCTTTTTGTGAATGTGATAGACTCATTGATCAAAAATCAGAACGGGCTTCAGGTTTCTATGCCCCTAGGTAACCTTAAAAAGAATTCTACCTAAAGGTGTATCTATACGACCAGTAGCTTTCTCCCTACTTTTATTTTTATGGGGTCAACACAAGGGCAAATCCAGTGTATATCCCCTGGCTTATTCTACTTCTCCGCTTCTTCTTAAGTGTTTTAGGAATTAAACATGCATTTCTTGAGCTGGGATCTAGACAACCTACCAATAGGCTGTTACCCATGATAAATTGTCAGCCATACTCGTGTGGTGAAGTGTGGCTTATTTCTTTTTCTTTTTTCTTTTCTCATTTTCCTTTTCTTTTTCTTTTCATTTTGGACTTTTTTTTTAAGTAGGTGGCTTCCCTGGTCTAAGATTAGAATGGTCCAGTGGCTGGGCTCTGGACAACCTACCTATGGGCTGTTACCCACAATAACTTGCCAACCATACCACCCTATAAGGTTCATTAGTTACCCAATTTCTGTTAAAATCACCGAATAATGAGTCAGTGCGAATAGTGTGTAGATGCTTAGACTTAAAGTTCCCTCAAATCAAAGGGCGGGTTGATAAGTCGTGTACTTATCACCCAAACTTATTTAATAAAATTGAAATAGAATTCAGGATGGTGAGGACTCGATAAACAAATCCACATTTTAGTGGATACTCAGGTTGATTAAGCCCAAAAACCTAAAGTGTTTTAGTGTTCAGATCCTACTGTAATATTTTCTAAGATTGAAAAGTCCTAATGCCCAAGTATTCTTTCCTAATTCAAATTTTTTATATATAAGAAAACAAGTAGAATTTACAAGAATTCCACAGAGCTAAAAAAATGATTCAGAAATGAATCCACCCCCCCATGCCTAGCTAATGCAATGTCCGCATTGAGAATAAAAGACATGAAAGGAAGGGAAGAATGTAGAAGATATCACCTGAATATGATGCTCGGGTCAGCTCTGAGTCAGACTATACAACTGCTGAGTTTAATGCCATCAGCTAGGCGAAGTCTAGCCAAAGAAATCACAATGTGATTAGAGCAACCGTGTCTGAAATGGGTTCTGGAACAATACAGTCAATAAAAGGCTTCATACGTTGACCGTTGACTTTAAATGAATTACCTGTCTTTGGGTCAGAAATCTGAACGGCCCCATTTGGAAATATCTGATTGATGATGAATAGGCCGTTCCATTTTGACCTAAGTTTACCGGGAAAGAGCTTAAGTCAAGAATCAAACAGCCAGACCTTCTGGTTCGGCTCAAAACTCTTGCGGGATATCAATTGGTCATGAAGAGCTTTGATCTGAGCCTTATAGATCTTACCATTCTCATATGCATCGATTCTAAGCTCCTCCAACTCAGATAGTTGGAGTTTCCTAATCTTTCTGGCTAAACTCAAATCCATATTACACTGCTTGATTGCTCAGAATGCCCTATGTTCAATTTCTACGGGTAAATGGCATGCCTTTCCATACACTAGATGAAATGGTGACATGCCAATAGGTGTTTTTTACATTGTATGGTAAGCCTAAAGAATGTCCTCAAGCTTTTGAGTCCAGTCTTTACGATCAGGCCTAACTGTTTTCTGAAGAATATTCTTGATCTCCTGATTGGATATCTCATCTTGTCCATTCGTCTGGGGTGGTAAGGCATGGAGGTTCTGTGATTTACCCTGTATTTTGTTAGTAAATTACGGAACTGGGCATTAGTGAAGTGAGTACCACCATCGCTGATGATGGCCCTTGGAATCCCGAACTAACTAAAGATGTTCTTCTTGACGAAATTGATGACCACCTTGTAGTCATTAGTTCGGGTGGGAATAGCCTCGATCCACTTGGACATGTAATCAACAGCGACAAGAATGTACTGTTGTCCAAATGAAGGGAGGAAGGGTCCTATGAAATCGATGCCCCAAACGTCGAAGATTTCGATGGGAAGAATCAGGTTTAGAGGCATCATGTCTCTCTTGGTTATGCTCCCAAGTACTTGGTATCGGGAACACGACCTCGAGAATTCCTGGGCATCCTTGAATAAAGATGACTAATAGAATCCAGATTGCAAAATCTTTGCAGCCGTCTTTTTCCTAGAGAAATGTCCACCACATGCAGATGCATGGCAGAACTCGAGTATACTTTTGAATTCATTCTCTGGAACACATCGACGAATAATCTAATCAAAGCTGATGAGATACAATTTAGGGTCCTCCCAGAAGTAATATTTGGCCTCAGATTTGAGTCTATCTCGTTATTGCTTGATCTAATCCTAAAGGATTTGACCAACGGCCAAATAATTTACGATGTCTGCAAACCACGGAGTTTGGACACCTGATACTGCAAGGATAGTCTCATCCAAAAAAGTATTAGCAATTGGAATATCTAGACGAGAAGAATCACTCAGAAGTCTCGAAAGATGATCCGCCACCACATTCAGTGCCCCGAATTTATCTTTGATTTCAAGATCGAATTCTTGAAGTAAAAGAATCCATAGAATAAGTCGAGGTCTGGCATCTTTTTTGGCTAAGAGATGTCTTAAGGCCGAGTGGTCGGTATATACTATGACATGAGACCCTAAGAGATAAACCCTAAATTTCTCCAAAGCAAATACTACAGCTAGCAATTCCTTCTCAGTAATAATGTAATTCCTCTGGGCCTCGTCCAGAGTTTTGGTAGCGTAGTAGCTGACAGAGGGCTTCCTATCGATCTTCTGACCCAAAATAGCCCTGACCGCATAATCAGAAGCGTCGGTCATGATCTCAAATGGGGCTGTCCAAACTGGTGGTTGCAACATCGGAGCACAAGTGACTGCCATTTTAAGAAAATCAAATGCCCTATGGCATGATTCGTTGAAATCAAACGGCGTATCTTGGGCGAGAAGGTTGCTCAGAGGGTGAGCAACCTTAGAGAAGTCCTTGATGAACCTCCTATAGAATCCCACATGACCAAGAAATGATCGAATTTGTTTGACAGATGTAGGAGGAAGTTTAGAAATAGCATCAACCTTAACTTTGTCAACTTCGATTCCCCGTTCAAAGATTACATGACCCAAGACAATGCCTTCTTGTGTCATGAAAGGACTCTTTTCCCAGCTAAGGACCAGTCTAGTTTTGAGGCATCTTTTAAGGATTGTTTCAAGATTATCCAGGCAAGAATCAAACAATTCTCTAAAAATAGAGAAATCGTCCATGAAGACTTCCATAAACTCTCCCACCATGTCTAAGAATATGGCTAGCATACACCTTTGAAAAGTCGCGGGTGTATTGCATAAGCTAAATGGCATCCTACGGAAAGAAAAGGTTCCGTAGGGACAGGTGAAAGTTGTTTTTTCCTGATCCTCGGGATGGATAGGGCCTTGATTGTATCCTGAGTAACCGTCTAGGAAACAGAGGTACTTCTATCCAGCTAGTCTTTCCAGGATTTGATCGATAAAGGGCAAAGGGAAATGATCCTTTTTCGTGGTTGTGTTCAGCTTCCTATAATCAATACAAACCCTCCAAGTGGAAGCTAAATGAGTTGTGATAGATTCTCCTTTCTTATTAGTCACAACGATAATCCTAGCTTTCTTGGGAATAATTTGTACGGGACTTACCCAAGGACTACTAGAGATCGAATAAATAATTCATGCATCGAGCCACTTGATAATTTCCTTCTTGACCACTTCTTGCATATTAGGGTTTAATCTCCTCTACATTTTGTGAGAAGGGCGGGATCCATCTTCCATGAATATTCTGTGATTGCAGTAAAATGGCTCGATCCCCCTAAGGTCATAATGGTCCAACCAATTGCCTCCTTGTGTTCCTTTAGGACCTTGATTAGTTTAATCTCCTGTCCCTTAGTTAATCTGACACTAATAATCACAGGGAGAGTCTTTTGAGGTCCCAAAAACTGATATTTCAAATTCTCAGGCAACGGTTTCAGTTCGAGTTGGGGCAAGTTTTGGATTGAAGGTAAAGATGATGCTGATGAAGATTCATCAAGAGGAAGAGGTTGTGGTCAGGTTGAGCTAACAGTATGTATATTTTATTACTCGAAAAATAGAAACTTTCCGAGGTCGAACTCAGGGAGCAACACTAGATTTTAGAAGTGTACAAAATCACAATTTACAATCTGGATATATACTTTTTTACAAAAATTAGAGAAAGGGAATGAAATTTCTCTTCTCTTCTTTTCTTCTTCCTTTGTCTTTCTCTCTCCAGACATCTGACTCCAGTGTCAGATGACTTAAACTGCCATTTGCTACAATGCTTCTGCTGGTTCTTCTCCCTCTTGGCTTTTTCTTCTTCTCTTCTTCTCTACGGCTTCTCTTTCTTCAGCTTTTGCTCCTGTCTTCTTCTTTGCCTTGCATTTGCAGCTTCTTCTTCCTTTCCTCAGGCTTTGGCTATGGCACCTTCCTTCTTCTTCTTCTATTCTTCTTTGTTGCGCCTTGTCTTCTCTTCTTCCTTGGCTCCTTCGTCTGCCTTCTTTTTCTTGCCTTCTTCAGATTCTGCCCTCAAGTCTTCAACTTCCTTCCTTCCCGCAACTTCTTCTTCAACTTCCCTTCCTTAGCCACTCCCTGCACACACGAGTGCAAAACCTACCACTACCCTCCCCCGCGTATGCTCCCTCTCTCTCTATTTCTCTCTTCGCTCTCCCAGAGCTAGCCAATCGAGTATTCGAGTTGGGTTACATGCACCCGGGTCCAGGCGCACCGGTGTGGGTGGTGTGCGAGGAGTGCAGGGTAAACGGGTCGGCCAGGTTCGCGTAGCGTGGGTTGTGGACGAGGTGTGTGAGTGGGAGAGGGGACCTCACCCTATGTTTTGAGGCGGTAAGCAAGAAACACAAACACAATTTATGTGCTGGCGCTCACCTCACACTTCCGAGGTGGGACTAAAAGTCCCACCCTCTTTTGCACCTTCGCCTACAGCTGAAGTCCTCGTGATTGCAGTGACACACGAGGCTTGCGTCTACGATTGGGGACCTGGGACAGCGCGTGAGTCCTTTCTGCATGGCCTGCGACTCCAACCTAGTACTGCGGAGGCCTGGAACTACTAGTAAGCTTGCTCCAAGCTTGGCAACAATCGTGGCGATCGCTCAGAACCTGAAAGCAAGAATACTGCCTCGCGGCTCTGTTAGACCATCAAAAAACCTTCGCCGTATCATGACGAAGGTGAGGCGGGGGTTGGCTGGCCACGGGGTAGCCTAGGCATGCATGCCTAGGTCGCTCTGTGGCCACGAGGATGGGTTAGGTCGGGGGAAGGTGATAGGGGTTGGCATGGTCAGTGGAGGGTCGTAGGGTGAACAGTGGGTGATGGTGATGCTCAGGGATCAGTTGGCGAGGCGGATGGAGGTGTGGAGCAGCGGGAATGCCTCGTCGGAGGTCTGGCAGGGGGTGGAGATGGCGATGGTGGACAGTGGAATTGAGGGGTATTTTTGTGAAATAAAGTGAGGGGAATTGAAGAGGGGATAGAGCGGAGTGTTTCTAACCTGATTAAGTGGACAAATGGGAAGAGATGGAGACTGGGAGTACCTGCTGTCGATGGAGAAGACGACATCCAGTGGAGGGAGACGGCGGCGACGACGGGGCAAGAAGTGCTTGCGCAGGTGTTGAGTGAAGCGGAGGAAGAGGGTGAGGACAACACTGCCACTAGTATTGTGGCAGAGCGACAAGAAGGAGGACGGAGGCTCGTCGGAGCTTGTTGCACCACTTGGCCGGAGGAGAAGAGGATGAAATTGGGAAGGAACTCTGGCCAAGACAAGCTTGACCGAAGCGGCAGCCCCTGCCATCCCTTAAATAGGTGCTGGCAGGGAGGGAAACACGAGGAGGAGGCGTGAGCTGTGTTGGTGCTAGAGCACCATGATCATTTGTTTTGATGATAACAAAATACGTGTCATTTAATATTTGTGCTTTGAGTCCCAGATTTCAGGTCAATCGCAAATGGATACGTGATTAGACGGAGTTCGAGCTCGCATCCAAGACGGATTGGATGAGCTTGATAGAGAACAGAAGAGATTCGCGAGGAGCGATATTTTAAAGATGGAAGGAAATGAAGAATAGGATAGATTTCCTTCTCTTGTACTTGTTGTATTTTTCGTTTCTTTTGTTGCTCTTTATTTCCTTAGATAATTCATGTTAAAGAGCCTCAAAGTACCCTAACAGTAGTCCTAGGAACACCTGCACAACCCTAGGATACTTAGGTTTTCTGTAGAATACTTAGAAAACCAGCATAGGGTTCAAACAGAGTTTCCAGACGTCTAATTCCTAAATCAGACGTCGGATAAAGTATTTTAAGTCGTCTGACTGTTGTTTCAGACGTCTGATAACTATTAGGCTGGACTTTGTATTCTGTCTGATGAAATCAGACGTTCAGACCTTAGACCAGACGTCTGATGACTTTGCCAGACGTCCAATTAGTGGACTGATGGCTCGCTTAGCAAACACTCAAGATTATGACCGTTAGAGCCTTATCAGACGTCCTTAGGCCTTTCCAGACGTCTGATAAATGACCGTTTTGCCTCGGCTGACCCAAAATCTCTTCTCAGAGATTTTTTAGTCGTTGCAACGTTTGGAAAATCCATTCCCACAGTAAAAGTAGGTTTCCAGACGTCCAGACATAGTGCCAGACGTCCTATATGTCGTCTAATGGACTTGCGCAAGAACCCTGTTTAGATCTGATCCAAGTCAGGAAGAGACCCGCCCAAAATCAGACATCTGACCTTGAAATCAGACGTCTTAAAGTGAACTTCCAGACGTCTGATGATAGAATTAGACGTCTGATAAGCCTGTCAGAACAATGATTGTTCCTGATTTCGGGCTGATTCTCTTGGGCTTTGTTCCCAACGGCTATAGAACCTTTCCTAAGCCTTCCAAAGCCTTCCTAAGGCCTCTATAAATAGAGGGGAACCTTTGCAACACCTAGATACACTAAGAGAAACACAAGACACACTTAAGCAACATAGTTCCACTCTCTTGTGTCCTAGATAGCTCTTGCTCTCTAAGCTCAAGTTCTACATCTTGAGAGCATCAAGCTGTTGCGCACCCACTCTCCCGCCGTTGTTCACGAGAGCGAAGTTGCACCGTCACGTGGCTCACGCATCACGTCATCAACTCGACGCACTCCTTGCAAAGGGGAGTTTCCTTATTCCTATAGAAGCTAGGTTCATAATTACTTTGTTGGCTCTATAGGACTTGTTGTTTATTTTATCTTTGTTATTTGGTTGGGTATTCGCTTTGCGAATTTCCGTCTCCTTCGTGAGACAAAATCCTTCTCGTGGAGAGAAGGGGTTGAGGTACGCTACCCTCGTTTATGTAGCGTGGTTGTATTGAGGTTGAATCACCCTCGTTTAAAGTGATTCGGTTTAGTGGATTTTGATCAACTTGGTTGATCGGAAAATCCTAACTCGAGAGGGTTAGGTGGTGGTTTTCACCCGGTTTGGGTTTCCACCTAAAAATACTTTGTGTATTTTGTATGATTGACTTTTTGTGAGATTGTTTATTTTATTTCCGCAATTATTACGTCACCCCCTCCTGGTAGGGCCGGAAAAACTTTCATTTGGTATCAGAGCAGGTTCTTGTGAGTTCGGAGTAACACCCAGCAAGAAGATCATGGAGGGGAGCACATCCGCAATCCGAATCTCCGAGGGGCAGTCCACGTCCCGTCCGCCATTCTTCGACGGGAGCAACTACCCCTACTGGAAGCTGCGGATGAAGACTTGGCTTCAAGCCAATGACTTCACGATTTGGGCCAGGTGCGAGACGCCATTTGAGATCCCAGAAAAACCCGCGGGAGGCTACTCGCAACACCAAATTCGTGAACTCTCTTTGAACGCGAAGACCATGAACGCCCTCTACTGCGTGCTTAGCTCGGAGGAGTTCAATAGAATCTCGCAATGCACCACCGCATACGAGATCTGGCACACACTCGAGGTAACTCATGAAGGTACCTCTAAGGTAAAAACTTCTAAACTAAACTTACTTTCACAAGAGTTTGAGGCTTTTTCCATGAAATCTAACGAATCTTTAAGTGAGATGAACACTAGGTTCACTCTCATTGTAAATAACTTGAAAGCTTTAGGGAAGACTTTCATCAAGGGGGAGCTTCAAGGGAAGCTTCTTCGTTCCCTTGGACCGGAATGGGAACAGAAAGTCACTGCCATCGAGGAAGCAAACGAAGTGGAGGAGCTCAACATGGAAGATCTCCTAGGCAATCTGATGGCCTATGAGACAAAGTTGAAGCAAAAGAAGAAGGATACATCGGAGCCTAAACTGAAGAAGACTCTCGCCTTCAAAGCCGCGTCGAATAGCGAGGTAAGTTCCGACGACGAAGACTTTAGAATTTTACTTAAAAAGTTTTCCAAGTTGTGTAGGGAGTCAAAGAAGGAGGAGAGACCGAGACGTTGCTACCATTGCAACAAGAAAGGGCATCTGCGACCAGAGTGCCCTCTTCTCAAAAAGGAGAAGAAGAAGGAAAAGGATAAGAAATCTAAGAAGAAGGCATTCCAAGCCACTTGGGACAATTCCAGCTCGGAGGAAGAAGAAGAAAAGTCCATAGAAGAAGAAACCGCTTGCTTTGGTTTCATGGCTAGAGGAAGTGACAGCGAAAGCGGAAGTGACTCAGACAACGAGGTAAATCTCGATCTACAAGAAGCTTTTAATGAACTTTTTGAAGTTAGTAAATCACTAAAAAGAGAAAATAATAGCATTAAAAAGAACCTTAGTTTTCTTAAAAATGAAAATGATAGGTTAGAAAAACAACTTAAGGACATAGAAGCTAGTCCTAAAAATGATAACCTATTATTAGAAAATTATAACCTCATCAATGAAAATAATAAATTGATTGAGGAAAATGATAGTCTAAAGTTAGAAATCTATGATTTAAAGACTAAGATGCAAACCATAGAAAAAGAAATCTCATGTCTTAGGGAAAATTCTAACAAATTAATCAACAAAGTAGATAATTTTTATAGCCCTAAGGTTGAGAAAGGATCTCCGTCAAGGAGACCCGTTAACCGATCCAGATCCAAGCTCACTTGGATACCGAAGAAAAAATTAGAATCTTGTTTTGTAGGGTTCAGGGATAATTACAACACAAAGGAATGGACCTACAAACTCAAGTCTGGTCAACTCGAGTTGGGAGAACCAAGGAGTAGACCAAGGAGGAGAACAAGAAGACCGACGAGACGGCGAACAAACAACGGACCCGCCGCACGTCGACCGCCAGATTGGAGACCGGCGCCAATGCCCGGACCTCCAAGCTACGGATGGGAGCCCCATCCGATGTGGCATCCACCACCACCATTCGGGCCATTTTACTGGCCATGGTAGGTGAGGTAAAAATCATTTACCCTATCTTTTTTATCATAAGCATTTAGATAGGGGGAGTTAAAAAATTTTATGAGCTAATTGTCAATTTTTAAGGGGGAGATATAAGGTAGCTAAATTTCCTTTAGAAAGGGGGAGAAAAATAATAGCTATCTTGTTGTTATAAAAAAGGGGGGAGGACATTACCTTTGTCAAAAGAAACTCATAGAAGAGCATGTTTTAAGGGGGAGTTATAGGAAATGTAAAATCAATTAAACCTTTTTGATGTCAAAAAGGGGGAGGTTTTTTTTGCATTATTATTTATGATTTTGTCATCATCAAAAAGGGAGAGATTGTTGGTGCTAGAGCACCACGATCATTTGTTTTGATGATAACAAAACACGTGTCATTTAATATTTGTGCTTTGAGTCCTAGATTTCAGGTCAATCGCAAATGGATACGTGATTAGACGGAGTTCGAGCTCGCATCCAGGATGGATTGGACGAGCTTGATGGAGAACAGAAGAGATTTGCGAGGAGCAATATTTTAAAGATGGAAGGAAATGAAGAATAGGATAGATTTCCTTCTCTTGTACTTGTATTTTTCGTTTCTTTTGTTGCTCTTTATTTCCTTAGATAATTCATGTTAAAGAGCCTCAAAGTACCCTAACAGTAGTCCTAGGAACACCTGCACAACCCTAGGATACTTAGGTTTTCTGTAGAATACTTAGAAAACCAGTATAGGGTTCAAACAAAGTTTCCAGACGTCTAATTCCTAAATCAGACATCTGATAAAGTATTTTAAGACGTCTGACTGTTGTTTCAGACATCTGATAACTATTAGGCTGGACTTTGTATTCTGTCTGATAAATCAGACGTTCAGACCTTAGACCAGTCGTCTTAGGAGACGTCTGATGACTTTGCCAGACGTCCAATTAGTGGACCGTTGGCTCGCTTAGCAAACACTCAAGATTATGACCGTTAGAGCCTTATCAGACGTCCTTAGGCCTTTCCAGACGTCTGATAAATGACCGTTTTGCCTCGGCTGACCCAAAATCTCTTCTCAGAGATTTTCTAGCCATTGCAACATTTGAAAAATCCATTCCCACAGTAAAAGTAGGTTTCCAGACATCCAGACATAGTGCCAGACGTCCTATATGTCGTCTGATGGACTTGCGCAAGAACCCTGTTTAGATCTGATCCAAGTCAGGAAGAGACCCGCCCAAAATTAGACGTTTGACCTTGAAATCAGACGTCTTAAAGTGAACTTCCAGACGTCTGATGATAGAATTAGACGTCTGATAAGCCTGTCAGAACAATAATTGTTCCTGATTTCGGGCTGATTCTCTTGGGCTTTGTTCCCAACGGCTATAGAACCTTTCCTAAGCCTTCCAAAGCCTTCCTAAGGCCTCTATAAATAGAGGGGAACCTTTGCAACACCTAGATACACTAAGAGAAACACAAGACACACTTAAGTAACATAGTTCCACTCTCTTGTGTCCTAGATAGCTCTTGCTCTCTAAGCTCAAGTTCTACATCTTGAGAGCATCAAGCTGTTGCGCACCCGCTCTCCCGCCGTTGTTCACGAGAGCGAAGTTGCGCCGTCGCATGGCTCACGCATCGCGTCATCAACTCGACGCACTCCTTGCAAAGGGGAGTTTCCTTATTCCTATAGAAGCTAGGTTTATAATTACTTTGTTGGCTCTATAGGACTTGTTGTTTATTTTATCTTTATTATTTGGTTGGGTATTCGCTTTGCGAATTCCCGTCTCCTTCGTGAGACAAAATCCTTCTCGTGGAGAGAAGGGGTTGAGGTACGCTACCCTCGTTTAAGTAGCGTGGTTGTATTGAGGTTGAATCACCCTCGTTTAAAGTGATTCGGTTTAGTGGATTTTGATCAACTTGGTTGATCGGAAAATCCTAACTCGAGAGGGTTAGGTGGTGGTTTTCACCCGGTTTGGGTTTCCACCTAAAAATACTTTTTGTACTTTGTGTGATTGACTTTTTGTGAGATTGTTTATTTTATTTCCGCAATTATTAGTCACCCCCTCCTGGTAGGGCCTGAAAAGCTTTCAAGCTATTCCCCCATGCTTAGCTTTTGCTAGTCCCTTAGCAAAATTTTAAGGTTTTAACCTCTGTTCTAGACCATGAATTTCTTTCATCAATTTTGATAAGTACTTTCCCTATTGTATCCTTGATTAGGTCAGAATGCCAATCATAGGCCTAAAAGGTACTCTAGTACCAACCAAGATCCAGATCTGTCTAGCTTTAGCCTCAGTCTTTAGCAAAGGTTTTTAAGGATACAGGAACTAACCTAAAGTTTATTGGACTCCGTGGTTAAAGCACCCTTGCTTGAGATATTTTTAGCATTGGTTCAGTTTGCAGTGCATTTTTTGAGAGAGAGACAGAAGGCTTATTTATTTAGAGAGTTTTCTCTCTCTTTTCTTTTTAATTCTAGCTTAGGATTGGCTACTCAACACGATCTATATCGGATTCCTTGTCCCCATCATCAATCCTCAAGGGTCCCTGGCAGTCGATGCTTTGAGATAGCACCGCCCATGGTAACCCCCAGAACCCTGGCCTTCGAGATTTTGAGATAATCCCATCCATGGTGCTCCGTGGCCGAATTTAGACCCTGGTAATTGACACTTCGTGATAATGCCATCCATGGAATCTGAACCAACAGAGTACTTACATGCCCCCAGTAGGATATGTAAATATCCTAAGGGACAAGCACCAAGGAGATGATATGTTGTTACGCATCTTCGAGGGAAATTTCCCACCTCTCCGCGTTGGGAACTCGTCTAAATCAACTTGTGTTGATCGGATGCTCCTAATCTAGGTAACATTTTCAGAGTATTTGAAACGCTTCTGTGTGATTTTGATATTTATGCTCGCTGAACCTGACTGTGTGTGTGAATTTGGGTGCTTAGGTTACTGAGTCCCGTAAACTTCCTAAGCCTTGGACCTAATACTTAAGCTTTTCATTTTCCTCAACCTCTTGAGGAATATCTAGATCTTAACGGGAACTAAGAGTCTAGCCAAAAATGCCTAAGGTTCACATTCTTACTAATCTTGTTGTGCACTTTCGCTTTTCTTTTCCTCAATGTGGTCTAGAACTTTGGTTAATTCCTTAATTTCTTACTAATGACTATCCCTTTTCTCTTTCATTTTATGCTCCTTTTTATCATTCTGCTCTTTTTTTTTCTTTCTGTAAAGTTTTCCAGCATTTTCTTCCTCCTTCAAAGTTTTTTTTTTTCGTATATGCGGATTTTTTTGTTGAAACCTTTTCTTGTTATGTCATTTCATTTCACTTTCATACCCCCCATGCCTAAGATTTGCAATGTCCTCATTGTACATTAAGTGGGTTTTTATTTAGCTTGGTTCATGCATTAGAACAGGTATTTGGTGAGTAGATGGGTCGAGGTGACTGTTGCAGATGATTTCTAATCTCAGGTATGAGTACCTGAAGTGAAGTTGGCTATCCTAAAGGATGAACCTAAAGTGCAAAGAAATGTCAGAAAAGGTTTCGAGTTTTTCAAAAAAAATGACAAGCTGCCTCCCGTTAAGCACTGAGTTTTACGCCATCGGCTGGGCGCAATAAACTCAGGGAGAATGGAGGATAAATGATGACTCAGCTAAATCTATAATGGTTACATCAATGAATGGTTTGAGTCTCTGACCGTTCACGATGAAAGGTTCGGAATCGTGGCTAAGTGGACTGATCTCGACTGCTCCATTTCCAAAGATTTGTTGGACAAGATATGGTCCGACCCACTTGGATCGTAGTTTCCCAAGGAAGAGTTTGAGTCGAGCATCGAAGAGTAGGACCTTCTAACCAGGGTGGAAGATCTTTCTAGATATATGCTTGTCATGAAAGGCTTTAACCCACTCTTTGTAGATTCGCGAGTTCTCATATGCATCAAGGCGTAATTCATCAATCTCGCTTATCTGAAGCTTTCTATGGGTTCCAGCCTTAGAAAGATCTAAGTTGCAGCTCCGTACTGCCCAATAGGCTTCGTGCTCTAGTTCGACGGGAAGGTGGCACACCTTCCCATACACCAGTCTAAAAGGACACATGCCTAATTGGGTCTTGTGGGCGGTCCTATAAGCCCACAAAGCTTCCGGAAGTCGGGACGACCAGTCCTTCCTATCAGGTCGAACAGTAACTTGCAGGATTTTCTTGATCTCCCGATTTGATAGCTCAGCTAGACCATTAGTCTGGGGGTGGTAAGGAGTAGAGATTCGGTGAGACACCACGTATTTGGTCATCAATGACCTGAACTGAGCATTGTTAAAATGGGTCCCTCCATCAGAGATGATCGCACAAGGAATCCCAAACCGTGAGAAGATATTCTGATGAATGAATTTGATGACAATCTTGTGATCACAGGTTCGGGTCGGAATGGCTTCGATCTATTTGGACACGTAGTCCACAGTGAGTAAAATGTACTCGAAGCCGTTGGAAATAGGGAAGGGGCCCATAAAATCAATCCCCCAAATATCGAAAATCTCGCATACGAGAATCAGCTGTAAAGGAATCATGTCGTGATGGCTCATGTTGCCCAAAATTTGGCAATGACTGCATGTCTTACAGTGACTGTATGTGTCCTTGAAGATGGTGGGCTAGTAAAAGCCACACTAGAGGATTTTTTATGCGGTTTTGTGCCAGAAAAATGGCCACCGCATGCCTGGTCATGGCAGAAAGAGAGAATGTCATTGATTTTGCCCTCCGGGACACATCGTTGGATGATTTGGTCAACACCTATGCGGAACAGGTATGGGTCTTCCCAGATGTAGTACTTGGCATCAAAGCGCAACTTGTCTTTCTTGGCCTTCGGCCAATCAGACGGGATCTGGTGTGATGCTAAGTAGTTTACTATATCAGCAAACCATGGAAGCCTGGTACCAATAGTCAAGAGGTGCTCATCAGGAAAATGCTCTGTGATGGGTCCAGAAGGGTCGATGATCTCACAAGGAAGGCGAGACAAGTGGTCAGCTACCACGTTCTATCTTCCCACCTTGTCATGAATCTCGAGGTCAAATTCTTGCAACAGCAAGATCCATCGGATTAATCGAGACTTCGCGTCCTTCTTAACAAGGAGATGCCTCACAGCTGTGTGATCCGAGTAAATTATGACGTGGGAACCCAAGAGATAAGATCATAATTTTTTGAGGGCAAATACTACGGCTAGCAGCTCTTTCTCCATAACCGTGTAGTTACGCTGAGCCTCGTCAAGTGTCTTGCTAGCGTAGTAAATGACCATGGGTTTCCCATCAATCTTCTACCCCAAAACTACTCCTACAGCGAAGTTAGATGCATCACACATGATCTCAAAGGGTTGAGACCAATCAGGGGACTGTAGGATCAAGACTTGGGTGACTCGGTCACAAAGGATCTCAAAAGCTTGAGTGCATTCCTTGGAAATCTCAAAGGGTACATCCTTGGAGAGAAGAGTAGTCAGGGGGCGTGCAATTTTTGAGAAATCAGGAATGAAACAACAGTAAAAATCGACGTGCCCCAGAAAAGATCGGATGTCCCTGATCGAGCTAGGCATAGGAAGTCTAGAAATCAGATTAACCTTGGCTCGATCCACCTGGATGCCTCTCTCAGAAATTAAGTGTCCCAGGATGATCCCCTCAGGCACCATAAAGTGGCTATTTTCCCAGGAAAGAATCAGATTTATGTCAATGCAACACCTGAGTATGTGAACCAAGTGTTGGAGGCAATCATCAAAGGATGCTTCAAAAACTGAGAAGTCATCCATGAAGACTTCCAAATAATCACCTACCATATCAAAGAATATGGCAAGCATGCACCGCTGAAAAGTTGCAGGTGCATTGCAGAGACTGAAAGGCATCCTTCGGAACGCGTACGTTCCGAAGGGGCAAGTGAATGTGGTCTTCTCTTGGTCCTCTGGATGAATCACCACTTGGTTGTAACCGGAGTACCCGTCAAGAAAGCAGAAGAATCTATTTCCCACTAACTTCTCGAGAATCTGATCAACAAAAGGTAGTGGGAAATGATCCTTCTTCGTGGAGGAATTGAGTCTTCGGTAATCTATGCAGACTCTCCACAAGTTGGCTATACGGGTAGGTATGACCTCTCCGGTTTCAGTCGTGATGGTGGTGAGCCCTACCTTCTTAGGCACAACCTGGATGGGGCTCACCAAACGACTGTCGGAGATCGAGTAGATGATCCCTACATCTAACCACTTAATGATCTCCTTCTTCACGACCTCCTGCAGATTGGGATTCAGACGCCTCTGCATTTCGCGTGAAGGTCGTGCGCCCTCTTCAGAATAGATGTGATGTGTGCAATAAGAGGGACTTATTCCAGTCAAATCATCGAGAGTCCAACCAATTGCTCTGCGATGTTGCTGGAGAACAGCAATTAGATGGGATTCCTGATTAGGTGTGAGTTTGGAGTTTATAATCATAGGAAGCGTCTGATTGGAACCCAAGAAGATGTATTTCAAATGATTGAGAAGAGGTTTGAGTTTAAGAATGGGGTTATCAGCAGCAGCGAGTGGTTCAGAGTGAATGTGGGGTACAAGGGTAGGAGTTATGGGTCTATCTAGGTCAAGTTCTGACTCCTCTAATTGTGGTTCGAGATTTTCTTATGGTTGATGAGGGATAATCATGATGTCCTCAAGTTGTGGTTCATCAACCACGACTCTGATGTCACAAATTTGTTCAATGACATCGTAATTGATCCCTTGTTGGGCCTTAAAGATATCAATTTTGAGGGTCTAATTCTTAAATTTCAGCTCTATTTGGCCCTCTTCACAACTTATGTTGGCCCTTGCAGTGGCCAGAAAAGGTCTCCCTAGTATGATTGGTGTATCCCTTGGGTTTTCAGGTGCATCCATATCCAAGACTATGAAATCTACTGGGAAGTAGAAATCCCGCACCTTAACAATAACACCCTCAAGAATTCCCTTAGGTGACTTGATAGATCGATCTGCTAACTGCAATGTCACCTCAGTCGGTTTCAGTTCAGATTCTTCTGGATGGTTAAGTAGGGATGTAGGTATCAGGTTTATGGAGGCACCTAGGTCCAATAATGCTATATAAAACTGGGTTTCACCGATCTTACATGATATTCGAGGAGTGCCTGGGTCTTTTGCCTTGGGTGGGAGTCTACTCAGGATTACAGAGCTGGCTTGCTCTGACAATACAATTGGACTCCCACTCTTGGTTCGCGACTTACGCTGAGGTGTACATACATTCTTCAAGAATTGTGTGTAAGCCGGTACGTGGCGGATTGCAACCATCAAGGGGATGTTTATTTGGACCTGCTCAAAGAGCTTGATCAGGTCCTCCTCAGGAGCCACGGGTTTAGTTGTTCGCTTTCCCTTGGTCAAGGCCTCAGGAAATGGAACCTTGGTAGGTTCCTCTAGGATAGGTCCAGGTTTTTGATCTGGGACAAGGATAGGAACATCCTAGATGACTGTCCTAGGGTTTGGGTCACTACCAGGCTTAGAGTGGTCTGGATAAGGTGGATCTTGGGTTGCCTTACCACTACGGGTTGGTACATAATTTATTCCTACCTGGTTCTGGTTGGGGGTTGGTAGGATGGGCTGTTGCTGTTGGTAACCCGCATAGGAGGTTGAAGCTTCCATCCCGTCAGGTGATGGAATAGAAGGGGCCTGATAGATCAAGTGTGCTTGGCCCGGGTTTGGGTTCATAACGTGCCGCTAGGTCGGCACGCTATTCGGGTTAGGAAGAGGCTGAGAAGGAAGAGTGACAGGTTGGCGAGAATTTGCCAACTGGGCAAGTTGATTTCGGACCTCTGTGATTTCGTCCTTATGTTTCTTTTGGATAGCTGCATTCATTCTCTGAATGTCAGCCAGAGTCTGCAGGATAAGGGACATTTGATCTTGGTTTGGCCCGGATGGATAAGTGGGGTTGGGCTAAGGCTGAGGCGGCTGATAAGGACGAGGTGCTTGTGGACAGGGCAAAAAGGGTGGTCTTGGATTCTGAGGATTTCCCGTCCACTGGAAATTGGGATGGTTTTGCCATCCAGGATTGTAGGTGTTGGAAAATGGGTCATTCTGGATGGTGTTGAGGTCCTCGCAGGTCTGAGGAGCCTCAGAAAAGTCGGAGAATGGGGGAGTAGGGATACCCCGGCAAGGGTAGAAAGGATCGGAGGTCCCTCCAGTCCGAGAGTCAAATGGGGGTGGATACGAGTCCATCCCAGGGGAAGGTCGGTGGAAAATGTTCTGCACAGTTTCCCATGCAAGAAGGGCTGTGCAAAAGAGTTCTGCGCAGAGGTGGCTCGCTGCAAGTATTGAGTCAACTCATCTACCTTCTTCTCAATGATTGAGACCTTGTCCAATCAACTGGCCATTAATTCCAGGTCGACTTCTGCGGACGGGCCCTACGTCTCATGTGCTCCCCTAAGGTTCGTCGCTGCACAGGTATTCATCCGGTTGAATAGTCCCATGGAGTCATTATTGATGGAGTTCTCGCACATGTTCTCGAGAATCTCCCACACGATGTCTTCATGTTGACCCATGATATTCCCTCCGCAAGTTGCATTGACGAACAATCTAATATCTTCACGGAGTTCTTGGTAAAAAGACTGGACTTGTTCCCATTTAGGAACTCCGTAATGGGGGCACTTTCTCATGAGATCCTGAAAACGATCCCATGCCTCATGAAGAGGTTCTCCCGTTTGCTGCATGAAGTGAGTAATCTGATGGTGCAAGGCATTTGTCCGACCAACAGGGAAGAACTTCTTCAAAAACTCGAACTGAAGTTCTTCCCAAATGTTGATCAGGCGGGTCTGTGTCTGATACCAATGAGCCGCCTTGTCCATAAGGGAGAAAGAGAACATCTTCATGAGTAATATATCCCGATTCTGCGCATCTGACTCGAAAGTTTGAGCCAAATGCTTAAGCTGTTTGATGTGCTGGAAGGGGTCTTCAGAGTTAAGCCCATAGAATTTAGGTATGGCATGAATCATGTTGGGCTTCAATTCAGAATCAAGTCCTCCAGTCGTTCTGACTCGAGGCTCAATTGCCACCGCAGCGGGATTATAGTGATCTCGCATCATGGGGCGCTGCGGTGGGTTCATGAAGTTTTGGAAGAGATCATTGAGTCACTGGAGCTGGTGCTCAAGGTTATTCTCTTCTTCAACAGGCTGAGCCATTGTGGAAGAAGGAGAATTGGGTTCAGAATCAGAAGAGAGGTCTATGTGAAGTGGTTGTTGCACAAGCAAGGGTACCGAGGCTTGGCCTCGGGGAGAGTGAATTTCTAGAGGAGGTTTCAAGGACCTCCTACCGAACATGCACTGATGGATTAGATGAGTTTAGAAGGTGCTGGACCCAATCAAGACACCCAAAATGTTGGGTGACTATAGAGGTTCGGGGCGGATGATACCCCTTAATTAGAAGGTCATCCACCTAAGAATTACCTGGGTAGCCAGAGAGGGTGAGTCCCGCGAAGACCCCTACACGGTAGAGTGCCCCCACGGGTTACAGGGTTTCCCCCACCCAACCTCTCTTATCACTGAGATTCTAGGTAGACCAGAATGGGGACCTTAACCTCTTAAGTCTACCACTTTTAATTAGGATCAAGGTGCTTAGGGTTTCACTTGAACTTTTAACGTTTTGAGTGTAAAGAGTGACCTAATTTAAAGGTTGGTTGCTCAAGGGATCAACTTCACCTATTAGTTCCCGTAAGAGCTTTATTAGGTCCTTTCTTTTATGGTTCAAGTGACTTAAGAGCCGGATTGCTTAGGGTTTCTCTTTATTAGGTTTTTTCAAACAATGGCTTAGGCACACTTCCTTTGGGAATTTTCAGTTCTTCATCAGGAGGTGTGTCTCTAAAACCCTAGCTTTGAATCCTAGGTTAGCTCTAATTGGTCCAGTTAGTTGCCTCAAGATTAGGTAACTAGGGCTCAAGCAAGAAGGTTTTAGCCCTAATTACCTTTAGTAGATATGCAGATAGAATGTGTTGAAATCAAAAGCAAGCAACTTTTGTGATTTGCTATGTATAAGAGACAGGTAATTCCCAGATTGCTTTTCTTTTTCTTCTTCCTCTTTAGAATTTAAGGGGCTTAAAAGAGAGGATAGAAGATTACCTGTCCCCTGGTGTGGTTGTTGTGCGGCTGCTTGTTCCTTCTTGCCTTCCTGTTCCCGCACAACAAAAGAGAGATGAAGTCAATAGCCAGTCAGAAATTGTGATTTAATAGCTTCTAGAATGCTCGTTGCTCCCCAGCAACGATACCAAAAATGGTCAGCTTGAGCTACCAGTATGTATATTTTATTACTCAAAAAATAGAAACTTTCCGAGGTCGAACTCAAGGAGCAACACTAGATTTTAGAAGCGTACAAAATCACAATTTACAATCTAGATATATACTTTTTTACAAAAATTAGAGAAAGGGAATGAAATTTCTCTTCTCTTCTTTTCTTCTTCCTCCGTCTTTCTCTCTCTAGACGTCTAACTCCAATGTCAGACGACTTAAACTGCCATTTGCTAAAGTGCTTCTAATGGTTCTTCTTCCTCTTGGATTTTTCTTCTTCTCTTCTTCTCTGTGGCTTCTCTTTCTTCAACTTTTGCTCCTGTCTTCTTCTTTGCCTTGCATCTGCAGCTTCTTCCTCCTTTCCTTAGGCTTTGGTTGCGGCACCTTCCTTCTTCTTCTTCTGTTCTTCTTTGTTGTGCCTTGTCTTCTCTTCTTCCTTGGTTCCTTCGTTTGCCTTCTTATTTATCTTTCCTTCTTCAGATTCTACCCTCAAGTCTTCAACTTCCTTCCCTTGGCTTCCTTCCTTCCCGCAACTTCTTCTTCTTCAGCTTCCCTTCCTTAGCCGCTCCCTACACACACGAGCGCAAAACCTACCCCTACCCTCCCCCGCATATGCTCTCTCTCTATTTCTCTCTTCGCTCTCCCAGAGCTAGCTAATCGGGTATTCAGGTCATGTTACGCGCACCCGGGTCCAGGCGCACCGGCGTGGGTGGTGCATGAGGAGTGCAGGGTAAACAGGTCAGCCAGGTCCGCGTAGCGTGGGTCGCAGACGAGGTGGGTGAGTGGGTGAGGGGACCTCACCCCGTGTTCTGAGGCGGTAAGCAAGAAACACAAAAAAAATTTATGTGCAGGCGCTCACCCGCACACTTCCGAGGTGGGACTAAAAGTCCCACCCTCTTTTGAGCCTTCACCTGCAGCTGAAGTCCTCACGATTGCAGTGACACGCGAGGCTTGCGTCTATGATTGGGGACCTGGGACCGTGCGTGAGTCCTTTCCGTGTGGCCTAGGACTCCAACCTGTTACTACGGAGGCCTGGAGCTGCTAGCAAGCTTGCTCCAAGCTCAGCAGCAATGGCAACGATCGCTCAGAACCTGAAGGCAAGAATACTGCCTCGTGCTCTGTCAAATCATCAGAAAACCTTCGCCATATCGCGGCGAAGGTGAGGCGGGGGTTGGCTGGCCACGGGGCAGCCTAGGTGTGCGTGCCTAGGTCGCTCTGTGGCCGCGAGGATGGGTTAGGTCGGGGGAAGGCGACAGGGGTTGGCGCGGTCAGTGGAGGGTCGTAGGGTGATCAGTGGGTAGTGGTGATGCTCAGGGATCAGTTGGCGAGGCGGATGGAGGTGTGGAGCGGCGGGGACGCCTCATCGGAGGTCTGGCTGGAGGTGGAGATGGCGATGGTGGACAGTGGAATTGAGGGGTATTTTTGTGAAATAAAGTGAGGGAAATTGAAGAGGGGATAGAGAGGAGTGTTTCTAAAGTGATTAAGTGGACGAAGGGGAAGAGACGGTGACTGGCAGTACCTGCTATCGCTGAAGAAGACGACATCCAGTGGAGGGAGACGGCGGCGACGACGGGGCGAGAAGTGCTCGTGCGGGTGCAACGTGAAGCGGAGGAAGAAGGTGAGGACATCTCTACCACTGGCATTGTGGAAAAGCGACGAGGAGGATGGAGGCTCGTCGGAGCTTGCTGCACCACTTGGCCGGAGGAGAAGAGGATGAAATTGTGGAGGAACTCTGGCCAAGACAAGCTTGACCGAAGTGGCAGCCCCTGCCGTCCCTTAAATAGGTCCTGGCAGGGAGGGAAACACGAGGGGGAGGCATGGGCTGGTCGCTGGAGACATGGCCGGAAAAGAGACCCATACTTCTCGCGTGTTCGCACGAGAAGTATGGGTGCCGGCAGGACATGGGAGGAGGTCCATGCGGAAGAGGACAATGCAAGGGACCCTCCTCTCGTTTCTGGGGCCAGCTCCCATACCTTGCGTGGTGCCATCCTCCGCGCAAAGTCGTCGAAGGTATGGCCTGCTGCTGCGGGTGGCAGAGGGACCGGTATGCAGAAGACGAAGGGAAAGTTGAGGGGGCATTCACAATGCTTCAAAATGTTAAGGGTCAGAAAGTAATTAATGAGGACCAATTTGTAAAATGGGTCAAGGAAAACTTTCCATAGGTCCAAATTTTGGTATAATCGTAATTTGGACCTAAGAAATCTAATGGTGAAGCTAGATTTTAGGTTTGACCACGTTTGACCAGACATTTTGCACAAAAACCCAAATTAGGTCTAAAATTGGGTATGGACCTCAATCTAGGTCAAATCAGGTTCCAAAGGCCAAATTGAAGGTTCTAAACCCTAGGGGATATTTTTCCATGATTTTTAGAGGGTTTAGTTGACTTTTATCTTTCCTAGAACTTCGTGAATTAAAGTAGATTTGTTTTAGGGTTGTAGGATATCATTTAATTCTTAGAAGTCGCTATAACCCTTTTTAGACCAAATCACCCCATTTTTCTCTTATTAGGTTTACTTGACCTATGTATAGACCCTTAGAATTCTCGTTCATACACTACAATGGTAAAATTGCAGTTTTACCCCTTGTGTCATGTTTTATTCTCAGATTAATAATTCCTTGAATTAGGCCTTCCCTTAGGTTATGTAGGAGCTTTTGTTTACTTTATTTAGTTAAAATGTGCCAGTTAGGGTTCATGATGAGGTTCTCATCAGGTTGAAAGTGAACAAAATCAATAACCTCTTTAGAATGTGGCAGGTTTGCCACAGAGGGTTGCAGGTCTGATCTGTCATAATAAGAGGAACTTTCAATTGCAGAAACCACCATACAAGTTTCAATATTCAAGTTATCATCCTCACGTTCCTATATAAATCCATAATCCTTAAATTTGTTAATTGCCTTAAGAATATCCAATTTCAATTTCTAATCCCCAAAGGTGATTTCCATGCTACCACTCTCACAGTTCATATTGGCCTTAGCGGTAGCCAGGAATGGATGCCCCAAAATGATGGGCGTGTTCCTTAAATTTTCAGGTACATCCATGTCAAGGGCAAGGAAATCTACTGGAAAATAGAAATCCTTAACCTTAACAATAACATCTTCAATAACACCTCGTGAATTTGTGATCGAACGATCCACTAATTGCAACATTACTAAAGGTGGCCGAAGTTCACCTAATCCAAACTTTTCGTAAAGAGAAGTCGGAATTAGGTTAATGGATGCACCTAGATCCAGAAGTGCTCTATCAAAGGTGTAATCTCCGATGACACAAGAAATCAAAGGAGCACTTGGATATCTCTTTTTTTGAGGAAGGTGATGCAGGATAACAAACTAGTCTGCTCGGAGAGTACCACCTTCCTCAGAACATATTCCCTCAACTTATGCTTCTGTGTGCATAAATCCTTTAAAAATTTAGTGTAAGCCGATATGTGTTTGATAGCATTGAGGAGTGGGATATTGATCTCGACATTCCTGAATATATTCAAGAGCTCCTCCTTACTATCGACAGGCTTCTTCTTCCTAGGTTTAATCAAGGCCTCAGAAAAAGGAACACGAGTTAGGTCTTTGGAATCAGGTTCCTAAGCCTTGATTTCTTCATCAGAGTTCTCCTTTCTCTCCTCAGGCTCTCCAGGATTTAGTAGATCAGAACAATGCAGCTATGGATCCTGAGTTTGTTTTCCACTCCTTAAGGTAACTGAATTAGCAGATGCATACGAGTTTGGGTCTTGGGGAGGGTTAGGAAAGATTGGAGGGGATTCATTAGCCAGAAACCTTTGATTTGAAGAAGATGCAGAAGAGGAAGGACCCTGGTCAACCACTTGAGCATGTACGTGCAGGTCCCTTTGATTCCCATACCCTTGGGCTTGATTGCCCAGATTTTGGATATTACGCGGGTTGGGTACAGGTTGAGATGGTAGAAATCCAGGTTGACGAGAATTAGCAATGAACCCATTTTGTAAGTTGTCCAGCAAAGTTTTCATTTGCTGCATAAGCTGGAGCATAGATCGTTGCATTTCTACCATTCGTCGGTTCAAATCAGCCTGCCCTACGGGTTGGCGGGCATTCCAAGCTGGATGATTGAACTAATTCGGGGGTAGCTAAGTGTAAACATGACCCTGACCCATTGGTCTTTGCGGAGCATAGTTGCTTAGTCGGAATTGGGTCTGCTACCCCGAGTTTTTACAAGAGAAGCTAGGGTGGTTCCTCTGACCCGGATTGTAAGCATTGGAGTAAGGGTTGGACCTAACGTTCTCCTGTACAGCGTAGACATCCTCATAGGGTGAGGATGGAGAGAAAGAAAGAGAGGGGTCAGAGAAACGAGGATCAAAGGCCCCAGTTTGGAACCTGTGGGGTTCTGAATAATGCTGGCTTACAGGTTGAGCCACATCAAGTTGATTCAAGAACTCCAGTTCAGAAGAAGCTCACACCGAATGGAATCCTGAATTCTGGGATTGAGTGGATTGAGAATTGTTCGTTGTGTTTCTAACCATCCACTCCTCCATCCTTTTCGTAACCAAGTCCACCTTATCTAGTTTATTGCAAATTAGTTTCTTATCGAATGAATGAGAGTCATGGACTTCATTAACATTCGATATGGGTTGTTGAGATTGATTAAAAGTATCCATGGAGGCATGATTGATTGAATTTTCACTCATCTCCTCAAACAAATCGTGTGCACTATCTGCGTCTTTGTTGAGGAAACTACCTCTACAAGAAGCATCCATGTGATTTCTGAGTTGTTCAGTCAACCCGTGGTAGAAGATCTGCACGAGCTGCCATTTCAGCACCTCGTGGTGTGGACACATCCACAATAAGTCCTGGAATCGCTCCTAGGCAACATGAAACTGCTTCCCCGGCCGCTGGGTGAAGGTAGTAATTGCCTGTCTCAGAGAATTGGTACATCTGACAGGGAAGAATTTTTTCAAGAAAGTCGATTTTAGATCATTCCATGTTGCAATTGGCCTTCCTATGGTCCTATAGCAATGGGTGTCGTTATCCCTAAAAGAGTGGGGAAAGAGCCTCATGATCATCTGCTCTTCATTCACGTTTCAGGCCTTGGTGGTCTGGACCAAAGTGGCAAAGTCCTCCAAATGTTGAAATGGGTCTTCAGAGCCAAGCCCATGAAAGTGTTTGATCAGGCTTAATACCTGGGGCTTGATTTCTACGTCTTCGGCAGGAATCTGGACGCTGGGACGTTCCCCGTAATTTGAAGGATCATAAAAATCCTTCAAGGGCTAAGCTCCCTACATTCTTTGGAACCATTCTTGCACTCTCTGCATTTATTTCAGCTACCTTTGAGACATCTCCTGTGGATTCTGAGGTAGAGGTTGTTGATCGGCCATGGGATCAATTTGGCCAAAATCCAATCTATTCCTTCTAGAATACTCTAGTGGTCCTTCCAATCAGGAATTCAATGACCTCCTTCTCAGCATAAACTAGGAAAAGGTCGGAAGGACTAGGGATAAGAACCCTGCAGCACAATAAAACAAGCCTGTCCTTAAGTGGGGTAGCCTAAGGATCTACAGACTCTCAGAATTTGTCTTTAGATTATAGATGATTTACTCTACTTGCATCCAATCAATCCAACCAGCTAGAAGGAAGGACTGGGGAGAAGGTTTTTCCTTCGGCTTGTACATTCGGTTCCTAGTGTAACCCCCAGCTGCAGTCGTTTGCCACTACTCCCCTAGCTAGACATCAGATTAATTGGTACAGGCAGGTTAATCGTAAACAATCTCAAACTGGGCCCCGAAGAGCGAATCAATCCTTAATGCCAATGTCTACTTGATTTTATTTAGGTCTGAGATTGTAATGCTTATGGAATGTGGTGGGCCCTTAAGATGGGTTATGCCCTTAATGATTGATTGAATATGTGTGAGTGCATGCACAACCAGGGTTTTCAAGCAAGATTATTTGTGATGAGTGGATTTTAAGGCTCAAATCTTGCTTAACTAGCTTTTAGGGTTTGGAATTAGGTTAATTCAATCAAGTTTTCAGTCAAACCAGATTTTCAAGCATGGGTGAAGATTGCTTTCCTTTTGAAATTAAAAAGTAAAGTGGAGCGCCTGGTATTGACCTAAATTGAAAACCCTAAAGGGAAGCTACTTGGTGAGTTGATTTTAGGTTAAGTGGTACGGCCCAAACAACTCAAACAATTAGCCAAATTTACACCACTAAGGCACACAAAATGATTGACCTAGACTAATTTCTACTCTTTTATATGTTGATTTGTGTGTACTGGTTCCACATATCAGAATTCCAGTTGAGTAGATAAAAATCAATTAGGTTATGTGCCTTGAATGTGGGTGTATGTAGTGTGTATGTTGATTTATCCCACAAGAAATATCTTTTTGCTAAATTTTTTTACGAGGGTGAGATGAATGTGGGTGGAAATCCAAGCAACCAAACTAACCCTAGGATTTATGCAAACACCTAGGTTAATTGGGGTTTGAATTAATGTTGTGAAACGAAATCTATAGAGGGAAAAGAATGGGGAGCACTTACAGTTGTCTTCAACTGCACTTTACTCCGATCTACTACTTGAAGATTCCTTGTTGAGGTACCTGCAAAACAATAGACAATAAATAAAGCAAGTTAGAAATAATAACGTGTACGAAATGCGGAAAGAAAATTGGGAATCGTTGCCTCCCCGGCAACGATGCCAAAAAATGTTGAGAGTGGAAAACTACATGATCAAAGTTGGATTTGAAAAACTCGTCGTTGTAGTTCGATTTGCGAAGCAATCTGTCAATAGATAAAATTTTACCGAAATTCATAAAGAAATTTCGGGTCGAACATAGGGAGGCTACGTTGATCTAAAATCCGCGATTATATATTTTTTTTGGTATTTTTGTTTGAAAGCGAGATAATTATAATGGAATTGATATTAACAGTAAGAGAGAGAGAGAGAAAATGGTGTGAAATATGCGTGATTTGTAAAAGCGGATTGTTAACGTCGTTGTAACACGCGAATTCACATATGCTTTTAAATTTATATCCTAGATAGGGGAGTATCTAGGGTCGTCCAAGGAGGCAAAAATTGCAATTTAGTTCTCTTGCTAAAAACACATCTCAACTTTCTTTTTGGTATTTTAAATATATATATTTTTTTGTGTTTTGAAATAATACGAGCAAAGTGCGAATTGTGACAAAAAGAGCCCTAACACCTAAAATGCTAAGCTGAAACTTAAGAGATTAGAAAGTCCACTACCTAAGCTCACTCTAGGAAAGTGGAGGCCTAGAGTAATTAGGGAGTGGAAGTAGAATAAGTGCTGAAACAACAGTAACAATTGCAACAGAAAATTAAAAAGGCAATTTGATTAACCCGAATTTGTGTTCCTTTTCCAAGACAAGTAGAAGAATGCTTCTACTAGAAATAAAAAAATTTAAAAGCAATAAAAGAAACACAAATCCTCTTGCAAAAATTGGTGAAGAAGGGAGTCTTCTTGCTCCAAGCCTAGCTGCTCCTTGGCTTGAAAAGAGGACCTCCTTCTTCTCCTTCCTTGAGAGCTCCTCCAAGGTGGGTGCTACCACTTTCAATGCTCTCCTCCAAGGGGTGGGCGTGCACCACCCTCAAAGGCTCCTCCAAGGTGGCGTGGACCACCTTCAAGATCTCCTCCAAAGATCTTCCTTGCCTACCTTCTCCTTTGGCTGGCGTGGACACAAGAGAGAAGGGAAGAGGGGAAGGCACCAAGGGGAAGGAAATATGTTTGCAAAATTAATTCTCTTGCTTACAAAATAGATCTCAACTTTCTTTTTGGTCTTTTCAACTATATCATTTTTTTTTAGGGTTTTGAAATAACGAGGGAAAACACGAGTTGTTGGCGAAAAAGTAAATAAAAACTACGATTACTAAGCTAACACCTAAGTGACAAGTAATTCCTCTTCCTAAGCTCACTCTAGGCACATGGAGGCCTAAAGTAATTAGGGAGAGGGAGTGAAAAGTGCTAGAATCACAGCAATCAAAGTGCAACTAAAAGAAATTGCAAAGAAGGCAACTAGATTAATGGGAAAGTGTTTTATAGAAAAACCTAGTAGATGAATGCTTCTACTACTAGAAAATTGCAATAAATAAAATAAAACACAAATCCTCTAGATAGATGGTGAAGAAGAGGGCTTCTTACTCCAAGCTTGGTAGCTCCCGAACTTGAAAAGAGTCCTCCAACTCCTTCCTTGCTATGCTCCGCCAAGGTGATGTCCTCCAAAGTAAGCCCTAAGGGGGCGTGCTCTAAGCTTTTCTCCAAGGGTGGACGTCCACCCTAGGTTCTTCTCCTTTTCCTGGCCGTCCTCCTTGAAGTAGAAAAGTCCTCCTCCTTGGCGTGGCCCAAGTTGAAGAGAGTGGGGAGAAGAAGGCACCAAAGGGGCTGGTGATGTGCCCCTTTAATCTTCTTCTCTACTCCTTCTTGGCCGTAGGTGTAGGTGGGTCTAGGTAGAAAAATACACTAATGGAGGATGGGAATTATGTGGTGGTAGGGTAGGGTATTTATAGGATGGGAAGGCGGTGGTTATGGTGCTTTTTTGGAGGGAAATGAAGGGGTGCTTGGATATTTTTGGAGGGAAAAATGGGAGGGAAATGAAGAGGTGCCTTGGTTTTCCCTCCAAAAATACCTTCTAGAAGGCAATTTTGGAGGGAAAAAGATGGAGGGTGGAGATAGGTTTTGATGGTGGATGTAGGGTGGTGATGGAAGGGATAGTTGGCACCAAAATAAAGTAGGAGTAGGTGGTCTTTTTGCTAGAGTTTAGGTAGTAGGGTAGTAGGGTAGTAGGTTCTAGTGCCATGGAAGTGGACTAGCTAAGTTAAGCAGCTTAGCTAGATTAGCTAGTAGGGAGTAGAGTTGGAGGCATTTGGAGCTGGGGTTTTCAGGGAGAAGAGCTGGAGGTAGTCATCTTGAGCTGCACTAGAGCTGGTGGCTACTGAAGAGAGCTGCAAGGAGCTACCTTAGTTGGCTTGGCTTGCTAGTTCTTTACTAGCTACTAGGCCAAGATAAAGCAAGCTGGCTTCTACTGAAAGGAGCTAAGGTGAGCTGGGTCTCATGCTCCCGGGGAGGATCAAGCTGGGTAAGGCAGCTAAGGTAGCTTAGCTCAACTGAGTTGAGCTAAGCTGAGTCCCCGGGAGCTGGACTTGAGCTTCCTAAGCTGGAATGAAGTCATCTTCAGCTGGCCGGAGTTGAGTGGGCTGGATGTAGCTGGACCTGAGCTGGGGTGAACTCTAGTCAACTCAACTGAGCTAGCTAGGGCTCCCTGTGGACTAATGGGAGCTGAGATGAGCTAGACTCAGCTAAGTTGAGCTGGATCTGAGCTGACCTAAACTAAGGTGTGCTAAAATGAGCTCTTTTGAGCTGCTATTCAGCTGAGGTGAGCTGAATGGAGCTAAGATGAGCTAACCCTAGTTCAAGTGAGTTGGAATCCAACTATGGTGAGTTGGATCAAGCTGAGTTCCAGTTAGGCTAAGCTTCTTCTTCACCAGATGCCTTCCTGAATGCTAGGGTTTTGGAGTTCTAACAATTTGTATATCCCTAACACTCACAAAAACACATTAAAAAGATAATAAAAAGTGAAATGCATGCCTAACCTAATTGATGCCTAAATGCAGCCCAAAAACCCGTTTGCGGAGCAAAACTCTAAGAGCTAGGTTTGTTTTAATGCATAAGAATGATGATAAACTGTCGTTTATCAGAAAACAATCACTTGATATAAGAATACTATTTTTACAACTAGAAAGTGGGAAATGATTACAACTAGAATGTAGGAAATTCTATTCTAGAAAGCAATAAAAAGAAGGGAGAGAGATGTTATCCTCCTCGACGACTGCTTGAAGGACGAGTCGGACGAAGCGACACCTGGAAGATGGAGGATGGAGTGGGAAGAAGGAGGATGAAGCAGGAAGAAGCAGGAACGAGGTAGCTATTTATCGAAGAGAAATCGAGTTTTAAAATAATGTGTCGTAGTATAATTGAAATCACTTTGAAAACAAATAGATTTTATTACTTGAAATTTAAGTCTGAGGTCGAACACAGGGAGCAAATGGAATTCACTCACTAATCTCAATAATAAATGCAAATTGAACATATAAAACTATTCAAAATATAATTCAGAATGTAAAGCATGAGTCTATGGAGCATAAAAAGAATTATAGCTACAACTAATGAAGATCTGATGAAAAATTGGACGTCTGATTATAAAATCAGTCGTCTTATAAGTGAGATGCTACAATATCTTCCTTTGATTTTTCCTTCTTCTGCCTTCTGCTTCTCTTTCTTCTCTTGCTTCTTCTCTGGTCTTAGCCTTGCGAGCCTCAACTGCTTTCTTCTTCCTTTCTTCTTCCTCTTTCCTTAGCTTCTCTGCAACTCTTTTCCTCTTTAGCTCTCTTCTGATTTCTACCTTCAGCCCTTAGCTTCCTCTTCGACCATGCAGTGCCTTCTCCTTAGCTGCTCAGGTTGCCACTCTTTCTTCCTTGGCTTCACCTTCGGCTTCCTCCTTCCTCTTCCTTGGCTTCACCCTTGGCTTCTTCTTCTTTTCCTTTCCCTGCAAGAGAAAAACCTACCCCTACCCTCCCTGCGATCTCTCTCTTTCCTTCTCTCTTAGGCTCGCTCTCCCAGAGCCTTCTCGGGTTAACAAGTCGGGTTAGCGTGCCCGAGACCAAGCCCACCGGTGTGAGTGGTGGGCGAGGAGTGCACGGGTAGTCAGGTTAGAACCAGGTCCGCGAGGCGTGGGTCGCGAAAGAGGCGATGGGTGAGTGGGACCTCACCCCATGTTAGGAGGCGATAAGCCCCTAACACTTTTTCCTTTTATTCCACCACGCCTGCTCCAAATCTTCCGAGGTGGGACTAAATGTCCCACCTTCCTCTCGTGCGCACCTACAGCCAAAGGTGCTCAATTGTGGCTGCTGTTGTGGCCTCCAAAGCCAATTACTTGGCTGGGGTTATGCGCAAGATGATTCCGCGTAGCCTGGGACCTGGAGCCAGGAGCAACCTACCTGGCACAAGCTTGCAAGCAAGCTTCGTGCCTGCTTCAATGGCGGCGGAGATCTATGAAAGTTCCCTTCTAGGAGGGGGTGACGTAATAATTGCGGAAATAAATATAAGCAATATCACAAAAATAAGCAATCGCACAATGTACACAAAGATTTTTAGGTGGAAACCCAAACCGGGTGAAAACCACCACCTAACCCTCTCGAGTTAGGATTTTCCGATCAACCAAGTTGATCAAATCCACTAACCGAATCACTTTGAACGAGGGTGATTCAACCTCAATACAACCACGCTACAAGTACGAGGGTAGCGTTCCTCAACCCCTTCTCTCCACGAGAAGGATTTTGTCCCACGAAGGAGACGGGAATTCGCAAAGCGAATACCCAACCAAAATACAAAGATAAAATAAAATAGCAGTCCTATAGAGCCAACAAAATTAAACCTAGCTTCTATAGGAAATAGGAAACTCCCCTTTGCAAGGAGTGCGTCGACGATGACGCGGTGCGTGTGCCACGCGATGGCGCTACGTTGCTCTCGTGAACAACAGCGGGAGAGCGGGCGCGCAAACTGAATTTAGCTCTCAAGATGATGGAGCTTGAGCTTGGAGAGCAAGATCTTTTCTGGACACAAAAGAGTGTGAGAGTGTATATCTTGTGTATCTAAGTGTGTCTCTTATATTTCTCTTCTTGTGTCTTTAGGTGTTACAAAGGTTCCCCTCTATTTATAGAGGCCTTAGGAAGGCTTTGGAAGGCTTGGAAAAGCTTCCATAGCCGTTGGGTGCAAAGCCCAAGAGAATCAGGCCGAAATCAGGACAATGATTACACTTCACAGGGTTATCAGACGTCTAACTCTGGCATCAGACGTCTGGAAGGCCACTTTAAGACGTCTGATTCCAAGGTCAGACGTCTGATTCTATGCGGGTTTCTCCCTGACTTGAATCAGATCTAAACAGGGTTTTTGCGCAAGTCCATCAGACGACATAGAGGACGTCTGGCACTAAGTCTGGACGTCTGGAAACCTACTTTTACCGTGGGAATTGATTTCCAAACGTTGCAACGGCTAGAAAATCTCTGAGAAGAGATTTTGGGTCAGCCGAGGCAAAACGGTCATTTATCAGACGTCTGTGAAGTCCTATGGACGTCTGATAAGGCTCTAACGGTCATATTCTTCAGTGTCTTCTAAGCCAGCCAACGGTCCACTAACTGGACGTCTGGCAAAGTCATCAGACGTCTCCTAAGACGTCTGGTATAAGGTCTGGACGTCTGAATTCATCAGACAGAACTAACTATGTCCAGCCTAACAGTTATCAGACGTCTGAAACAACAGTCAGACGTCTTAAAATCCTTTATCAGACGTCTGATTCGTGAATTAGACGTATGGAAAGTCAGTTTTAACCCTATATTGGTTTTCTAAGTGTTCTACAGAAAACCTACGTATCCTAGGGTTGTGCAGGTGTTCCTAGGACTACTGTTAGGGTTCTTTGAGGCTCTTTAACATAATGTCTAAGGAAAATAAAGAGCAAGAAAATAAATACAAGAGATACATGAAAGGATAAAAAAGAATCTATCCTATTCTTCTTGTCTTCCATCTCCAATCTTTCGCTCCACGCGAACCTCCTCTATTTTCCGTCAAGCTCCTCCAATCCGTCCTGGATGCGAGCTCGAGTTCCGTCTAAACACGTCTTCATTTGCAATTGACCTGAAATCTAGGACTCAAATTGCAAATGTTAAATAACACGTGTTTTGTTATCATCAAAACAAATGATCGTGGTGCTCTAGCACCAACAATCTAAACCTACAATCATGCAAACGGCCTTGCGACCTCATCAAAACAAGCAGGAAGCTTCGCCTTGGCACGGCAAAGGTGGCACGGTGGTCAGCATGGTGCGAGGTGGCCTAGGCATGCGTGCCTAGGTCGCCCTGCGTGTGCAGATGTGAGTGTGTTCAGGGGACGTGTTGGGAGCGTGTGGCGGTGAATGGAAAGAGGGGTTATGATCAGTGTGACGTGGCGGAGCTCGTGAGGTGGTTGGCGAGGTGGGTGGATGCGTGGAGTGGCGGGAGCACCTCACCGGTGGTTTGCGGAGGTGGAGAAGATGGAGGTGATGTGCGAGTGTCGAGGGATATTTTAGGAAATAAAGAAGGGGAAATAGGAAGAGGGGAGAGGGAGGAAGTACCTGACCTAATTTAAGGACGAAGGGGGAAGGGATGGCGGACGGCTCATGTCTGTTGTCGCTAGAGATGAAGGTCCCAGTAGGAGGAGGATGGTGACGATGAGAGGGTAGCTGGAGAGTTGGCTAGTACGGCGCGATGCGAACAAAGGAGACAAAGGCAACTCTGCCACTGGTATTGTGGCAGAGCGACAAGAGAAGGAGATAGGAGTCGTCGGGGCTTGCTGGGAGGTTGACCGGAGGGGAAGAGAGGAAATTGGGGGTTATCTCAGGCCAATTCAAGCTGGGGATTTGCGGAAGGATCAGGGCACCCTTTTATAACCCCAGGCTGAGGGCCTTGTGCTTGGAAGCCAGGCTTCCAAGCACGGGCAAGTCACCAGAGATGGAAGGTCGAAAAGACCCAAATCTCTCATGCGTTCGCATGAGAGATTGGGTAGAAATTGGTGCTCCAAATTAGGTTCACATGAACGGGGATTTCTCAAAAAATCTCCCTTTCAAATTTAAAGGGGATTCTCTGAGGAATCAGGGAGTTCTTTCCCTTGAATCCTCACCGGAGTAGGATTCCCTCCGCTGTAATGGTGGAGAGACCTAATTGTAAAGAATGACGAGGAACTTAGGGGGGTGTCTGCAAGAGTTTTCAAAAGTTAGGGGTATAAATGTCATTGGGCTGGACCAGTTTGCAAAGTAGGTCAAGTTGAACTCCCCTTAGGTCCAAATTTTGGTACAAACCTAATTTTGACCTAAGGAATCCAATGGTGAAGTTGGATTTTAGGTTTGACCATGTTTGACTAGGCAATTTACACAAAAAAATAATTTAGGGCAAACATTTGATTGAGACCCCTATTCAGGTCAAAATATGTTCTAAAGGCAAAATTGAAGGTTCCAAACCATAGAGGATATTTTTTCATGATTTTTAGAGGGTTTAGGTGAATTTTATCCTGGCTAGAACCTTGTTAAATTAAGTAAGTTTGTTTTAGGGTTACTAGAAGTCATTTAATTTCCAGATTTCACATGAACCCTTTTCTGTTTGAACCAACCCACTTTTTATCTTGTTAAGACCATTTGACCTGTGTTTAGCCCATGAGAAATCCCAATGTTGCACTGCAATGGTAAAATTACAATTTTACCCCTTGTTTCTTACTTTTCTTTCAGAAGGGTTTTTCCTTGAGTTAGGACCTCTAGTTGGTTATGTAGGTGTTTTTGTTCTCTTTCTAGGTCAAAATGAGCTAGTTAGGGCTCATGATGGTGTTCCCATCAACAGCACGTCATTGTCATCGCGGGATCTACTTCCAGAACGAGGGCGAGAAAACTTTGGATTTAACTCTAAAGGAGCATCCCGAGTGTGGGACAAGCTTTTCTAAAGCTTTGGAGAGGGAGAGAGGTGAAGGAAGGTATGAGAATTTCGTAGGGTAGGATTCTCCTTTTATAGTTGCAAGGATTGGGAGCAATTTGGTCATTCCATATTCAAAAACATTAAAATCAGGTCGTCAATGACGGATTTATTCGTCACTAAAGACCTGTCATGGGTGACGTGTGCGTGTACCACGCGTGCCTCCTCCTCTTTGCACCTCAATGTTCACTGACCATGCATTCTTAGCCGTCCAATCGAAAGATCAGATGGCTTAAACGCACTCGAGCCCCTCTGACTTCAGACGTTGAGCGGTTGAGCATAGATCTCAACCATCCGATCAAGATCAGACAGCCACGATCGCGTCGCTACCACTTCGTCTTCACTCGTTATGGTGTGACATAGCCCCATTCCAAGCCGCTAGATCCAGATCGAAGGGTCATCATCGCACGCCAGCCCACCCTTTACATCGCGCGTCTGATCATGCGTACGTGGCGAGCGTTCAATCGTACGTCCGCCTGATCTGAAGATTTGGGCCGTCGGCATCAGATCGAGCGGCTGGATTTTTCGCCTGTGCAGGAAGAGGAGATGCGTTGTGCACGACTCGATCGTGTGCTCTCAGCTCCCGTAACGCCTCAACTATTGCACTGTGCCTTCTACTTTATCAAGTTTTTAACCGCTGCACGCACACTTGTGGTTGTTGGATCAAGATCCAACGACCCAGATTTGATCTTGCGTTGAGGAGAGAGTGCGAGCGTGGCATGTCCTCAGCCTTCTTATGGGTCGATTTGGGTTGTTGAGATGGCACCACATGATGCCATCTTGGCCGTCCAACTTCTGTGACTTCTAGAAGGTGCCACGGATGTCGAATTGGGCTGATTTTCATGCTGTTAGGCTGCGATCGTTGATCTGAACCCATCCATGCGGTCGAATTTGTCATCTGAAGTGTGGATTGACACCATCTTGGCCTTTGATCTCTAAGCTTCCTCGAACTATATCTGGTGCTATGGATGTCCAATCAGGGAGATCTTGGAGTCGTTGAACTCCAGTCGTCACCCTGATCAGATCCGTATAGTTGGATCCTTGGTCTGAGGCTCTGATTAATGGTCTCCTTGTTCTTGGCCATAAAAGGAGACAATTACTATACAATTTGTACAATTTGACCTAATGCATGATTATGCATATTATGCACTATTTATAATACATGATGCTAATATGGTACTAAGAACATGCATTAATAGACATTTTTGGCTATTTAGATGTATGCACATCAATGGGTTGCGTAATAAAATTAGAAGGGCCTCCCTTATGAGATATCTAAGAGAATGGGACATTGAATGTACTCTCATTCAAGAAACGCATATTGAATGTGAGAACAGTCCTTTGTGGACTGATTTGAAGAAAAATGGATATGCTAGCTGTGTGGCAGTGGGAGCAAATGGAAGAGCTGGAGGGATGGCATTTTGGTGGAAGGAGGCATGCTTAGATGTGCTTGAGGTCTTTAAATCTAGGCATGCGATCTCTTGCAGATGTAAGATGATCCAAGGGGAGATGGAATGTTTAATCACAGGTGTGTATGGCCCGTGTGCTGTGAGCAGTCGATCTGAATTGTGGGAGGACTTGACAGATTTGGCGAGACACTCACAAGGACTGCCATGGTTAGTTGGGGGTGATTTCAACTACACCTTAACAGAGTCCGACAAATTGAGTGGAAGTCTGGATAATGCTTCTCTTGGATTTCAGTTAACAGTACAAGAACTGAGCCTAAGTGAATTTCCTACTGCTGGGGTGGATTTTACAAGGAGAGGTGGGAATGGTCTGTGGTCCAAACTAGACAGATTCTTCAAGAATGCAGAGCTGCTGGAAAAATTCCACTTATCCTCGATGGCAAGATTGGAGTGTCTTTTTTCAGATCATACGCCACTAGTCTAGGACAATGGTGACAACACACATGTTGGGTCTTATTTTAAACTCAGAAAGTCTTGGCTTAGAGAGCAGGGATTCTATGAAATGATTGAGTCATGGTGGAGATCCCATCGGGCTGAAGGCACTGCAACAGTCAAATTGGCTGCTAAATTGTCATCTATGTGTTCCATGTTGAAAGAATATGGCTCCGCAGTGGCTGTACTAAGGAACCAAAAATGCATTGAAGCTCTGGCTACAATACAACAGCTAGATGCAAAGGAGGAGACCACCTGTTTGACTGAGTAGGAGCTGCTGGATAGGAAGAACTGGCAGGAGATAGTGGCTAAGGAAGACTTAAAAAGAGAAATGGATTGGCGTGAATGCTCACGACAACTTTGGCTCAAAGAGGGGGATGCCAATACCAAATTTTTCCATTTGGTGGCCAGTGCACAAAGAAGATATAATCTTATTTCCTCCATTGTTGTGGATGGTCAAGAAACTTCGTCTATACCTGAAATCAAAGCTGCTGCCATTAGATACTTCAGGGACAGTTCTCGGGTAGCTGGAAGGGGGTGTGGAAGATGGCAGGGTCAGTTTTTCCCCACCTCTCTATACAGCAGGCTGGTAGCTTGGTGACTCCCATCTCTGAAGAAGTATGGGAAGTGCTGAATGATCTGAATAATGAAGGTTCGTCGGGTCCAGATGGAATACAAGTCTTCTTATACAAAGAATTTTGGACTATGTTGAAGGGGGAGGTGATGGAAGTAGTTGGGGAATTTGAAAGGGGTAATAGTGGCTTTGACAAAATTAACAGATCCTATCATTTTCTACTCCCAAAAAAGCCAGGTGCAAACTGCTTCTCGGAGTTTAGACCAATTGCTTTGTCTAACTCCATATATTTATTAGTGTGTAAGGTTCTGGCTAACAAATTAAGGAAGGTTCTACAAGACCTCATTCTCCCAGTGTAATCTGCTCTCCTCCCCAACAGGTCATTACAAGAGTCCTTTATTATGGCACAAGAGATGGTGATGGGTTGGCACAGGAGAAAGTGTAAAGCCTTCCTATGGAAGGTTGATTTCCGGAAGGCATATGACTCGGTGTCGTGGCAATATCTATGGGAAATATTCAAGAGAAGGGGGTTTCCACCTTTGTGGCCACAATGGATGAAAAGGTGCATCACCACCGCTTCTTTCTCACATTTGATTAATGGTAGGCCTTGTGGGACATGGATTTAGCCTCAATGTGGTGTTAGGCAGGGATGCCCTCTTGCTCCACTTGTGTTCAACCTTGCGGTTGACACTTTAGCGAGGTATGATTGCAGATTGTCAGAGGTTGGTGTCATCAGAGGATATTCCATCTCCAACAGGAATGCCCTGGCTCCTATTTTGCAGTATGCTGATGATATAGTTTTCTTTGTAGAAGGGAATGAACAAGAAGCACAGGCACTGCTCCACATGGTAAAGATATTTGGGGAAATATCTTGTTTGAAATTGAATGGTGATAAATCCTCTTTGGTGTGTTTTGGACTAACTAATGATGAGCAATCAGCCATCTCCTCAATATTAGGTACCCCCTAGTTACTCTCCCTATCAAATATTTGGGCTTGCCTCTGAAATGTACTAAACTTAAGAAGAGAAACTGGCATGTTCTATTTGATAAAATCTCTATCAAGCTACAAGGATGGAGCAGCAAATATCTCTCTAAGGGGGGTAGACTTATTCTTTTGAACTCGGTGATAACTTCCATCCCTATTTTTTTCTTCTCTATGTTTAAAGCACCTAAGTCCATCTGGAAGAGCATTGATGTGATGCGAAAATGCTTCTTCTGGAAGGAAGCCAATCATGAAGGTAAATTTCTTCAACCAGTGAAGTGGGATAGTCTTGGTATGCCAAAAGATCAAGGTGGCATGGGAATAAAATCTCTAAAAGAGTTCAATGATGCTTTGTTGCTTAAGTGGGCCATCAAATTGCTTAATGATGAGAACAAGAATTGGGTGAATCTTATTAAAGAAAACTATGGCAGCTCACATAATTCTTTGGACCGTCTCCAACCACTTAAGCCTTCTCCTTTTTGGAGATCTGTGATACAAGCCATGAAGAACAACTGGCAGATGGTTCAACCTGTTTTAGGTGATGGACGCTACTTTAAGTTTTGGCAAGAGGAATGGTCTTCTTTGGGTCAACTGAAGGAAGTATATCCAAGAGCTTATGTGGCTGACATGAATAAAGGGGACCCAGTTTGCAGGTTCTGGTCTGAGGGGAATGAGGCCAGGCGGATTGGTAGGGGTGAATCTAGCAGAGAAGGCACAAGAACATGGGAGGAAAAGACTCGCTTGGAGCAAGATCTGATGGCTTTTAGGTTGCTACCTGGTATTGAAGACAGGTATACCTGGGAGGGAATTTTCACTCCTGCAAGAGCATATGAAAAGATCATGAGGCACTCATACTCAATGGAGGTTGATGCGGTAGGGAAAAAGCTGTGGCTACTGAAGATCCCAATTAGAATCTAGATTTTTCTTTGGCTATGTAGGAGGGATGGATTGGTGACAGGTGATCTCAGACATAGAAGATTGGGTGTTGTGTTACAATCTTGCTTGCTATGTGGTTTGCCAGCCGATAGTTCCATTCATATTTTTTCTTCATGCACAATCACTGATGCCGTGTGGAGAAGAGCATGCAGGGAACCACTTCCCATTTGGGATGACCTATGGAAAATTTTCTTGTTGCATGACAAACTGCCCTATCATATGGCGGCAGTCATGTGGTGTGTTTAGAGAGTGAGAAATGATTTTTTGTTTCAAGGGAGACCAGTATGTGTGGAGCAAATTGTAAATGTATGTTGGTCTCTTATACATATGTGGGGATCTACGTTGTAATCATGTCTTTATAGTGATTAATAAAATGCTCTCCCGGATTGCTATCATTGCATGATAGCTTTCATTATTGTTTCAAAAACAAAGATAAGGTTATCTTGCTATTTAATATTTTTGTTGCTATTTATAGGTAATAAAGTGATTTAGGATGTGAGATATAGTAAAATAAGTCAATAAAGAGAGAACAAGATTGATCCAGATAAGAGAAGTGAGGAGGATAACCCTATCCCTACCCATAGAAACCATAGGACAACCTTCCTAAATCCAAAACCACTTTCATTAAAACATCTTGGCCTTAGAACCTAAAACATGGATAGCACTATCCATGTGTCTATCCACACTATTCCTATCCTATCTCCAATTGTTGTTTTTGAAATCAGAGGCATGGGTTCATTCCTTTTGACCTAGAAACCCTACCTAACATCCTAGGAAGCCTAATTAGAGACCTCCCAAGCCTATTCCACTACCCGTAGCACCAATCCAACTAGGTTAGACCATTTCTATCAAACCCTGTAGTCTAATTAGGGAGTTCGTAACTCAATTGCACTCATATACACTTAATTAGGTTAGGACTCAACCTAATATGCTAAACTAACCCACCTAGACCTAACCCAAGGCACCCACAACACCACCAAGAGGTCGCCCACTCTAGAGTTCTCTAGAATATTCTCCAAAGGGCATGCACACTCTCCAAGTGACACCAACCTTTGGATGCCAAAAATAGCATGGCCATTTAGTTCATTCTTAGATCCACAAATTGTGGATCTAAGAAGACCCAACTCCCAACAATTTTGACTCCAACTTTGGAGGCCTTCTAGAGAATTCTGCACTTCTCTAGATGAGCCACCCAAAGTCTATAAAAAGACCCCATAGGTGGCTACCCACAGGCTCTCCCTCATTAGATCCCTTAGGCTCCATCTTCCTCTTCCACCATTAGCTCTCCAAGGTTGTCCCCATAGTTCTCTCCAAGGGGCACTCCTCCTCCTCCTCCATGGATGACTAGTAAGAAGGCTCCTCTCCAAAAGTTTCTCAAGGACGGCTAAGGAGAAGAAGGGTTCTCAACCCTCTCTTCTTCTACTGGGCGGGTCTCTCCTATCCACCGAGCTCCAAGGCCATCGAAGCACTCCTTGCCGGAGCACCATCGACACCCTCCTTTCCTAATCTCTAGTCAAGATTCTTTTGCATTTCATATATATATATATAGATCATCAAGCATGTCTCTAAAAATAGTTGTACATTCTCTATGGTAAATATGTTAATAGAATAAAATTTCTTTCATGATCAAATAAATTATGGCGATTTCTCCATATTTCAATAATCATATGTTGCGCCATGTTAGGCTTTGGATTTAGGTTTAGCTTAGCCAATAAATTGAGTTAGGATTTTGTTTTGGAATTCGCAATCACACCTCCCTGAGTTCAACCGGGATTCACTGTCTCATTATATATTTTTTTTTAATTAGATTTTGTGCTATGCTACAATGTGTTTCAAATCAATCCACGATTTACCATTCCAACATCTATCAAATGTTGGAGTTAGTGAAGAGTGCATTGTAAATATTTATCTTCCAAAATCTTTGTATAAGTTGTTTTACCAACTTAGTGTAATGGAATTTTGCTTCCAAGTGCAACTATTTCTCTCTCTTTTCAATGTAAAAAAAGTTTAGCTTAATTCTTGGTGCTTGTTACGAACGTGGCATCAGACGGGTTTTTAAGACGTTTGGGAAGTGGCCCAGACATCTGACCAGAAGTCTAGAACCCTTCCCAGGCGTCTGGTAATAAATTTTTGTGACGTACGGGGTTGCGTCTGCGCGCCTGCGTGCGCAGACTGCACCCGCCACTCTCGTTCCTCCTTTTCCTCTCTCTCCTCCTACAGGTGCGCAGCTCTCTTCTCTCTCTCCCCGCGCGGCCTTATAAGGCCCCCTCTCCCTCACCCTCATCTCCTCCGCCTTCCTCTTGTCCTTCTCCCTGCCAGTGCGAGAGCGTGAGCGAGCGAGGGAACGGCGGCAGCAGCGATCGCGGCGAGACTGCGGGAAGGAGGGTTGCGAGCAGAAGGGGGAAGCTTGACCACGAGGGTTCGAGCTTGCCGGGGCAGCTAGAGCCGGCCGGCGGGGGAGCGGAGGGCGTGGGGTGTCGCGGAGGGGCTGCTGCAGCTCGGGCAGCAGGTGAACGGCGCGCGGCGTGGCCGTGCGTCGCGGGCGGAGAGCGAGTCGGGCTATGGTTCTGGAAAATTTTCCAGAACCAGACGTCTGGGCTTACGACCAGACGACAGTGAAGACGTCTGGAGGACTGTCCAGACGTCTGACAGGTAAGATATTTCTATCTTCTTCCTTCTTCGCACGTACAGCCATGCAGCCATCTGCCGCAACTTCGTCTCCGCTTCGTCGTGCTGAGAGCAGGAGTGTGTGTGCACAGGTTCCGCTCGGGAGGGCACGAGGGCTCGCCATCCCACGTAAATCAGACGTCTGGCCGCAGTGCCAGACGATGGAGAGAACTTCCAGACATCCGGGGTGACAATCGGACGTCTTATTGTATACCGTTCCCAGAATAAAATCCTCTACCCGTTTACAGTAATTATATACCGTTCTGAGAAACTCCTTGTGTTTGATCCTTGTGTTAGGACCCCATTCCATTGCAGTCTTGGGGGTTGCGGAGGTGCGCGGGATTGCCGACCACACCCCCAGTACTCCTGTTATAGCTGGTAGAGTGGCTTTTAAATTATTTAGCATAATTTGTTACAATTGTGGAACAATTAATAGAGTCTAGGGCATTGCATGAACCCTAGGACTGAGAAACTAGATTTAATGATAGATCCTAGGGTATTGTATGAATCCTAGGACTGAAAAATTAGATTGAATGATAGAACCTAGGGTACGACATGAATCCTAGGACTGAAAAACTAGTGGAATATATAAATATTGCAGTCTTGGAAAAGTGGAAAAGAAATAATAGCTGCCTGTAAATTAATAGCTGCCTATTATGAATGAATAAATATGATTGAGAATATGGGTTGTATTAACGTAAAACTGGAACAGTGAAACCTACAATGGCTAAACAAAAAGAATACGAACCCTACGGGGAATTAGGAGTAGAACTCCTGGAAAGAGAATAGAATGGGACTGAGAAAGTGAAACGTGGAAGTGTGTTGTCTCTTGGGTACATGGTACCAAAGAGAGCGCACATTACCTCTTAGTGTAGAGGGGAGCTTGCCGCCCTCAGGTTGAGACCAGGGTGGGTTTGGCCACTGTACACCGGCTTGCTGGCCCTCGCGTACGCAGTACCGAGGAGAGCTACTAGTGTAGGGAGAGCACTAGCTACCCCACGGGCCCCGGGGTTCTGCTAACCTCCTACACCGACTTGTTAGGCCCACTGGGCAAACCAGGGTAGTCAGGCGAGGGTGCGCGGACTGTGGAGGGGTTGGACCCCTGTTACTGAGAGGGCTCTGCCCTATACCGGTTCTGTGCTGTGTTTTGAGCGCACCCGTTAACGAAAACGACTGACCGCGTGCCAGTGCGGGGTAGCTACCCGTGCACTTATCGCGCGTACCGTAGTCACCGTTACGTCTGTCAGCGACCTTGGGGTGGTTGACTGAGGGTAGGACCACCACAGGGGACTCTCCCGGCCAGGAGAGCACCACGTGTTACTTCTACTTTTCGAAAAAGACTGCAATCAAGTTCGTTCCCACGAGGAACATTCGAGATCAAATGAAGGATCTGAGAAATAAATAAATCGTGAAATAATAGAAAGACGTAAATAAAGAAAGTAAAAGTATAACAGCTACTGTACACTCTACCGCTTCTTTAGCTTTTAGTTGCCACTCTACTCAGCATTTCACTGACGTGTTACACTCATTACTTTTCAGGATCAGGTGTTGAGCAGCCAGGGTCAGTGGCTGCAGAGGACACTAGGCCTAGTAGGGTCCAGTAGAGTTACCTGCAGTTCTTTTTGTACTTTTCTTCCACTGTAGTGAGTAGTTTCCTTTTTACTCCTTGTACTTCTTTATTGTAAGCTTCATGTTATGTACATATTTGTTGTTCTACTGTTGTGGTGGTGTATACTGTAGTAGTTCCTTTTCTTACTGCTGTATTTTGTTACTGCTAGTTATATTCATGCTGAATGTGGTTTGTTTTACTGCTCTTTTGGTTACTTCCTCGATGGACGACTAGGTCTTGGGATTAGTCGAGTCGGTCTGATTCTCGTGTCTCGTAGGGACTCGGGAATCAGGTCGTTACAAGATGGTATCAGAGCAAGGTCGTCCCGAGAAGCGAATCAACTGTCTGGAAAATAACCAATTCACGTGTCTGTGACTAGAGTAGCCACGACAACCTTTCTTTTGGCATAAGCTCTTAGACTTTTTCGTTAGATATCGTTCCATATTGACGTATTTTCGTTTTGTTTCGCATCTCCTTGCAGGAGATGCCTCGTCGCGGGACTAGCGAGGCGGGCCGCGGGTGCGGCCAAGGATGAGGTCGACGAGGTAGGCGTGCTGCTGTCGACGCCTCAGTGGACCAGCCACTGCTCCCGGGCATTCAAGCCCAGGACCTCGCCCAGCTGATATGGGATATTATGCGAGAGGAGCTCCACCCACCGCCCCTAGCGCCTCTCCCTGGGGTTGCGGAGGGGGAGTCCTCTGTGGGACCACACAACGGACGCGGCACTGGACACGATGGAGGGGATGGGCCACCACCGCCCCCACCTTCTTCCGACACTTCTGTGCATGAGGCACCTTTGCCTGAAGGTGCACCAGCATCTCCACTGCAGTGCCACTTCGAGCTCTTCGGGCAGTTCCAGAAGCTGAAGCCCCCCTCCTTCAAGGGGGATGAGGACCCGACCGAGGCAGAGGACTAGCTCGAGCAGCTCGAGAAGGTTTTCAACACCCTTCGCCCCCTGGTGGAGTGCCGCGTGGCCTTTGCCACGTACCAGCTGGAGAGTGCGGCACACAGGTGGTGGAGGGCGGTCGGGGGACAGGAGAGGGACTAGCCAACTTGGGACCAGTTCGTCACCCTCTTCTGCGAGCAATACTTTCCCCAGACGTGGCAGGACCAGAGGAGGCGGGAGTTCCACACTCTCCGCCAGGGGACGATGACTGTGAGCGCATACCGCACGCGTTTTCTGGAGCTGTCCCGCTTTGCAATGACAGCGGTAGCCACTGAGGAGGAGCGCCTTTGGAGGTTCACCGAGGGGCTCCAGCCTGCGATTCGGGGGTATGTCAAACCCCTGAAGCTGCCTACGTTTTCGAGGGTGGTGGAGGCAGCTATGACCTACGAGGAGACCAACCCGTCCGCGTGAGACACTGACGGCGGGCGGAAGAGGCCCTTCCAGCCAGACTTTTCACAGGGCCGGCGAGAGAGGAGACACGTGGCGTCCGTAGGAGAGCCGTCACATTTTGTAGGGCCATCAGTGGCCTTTGGGGGCCCTCGACAGGGGCCAGTCGCCAGCACCGGACCCTCGCCCAACCAACAGCAGGGTCCCACTGAGGACGGGAGTCGGGTTCCCCTCTACTACCAGTGTGGCCAGTCGAGCCACATCAGGAGGGACTGCCCGTCTAGGGTAGGTCAGCAGATACTTCCCACGCCGAGCACTGGAGGGCGTGCAGGAGGCCGCGGTTCCCAAGCGTGAGGAGGACAGCAGTCACGAGGAGGGTACCGGCCAGCACCTACCCGTCCGACGCAAAGTGTGGCTGCTTCGTCCGCACCTAGAGCTGAGGGGCGTATCAACCCCCTAACACACAGGGATGCCAGAGCTTCGGGATCGGTGGTGGCAGGTATGGTTTTAGTTTCCGGCAGACTCGTTTACACACTTTTCAATTCCGATGCTACGCACTCGTTTGTCGCAGCCAGTTTCGCAATTAGTTTGGGCCAGGATTATATGCTGTTAGAGAATCCATTTGTAATCAGAGGTCCGAGTGGTCAGCTGTTTGTAGTTGAGGAGGTGTACACAGGTTGCGAGATCAGTATCGAGGGACATAGTCTGCCAGCTGACCTGATTATGATACAGATGGAGGGCTTTGACGTAATTCTGGGGATGGACTGGCTGTCCGCTTACCACTCTTTGGTGGACTATTTTGAGAGGAAGATCGTCTTCTCCATACTGGAGTTGCCTTCTTTCGAGTTTCACGGACAGCCAGTGGATGGAGGTTTCAGGTGCATTTCGGCACTTCGGGCGGCGAGACTTTTGAGCCAGGGGTGTGAGGGCTTCCTAGCTTGTGTGGTGGCAGAGCCCAGCCCTGTGGTAGACTTCCAGAGCATCCTGGTGGTCAGAGAGTACCCTGACGTGTTCCCAGACTAGTTACCAGGACTACCGCCCGAGCGTGAGATCGAGTTTGAGATCTCACTAGTACCAGGGACCAGCCCCATCTCCACCGCATCATACAGGATGGCACCGCTTGAGCTACGAGAGCTCAAGTCTCAGTTGTAGGACCTTTTGAAGAAGGGCTTTGTGAGGCCCAGTGCGTCTCCCTAGGGAGCCCCGATACTGTTTGTGAAGAAGAAGGATGGTACCCTACGCCTTTGTGTGGACTACCGACAGCTGAATAGGGTCACCATCAAGAACAGATATCCGCTGCCGAGGATCGACGACTTGTTTGACCAGTTGCGAGGGGCCACAGTGTTCTCCAAGATCGACTTGAGGTCTGGATACCACCAGTTGAGGATCAGGGAGGCAAACGTCTCCAAGACAGCTTTCCGCACCCGGTACGAACACTACGAGTTTTTGGTCATGCCGTTTGGGTTGACCAATGCCCCCACTGCTTTCATAGACCTGATGAACCGGGTGTTTAGACCGTACTTGGACTAGTTTGTGGTGGTATTTATTGATGATGTACTCATCTATTCTCGAGATCAGACGCAGCACGGACAGCACTTGAGGATGGTTCTGGACACACTGAGACGACGTAGGCTGTACGCCAAATACAGCAAGTGCGAGTTCTGGTTAAGAGAGGTGACCTTCTTAGGTCATGTGATCTCTGGGGACGGCTTGGCAGTGGACCCAGCTAAGGTCGAGGTAGTGCTCAGGTGGGAGAGACCGCGTTCAGTCACCGAGATTCGCAGTTTCCTGGGACTGGCAGGCTACTACAGACGGTTCATCAGGGGTTTTTCACAGATTGCGTGTCCTATGACACAGTTGACTCGGAAGGACGTACCCTTCGCTTGGACAGATGCCTGTGAGGCGTGTTTTCAGGAGCTGAAGGAGAGGTTGACTTCGGCTCCCGTGCTCACCATCCCTGACAGTAGTGGCGGGTTCGTTGTGTACACGGACGCCTCCTTGCAGGGGTTAGGGGGTGTGCTCATGCAGAGGGGTCACGTTGTCGCTTACGCTTCGCGGTAACTGAAGCCCCATAAGCATACCTACCCTACCCACACCTGGAGCTGACAGCTGTCGTCTTCGCGCTGAAGACCTGGAGGCACTACTTGTACGGTGAGACCTTTGAGATTTTCTCAGATCACAAGAGCCTCAGATACCTTTTTAATCAGAAGGAGCTCAACATGAGACAGAGACATTGGTTGGAGCTCCTGAAGGACTATGACTGCAGCATTTCCTACCACCTGGGAAAGGCCAACGTGGTGGCTGACGCCTTGAGCTGGAAGGCGCCCGCACACTTGGCCAGTTTACAGTTACAGAGTTGGAGCCTTTTGGAGGAGGTGGGCAGTTGGAGACCCCTAGAGTTACGGGGGCACTGTGGGGCAGTGACTGTGACACGACAGACTAGGCCAGAGCTGATAGACCGCATCATCACAGGACAGATGGTCGATCCGTACTTGCAGTCATTGCGCGACAGAATACTGTCAGGAGACCCAGGGGACTTCTCTTTCACAGACCAGGTGCTGCGCCTGAGGGGACGGTTGTGCATTCCCAGAGACGAGAAGCTGTTGAGAGAGCTCCTGACTGAGGCACATGGTTCCAGATTCACCATACATCCCAGAAACACAAAGATGTACCACGACTTGAGACGCGAGTTTTGGTGGAGGGGGATGAAGTGGGATGTGGGTGAATTCGTGCAGTAGTGCTTAGTGTGCCAGCAGGTGAAGGCTGAGCATCAAAGGCCTGCAGGGCCGCTACAGCTACTTCTAGTGCCAGAGTGGAAGTGGGAGAGCATCACCATGGACTTGGTGGTGGGTTTACCTGTTACCCAGCGAGGACACGACGCAGTCTGGGTAATTGTGGATAGACTGACGAAGACGACACGATTCTTGCCGATCCGAGTTACTTTGGGACCAGCACAGTTGGCAGAGAGGTATATCCACGACATGGTACGACTACACGGAGTTCCACGGGAGATCGTATCCGACCGGGACACCCGCTTTACGTCCCAGTTTTGGGCTGAGTTTCAGCAGGCCCTGGGGACGCGGTTGAGATTCAGTATAGTTTACCACCCCCAGACAGACGGGCAGTCTGAGCGCACGATACAGACACTTGAGGACCTTTTGCGTGCCTGTGTACTGGACTGGAGGGGCTCTTGGGAGGAGCACCTACCCCTGGCAGAGTTTGCATACAACATCTATGACTCGAGCATCGGCATGGCTCCCTACGAGGCTCTGTACGGACGGAGGTGTACGGCACCCTTGAGTTGGGTTGAGGTGGGGACCAAGTGGGAGGTTGGCCCCAGGTTGATCCGGTAGAGTCAGGAGGTAGTCGAGCAGATCCACAGGCGACTCCGCACTGTCAGGAGCAGGCAGAAGAGCTACGCAGATCGGAGACGCAGAGAGGTGCAATTTGAGGTTGGGGACCACGTCTTCCTTCGTGTTTCGCCCATGAAGGGCCTGCAGCAGTTTGGGGTGAGAGGGAAGCTCGCACCGAGATTCGTGGGGCCCTTTAAGGTCCTGGAGCGGGTTGGACCCGTTGCTTACAGACTTGCCCTCCCTCCTCAGCTTTTTGGTGTGCACGACGTGTTCCACGTGTCCAACCTCAGGAAGTACGTTGCCGATCCCAGTCACGTCCTAAGTCACGAGAGCGTCGAGATGGGCGACGACCTGACCTACCCCGAGCAGCCAGTACAGATTCTTGACCGAGCCATCTGCAGTTTGAGATGAAAGCAAGTACCCCTAGTGAAGTTTTGTGGAGGAGCCAGCGGTACGAGGAGGCTACCTGGGAGCCTAAGGCAGCAATGCGGGAGCGGTACCTGGAGCTCTTCGCGGGTACGTCTTTTCGGACCGGCTTCGGTCCTCTTTGAGTTTGTTATGTTTATATATGTTGTTCTTTCCCGCACCCCAGTTAGAGCAAGTTTCGGGGATGAAACTTCTTTTGGGTTTGTTATATTGTTACGAACGTGGCATCAGACGGGTTTTTAAGACGTCTGGGAAGTGGCCCAGACGTCTGACAAGATGTTTGGAACCCTTCCCAGACGTCTGGTAATAAATTTTTGCGGCGTACGGGGTTGCGTCTGCGTGCCTGCGCGCACAGACTACACCCACCACTCTCGTTCCTCCTTTTCCTCTCTCTCCTCCTACAGGCGTGCAGCTCTCTTCTCTCTCTCCCCGCACGGCCTTATAAGGCCCCCTCGCCCTCTCCCTCACCCTCATCTCCTCCACCTTCCTCTTCTCCTTCTCCCTGCCAGTGCAAGAGCGTGAGCAAGCGAGGGAACAGTGGCAGCAGCAACCGCGGCGAGAGTGCTGGAAGGAGGGTTGCGAGCGGAAGGGGGAAGCTCGACCGCGAGGGTTCGAGCTTGCCGGGGTAGCTAGAGCCAGCCAGCGGGGGAGCGACGGGCGTGGGGTGTCGCGGAGGGGCTGCTGCAGCTCGGGCAGTAGGCGGACGGGGCACGGCGCGGCCGTGCATCGCGGGCGGAGAGCGAGTCGGGCTATGGTTCTGGAAAATTTTCCAGAACCAGACGTCTGGGCTTACGACCAGACGATGGTGAAGATGTCTGGAGGACTGTCCAGACGTCTGATAGGTAAGATATTTCTATCTTCTTCCTTCTTCGCGCGTATGGCCATGCAGCCATCCGCCGCGACTTCGTCTACGCTTCGTCGTGCTGAGAGCAGGAGTGTGTGTGCACAGGTTCCGCTCGGGAGGGCGCGAGGGCTCGCCATCCCACGTAAATCAGACGTCTGGCCGCAGTGCCAGACGACAGAGAGAACTTCCAGACATCCGGGGTGACAATCGGACGTCTTAGAACTAAGCCAGACGCCCCAGCAGGCTTCTGGTCGTCTGAAGGACTACACAAAGCTAAGGTACAATCTGACCCACCTTTTAAGATGTCCAGAAGAGGTTCCAGACGTCTGATTTTGGACAGTTTCGTCGTTTTTGACCCGTTTAGGACCCGTTCAGAGTCTATTTTCCACGTTTCGAGTTGCGTTCTTTCCAGAATAAAATCCTCTACCCGTTTACAGTAATTGTATACCGTTCTGAGAAACTCCTTATGTTTGATCCTTGTGTTAGGACCCCGTTCCATTGCAGTCTTGGAGGTTGCGGAGGCGTGCGGGATTACCGACCATGCCCCCAGTACTCCCGTTGTAGCTGGTAGAGTGGCTTTTAAATTATTTAGCATAATTTGTTACAATTGTGGCACAATTAATAGAGTCTAGGGCATTGCATTAACCTTAGGACTGAGAAACTAGATTGAATGATAGATTCTAGGGTATTGCATGAATCCTAGGACTGGAAAACTAGATTGAATGATAGAACCTAGGGTACGGCATGAATCCTAGGACTGGAAAACTAGTGGAATATATAAATATTGCAGTCTTGGAAAAGTGGAAAGGAAATAATAGCTGCCTGTAAATTAATAGCTACCTGTTATGAATGAATAAATATGATTGAGAATATGGGTTGTATGAACATAAAACTGGAACAGTGAAACCTACAATGGCCAAACAAAAAGAATACGAACCCTACGGGGAATTAGGAGTAGAACTCCTGGAAAGAGAATAGAATGGGACTGAGAAAGTGAAACGTGGAAGTGTGTTGTCTCTTGGGTACGTGGTACCAAAGAGAGCACACATTACCTCTTAGTGTAGAGGGAAGATTGCTGCCCTCAGGTTGAGACCAGGGTGGGTTTGGCCACTGTACACCGATTTACTGGCCCTCACGTACGCAGTACCGAGGAGAGCTACTAGTGTAGGGAGAGCACTAGCTACCCCACGGGCCCCGGGGTTCTGCTAGCCTCCTACATTGACTTGTTAGGCCCACTGGGCAAACCAGGGTAGTCAGGCGAGGGTGCGCGGACTGTGGAGGGGTTGGACCCCTGTTACTGAGACGGCTCTGCCCTATACCTGTTCCGTGCTATGTTTTGAGTGCACCCGTTAACGGAAACGACTGACCGCGTGCCAGTGCGGGGTAGTTACCCGTGCACTTATCGCACGTGCCATAGTCACCGTTACGTCTGTCAGCGACCTTAGGGTGGTTGACTGAGGGTAGGACCACCACGGGGGACTCTCCCGGCCAGGAGAGCACCACATGTTACTTCTACTTTTCGAAAAAGACTGCAATCAAGATCGTTCCCACGAGGAACATTCGAGATCAAGTGAAGGATCTGAGAAATAAATAAATTGTGAAATAATAGAAAGACGTAAATAAAGAAAGTAAAAATATAACAGCTACTGTACACTCTACTGCTTCTTTAGCTTTTAGTTGCCACACTACTCAGCATTTCACTGACGTGTTACACTCGTTACTTTTCAGGACCAGGTGTTGAGCAGCCAGGGTCAGTGGCTGCAGAGGACACTGGGCCTAGTAGGGTCCAGTAGAGTTACCCGCAGTTCTTTTTTTACTTTTCTTCCACTGTAGTAAGTAGTTTCCTTGTTACTCCTTGTACTTCTTTATTGTAAGCGTCATGTTATGTACATATTTATTGTTCTACTGTTGTGGTGGTGTATACTGTAGTAGTTCATTTTCTTACTGCTGTATTTTGTTACTACTAGTTATATTCATGCTGAATGTGGTTTATTTTACTGCTCTTTTGGTTACTTCCTCGTTGGACGACTAAGTCTTGGGATTAGTCGAGTCAATCCGATTCTCGTGTCTCGTAGGGACTCGGGAATCGGGTCGTTACAGTTCTTTGTAGTGTAATCTTATTTGAAAAACCAAAAAATTTGCAAAAAGAAAAATGGTAAAAACACTTTGTTCATTATTTAGTTGGAGGTTGTAAATACAAATCCTACATTTGTTTTGCAACTTCAAAAAGCCAAGAAAATATAAAAAGAAAACATAAAAAAGTAGTTAGGTATTTTACCACTTTGGTACTAATCAAAAAATAAAAAAAGTAGCCTTAGATTAATTTGGATTTAGTAAGAAAAAGAAGAAAAACGGTGAAAACAAAAAAAATCACAAAAATAGAATAAGGAACTCCACCTAGGTTTCAAGGATCCAACCTCATTTCAGGCCTCCCCGTAGTTCGATCGAGACTCAACTAATCACGCTTTGAGTTCTATGATAAAATTAAGATGCGAGCATGTTAAAGGGCAATACGATTACAACGACAAATTTTTAACTCTAAACTTCGCTAGCTTAGTGTAGTTCTTTTTAGGCCCTCTTAATGCAAGTTGTCATAGTTGTGGTTATTTTCTTGCTTTCTCGATTAAACACAGTTACCCAAAAAATATATAAAAGAGAAAAGAAAAAAAATATAGATAGCTTTCTCACTTTTCGCTACCAAATCAAAAATCAAAAAAATTTGGAAGCATCATTAGTGTTTCTCTTACTTCGTCTCTCGCTAAGAAAAAAAATTTTGGCAAAAGATAAAATCACCAAAAAATAGAATAAGGAACTCCCACCTAGGCATGTAGCCTCCTCGTGGAGCGATTAGTACTCCATCATTTGTAATGAACAAATCAAGTTCCATAATAATTAATCCAAATGAACTAATGTATAGAAACAAAAATTGCACTACAATGACACATAACTCAAGATTTAGCATCTATTCCTACTAGCCAAGCACATCAAAAGCAAAGTGAAGTGAGATAGGACTGAGATTGATTCATTAGAGCCAAGAAATTATAGATTAGATGCATAAGAAGCTCCTTGCAGTGAAGAGCCAACAGAAAAGTTATGTAGATCGCAAGCATAGGGAGATATAGTTTTAGGTTGACAACCTTGTCTTCCTCAAAGTCTTGCCCATGAAGGACATACAACAGTTTAGGGTAAAGGGCAAGCAGGTGTCAAGATTCATAGGACCATTTGAAATCCTTGAGCATGTCAAACTTGTTGCTTATCAGCTCAACCTACCACCACAGCTAACTAGTGAATGTGCTCTGGAGGAGCCAAAAATATGAAGAGGCAACTTGAGAAATTGAGGTAGAGATGAGGCGAAACCTTGAGTTATTTGCTGGTGAGTTCTAAAACCTTGCTATTATCCTCTTTAAGGTTGTTTTGCCACTTTAATATTGTTATAGACTTCTTTAAATCCATTTTTCCTCATGAACAATGTTACTCTAGTTTTGGGGGCAAAACTCCCTTTAAGGTTTGCCGGACGTGAATAAGGTCAATGTAACTTCAAGACAAAGAAACATGGGTTTTGGTCAAATATGATCAACCCTTAGGTAAAATTTATTCAGAAGGTGTCATATATGGTACTGTTGGATTTCTCTCATTGTAAGCTTTCCAATGATTTTTATTTCACAAAAATTTGAGTTGTGTAGCAAAAGTTACATGCGAAACACAGTTAACAAGGACGTAAGTGCATGTGAATCGAAATTGAAGGCCTGGGGAATTATTTTTGTCAAAATCCAAGTTTTGAGTCATTTTAGAGTTGATTACATCATTTCTGACCCATCGGTATCCATTGGAGTCGGATCGGGTTAGAATGCCTCCTAAAATGCGAAAAGCACATGTTTTGGTCAACAATTGGTCGAATCTTTTCAAAATTTTAACGAAGGGGGTAGGATGTGAGAGCCCATTAATAATTAAATATTAATCATGGGTCAAGGATGAAAAATTTACCTCATATGCGTGATCAAGGCTCTATTAGGTTTGAAAACACGCATGAAATCGGATTTTAATGGTTGAAACGTCGTGGTATAGTGTGCAAATAAACCTAAAAAATAACGAAACTCAAAAGTGAGTCCCAATCGATCACTGGGAGGCGATAAAATGCAAAAATAATTCTAATTTTTACGATTTTTCCTTCGCTTGCAATTCAAATTATCCTAAATCTAAATATAGAAACCTAAAGCTAACTTAACATAAAACCTAAAGATGGTAACTAATTTCTTGAACTTGAAATTCTCCTATCATTCTCTCTAAATAGGCGATCATGGTGTAGCAAGGATAAATATAAAATGTGTAAGAATAACGCTCATCATGAAATTCTTGGATTAATGGATGCTATCGAGAGAATTTTGATTAATAAGTGCATCATTTACTCATACGGGAGTCACCATCTATTTTTTCTTGGATTTTTGTTTTATAATTTTTTTTCTTGGGTTTTCGAATTTTTGCAATACGAAGTTGAAACCTAATACGACTAACCTAACTAGGCAAAAAAATGCTAACCTAAGTGTGAATCACACAACCATGATGACGAAGGTGATTACAATTGAAACTAACACTTTTTTTTACATTTTTTGCTTTTGCAATTTTTTGATTTTGAAAGATAAAAGATCGAACTACGAAATTAAAAAAGTGTAAGTTGTGAGACAAATATTATACTGTGAAGATGGACTTTCATTGAATGATTATCATCACAAAAATGTAACATAATGGAATGTAAAGGAATGCTTAATTAACATGAATGAAAGAACAGGGAATACAATGATGGAAATTAAAATTCTAATCTAACAAAAATCCACCTGCTGGTAGTGCATGTAAGTAGCCGTCGGTACTGGAGGGTGGTGATGGTTAGACCTTGGGTATAGAAACCCATCTACACGCCACAACAGCGAGTGCACGCCTAGAACTCAAGGTGAGTTTAGGCATGCAAAAAGAGATGAAATAAGCTAACTACTTGTAAGAATGAAATGCAGAATAAAAACATATAAGAACTAACTAAATAATAGAAAGATGGGCACCAAAGGTACTCCCAAGAGGGAGGTTTTGGTGGCCATGGGTGCATGGTGGTGAGAGGTGACGGTGTTGGCTGACCACCAAGGTGGTGGTTGATAACAACCTAATTTATCACCCTAACTGGCTTAATCTAGGGCTAACTCCTTAGTAAAATCATGTATTAGGTTTATAAATAATGCATTTAGAGCATGCATGCATATTTAGGCTTTGTGTTTATTTTATGCCTAACTATCTAATTTTAGACTTAACATGGAATCATGAGCGAGATGGAAGATAAATCTACAAGGCTAGGAGCTGGTTGAAGAGCAAGATATAATTGAAGAAGAAATGAAGACTTAAATAAAGAAGAAGAGAGAGAGAGAGACTAGGATAACTTACCCCTATCCTTAGAACCCTAGGATACCCTTATCCTAACTCCTACCCTTAGGGTAGCTCAAATTGGATAAGTGAGCTTAAAAGCCAAAATCATAGATAACACTATCCATGATCCTAATCCCTTATCCACAAAGTTGTCTTACTATCCAGGAACCTAGCCAACCTATCCTAGATCCAATCCCTAACCCAAGAACCTATTTAGGTCCATGAGCTTAGTTAATAGACTTAGTATAAGTCAACTGGGTTCATGGAACCTATTTGAACCCAACCCACTAGACTTAGGGTAAACCTAGCCTAATTAGAAACCAATTCTCACAACTTATGTCTATAAAACCTAGTCCTAACCCTACCTACATAAGACCCACGAAAATCCTAGCCTAATCCTCTTAAGTTGGTGCCAACTTAAGAAGATTTTATCCCTTAGTGGCTAGCCAAGAGATAAGATCTTATCTCTTGGCAAGATTTTATCCCTTGGTAGCCACCCACCTAGGTTGCCTATTTTTAGAAAACCCTCATTCTATCCTAGCCCTACAACTTAGATCTTAAGGTCCCTATTCAACCAATCATAAGAATCACTTTTAATTAAATCTTCACCATCCAAATTAGTGATCCTAGGTACTCTAAATCAACCAATAGGAAGTCACCTAGATTTCTATAAAAGAAATTAGCTTCTACCCTTTCGAACATAACTTAGATACACAGAGATAGAAAATAATAGCCACCACATAGTCCACGCCCACTCTCTCTCTCCAAGCCCTCTTTCTGGTCTTCTTTCCAACACCTTGGATCTGAAGCTCTGCCAAATTTCGCATAAGAATCCCTCAAGCGGCTCCGCGATCTCTCTCTCTTTCCTTCCTCTATTTTTCTATGTTTTTATTCCTATTGTAACCTCTGCTATAGATTTGATTTGTGAGAAATTTTGATAGTAGCCATAAAGTTCACTATTGAATAAATATCTTGTCTCTCTTTATATGCTTTCATTAGGGTAGAATAAGTAGTGCAAAGGGGTTTTAAGAACTCCAATTTGCGTCCCTCTGGGCTTATCAAATTCTGATCTATAAATTTATTTGATTCGACGTGTTTTACAACTATAACGATATGTAAAAATCTCTTTTTGCAAATTTCGCATCGAACAAATTGACTCCATTGCCTCCCTGGCAATGTCACCCCAATACTTATCTTTTGCTAGTCCTTTAGAAAAATCAGCATGCGAAAAACCTACAGAAATCATGCAAGAATCACAACACACGAGTTTTCTCTATTTTCAAAAACATGAATTATTCTTATTATTATCATTATTTCTATAAAGGTGTTGCCAAAGAATCGAGCCAGTTTAAATCAAGAATCCTAATAAGATTTTTCACTGACGAAAGGAAATTACGGGAAAATCCTTAATGTCAAAGACTCAATAGTTCTAAAGTAACGACTTAAATTCGAACCTCCCAAATCAAATCAGAAATCTTATTAGCCATTAGACTTGGGTCGCCAAAGTGACTTTCTCCGACTAAGTCAGCCCACCCAAGATTCGAATTGAATGTGAGAAACAAACATCTTGTGTGTGATTTTTATGTTAATTAATTTCCTCCTTGTGTCTTAAATTCATTTCTTGCAACTCTTTGAGGACCAAACTTAGATTAGATGGGTGGGCTTCCCAGGTAGGCTGAGGCTGGTAAATGTATGGTTGTGTGTACCTACTAGGTTGCCCATAATTATTTTTCCTATTTAAGTTAGGACCCTGGGCATGTTTCTGACTTGACCAGGCAAAATTATGATGATTACGCCATCCAGGGTTCTAGGTGTTTGAGTACGAGTCATTTCTAGTGTATCCCTGGAGTACATTAACATCCTCAAAGTAATTAGGCATTGGGATGCCTAATTTAGAATTTGAGGACATCAAGGTCCCTCCGTGGTACCTAGAAAGAGACGGGTCTAAGTAAAGTTGACTCATTGGTGGAGCCATGGTTAAGTCATTAATATTATACACTAATTCTTGACCTAGAGGGCTAGGGAGTTGGGTGCGGGGTAAAACAATTCTTTCTTAAGCAAGCATAGCGTTTGCCTTAGAATTCCAACCTTTCAATAAGGTATCCAATTTCTAATCCAAATTTTCAACATTTTTTCCAACAAGTTCCATTTTATCCAGTCATCGTGTAATCAATTCTAAATCAACCGAATTAGAATTCTCCTTATTTTCATAAACTCTACTCTTTGGTTGACTTGATCTGCTAAAGGTGGATATCAAGGCATTGTTATGGGAATTCTCACTCATATTTCCAAACAATTCAAATGCTCCCTCAGCATCTTTGCTTAGGAAATTACCCCACATGCCGCATCAACAAAATTCTTCAAGTTGTCACTTAACCCATAATAAAAAATATAAACCAAGTGCCACTTAGAAATCTCATGATGAAGGCATTTCTTAGTGTTCTAAACATAGATGTGATTGCGTAGAATACACTTTCGTCCAGCACCAAAATGCACATCCACCATCAAAAATGCATTCATCAGGTTAGGGAAAACATAATATAACTTCATCTACTCCCTTTTGTTAGACATGCATGCAAGGACAGAGATCACTTTCTCACCAAAAACCCAAAACCCAACTTTGTGATTCAATCCTTACCTTGCTGGGGGGGGCTATAATAGGGAGGAATGGCATCCTTCTCCCCAAGATCCGAGCTCCAGAAGCTTTCCTCCTTCCTGATCTTCCTCTGCTATAGCTAAGCACTCCCCACTCTCTTCCTCTATCACGCACAAGAAGATAAAAGGAACAAGAAGATTGCCTGGATAAACTCTATCCAACCTTTATTGTTTATAAAAGATACTGGAAAAGTTCTCAAGTGGTCCTCAAGTATATTCTATTCTTTAATTCCACCTCACCAAGGCTGGAATTTCGTTGCTTCCATGCCCTTCCCAAATGCTACATCACATGTTAAGGAAATCTTAGCCCCTTGCTAGCAATGGACCCCACATCTAAGGTCTCTTAGGCTCCAAATCCCCTTAGCGTAAGTAATTAGGACCCTTGAGTACATTTAAGAGGGTAAATTTTATCTTTGACCCTTAATTATTGTTTACTTTTTTTTTTAAAACTGAAAGAAATGCTGTCGAGGCACGATAGTAATCTAGGAGGGTATTTTATTTTAAAGAAATCATTACATCACATAACAGATCCCCACTCTAGTATGAGAGAGACCAACACCCATTTACAATTTACCCCACGCACACCGACCTCTCTTAAAACAGACAAGCATTTCATGCCCTCCAAACACACCACAAAACTGTTGCCATAGACATGTAGCTTATCATGAAATAAAAAATAATGCCATAAATTTTCCCAAGTGGGGATGGGCTCTCTACAAACCACTCTCTCCAAATAAGCACAAGGGGAAGATGTGTCTAGAACCATCAGTAGGCAGGCCACATAATGTGCAGAGTTGGGCTGGGGTACCCATTCTCCTATGTCTCAAATCACCTATTATCAGACCATCTTTCCTACATAGCTATAAATAAATTTGAACTTTTAAAGGAATCTTCAAGTTCCATAGCTTCCTGCAAACCAAGTGTGCCTCCCCCATCTCTGGGTTGAGAATGATTTTCTCATAAGCCTTTACCGGTAAGAAAATTCCCCGCCAACGGTATCTGTCTTGTTCGCCCCTCGCAGCACTGAAAGCAGCCAAGTCTTATAGCATCCTACCTCGTTCCTCCCATAATCGGGTCCCCTCCCTACCGTGCTCAGCACCATTAAAACTCCACTTTCCCGCTGCAGCATCCCAGTGCGAGCTCACAGATGCCATTTTATCTGCCGCCCCTTCATAGGCCCGGGGAAAGACAATCTTTAATACCCCTCTTCAGGACCAGCCCTCCTGCCAGAAGTGGAAGCTTGTCCCATCACCCGGCACCGGTTGCACAAGACTCCAATTTTCTTTCAACGCCTGAATCACTGAAGACTAAATGGGGGAAGACTTAATGGGGTTAAGCCTGTTCAACATATCGTGGGATTGACCGTAGCTACCTCTGATCAATTCAGCCCATTCCTTGCTTTCCCCATCAAATAAGCTAATTGCCCATTTCAGCAATAAGGCCTCGTTAAACTCCTTTAGTAACCGAATGCCCTGACCACCATGTTTCTTATGCAGACACAGCTGATCCCGCTTGATGGGTTGGAAAAACTGACCTTGGTGTGATGCTCCCTTCCAAAAGAACCTCTCCCGCATGATGTCTAAATGCTTCCAAATAGATTTCGGGGCCTTGAATACAGAGAAGAAAATAGGGATTGAGATAATCACAGAGTTTAAAAGAATAAGCCTCCAACTTTTGATAAGGACCGGCTACTCCAACTTCGAGCTTCACTGCAATCTTTTTGAATAAAACATTCCACTCACTTTTTTTAACTTGGTATACTTAAACCCAAGTATCTGATCAGCAGGGTGACCAAAGGCGAGCAAAGTGTCATAGAGATGGCTGAGTGCTCCTCCCCATTCATCTCAAAACAGACGATAGAAGATTTATCACCATTTAACTTTAAACCCGGAATTTCCCTAAAGAATTTAACCATATGCATCAGAACCTAGGCTTCATGTGTCTCCCCTTCAACAAAAAAGACTGTCATTGGTGTACTGAAGTACAGGTGCTATAGCACGTCTATTCGAAACCAAAAAACCTCTTATCAATCCTACTTCAGAGAGCCTACAGGCAAACTGGACCAAAGTATCCACCGCTAAATTAAAAATCAAGGGGCCTAGTGGACAACCTTGTTAAACTCCACACTGCGGCTGTATCCAGGTCCCACACAGTCTTACATTAATCAGGGGGGAGAAGGAAGCTGTTGTGATACATCGTTTCATTCATTGAAGCCATAACGGAGGGAACCCTCTTCTTTTAAAAATTTCTCATAAGTATGGCCATGAAACCAAGTCGTAAGCCTTACTAAAGTCAACTTTCCATAAAAAAGCCTTGCATTTTCTCTTATACTAACCCATCACTATCTCCTAGGCTACAATAAATGACTCGAGCAACGATCTGTTGGGCAGAAAAGTGGACTGAACTGGAAGAATCAGATTTTGTAAAGCACCTCAGAGCCTATTTGCCAATACTTTACTCACAATCAAATAAATAGAGTTTGATAATGCAATGGACCTGAAATCAAAGAAACAATCCACCCCAGGTTTCTTTGGAAGTAAAAAAAAGATAAGATCTATTAATCTTATCAAAACCAAAATTGCCCCGTTCAAACTCTTGAATAACTTCCATCACCTCATCATTTACAACACTCCAAAGTTCCGTATAAAAAAAATCTGAAACCCATCCGAGCCAGGGCAGCCTTCACTGTTCAAATCATTGATAGCTTCCACAACTTCTTGTTCAGAAATAGCCTCAATCAAGTTCCCAGCCTGCTCTTCATTTAGACGAGGGAAACAAGAGGCAGCCAGTCTCCAACTTCCCCTAGGCACAGCTCATGTAGAGTCTTTAAAAAATCTGATAGCCTCCGCCTGAATCTCCTGTAAAGAGGAGGTCCTGTGCTTTCCCACACAGATTGACGAAATAAGGTTACACCTCCTTCTTGAACTGGCTGCCAAGTGGAAATATTTGGTGTTGGCATCTCTTTCTTTGAGCCACAGCTGTCGCGACCGTTCACACCAATCCATTTCACATTTAAGATCATCCTCTGCAATTACTTCCTGATGGCATTTTCTCAGTTCAATCTCTTGGGCTATCAGCAGCATCAAGTCTTCCTTTCTGTCCAATTGCTGCACAGCCAACAAGGCTTCACATCTTTTCTGATTTCTGAGCACTGCCACAGTCCTTCCATATTCTTTGAGCATCACTCGTAGAGCACTTAGTTTAGTAGCCAATTTGATTGTAGCGGACCCCACTACCTATCTGGACTGCCACCACCCAATCAGCATATCTTTAAAACCATCTTCTCTCAGCTAGGAACGTCTAAATTTAAAGTAGGTGCCAACATAAGAGCCTTCACCACTGTCCCACACCAACGGCATATGATCAGAAAATGGTCGCTCAAGTCCAACAACTGAGGAAAGAGGGAATTTCTCGAAGAGGTCCGCATTCCCAAAAAATCTATCCAATCTAGACATTAAACCACTTCCATTTCTCCATGTAAATTCTGCCCCGGAGGATGGAAAGTCATTCAAACCCAAGCTCTGCATGGCCAACTGAAATCCATGAGATGCACTGTCCGCCATACCATTGGTCTGTCCAGATCAGTCAAGATGCAGTTAAAGTCAACCCCTACTAGCCATGGCAACCTCTGCAAATTTGTTGAAACCCCTGACAAGTCTTCCCACAATTCAGCCCAAGGATTTTCTATACACGGTCCATATACACAAGTAGCAAGCCATTCAACATCTCCTTGAGCAAATTTGCACCTACAAGTAATAGTGTGCCTTGTCTTAACCACATCCGTAACAGAGAGGCAAGCTTTCCTCCACCAAAAGGCAAGGCCACCAGACCTCCCCTGAGATCCCAGCACCACACAGTCCGCTTGTCCATTTAATTTTAAACCACTCCATAAATGACCATTCTCCTCTTCTATATGCATCTCTTGGATGAACACACAATCAACCTCCCACTCCCTATGATATCTCATAAGCGAGGCTCTTTGATTCCCATCGCGTAACCCACGCACATTCAGGAAAGTATTCTCATATCCCCTCGTGAGAACCCCCCTTGTTAGCACTCTGTGCACACGTAACACTAAGAACACCTGCAATGACATTTTCATCTGGCTTGAATCTATTCTCATTCCCCCTCCTTCTAAGTTTGTATGGTGATTGAGCCACGCTGCATTTTGCTGATGACCCAACTCCATACTTCATTCCCTCCGGCCCCTAGAAAGAGTGGGAGATCTGGTCTTCTGTCATGCTCACTTTGCCTCCATTGTCCACCTTGACAATAGCATTAACAAGGATCTCTTCCAGCACCCCCCTCTGCCTATCCTCAAGCTACACTGGTTGATCATCTTGCATATTGTCCATCCCAGATTCTTCAAACTCCTTCTCATGGTGATCCTTCCTTTTCTTTGATACAGGTACTTCCTCAGGTGTTTCCCAACCTTCTTGCATTTGGGTGGCACCCTCTTTGACAACCTCTGCAAATGATTTATCCCTTTTTCGCTCTTGGAAGACGGACTCACAATAGCCAAACTGTAAACGGAGTAGCCACGAGCTGCCCGCACACTGAAGAATGATTTTCTACGGGATAGACCCGCCACGAAAAACTTCAACATTCACACCCAAAATACGTCCATCCCCTTCCCAAAGGCCAACCTCTGCATCCTCAGTAAGCTTTGCGAAACCAGAAATCACCTTCGTAACCACCTTACGAGCTCTCAAATGAAGCGGCAGACCTTGGATCACAAGACTTCCAAGCCTAGATCCGGCTCTCTGAGGAGGCCGATCCGGCAAAGGACCATCGAAAGGGGACACTAATCTCCAAAGAACCGTAACATTATCAAAAACACTCGAACGGGAAGCGACAGCGTTCAACATCAATCATCCCCAAACCACAAACAAGGAATCGCGTGGGGGAAAGCGTGGCGATCTTCCAACCCAGCGACGAGAGCGATAGGGAGCTTACCAGCTGATGAGGGCGCTCTAGAGAGGGGTTTCCCGTCATGACCTCTCCAATCAGCGCTCCTCGAAGCATAAGTTCAGCCACCCGGACATCCTCCGATGCCGGGACTTCCAAATCTACCGTGAGGCCAAAGTTGGTCGGCGGCGGCGGCGGCGGCGGCGGCGGAACCCTAGCAACCCCCTGCCGTTGGCGTGGAGCGAACCCTTCTCTTGCTGTCGATCTGATCTTCTCACAAGAATTGCGCCTGCGGCCATGGTCTCCACACGCCAAGAATAGGAGCGGAGATCGGCAGATCGCTGCACTGTGTCCCCTCCGCCTAAAACGGAAATACTCCCACATCCTACCCTCAAATAAAATTTTGCCCTAAAAAATGATTAATATTAAAACAAGGTGGGGGATATCCCTTTGGCTCCGGTGTCTATCTAGATTAGTTATTTTTTATGGGTGAGATTTAACTTCACATTGAAGTATCAAATGGGATGATATAAGTATAGATTATATGTTATTGAATCATTTTTCTCGTGCCTCAAAGGATCTCACATGTTAATGCTTTAACTTTCCTTTAATACCAAATCTCTGTATCCCTTTTATTAGAGATACTTTTAGAAAAATTCTCTAGCTTAAAATTTTAGTTCATGCATTCTGATGTCATCGTATTTCCTTTGTGTTGTGCCATTGTCATTTTTCGTCTAATCAACTTTATTGCCTCTGTAGTTTGCTATATCAATTCTGGCCCTTTAGTGAATTTCTCTCCTACCTCAACCCAATTAAGAGGAGGCGAGCACCTTCTTCCATAAAGTACTTCAAACAAGGTCATCTTGATACTAGAGTGGTAGCTATTACTATAGGAATATTTTACCAACGGTAAGCACTCCAACTAATTACCTTCCCATTCTAGGACAAAAGATCTCAGCAAATCTTCCAGCATCTAAATGGTTCTCTTCAACTAACAGCCAACCTAAGGATGATAGGCAGTATCGGAATTAAGTTGGGTTCCCAAGGCTGTCTGAAAACTATTCCAGATATGCAAGTGAAGAGGGCATCCCGATCGAAGATGATCTCTCTTCGTATACCATAGTTGCGAACAACTTCATGTACATGCAAGGTCTATTAGCTAACTTGGCATTGTCGTGGTGCGAATGGCAGGAAATCAGGTCGTCCTTGTCAATCTATCCAGTATTACCCATATGGTGTCATAGCCTCTCATTGTCTATTGTAGTATTATCACAAAATCCATCATGATACCTGCATACTTCCACTAAGAAACTAGGAGTGGCTACAATAGTCCTACTGGACTTCTATATTTTGCCTTAACTTACTAACAGACTAGGCAATGACTCACAAACCTTGCCACATCTCATTTGATTCCCTTCCACCAAAAGCCTTATCTCAAGTCATTGTACATCTTGGTACTTCCAGGATGTACAGTCAACCTCATAGAATCCTCCTTCAAGAGAAACTCTCTCTTAATACCTTCATTCCTAGGTACACACAATCGACCTTGAAACTGTAATACTCCATCTTGAAGGGAAAAACTTGAGGTGTTACCCTCTGGTACCTTTTCTTCAGCCCTAACCAACTTTGAATTGTTGAACTAGGCTTGAACAATCTAGTGGATCAGGTTCAACTGCACTTGCCTTGAGAACATCAATGTGCCTTTTTCACTTCCAAACTCCAAGCTCTAATTTTTGATAGCCAATCCCATTCCATGACCTCTAGCTTAGCTAATAGGAGCAAAGGATTTCTACTTAGTTGTTACGACCTAGTTCTGGCTCCCTACAGGACCCGAGAACGACTCGTCTCGACTAATCCCAAGACACAGTCGTCCAACAAGAAATAACCAAAAGCAGAAAATATTCTACAACCACCCATGCAATGTAACTAGGCAGAAATAACTAAGAGATAGTAAAGGAAACACAACAAAAAGTCTCATAATAATACATGCCATCACAACTACAATAGCGAAAAGTAGAACAGAAAGATAATAGAAACAGTATTACATGCTAGAGTACTCACTACAATAATAGAAAGCTCGTAAACAAAAAGGGAACAACAGCTAAGGTTGGGCTTGACTAGGCCCAGCTCCCTTTACAGCCGGTGGTGCTGGTTGCTCAACTCCTTGACCTAAACAAGGTTATAAAATCTATGGTCAGCTAACGGTGAGTAGAGTGGTGGTTAAGTCATTTACATGCAATTAACATAAGACAAGCAACTAATTAATTATTCACTTCTATTTAGCTCAACTAAGTGGTTCTAATTTGTTTATTCTATTAAGAAACCGATCATTTCTTGATCCTATCTGTCCCTTAAGGGAACGATTTTGATTGCAGTCTTTCTCGTGATGTAGGATGTACACGTGGTGCTCTCTTGGCCGGGAAAGTCCGCCGTGCTAGTCCTACACCTGGTCAACCACCTCGAGGTCACGGTCACGACGTAGTGGTGACTACGGCATGCACGATAAGCACACGAGTAGCTATCCCGCACTGGCACGTGGTTAGTCATTTCCGCTAGCGGGTATGCCCAAAAGTACAGCACGGAATAACACAAGGCCTTGCCCTCTCAGAATTGGGGTCTCGCCCCTCCACAATCCCTATACCCTCGTCCGACTGTCCCGGTTTGCCTAGTGGGCCTAACAAGAGTCGGTGTAGGGTGGCTAGTCCTAACCCTGGGCCCCGTGGGGCGGCTAGTTCCCTCCCTACATTAAATAGCTCACCTCGGTACCACGTACGCGAGGGCCGAACAAGAGTCGGTGTAGAGTGACTAGGCCTAACCCTAAGTCTCAACCCAAAGGGTGACTAGCTCCCCTATACACTAAAGGGACAGCTACTCTCCTTGGTACTGTGTACACAAGGGCTAACTCACTTCCCATCTATATACAAGATTCTTTCCATGTACAGGAGTTCTTCTCATAATTCCCTGTAGGGTTCATGCTTGTATTTATTTCATTTCATTTCTAAACATGCATATCTCATTGTTCACATTCTGATTTTCATTTACATAACAGGCAGCTTGTGTTCTAATAACTGAAAAAGCATCATATCAAGTATCTTTACACTTGCTAGTAATTAGGGTTTAACATGCATGTTAGTGTAAACAGTGTAGCTCAAGTCACATTCATACATTTCTGCCCTAGGGTTCATTTTACATCCTAGAGTTCAATCATATTATTCTAAGTATGCACTTTACTTATTTAAATCTTTAGTATTAAAGTAAACTACTCTATCGGAAAACACGGGAGGAATGGAGACTAGAACTACATATCCTATCGTCTTGATTGCACAGCAAAAATACACCAATAAATATGCCATCTTGTGTTATTTCCTAGCACTACCATTGCATCTTATGTAGCAATAGTGGCATTTGTACATAGACACATGCATGCTTTTTTTTTAAAAGAAGGGAGGAGAGTGAATAATTGGCCATCTAATTAACATCTTCATCAAGGGCTGCATTACAAATTCACCATTTTCATTTTTTATTTTTTTGACTTTGAATTCTTCTCCCTCACGTGATTGCAGGGCATGGGGCTTGCGCCTCTTCGCGCCACTCCTCTGCCAGCAGCATGGCTGGACATGCAATGCCAGAGCATGGCTGTGGCATGCCTTCTTCTTTAAAAGGCTTGGCCCTCTCCCTTACGTAGGGGGGCCTGAACACACACCACCTTCAGACACTGTCCTCCACCGTCAGGCCAACCTCCTCCCCTCTCCCTCTCCATATGCAGTATCTCTTCTCACTGAAGGGACACACTACAGGCAAGAGCAAGCTCACAGTGGTCCCACAACCACCACTGTGAGTTCCACCACCACCCAGCTCCCTCGAGAGCAGGTGGCTGTGGTGGTTTCACCTTCTATTTTCATCGCTGGAAGCCCTCACCACCATTGCTAGAGCTTCAAGGTCGGAAGCTCTAGCAGCAGCAACGGCCGCCTGAAGCAGCACACGCCATCGCGCGCATGCCAACAGACCTCCACGAGCTCTCCCCGCGCGCTCAGGCGCTTCCCAGAGCGCCTGCACACGCAGAACCGGCGCTACCGGTCTCCCGCTCCCACGCGGCACTGTAGCCACTGTTCACACCTCTCAGCGCGACACTGTAGCCACCGGCTTGTTTCTCACTTAGCCGATGGCACAGCGCTCTCTCTCCTTGCCCGCAACCCGCTCCAGCTGGTCGCCTGCGTCTGCGCCCGCTCTCGCCCGCAGCGTTGTGCGCTACGCTACGCAGTGCACTGCACTGCACTCCCGCACCCGCTTGCGCATGAAGACGGCATGCATGTTCCCTCCAGCGCCCCGCGTGAAGCCCTTGCGCGCCCTCACTCCTACGAGATCAGACGACGGACGCTCCCACCAGACGGCTTAACTCTACCCTCTCTCTCACACTCACCCGCCAGCGACACACCCATACTCATACACACACACACTCGTACACACCCACACATACATACATAGATACATATATATATATATATATATATGTATGTATGTATGTATACATACATACATACATACATACATACATACATACATATATATATATATAAATATATATACATACATACATACATATATATATACATATATACATATATACATACATATATACATATATATCTATATATATATACATATATACATACACATATACATATACATATATTACTATATATATTTATATATATAGTTATAAATATATATATATATATATATATTCATAAATACACACACACACACACACATATATATACACAACTACATATTTACCTATATAGTTATAACCCTATCTATCTATATATATATATATATATTTACAAACACATCACCTAGCTGTATCCATACACCCGTACACTAGTTACCCCACCGCGCATCATATCACGGGAACATCTGCACCAGTTGCTGATATTCCCCGATACCCGCGTAAAGCAAGCACCTCCGCACACACTCCCACACATCCGTCCTACACTCTACGCGGCACTTCATCTTGTTGGTTGCGTCTTACTAGACGTGGACCAACTCGACACTGTGCTACACTCCGTTTCCACTTCCACCTTCACCCCTATATATATAATATATACATATCTATATATATAGAGACTGTATTTATTATATTAAGCTAAGTATTCCTTTCTCTACAAGCAACCTACCTTGTTTTTATTTCTCTTTTGTTTCCTGCTATTAAAAAGATAAAAAAAGAGTAAAAGAGAAAAGATAATTCTTGTCTTGCAGGTACTCGGTCTTGCAAATAGCAGGACCAATTTTTTTGGAATCCTAAGTTGGCTCAAAGCCAAGAACAATTTGGCTCAAAGCCAAGAACTTGATTTTAAGGGTGTGCCTCAAGGACAACATTATCAACAAAAAAAAAATCTTAAATAGAAAAAAAATAAAAACATAATAAACGCACGGAAGAGATACGTTCTAGAAAAGGCGTAGAAACTTCTTCACCTTTAATTCTTGCCTCCCTGATATCGACCCTAGGCCTAAAAGTGATTAAGATAAAATTAAGTAGGCTAGGTTAAAAAAATTTTGTGAAAGATGGTTAGACTCGATTTAGGTTAACCCACTATACTAACTTCAATGATAATTTCACCATATTAACACAACCTATTCGAGTTCTACCACACTTTTTCTAGCGTCGTTGCCGGGGAGGTGCACGTTGAGGTAAGTTTCTACTCCATTCCTTTGATTTTCTCTTCTCACACCCTTCTCTTCACGGGTGTTTTTGTTTGCTGGTGTGCAGGTAAACTAGTTGCAAGGAGGAGGCAAGCAGAGGAAGTTGGAGACGTGGGTAGATCCAAGGTTGGAATGAGAGCGTGAAGTCGCCGGCGCCGCACTGGAGCTTCGCCCACGTTGCTGAAAAGGTAGGTCTCTCTCTATTAGCAACTTAGGTTAACTTATCACCTAGATAAAAAAAAACCTAAAAACACTTCTTGGGATTTCTTGAAGCAAGTGGATTAAAAATCACTTGCTTGATTGTCTGCTATCACCCCCACCGCCCTGGGATTTCCCGTCAAACTTCGCATAACGAAGATCCAAGAATCTTGATTCTTGAATCTTTCGTCGTGTGAAGTATTCATTGAGGTAAGATTAAATAGATTGATTGCCATCCCTCCTTGCCTCATTTATCCACAATTCGGGATCACATTTTTTTGGTGGGGAGACTTGGAATTGAGTTGATTCCAACCCCACCACAACCTTTCACCTGCCTAAGATTTGATCCCGAATATTTCAACCCCAAAATTTTAATTCTCTTTACATTATCTTGTGGTTGAGCCTTGTGTGTGGAACATCATTTTGGTGATTGGGAGCACTTGAATTGAAGTGCTTTGGCTTCCTTTCACACTAACCTAAAATTGACTCGTGCATCCACACATAGAAATTTCCACCTAGGGAAGCCCATTGCATTTTTAGCATACGCATTAACCAACTCACATTGAAGAAAGGTTTGTTGGGCATTGAAGAACTTGTATTTTCTCAAAACCCGGAGATTGGTTGAATTAGTAACTCGGCGAAATCTTAAAATCCATACTACTTAAGGCTGAAATTCTAAAAACCATTCACCAACTAAAACTTCAATTCGGGGAGATTTCCCCGTTGCATGCTTGGTTTACACACTTTCTAAAATCAACGCACTTGAGCCTTACCCGTATACAACGCCCTTCACATTCCTGAAGCACTTGATCCTAAGCCTCTAATTAAAACTGGTAGCAACTTGACCCTTATTAAGAATTGGAGGTCTAACTACCTGCATGTAGTGCCTACATGCTAGTGCGGGTTCCCGCGTGCTATCGGGTGTCTAAGACTGGGGCAAACGGCCTTTCAATCTGGCCCGGTGGTTCCACAGTGCTCGCATTTGGTTCTGTAGGTTGTGATAGTAGGTAACTTAGGTCTTTAGGTCTAAGGGCACATTGTAGAGGTTAGGACTTTGATTGCCTTGATTTGTCATCAAGTGTACCTTTGCGACGTCATTTCTCTCATCCCCTTTTCCCTTCTTATCTCCCCAATTCTTCCTACAGTAGTGCATGTTTGGGAGGAGGTCACAAAATCCTGAATTGTTTGAATTGTCTGATAATTCTAGAAGGAAAGAAACCGAATCGTCATCCTCCTCCACAAACATGGCTGCACACCCACTCCCAAATCTCGAGGGAGGAAATCGCCCCCCTCAAAGCCCACCAGGTGGTGGAGCCATGGACCCCATAACCCGCCTCCAAGCCCAAATGGAAATGTATAATGAACAGATTGAAGCCATTAGGGAAACCTTGGAGGAAATGCAGAACCCTCCCAAACCGGAGGAGCCTAGGTCTCTTAGCTCTTATCAAAATCCCACTGCTACAGAGACCATAGAACAAATTCGGGTCCCCATGGGCGGGGACGATTTTGAATTGAAACCCAATATAATTGGCCTAATTAACTTTCACTTCCATGGTCTTGCAAGTGAAGATCATTTTCTCCATTTGGAAGACCTAACCCGATTGGTTGAAACAGTTAAACCAAGAAACATCGGGTTATCAATTGTCCTCATGAAAATATTCCCGTTTTCGTTGCGGGATAAAGCATCGCAATGGTTATGCACCCTTAGAAGAACCATCCATTCTTGGGAAGAGATGCGAACAGCATTTCTCAAGAAATTCTTCCCAATCGGGTGAACCAATGCGCTTCGCCATGCTATAACTTCCTTTACGCAACAAAACGACGAACAGTTTCATAAGGCTTGGGAGAGGTATAATGACCTCCGGAAGTGTCTGCACCACGGTCTGCCTAAGTGGCATATAGCCCAGATTTTCTATTATAGCTAAATGAGACTTTGAAGCAGATTGCAGACGCTTCCTGTGGAGGGAATTTCATGAATAAAGACGAGAATAGAGCATTCGAATTATTTGAAAACATAAGCGAAAATTCAATGAACAATGCCTCCATTGTCACCTTTAATCGTACCAGCCTACCCCGTAATCTTCACGAAGTTGACACGGGACCCTCCCATTCATCCACTGATCTTAGCCTTATCGCTCAAAAATTGGATGAAGTCTCCGTCGTGCACAAGAAGCTGGATGAACTTCTGGCCAATCCCGCTCGTTCTATGGCAAACACCCCCACCTCACCACTTCGTCACAATCTTAATCCTTCCAACACCAGGCTTATCCCCAAAAACCCTGTGAGATCTTTCTTACCGAGTGTCGCGCTGAGCGATTCAGTAAGTCATGTGGATCTAGCTTTTGCAAGCCAGTATTTTGACATGGAGGACCAAGCCTCCGTGTGCTCAGATGCATATTTACATGTCGACTCGTCTTCTGGCTTAGAAGACACTTGCGTCCTGGGGAACATGTTCTCTGCTACTTATAACCCAGGGTGACGAAATCATCCTAATTTCGCATGGTCCAATAACCCACAGCGCCAAAACCCTGCAGGTGGGCCAATGCGATCGTTTGCACCCGTCATCCCAAGGGCCCAGTCTAATCCTGTGGCGAATCCACCATCGGGTCCTTGCATACCGCAAACAGAACACGCATCAAGTCCTCTTGATAAATTGATGCAAATGATGACGGAAATGTCTAAGTGCCATGAAGAGAACATGACCTCTCTTCAGCACCAATTGGCGCAGCAGAATGCTGAGATCAGTCAACTACACATGGCGACTCGATCTCAAGGCACTCTTCCAGCCCAACCTGTTCCCAACTGGCGAAATTTCGTACCCCATGGTCCTCAACCATAGGTACGACCTTCTCAGGGGCAGGTTCATCAGATTCTACAAGCACCGAGCATTCCTCCAGGATTCCAGGCTAATCCCACAGCAGCACCTCACCCTTATGTCCCTATTGTGAACCCTCCTTCACCTTATGATCCCACTGGACCCACGACATCCAATGCGATTACTACGAGGAGCGGTAAGCAAACCGTTGATCTGCCTCGACCTGATCCTGGCTCATCTTTTTCATCGCCCTCTCATTCGGGATGTGCATCGCATTCGCGGGAGGACGATACACCCAAACTAGTGCCAGAATCGGTCCCATTCCCTGAGGCTCTACTGAGGGAGCCAAAAGGCAAGAAAAAGGATACGCAGGCCTTTGATAACCTACGTAATTTATTCAGGGATGTTAAAATCAAGGTACCCCTGTTAGAGGCTATCAACCGCATACCTACTATTGCCCGATTTTTCAAAGACTACACTACACCCAGGCGACAGTCAAAGAAAACAAAGAATCCGGTGGTTCTCTCGCCTCATGCGAGTTGTGCTATACTGTCAAATCTACCACCGAAGAAGAAAGATCCGGGCACACCGCTTATTTCGGGTAGCATCCAAGGCTACAATTTTAACCATGCTCTACTTGATCTAGGATCTTCCATCAATCTTATACCAATCATCATGCTCGAGAAATTTGCCTTAGGAAATCTGAAACCCACCCCTGTCATGTTATAGTTGGCAGATCGTTTTGTCAAAATACCAAAGGGTGTGGTGGAAGACGTGGTGGTTAGGGTCAACAGTCTCTGTTTTCCTGTTGACTTTCTTGTTTTGGATATGGAAGTTCCTAGCTCACTTTCTGATTGTCCAATCATCCTTGGTCGACCTTTCTTGGCCATAGCCCGTGCCCATATCGAGTGTAAGTCAGGCTGTATTGAGATTGTCGTTGGATCTGAGAAGCTCAAGCTTAACATCTTCAAGGCAGCCAAGAACTTTGATTGCAATTGCATCAAGGATGACACGTCTGACGAGGACATGGCCGTAAGCGTGTGTATCGGACTAATAGGGACCTATTCTGACTACTGTGGATTGCCTTTAAACACAGACGATTGCCTGACCGACACATATTGTGACGTCCCCCCATCCCTCCCTTTTCCTGTACCTTCTCCTGACCAGACTTCTGACGAGGTTTTCTTCACTTCCCATACCTCGTGGTCTGAGTCATATTCGGGCTACTCATTGCCAGTCCACTCTTGAAGACCGGATTGCCCTTTCTTTCCCGCCAAATCAGGTGGAATTGCAACTCCACACTGGGACATTGAGCCAAGATACTGCTCACTGGGGCTATCCCTTTTTGGATCCATCAATCCAAGATGCCCCTCTTCTTGGCCAATCTGAGGGCCAATTTCTTCCTCATGCCTTGCTTTCTTCTGATCTGCTTGGGACACTCTCATCCTAAGAAATGCCAGATCTTTCACCATCCTCTCTTGAGCTGAAAGAGCTGCCTAATATGCTTAAGTATGTCTTCTTGGGACCAAATGAAACGCTCCTTGTAATCATTTGTTCAAAATTGACCAAGGAGCAAGAGTGCAAACTAACAAAGGTCCTTATGGAACACAAGGTAGCCATTGGATGGTCCTTATCAGACTTAACTGGCATTAGCCTCTCCTATTGCACTCACCGTATATATACGGAGGAGGAGGCTTGACCTTCCCGCGAGATGCAGCGACGTCTCAACCCTAACATGCGGGAGGTCGTTAAAAAGGAAATTATTAAGTGGCTAGATGCGGGTATAATCTACCCAATCAGCGATAGCCCCTGGGTGAGTCCGATTCACGTCGTGACCAAAAAGGCGGGACTCACCATCCGTGTAATGACAAGGGCGAATCCATCCCTACACACACTCCTACATCTTGGAGAGTGTGTGTAGATTATAGGAAACTTAATACTGCAACTAAGAAAGATCACTTTCCGCTACCTTTTATTGACCAAATCCTGGAGCAGTTAGCGGGAAATAAATTTTTCTATTTCCTGGATGGATTCTCTGGATATAACCAGGTGGCAATTGACCCCAGGGACCAAGAGAAAACCACCTTTACCTGCCCCTTTGGCACCTTTGCATTTATAAGGATGTCGTTCGGACTTTGTAACGCGCTAGCAACTTTCCAGAGATGTATGCTGGCGATATTCCATGACATGGTGGGTGACTTTCTTGAGGTTTTCATGGATGACTTTTCGGTCTTTGGACCCTCTTTTGATGACTGTCTTGCCAACTTGACCTGTATCCTTTGGAGATGTATTGATGTGAACCTCGTGCTTTCATGGGAAAAAAGTCATTTTATGGTACACGAGGGAATTGTTCTCGGGCATATCATCTCCGATAGGGGTATCGAGGTTGATAGAGCTAAGCTTGATGTAATTGCTGATTTACCTGTGCCTGGCTCTGTCAAACAAATCCGCTGCTTCTTGGGACACGTCGGTTTCTATAGGAGATTCATCAAAGACTTCTCCAAGATTTTGAGACCTTTAACTCATTTCCTATCGACCGACGTACCCTTTGATATGGGCCCCGACTGCATATGAGCATTCATGCAGTTGCGTGATGCTGTCACCAAGGCCCCTGTTCTCCAGCCACCTGATTGGTCCCTCGACTTTGAACTCATGTGTGATGCTTCCGACCTTGCAGTCGGAGCTATCCTGGGACAAAGACGCGATAGACACCCCTTCGTGGTGTACTACGCTAGTAAGACGTTGGACGAGACCCAGCGTAATTATACTACCACTGAGAAAGAACTACTAGCGGTCGTCTTTAGGCTGGAGAAATTCTACTCATTCCTTCTGGGCTCGCATGTTATTATATTCACTGAACATGCAGCCATTCGCCATCTCATGCACAAGAAAGATGCCAAGCCTAGACTGATTCATTGGATCCTTCTGCTCCAAGAATTTGACATTGAGATCCGCGATAAGGCCGGAGCCCAGAATGTTGTGGGTGATCATCTCTCAAGACTGGACCCTGACCACATTGGACTTACCTTGCCAATCAATGAGGTTTTTCCCGATGAGCACCTATTGGCAATTAATGTGGCAAGTGGACCTTAGTATGTCGACATTGCCAATTACCTTGCTTCTGGTTCCCTTCCACGTGCTGGCCTAAAAACTAGCGTGAGCGTCTCATTGTAGAAGCAAAGTATTATTTCTAGGATAATCCACTACTTTTTCGAGTAGGTGCTGACCAGATCATCCGTCGCTGTATTCCTGACAGCGAATTCTCCAGTGTGCTATCCTTCTGCCACGATCAAGCCTACGGAGGCCATTTCTCTGGGAGGAAAACTGCAGCCAAGGTGTTGCAGTGCGGTTTCTTTTGGCCCTCCCTTCACCAGGATGCACACAATTATGCCAAACATTGCACTAGGTGCCAGTCGTTAGGGTCAATGTCACGTCGTGACATGATGCCCTTGCAACCCATCCTAGCTGCTGAAATCTTCGACATTTGGGGAATCGATTTCATGGGTCCCTTTCCTCCTTCCAACGGCTTCGAATACATCCTCGTTGCTATTGATTATGTTTCGAAATGGATCGAGGCTATTCCCACGCGCCATGCTGACCATGTCATAACCACTCGATTTGTCAAAGACCACATTTTTGCATGCTTTGGGATCCCTTGAGCCATTATCTCGGATAGAGGTAGCCATTTTATTCATGCTTCTTTTCGGGCACTTCTGAGGAAATATGGAGTCCACCATTGTATCACATCTCCGTATCATCCTCAGACGAACGGCCAGGCTGAGGTGTCGAACCGGCAAATCAAGCAAATTCTCCAGAAAATGGTTCGGCCTGACTGTAAGGATTGGTCCGACAAGCTGATTGACGCACTTTGGGCGTACCGGACCGCCTTCAAGGCTCCCCTATGTATGTCTCCTTATAGAATCGTTTACAGGAAGCCTTGTCATTTGCCCGTGGAGCTGGAGCACCGCTTTTATTGGGCGATTCACCAATGTAACCTCGACCCAGACCTGTGTGGTAGAGAAAGGAAACTCCAACTCCAAGAGCTGGAAGAGCTCCGTCGTGAAGCCTATGATTCTGCCTTAACTTTCAAGCAACGCACTAAGGCTTTTCACGACAGCTATATTCGGTGGAAGGAATTTGAGCCATCTCAGCAAGTTTGGCTTTACAACGCCTGGCTCAAATTCTTTTCAGGAAAATTGAAGTCCAAATGGACAGGTCCCTTCTTGGTCTCGAGACCATTTCCCAACGGGGTCGTTGAAATTGAAGATCCCAAATCTGGGCATAAATTTACGGTTAATGGGAAACGTTTAAAACCTTATCTTACTCATGAACCTGCCCCTGTTGGAGAAATTGTTGCCCTGCTGGAGGGTAACTAATTTCGTGCCTCATTCTAGGTCCAGCTAGGGTCGTTAAATTTAGTGCTTGTTGGGAGTCACCCCAGCAACACTCCTCCACTGTCACGTACACTTCACTTCACCACCCACCATCCACCCACCCTACCACCCTGCTATATACCCTGCACCTCAGCTCTTGTTCCCCGATCTTTGGACCTTCCTCTACCCTACCCTGCATGCATATGAAGACATAGCATCGTTTGGCATGGGGGAGTGGATAGGCATCTATAGGATCTGGGTATTATATGGTATCATGCAGCTTCCATCCATCTATAAGTATGTACATAGCAAAAAAAAAAAAAAAAGGTGTTTAGTAATGATCTGAAGGCTGAAACAAAAATACAATAAGTGTTTATGGATATTCAACCACTGTTTTGAAGACTTTCTAGGCCACAGAAGCTTGATTCGCTCAGGCTTGGCTTAATTCACTTGAGCATTGACAAGATAGATCGGAATCACTCCTAACTAAGGACGTATTCTTGTACCTGAGACATTAGTATAGGATCCGTTGGTTTGCTTCTGTGCGAGAGCCTAAGTAATCTTGGTTCACATTACACATATCAAGAAAGACCAGGTGAACATAAGATCCAACCCTAGTGTTCATTAGGGAAGGTGGAGTCCTTACCTATGTAGGCAGGTAGACTTTTTATCCCAGGCTTTAGTCTTGTGTCTAAGAGAAACTCTTTCCACCAAAAAGGAACTCTCCGACCAAAAAAAAAAAAAAAGTGTGCTCCTCCAAATAAAGTTGTAAGAGATATACTGACACTTGTTTAAAAAAAAAAAAGATATTTGTGCAATAAGTCAGTATATCTCGCAAATGTCTGTAAATTCTTCTCCCTAAAAAGTTTTTCAGGGCAAGTTACAAATACCCTATTTCTACCATATATTCTTTGAGCCACAAAAGCAAAAAAAAAAAAAAAGGGTTGAGTTTTCTGTCATCTTTTTAAGGGACAATCCGAAGACATGAGCTGAAACTGGGACCAACCTACACTTAAAAATTCGTGAAATCCTGGGCTTGAGCCTTAATGTTCATCTGGTCAGTCTTGATCCTTCACTATGCACAAACCATAATCTCCTGAGCTCTCGAGTACGGCAAAAACCTTTTGAGTCCTGGAAATCGTACTTAAGGTTTAAATATCAAGAGTCCAGGTTAGTTGAGAGATGGTCTATGTCACGTAAGACTTAAAGTACTGGTAGTCTTCTCTAAAAGTGGTTCTCACAATATCCAACAAATAAACACACTCATGTCGTTTCAAGCTTCAGCTTAAGATTATCTCTAAATACAAAACAAAAAAAATGTTTTGCTAGGGACTAGCAAAAGATAGGCATGGGGGTATGATTGCACAGCAAAAATACACCAATAAATATGCCATCTTGTGTTATTTCCTAGTACTACCATTGCATCTTATGTAGCAATAGTGGCATTTGTACATAGACACATGCATGCTTTTCTTTTAAAAGAAGGGAGGAGAGTGAATAATTAGCCATCTAATTAACATCTTCATCACGGGCTGCATTGCAAATTCACCATTTTCATTTTTTACTTTTTTGACTTTGAATTATTCTCCCTCGCGCGGCTACAGGGCATGGGGCTTGCGCCTCTTCGCGCCACTCCTCTACCAGCAGCATGGCTAGACATGCAATGCTAGAGCATGGCTGTGGCATGCCTTCTTCTTCTTTAAAAGGCCTGGCCTTCTCCCTTGCGTAGGGGGGCCTGAACACACACCACCTTTAGACACTGTCCTCCACTGTCAGGCCAACCTCCTCCCCTCTCCCTCTCCATACACAGTATCTCTTCTCACTGAACAGACACACTGCGGGCAGGAGCAAGCTCATAGTGGTCCCACAACCACCACTGTGAGTTCCACCACCGCCCAGCTCCCTTGAGAGTAGGTGAGAGTGGTGCTTTCACCTTATGTTTTCATCGCTGGAAGCCCTCATCGCCATTGCCAAAGCTTCAAGGTCAGAAGCTCCAGCAGCAGCAACGGCTGCCTGAAGCAGCGCAGGCCACTGCACGCACGCCAACAGACCTTCGCGAGCTCTCCTCGCTCACGCAGGCGCTTCCTAGCGCGCCTGCGCATGCAGAACTAACGCTACAGGTCGCCCGCTCTCGTGTGGCACTGTAGCCACTGTTCACGCCTCTCAGCGTGACATTGCAGCCACCGGCTTGTTTCTCACTTAGCCGGTGGCACGGCACTCTCTCTCCTCGCTTGCAACCCGCTTCAGCCGGTCGCCTACGTCTGCGCCCGCGCCTGTTCCCACCCGCAGCGCAGTCCGCTGCGCTACGCGGTGCGCTGGGCTACACTCCCACACCCGCCTGTGCACGAAGACAGTGCGTGCATTCCCTCCAGTGCCCACGTGAAGCCCTTGCGCGCCCGCGCTCCTGCGAGATCAGACGGTGAACGCTCCCGCCAGACGGCTTAACTCTGCCCTCTTTCTCACACTCACCCACCAGCGACACACCCATACTCATACACACACACACTCGTACACATACACACTCGTACACTCACTTATACACACCCACACATACATACATACATACATACATATATACATATATATATTTATATATATCCACTCACTTATATACCTAAATATATATACATACATATACATATATACATATATATATATCCATACATATATACATATTCATACCTATAAAACTATATATAAGTATATATACATACATATATATATATTTATACATATATACATACACATATACATATACATATATTACTATATATATATATATCTATATAGTTAGAAATATATATATATATTCATAAATATATATATACACACACACACACATATATATATATCTATATATATATATACACAACTACATATTTACCTATATAGTTATAACCCTATCTATATATATACATATATATATATATATATATTTACATACACATCACCTACCTGTATCCATACGCCTGCAGACTAGTCACCCCACTGCACATCATATCGCGGGAATATCTGCACCAGTTGCTGATATTCCCCGATACCTGCATAAAGCAAGCGCCTCTGCACACACTCCCACACATCCATCCTACACTCTACGCGGCACTTCGTCTTGTTGGTTGCGTCTTACTAGACGTGGACCAACTTGACACTATGCTACACTCCATTTCCACTTCCACCTTCACCCCTATATATATAATATGTACATATCTATATATATAGAGACTGTATTTATTATATTAAGCTAAGTATTCCTTTCTCTACAAGCAACCTACCTTGTTTTTATTTCTCTTTTGTTTCCTGCTATTAAAAAGATAAAAAAAGAGTAAAATAGAAAAGATAATCCTTGTCTTGCAGGTACTCGGTCTTGCAAATAGTAGGATCAGTTTTTTTGAAACCCTGAGCTGGCTCAAAGCCAAGAACAATTTGGCTCAAAGCCAAGAACTTGATTTTGAGGGTGTGCCTCAAGGACAACATTATCAACAAAAAAAAATCTTAAATAGAAAAAAAACAAAAACATAATAAACGAACGAAAGAGATACGTTCTAGGAAAGGCGTAGAAACTTCTTCACCTTTAATTCCCGCCTCCCTGAGATTGACCCTGGGCCTAAAAGTGATCAAGATAAAATTAAGTAGGCCAGGTTAAAAAAATTTTGTGAAAGATGGTTAGACTCGATTTAGGTTAACCCATTATACTAACTTCAACGATAATTTCACCATATTAACACAACTTATTCGAGTTCTACCACGTCTCTGCAGGTCCCGACATGCTATAGGCTGGAGACCTATACCAGTAACTAAGTTACATCAGACGAGTTCAAAACAGTAAATAATTGACACTAACACATACATAAACTCGAGAGGAAAACAATGGTACTTCATTTGCATAAATCCGACTCTATTTGGGCCCTAAACGGGCCAAAAACGTGTATATAGACTGAAATTAGATGTTTGGGACTAGGCCCAAACATCTTAAATGACGTCAGTAACTCACCTTGTGTTCCTGCGGTGTTGGCAAAAGTCTAGAACCCCTTTACAGTCATCCTGGGTCTTTCTAAACGTCTGTCAGTGCACCTGGATGTCTGATTCGTCTATCAGATGGCTATGGATACATCCAGATGTCCTAAAGCACCTCGAAGAGCGTGCTTACGTGCCTTTCCAAGGCCTATACCTGCACATGCATTTGTAAGCTTAAAACAATGACACGCAACACTAACGTACTTCAGGTATGCGCATGCATGTGCGTATAGGACTCATACCTCGGCACTCTATGTGATTTCAGATGTCTGGCTTCAGTTCCAGACATCCCGCTACTGAAACAGACGTCTGGTAGGTGCTCCAGATGTCTGATACTGGAAAATTCCAGTACGTAGAAACTTCCTCGCGCGGTTTTGCTTCTTGCGAGCTTCGCCCGCAGCGCCTATAGCAACGACTCCAGTAGCTGCAGGAGGTCGAGGACCCTCCTCCGACATCCTCCTCTCTCCTACGAGCCCCTTCTAGAGCTCCCGCGGCTGCACTCCGGCCGTGCCTCCTCCCTCTCATACGAGCTCCTTTGAGCGCGCTCTCTCTTCTCTCACGCCCTCACTCTCCCTCTCCCACGGCTACAACTTCGACCACTGTAAGGGCAGTCCCACATGTGCGAGCTCTCCTGCTCGAGCTCTTCTGGCCGTGCACTCTCGACCTTCCCCGAGCTCTCTCCTTCTCTCCTACACCCTCGCTCTCCCTCTCTCCCTCGCTTTCCCCTTCCTTGCGAGCTCCTCTCCTCCACACGTGGTTGCAAGTGGAGGTGGGAAGGCTGTTGGTGGTGGTCGTCGGCTACAAGGGAAGGAGGTGGAGGTGGTGGTGAGGGTGTGAAGGTGGAGAGGGGTGTGGGGGGTTTTAAATAGATGTGGGGTTAGGGTTTTGGGGAGGAAGGAGAGATGTGTGTGCGTGAGTGTGTGCATGGGTTTGTGAGTGAGAAAAGAGAGAGAGGGGAAAATTTGTGTGATTCTCCCCTGAAGTTTCCTCTTTTCCCATAATCCCCACACTCCTAAACCCAAGGGGTTTAAAATGTCACTCACGCCCCTACCTTTTCCGAAAAGCCTTGTATAACCCTTGGGAAGGGTCATTTCAACATAACAAACTTAAAGGAAGTTTAGTCCATGAAACTTGAGTTAACTACGGTGTGGAAATAACGTAAAAGCACGTAACAAACTTAAAGAGGACCAAAGTAGGTTAGAAGAGACGTATCCTCAAAACACTCTAGGTACTACTCTCTCATTGCTGCCTTGGTCTCCCAAGACGCTTGCTCATACCGCTGGCTTCTCCATATGACCTTCACTAGTGGTACCTGCTTCCATCTCAAACTCCGGACGGCTTTGTCTAGTATCTGCACTGGCCTTTCGGGATAGGTCAGGTCGTCTCCCACCTCGACGCTCTCGTGGCTCAGAATGTGGCTGGGATTGGCGATGTACTTCCTGAGGTTGGACACATGGAACATGTCATGCACTCCAGGGAACTAGGGAGGAAGGGCAAGTCGGTAAGTAATGGGTCCAACCCACTCCAAGACCTCAAAGGGCCCCACAAACCTCGATGCAAGCTTCCCTTTCACCCCAAAATGGTGCAAGCCCTTCAAGGGCAAAACACGGAGGAAGACGTGATCCCCAACCTCGAATTGCAGCTCCCTACGCTTCCTGTCGACGTAGCTCTTCTGCCTGCTCTTAACGGTATGGTATCATTTGTGAATCTACTCTATCACCTCCTAACTCTGACGGATCAGTCTAGGACCAACCTCCTACTTGGTCCCCACCTCGACCCAACTCAAGGGTGCAGTACACTTCCTCCTGTATAGAGCCTCGTACGATGCCATGCTGATGCTCGAATGGTAGTTGTTATTGTATGCAAACTCTGCCAAGGGCAAATGCTCCTCCCAAGAGTCTCTCCAGTCTAGTACACAAGCACGTAGGAGGTCCTCGAGTGTCTGTATGGTACGCTCTGACTACCCGTCGGTCTGGGGGTGGTAGGCGATACTGAACCTCAGGCGTGTCCCCAATGCCTATTGAAACTCTGCCCAAAACTGCGAAGTGAAGCAAGTATCCCTGTCAGATACGATCTCGCAAGGGACTTTGTGCAGGCGCACCACATCTCTGATATATCGCTCTGCTAGCTATGCTGGCCCAAAGGTGACTCAGATCAGCAGGAACCGCGTCGTCTTTGTAAACCTGTCTACTATCACCCAAACTACATCGTGTCCTCGCTGTGTAATCGGTAGCCCTACTACCAGGTCCATGGTGATACTCTCTCACTTCCACTCTGGTACAGGAAGTGGCTGTAACGGCCCTACAGGTCTCTGGTGCTTAGCCTTCACCTGCTAGCATACCAAGCACTATTGAACAAACTCACCAACATCCTGCTTCATCCCTCTCCACCAGAAGTCTCGTCGTAGATCGTGGTACATATTTGTGTTCCCAGGATGTATGGTGAACCTGGACCCGTACGCCTCAGTCAGGAGCTCTCTCAACAGCTCCTTGTCTCTAAGAACACACAGACGTCCTCTCATACATAGTATCTTGTCAGAGAAAGTGAAATCTCCTGGGTGCCTTGTCAACACTCTGTCCCGCAGTGTCTACAAATATGGATTGGCCATCTATCCTGTAATGATATGGTCTATCAGCTCTGGTGATGCCTGCCACGTCACTGTCACTTCCTTGCAGTACCCTCGTGACTCCCGGGGTCGCCAATTACCCACCTCCTCCATGAGTCTCCAACTCTATACCTGCAAGCTAGCCAAGTGGGCGAGCACCTTCCAACTCAAGGTGTCGGCCACCACATTGGCCTTCCCTGGGTGGTAGGAGATGCTGCAGTCATAGTCCTTCAGGAGCTCTAACCATCGTCTCTGTCTCACGTTGAGCTCCTTCTGGTCAAACAGGTACCTGAGGCTCTTGTGATCTGTGAAGATCTTGAACGTCTCACCATAAAGGTAGTGCTTCCATATATTTAGAATGAAGACAACTGCTGCTAGCTCTATGTCATGGGTAGGGTAGCTATGCTCATTGGGCTTTAGTTGCCACGAAGCGTAGGCGACAACAGGACTCCGCTGCATGAGCACACCACCCAACCCCTTTAACGAGACGTCGATGTAGACCACAAATCCGCCATTGCTGTCTGGGATGGTGAGTACAGGAGTTGAAGTCAGTCTCTCCTTCAACTCCTAAAAGCATGCCTCACACTCGCTGGTCCAGGAAAAGGGCACGTCCTTCCAGGTAAGTTGGGTCATAGGATGCGCGATATGAGAGAACCCTCTGATAAACCGTCGGTAGTAGCTTGCCAGTCCCAGAAAGCTACTGCTCACGTGCTAAATCGGTGTTTTCAGATTGTCGTGTTGTAGTATAGCCAAAATAGTGCTTAAACAAATAAATTTTATTACTCGAAAAGGTTCCGAGGTTGAACACAGGGAGCAATATGGAATTTAAAGCTCAAGATCACAATTTAAATCAAGAATAAAGATTGCAATAAAAATAATGTCAGGATCAATATGCAAAAAGAATGGAGTAAAATGGTGATTTAAATCACCAATTACTCCTCACAAATAACACTTAAATCAAGTCTCAAATATATGCAATTAAAGTATCGGACGTCTTAAGTAGCCCTGTGCTACAGTGCTAAGGTTTTTGCTTTTCTTCTTTTACTAGTTCTTCTTCTTTTCTTCTTCCTCTCTGTTTCTTCTTCTCCTCTTCTTTTTGTGCGGCTCCTTCTCTTCTTCTTTTCTTCTTCTTCCTCTTTCTTTCATCCTTTACTACTCAAGCCTTCTTCTTCTTCTTTCTCTGTTCAGCTACTTCACACAGAGGGGGAAGCTTCTTGAATTGGCTAAGTGTCAACCAGTTTTCTTTACATCAAAACCCTTCCCTACCCCACGCGATCTCTCTTTTTCCTTCTCTCTTAGGCTCCGCCCTCCCAGGGCCTCTCAGTGGGTAATCGGGTAGTTGCAAACCCAGGTCCGGGGCTACGGCCGTGGTTGTAGCCGAGGAGTGAAGGGCTTAGGCGGGTTGGGTGCACCAAGTCTGTGGTTGAGGTGTCGCGGATGAGGCACATGAGGGGAGTGTGCAAGGGACCTCACTCCCCTGTGTGTCAAGGCGATAAGGCTGTATCACTTTTTCAATTTATGCGCCTTCAACTGCTCTGCTGCTTCCGATGTGAGACTAAAGGTCCATTGCTTCTTCCACGCATTGGTCGTAGCAGCTGATGCATCTAATTCCGGTCAAAGGCCTGGTCAAAGGGCCAAATTGGTCCCCGAGTTGTGTTCCTTGTGGGATTTTGCTGCGCCTGGAGCAAGATGCCTGGTGCTATTGAGTGTAAAGCAAGCTTCAAGCTTGCTCGAAGCTTGCTGTTAATGGTGGGCAAGACTTGTAACCTGAAAATAGAAACATGGCTTCATGGCCACATTAGAAGTGCTCAGGAGCTTCGCTAGATGTCAGGGAATGTAACTGTGGTGGTGGCGTCACGTGCGAGTGGGTGTGGAGGTCTGTCGACCTTGCGGAATGTGTGTGAGAGTGCGTGAGTCGGGGGAGGCGATAGAGAGGCCAATCCCCTCAATTACTTGAGGGGTTTTGGTCCATGGGTCAAGGCAATGGTGAGGAGCATGGAAGTGGCGCGGTTGGGCGAGTGTGGAAGCCATTAGGGCTCGCTAGAGGTCTGCCGGCGAGTTGGAAGATGAAGTTGCGGAGGACGAGTCGACGATTGAAATGAAGTTGCGAGTATTTGGAAATAAGGAGTGGAAGATGAGGAGTCATTTAGGAGAGGTAGCAGATGAAGAGGAGCAAAGTTGGTGCTGGTTGAGGTATGGCTGGCGTCGAAGACAAAGTTGCTCTAATAAAGGGTGGACGACGATGATGAAGGAGATAGGGACACCGGCTAGTGCTGCTCGACGTGAAAGAAGGCAAGGAAGGAGAATCTGCTGCTGGTATTGTGTTCAGATGATGAGGGAAAGCAAGGAGGATTGCCAGAGCTTGAAGAACAATTTGGTCGGAGGAGGAGAGCAGAATTTGAGGGTTACTCTGGTCGAATTCAAGCTTGAGAAGTTCGACCTGGCCTGGGCTTTCTTTTATAGGTCATCAGAGGGCGATTAGAGCCTGGAAAGCAAGCTTCCCAAGCTTGGAAGGCTTGCCAGATTGGGAAATCCCTTGAGACCCAAATCTCTCATGTGTTCACATAAGAGATTGGATAAGTTTTAGGGCTTAGGATTGGGTTTAAAAGGAAGGGAATTTCTTGACGAACTTCCCTTTCAAATTTGAAATGGATTCGTCAAGAAATCAAGGAGTTATTTCCAATTTAAGATCGCCGGAGCAAATAGGAATAGGTTTAATGGCGGAAAGGACCGTTTTATGAGAACGAAGATAAAGTTAGGGGTCTATTTGAAAAGATTTTGAAAGTTAAGGGTAGAAATGTAATCAGACAGGACCAATTTAAAAACTAGGTCAAGACAAACTCATCTTGGGTCCAAATTTTGGTACAAACCTAATTTGAACCTAAGGAATCTAATGGTGAAGTTGGATTTTGGATTTGACCACGTTTGACTAGGTAATTTATGCAAAAATCCAAATTATGGCAAATGTCTGTTTATGACTCTATTATGGGTCAAATGGGTTCTGATGGTCAAATTGAAAGTTAAAAACCCTAGAGAATATTTTTCTATGAATTTTAGAGGGTTTAGGTGAATTTTATCCAGATCAAAACCTTAGTTAATTAAGTGGGTCTATTTTTAGGGTTTTAAAAAGTCATTTAATTCTCAGAACACGTGCAAACCCTTTTTTGATTGTTCTAACCCACTTATTTTCTTTTTAAGACCATTTTACCTTCATTCAACCCTTGAGAAAACTCGTGGTTATACTGCATTCACGATAAGGTGGAAAAATTATAGTTTTAACCCTAGTTTCTTATTTTTCTCTCTGATTGATTATGCAGTGACTTGTGACTCTCTGGTAGTTATGTAGGAGCACTTACTGACTTAATTGGTTAAGATAAGCTAGTTATGGCTCATGATGGTGTCCCCATTAGCTGCGTATCTCTATCATTATGCACGGCCTCTCCCACCTAAGTATGGCCTCGACCTTGGCTGGATCCATAGCCAATTCGTCACCTGAAATCACGTGACCCAAGAAGGTCACCTGTCTCAGCATTAACTTGGACTTGTTGTACTTGGCATATAGCTTGCGTCATCTCAAGGTATCCAGAACCATATGTAGATGCTGCCCATGCTATTCCTGATCATGAGAGTAGACTAGGACGTCGTCGATGAATACCACCACAAACTGGTCCAAGTAAGGCTTGAAAACATGGTTTATGTCCATGAAAGCAGCGGGGCGTTAGTCAGCCCAAACGGCATGACTAAGAACTCGTATTGCCCGTACCGAGTATGGAAAGCTGTCTTGGAGACGTCGATCTCCTTGATTTTCAACTGGTGGTAACCTAACCTTAGATCTATCTTAGAGAACACTGTGACGTCTCTCAACTAGTCAAATAGGTCGTCGATACGAGGCAGCGGGTACTTGTTCTTGACGATGACCCGATTCAACTGTTGGTAGTCAACACAAAGCCGTAGGGTACCATCCTTCTTCTTTACAAACAATACAGGGGCTCCCTATGGGGACACACTAGGCCTCACAAAGCCCTTCCCCAATAGGTCTTGTAACTGAGACTTGAGCTCTCGCAGCTCAAGTGGTGCCATCCTGTATGGTGCAGTAGAAATGGGGTTGGTCCCTGGTACTAGTGAGATCTCAAACTCGATCTCACGCTCTTGCGGTAGTCCTAGAAATGTTGGGGATTCGTAGAGAGCGTTTTTGATAAGAAAAAGCGTCGTAGTATAGTGCGCAATACAATCAACAAAAATATTTATAAAGATAACGAGACTTGGAGTCCTGGTCATTCATCTCTGAGAGATGTTTATGCAAATTTGAAATCGATCGCTTTCGCTCTACTTGCTTAAAATCACATGCCAGTTTCTAATCATCGGATCAATGTTTGGCCGCTTTCATTATGAACCCTAATTACGTGCACATATGTTAGATAGATGAAAAATGTGAAAGTGTGAGTTTCAGTACGCACGATTCTAGGTATGTGGTGTTGTTTACGGAAAATGCATTAATAGTTAGATCCTCAATATTTTTAGGTACCGACATGCTGGTTGCAACGGATAATAATTAAAAACAGACAACTTTAATCACACAAAATATATTGCAATAAGCTCATGGTGATTCTCAACACAGAGATATATCTTATAAAAAAAATCTTTTGTTGATTCATCAGGGTGTTTGCAACATGGAACTGGTGGAAAGCTTATAGAGGAAAGCTTGAAAACATAAATCTAGCTAACAGAAAACAATCGCATATATGAATCTAAAGGGGGATTATGCATGCATCATTGGGGGAGAAGCAAGGAACTACACTACTAAGCAGTAAATAAAGCATGTAAACTATGAAGAACCAAGCTACTAATCTAGCAGAAATAAGGGCATTCGGAGGTGGGCTCCGATGGCCTTTGAGTTGGTTGAGAGGAGGAGGGGCGGCCAAGGGTGCTTAGGTCGGCCCTTGGAGAGAGGTTGAGGAGTTGATCCAACATCTTGGCGTGGAGATGGTGGTGGCCATGGTGATTCTACTCGTGGAGATGGAGTGGAGGTGGATGCAGCTAAACTAAATGGAAGCCAAGAGTGAATGGGTGCAAATGGCCACCCCTTAGGTCTTTTTATAGACCTAAGGGAAGCTCTCTAGAGAATTATGGAATTCTCTAGAGAGGCCTATGGTGGGAGCTCGTGGGAGAGTGAGAGAGAGAGAGGATGGATGGTGGTTTTTAGATCCACCAAATGTGGCTCTAAAAATTGAATGGCTCTTGGTTGCTAATTTTAGCAACCAAGGAAACAACACATGGTAGAGAGTTCTAGAGAACTCTAGGCTAGGTATTTTCATGTGGATGGTATGTGTGGGTGTGTGTGGGTCGAAACCTAGGTGGCTAGATGATTGCACCGCAAAAATACACCTGCAATTGTGTCGTCTTGTACTATTTCCTAGCATTACCAGTGCATATTAGGTAGACATAGTCACATTTGTGAATATAGACGCATGCATGCATTTATTTGAGAAGGGAGGAGAGTGAATAAAATGGCCTCGAAATTTACGTTTTCCTCAAGTGCTAACTTGCAAAATCTCCATCTTTATTTTCTATTTCTATTTGATTTTGAATTCTTCCCCGCGGCTGCAAAGCATGGCAGCTTCCTCCTCGCACCATTCCTTGCACAGCTTGACCTGCACAGCCACTCCCTGCCAAGCCGCATGCACAGCCATGCACAGCCAGGGCATGGCTGTGCATGCCTTCTTCCTCTTTAAAAGAGCACGGCTTCTTCTTTGAAAAAGAGAGACTGGTCCACCACATAGACACAACACCTTCTTCTCCAGGCCGTCTCCTCCCCTCCCCTCCATACGCAGCCTCTCCTCCTCTGAGGAGCCACTCTGTGGGCAGGAGAACCTCACAGTGGTGCACAACCACCACTGTGAGTCCACCACCACCCAGCTCATCAAAGAGTCAGTGGGCGTGGTGGTATTCTCTGTTAAGCCACTTCCACCATTGCTGCAGGCTTCAAGGTCTGAAGCTCCGCTGCAGCAGCAGTAGGCCACCCGCACCCCTCTTCCGCACGCGCAAGCCAGCAGGCCGCCCACAGCCCTCTGCGCATGCCCTGTCGTGAACCGCTTCTCCGCAAGCCAGCAGCCGGCGTAGCTTCCCTGCGCGTGCACCAGCTGCTCACGCCTCCCGCACTCACAGCACCGGACGCAGGCGGTCGCGCGGATCGGCCACTGTTCATGCTAGTCAGCGGAACACTATGGCTACAGTGCGGTGACCGGTAAGTTTCTCACTTAATCGGTCACCCGGTGCACCACAACCGCTACTAGCCTGTGCCCACGTCCTACCCCGAGCCCGCTCCAGCGCCCGCCCACGCGTCTGCGTGCGCCCGCCTCTGCCAGCACCCGCACCCGCCTGCGTGTTCACCTGCTCCCAGCGCCTGCGTCTGCCCGCACTCACCTCTCCGCGCAGCGCTGTGTGCTGCAGTTCCTTCCTCTATGCCACTCCCTCCTACGTGCAGCACGGTGCGCTGTGGCCATCAGACGACTCCCTGAGTGCGCGGACGACTTAACTCATCCAGCCTTCACTCCAGCAGTCTCCCTCCCTCTCTCTCTCTCTCTCACAGCACTCTCTCACTCTCTCTCTGCACACACACACACTCACACTCTCGTACACACACCTATACACTAATATATACTTATATATATATACGTACATATATATATTTATATACATATATAGATATATATATACTTATATCTATACATATAGTAGTACCTGTATAACTAAGTATTATTATACATATATACATACATATATATATCTATATACTTATATAAATATATATATATATATATATACACACACATATATATTTATATATACATATACTTATATACGTATAAATATATATATATATACATACATACATATATACATATCTATCTATATAACTATACATACATATATACATAGATATCTATATAACTATATACATATATATATATATATATATATATACATACATATACATAACTATCTACATATATCTATATACATATATTACTATAGTTATATATACATACATATACATATATATATATATATATATATATATATATATATATATATATATATATATATACATCTATACATATATCTATCTATACATATATTTCCATATCTATATATATACGTATATATATATACATATATAACTACATATATACCTATATATTTATAACCATATATATATATATACATATAGATATATTTACATATATACATATATATATATTTTCATATTACTTACCATACGTTGTATCGTGGGAATATCTGCACCAGTTGTAGATATTCTCCGATACATGCGTACAGAAAGCGTGTTCGCATTCATCTTCCACCAATCCACCTTACACGCGGCACTTCGTCCTGTTGGTTGCATCTTCCTAGACGACGATTGACTCGACACCATGCTACACGCCATCTCCGCCTCCACCCCGACCCCTTTATACATATATAACACATACATATATATATACGATATTTACTTTATTTCTATTTCTCTTTCTTGCCATTAAAAGATAAACAAAAAAAATATATAAAAGAGAAAAGATAATCCTTGACTTGCAGGTACTCAATCTTGTGAATAGCAAGACTAGTTTTGAAACCCTGATTTGGCTCAAAGCCAAGAACCTAATTTTGAGGGTGTACCTCAAGGATAAAAATTATCAGAAAAAAAATCTCAAATAGAAAACACCAAAAACACAATAAACGAACGGAAGAGATTCATTGTAAGAAAGGCATAGAAACTTCACTTCTAATCCCACTTCCCTGAGTTCGACCCTGGGTCTAAAAGTGACCAAGATAAAATCAAGTAGGCCAGGTAAAAAATTTTGTAAAGAGATGGTTAGGCTCGATTTAGGTTAACCACTATACTCATTATAACGATAAAATCACCATATTAACACACCTATCCGAGTCTATGCCAAACCTCTTTCATGGTGCCGTTGCCGGGGAAGTGCGCATTCAAGTAAGTTTCTACTCCATTCCTTTAATTTTTCTCTTCTCACACCCTACTCTTCACAGGTGTTTTTGTTTGTTGTTGTGCAGGTGAACCAGTTGCAAGGAGAAGGCAGGTAGACGAAGTCGGAGACGTAGGAAGATCCAAGGCGGGAACGAGAGCGTGAAGACGCCGACACCGCCCTGGAGCTTCGCACATGTTGCTGAAGAAGTCTTTCTTAGCAACTAGGGTCAATTTGTCACCTAAAAAAAAAAAAAAAACTAAAAACTAGAAAAACTTCTTGGGATCTCTTGGGGCAAGTGGATTAAAATCCACTTGTTTGATTGTTTGCCTTTACTCCCACCGCCCCGGGATTTCCCGCAAAACTTCGCATAGCAAAGATCCAAGAATTTTGATTCTTGAATCTTTAGCCATGTGAAGTATTCTTTGAGGCAAATAAAAAGATTGATTGCACCCCTCTTTGCCTCATTTATCTGCAAATTTGGGATCACATTTTTTTGGTGGGGAGACTTGGAATTGAGTTGATTCCAACCCCACCACGACCTTTCACATGCCTAAGATTCAATCCTGAATACTTCAACCCCAACAATTTGATTTTCTTTATCTTTTGGTTGAGCCCTGTGTGTGGAAATCATTTTGGTGATTGGGAGCACTTGAATTGAAGTGCTTTGGCTCCCTTTCACACTAATCTAAAATTGACTCGTGCATCCACACATAGAAATCTCCATCTAGGGAAGCCCATTGCATTTTAGCATGCATTAACCAATTGACATTGAAGAAGGGTTTGTTGGGCTTAGAAGAAAACTTGTATTCTCTCAAAACCTAAAGATTGGATGAATTGGTAATTCAGAGAAATCCTAAAATCCATACTACTTAAGGCTGAATTCTAAAAACCATTCACCAATTAAACTTCAATTCAGGGTGATTTTCCCGTTGCATGCTTGGTTTACACACTATAAAATCAATCACTTGGGCATTACCCATAAATAACGCCCTTCTCATTCCAAAAGCACTTGATCCTAAGCGTCTAACTAAAATTGGTAGCAACTTGACCCTTATTAAGGATGGGAGGTCTAACTACCTGCGTGTAGTGCCTACGTGCTGGTGAGGGTTCCCACGTGCTATCGAGTGTCTAAGACTGGGGCAAATGACCTTTCAATCTGGCCCGGTGGTTCCCCGGTGCTCGCATTCGGTTCCGTAGGTCGTGATAGTAGGTAACTTAGATCTTTAGGTCTAAGGGCACACTGTAGAGGTTAGGAATTTGATTGTATTGATTTGTCATCAAGTGTACCTTTGCGGCATCATTTCTCTCATCTCCTGTTCCCTTCTTATCTCCCCAATTCTTCCTGCAGTAGTGCATGTTTGGGAGGAGGTCACAAAACCCTCAATTGTGTGAATTGCCTGATAAATTTAGAAAAGAAGCCGAATCGTCCTCCTCCTCCACAAACATGGCTGCACGCCCACCGCCAAATCCCGAGGGAGGAAACCACCCTCAAAACCCACCAAGTGGTGGAGCCTTGGATCCCATAACCCGCCTCCAAGCCCAAATGGAAATGTATAATGAACAAATTGAGGCCATTAGGGAAACATTGGAGGAAATGCAGAACCCTCTCGAACGGGAGGAGCCTAGGTCTCTTATCTCCTATCAGAATCCCGCTGCTACAGAGACCATAGGACAAATTCGGGTCCCCATGGGCGGGGATGACTTTGAACTGAAACCTAACATAATTGGCCTAATAAATTTTCACTTCCATGGTCTTACAAGTGAAGATCCTTTTCTCCACTTAGAAGACCTAACCTGATTAGCTGAAACTGTTAAACTAAGAAATATCAGGTTACCTATAACCCTCATGAAAATGTTCCCGTTTTCATTGCGGGATAAAGCGTCGCAGTGGTTATGCACCCTTAGGAGAACCATCCACTCTTGGGAAGATATGCGAACAGCGTTTCTCAAGAAGTTCTTCCCAATCGGGCGAACCAATGCGCTTCGCCATGCTATCACTTCATTTACGCAACAAAACGGCGAACAATTTCATGAGGCATGGGAGAGATATAATGACCTCCTCAGGAAGTGTTCGCACCATGGTCTGCCTAAGTGGCATATAGCCCAGATTTTCTATGGGCTAAATGAGACTTTGAAGCAGATTGCAGACACTTCCTGCGTAGGGAATTTTATGAATAAAGACAATGGAGCATTCGAATTATTTAAAAATATGAGTGAAAACTCAATGAACAATGCCTCCATTGTCGCCTTTAATCGTACCAACCTGCCCCGAAATGTCCACGAAGTTGACACGGGACCCTCCCATTCATCCACAGATCTCAGCCTTATCGCATAGAAATTGGATGAAGTCTCCGTCGTGCACAAGAAGCTGGACGAGCTTCTGGCCAACCCCGCCCATTCTATGGCAAACACCCCCACCTCACCACTTCGTCACAATCCCAATTCTTCCAACACCAGGCTTATCCCTAGAAACCCCGTAAGACCTTCCTTACGAAGTGTCGTGCCAAACGATTCGGTAAGTCATGTGGATTTGGCTTCTGCAAGCCAGTATTTCAACAAGGAGGACCAAACCTCCATGTGCTCGGACACATATTTACATGCGGACGCGTCTTCTGGCATAGAAGATGCTTGCGCCCTGGGGAACAACCCGTTCTCTGCCACTTATAACCCAGGGTGGCAAAATCATCCAAATTTCGCATGGTCCAACAACCCGCAGTGCCAAAACCCCACGGGAGGACCAATGCGACTGTCCGCACCCGTCATCCCAAGGGCCCAGTCTAATCCTATGGCGAATCTGCCATCGGGTCCTTACGTATCGCAACCAGAACACGCATCAAGTCCTCTTGATAAATTGATGCGAATGACGACGGAAATTTCAAAGCACCATGAAGAGAACATGACCTCTCTTCAGCACCAATTGGCGCAGTAGAATGCTCAGATCAGTCAACTACGCATGGTGACTCGATCTCAGGGCACTCTTCCCGCCCAACCTATTCCAAACCTACGAAATTTCGTACCCCATGGTCCTCAACCATAGGTAAGACCTTCTCAGGGGCAGGTTCATCAAATTCTGCAGGCTCCGAGCATTCCTCCAGGATTTCAGGCTAATCCCGCTGCAGCACCTCACTCTTATGTCCCTATTGCGAACCCTCCACCTTATGATCCCACTGGACTCGCATCGTCCAATGCTACCACTACGAGGAGAGGTAAGTAGATCGTCGATCCGCCTCGACCTGATCTTGGCCTGTCTTCTTCATCGCCCTCTCATTCGGGATGCGCACCGCATTCGCGAGAGGATGATACACCCAAATTGGTGCCAGAATCAGTCCCATTCCCTGAGGCTCTACTGAGGGAGCCAAAAGGCAAGAAGAAAGATATGCAGGTCTTTGATAACCTACGTAATTTATTCAGGGATGTTGAAATTAAGGTACCCCTGCTCGAGGCTATCGACCACATACCTACTGTCGCCCAATTTTTCAAAGACTACACAACACCCAGGCGACAATCAAAGAAAACTAAGAATCCGATGGTTCTCTCGCCTCATGCGAGTTGTGCTATACTGTCAAATCTACCACCTAAGCAAAAAGATCCGGGCACATTGCTTATTTCCTGTAGCATCCAAGGCTGCAATTTTAACCGTGCCCTGCTTGATCTAGGATCTTCCATCAATCTTATACCAACCATCATGCTCGAAAAATTCTCCTTGGGAAATCTGAAACCCACCCTTGTCACATTACAGTTGGCAGATCGTTCTGTCAAAATTTCGAAGGGTGTGGTGGAAGACATGGTAGTTAGGGTCAACAGTCTTTATTTTCCTGTTGACTCTCTTGTTTTAGATATGGAAGTTCCTAACTCACTTTCTGATTGTCCGATCATCCTTGGTCGACCTTTCTTTGCCACAACCCACACTCATATCGACTGTGAGTCAGGCTGTATTGAGATTGCCATTGGATCTGAGAAGCTTAAGCTTAATATCTTCAAGGAAGCCAAGAACTTTGATTGTGATTGCATCGAGGATGACACGTCTGAAGAGGACATGGCCGTCAGCGCGTGTATTAGACTAATTGGGACCTATTCAGACTACTGTGGATTACCTGTAAACACTGACGACTGCCTGATCAACACATACTATGATGTTCCCCCATCCCTCCCTATTCCCGTACCTTCTCCTGACCAGACTTCTGATGAGGTTTTCTCCGCTTCCCATACCTCGTGGTCTGAGTCATATCCGGGCTACTCACTGCCGGTCCACACTCTTGAAGACCGGATTGCCCTTTCTTTCCCGCCAAATCAGGCAGATTTGCAACTCCACACTAGGACCTTGAGCCCATATACTAATCACTAGGGCTATTCCTTTTTGGATCCATCTATCCAAGAAGCCCCTCTTCTTGGCCAATCTGAGGGCCAACTTCTTCCTCCTGACTTGTTTTCCGATTTTCCTGGGACACTCTCATCCCAAAAAATGCCAGATCTTTCACCATCCACCATCACTTTTCACGCCACTGTCATGATCACTTAAATTTTCACTTCACCACCCACCCTACCACCCTGCTGTATACCCTGCACCTCAGCTCTCGTTACCCGATCTTTCGTCCTTCCTGTACCCTACCCTGCGTGCATATGAGGACATAACATCGTTTGGCATGGGGGGGTGGATAGGCATCCATAGGATCTAGGTATTTTATGGTATCATGTAGTTTCTATCTATATATATATATAAATGAAAAATGAAAATGGTGTTTAGTAATGATCTAAAGGCTGAAACAAAAATACAATAAGTATTTATGGATATTCAACCACTGTTTTGAAGACTTTCCAGGCCACAGAAGCTTGATTCGCTCAGGCTGGGCTTAATTCACTTGAGCATTGACAAAATAAATCGAAATCTCTCCTAACTTAGGACATATTCTTGTACCTAAGACACCAGTACAGGATTTGTTGGTTTGCTTCTACTTGAGAGCCTAAGTAATCTTGGTTCACACTACACATATCAAGAAAGACCAGGTGAACATAAGATCCAACCTTAGTGTTCATTAGGGAAGGTGGAGTCCTTACCTGTGTGTGCAGGTAGACTTTTTATCCCAGGTTTTAGTCTTGTGTTTAGGAGAGACTCTTTCCACCAAAAAGAAACTCTCCCACCAAAACGAAAAGTGTACTCCAAATAATGTTGTTAGAGATATACTGACACGTGTTTCAAAAAAAAAAAAGGTGCAAATAAGTCAGTATATCTCACAAATATCTGTAAAGTCTTCTTCCTACAAAAAAGTTCTTTAGGGCAAATACCCTATTTTCTTTGAGCCACAAATGTCAGAAAATAGGAGTTGAGTTTCCATCATCTTTTAAGGGTCAAACCGAAGACACGAGCTGAAACTAGGACCAACCTTTACTTAAAAATTCGTGAAACCCTGGGCTTGAGTCTTAATGTTCATCTGGTTAGTCTTGATCCTTCACTATGCACAAGCCATAATCTCTTGAGCTCTCGAGTACGGCAAAAGCCTCCTGGATCCTGGAAATCGTACTTAAGGTTTAAATATCAAGAGTCTAGGTTAGTTGAGAGATGATCTTTGTCATGTGAGACTTAAAGTACTGGTAGTCTTCTCTACAATTGGTTCTCACAATATCCAACAATAAACACACCTATGTCTCCTCAGACGAAAATCTTCAGCTTAAGATGATTTCTAAATACAATACAAAAAATGTTTTGCTAGGGCTAGCAAAAGATAGGCATGGGAGTATGATTGCACCGCAAAAATACACCTACAATTGTGTCATCTTGTACTATTTCCTAGCATTACCAGTGCATATTAGGTAGACATAGTCGCATTTATGAATATAGATGCTTGTATGCATTTATTTGAGAGGGGAGGAGAGTGGATAAAATGACCTCGAAATTTACGTTTTCCTCAAGTGCTGACTTGCAAAATCTCCATCTTTATTTTTTATTTCTATTTGATTTTGAATTCTTCCTCGTGACTGCAAAGCATGGCAGCTTCCTCCTCGCACCATTCCCTGCTCAGCATGACCTGCACAGCCACTCCCTGCCAAGCCGCATGCACAGCCATGCACAGCCAGGGCATGGCTGTGCATGCCTTCTTCCTCTTTAAAAGAGCACGGCTTCTTCTTTGCAAAAGAGAGCTTGGTCCACCACATAGACACAACACCTTCTTCTCCAGACCATCTCCTCCCCTCTCCCTCCATATGCAGCCTCTCCTCCTCTGAGGAGCCACTCTGTGGGCAGGAGAACCTCACAGTGGTGCACAACCACCACTGTGAGTCCACCACCACCCAGCTCATCAGAGAGCCAGTGCGCATGGTGGTATTCTCTGTTAAGCCACTTCCGCCATTGCCGCAGGCTTCAAGGTCTGAAGCTCTGCGGCAGCAGCAGCAAGTCAGCAGCAACTGGCCACCCGCACCCCTCTTCTGCGCGCGTAAGCCACCGTGTAAGCCAGCAGGCTACCCGCAGCCCTCTCCGCGCGCCCTGTCGCGAACCGCTTCTTCGCAAGCCAGCAGCCGGCGCAGCTTCCCCACGCGCCAGCTGCTCACGCCTCTTGCACTCACAGCACCGGACGCAGGCGGTCGTGCGGCTCGGCCGTGCACTGTAGCCACTGTTCACGCTAGTCAACGGAACACTGGGGCTACAGTGCAGTGACTGGTAAGTTTCTCACTTAACCGGTCACCCAGCACACCGCAACCGCTGCTAGCCCGCACCCACGTCCCGCGCTGAGCCCGCTTCAGTGCCAGCCCGCGCGTCTGCGTGCGCCCACCTCTAGTAGCGCCCGCACCTGCCCACGTGTTCACCCACTCCTAGCGCCTACGTCTGCCAGCACTCACCTCTCCGCGCAGCGCTGTGCGCTGCGGTTCCTTCCTCTGCGCCACTGCCTCCTGCCAGCATGCGTCTTCGCACGCCTACGCGTAACACGGTGCGCTGTGGCCATCAGATGATGCACTGAGTGTGCAGATGACTTAACTCTCCCAGCCTTCACTCCAACAGTCTCCCTCCCTCTCTCTCTCTCTCACAGCACTCTCTCTCTACACACACACACACACACACACACACTCTCGTACACACACCTATACACTAATATATACCTATATATATATACGTACATATATATATTTATATACATATATAGATATATATATATACTTATATCTATACATATAGTAGTACCTATATAACTAAGTATTATTATACATATATACATATATATATATCTATATACTTATATAAATATATATATATACACATATATATTTATATATACATATACTTATATACGTATATATATATATAACATCTATATATATACCTATATAACTAAGCATGAGTATAGATACATATATATCTATATAACTATATATACATATATATATATATACATATCTATCTACATATATCTATATACATATATTACTATAGTTATATATACATACATATACATATACATATATATATATATATATATATATATATATACATCTATACATATATCTATCTATACATATATTTCCATATCTATATATATACATATATATATACATATATAACTACATATATACCTATATATTTATAACCATATATATATATACATATAGATATATTACATATATACATATATATATATATATTCATATTACTTACCATACGTTGTATCGCGGGAATATCTGCACCAGTTGCTGATATTCCCCGATACACGCGTACAGAAAGCGTGTTCGCATTCATCTTCCACTAATCCACCTTACACGCGGCACTTCGTCCTGTTGGTTGCGTCTTCCTAGACGACGACCGACTCGACACCGTGCTACATGCCATCTCCGCCTCCACCCCCACCCCTTTATACATATATAACATATACATATATATACATACTATATTTACTTTATTTCTATTTCTCTTTCTTGCCATTAAAAGATAAACAAAAAAAATATATAAAAGAGAAAAGATAATCCTTGACTTGCAGGTACTCAGTCTTGCGAATAGCAAGACCAGTTTTGAAACCCTGATTTGGCTCAAAGCCAAGAACCTAATTTTGAGGGTGTACCTCAAGGACAAAAATTATCAGAAAAAAATCTCAAATAGAAAAACACCAAAAACACAATAAATGAACAGAAGAGATTCGTTGTAGAAAAGGTATAGAAACTTCACTTCTAATCCCACTTCCCTGAGTTCGACCCTGGGCCTAAAAGTGACCAAGATAAAATCAAGTAGGCCAGGTAAAAAATTTTGTAAAGAGATGGTTAGGCTCGATTTAGGTTAACCACTATACTCATTATAACGATAAAATCACCATATTAACACACCTATCCGAGTCTACGCCAAACCTCTTTCACTAGGTTGATTAGGTTAGGTTCTAGTGGGTTTAGGTAAAGGTAGGTCTCAAATTAGGGTTGTAAACCCTAATTCACTAAGGTAAAGTTCAATTAAACTTAATACAAGTTTAATTGGGTGTGTGAAAAATTAATTGAGAGTAAAATAACTCAATTAAGTTAGGTCTAGGTCAATTGGACTCTCACTGAGTCTAATTGGATAGTGTGTGCTGAGATTAGGGCTCAATTGGACTCAATGAATCCAATTGAATAAGCTAATGGAATTGACTAAGATCCAAGTCAATTAGGTTTAGTGAGGACCTAATTAGGTCCTTAGGGAGGTCTAGAGGTGTTGTACTAGGGTTAGGGCACCCTAATTTAGGTTCCTATGGGGTTAGAATTGGGTTTAGGAGGCTAAAGATCCAATATCAAGGGTTGAATTCCAAAACAGGAATTGGAGGACAGTATCAGACGTCTAATAAAGTTGTCAGACATCTTATAGTGAAAAATCAGAAGTTCAGACTTATTGTCTGGACATCCAATCAGAGTCAGGAGGGTTTCTAGGTTCTGTCTTGGGTATTTTGCCGAAATTGGACGTCTGACCAAGTGTCTGGATGTCCAATAACACTACAGAAGTGGGTTTAAGGTGTGCGGGAGTTGGCTAAGGGTTCTGGACGTCCTATATCTCATCTGGATGTCTAGATAGAGGCTAGAATTAGGGTTTTAGGGTTTCCTAGGGTGCGGTGACCTAATCTAAGGGTGGTTAAGGCTTGGGGAGGCTTTTAAGCTGTCCTAGGGCTACGATGGACCTAAGCTCTTCACAATTTATTACTTTATTCCTACTTAACAGAATATCATACCTCAACCCCTTACATTATTATCTACTACATCTTATTCTAGGTCTTCTGCTTCAGCTCTGCTGCAACTCTAGTTATTCTTTATTCTTTAGATCTAGCTTTAGATTTACCTTCTGGTCAGTTTATTACCTGTAATTGACATAATGCACCTAATCAACACATTATAGCATTATTTTATGCATAGCTAAAAGAAAGCAGTAAGGATGCAAGTAATGCTTATGCATGTGTGAACTATCCTAACTTATGCTAAGTCCTAACCTAATTTAGGTCAATTAAGACCTATGATTGCTGCGCAATCAAGCAGCTCCTCTAGGAAGACATCGGGGTACTTGCAGACCACCAGGATACTCTGAAAGTCAGCCACGGGACTAGGCTCTACAACAACACAAGCTAAGAAGCTCTCACACCCCTAGCTCAAAAGCTTCATTGCCCAAAGCGAGGAGATGCACCTGAAACCTCCATCTACCGGATGGCCGTGAAACTCAAAGGGAGGCAACTCTGGTATTGAGAAGACGATCTTCCTCCCAAAATAGTCCACCAGGGTGTGATAGGCAGATAACCAGTCCATCCCTAGGATCACGTCAAAGTCCTCCATCAGGATCACTATCAGGTCGGTGGGAAGACTGTGTCCCCCTATAGCGACCTCGCAGTTTGTGAAGACCTCCCCTACGACAAACAACTGTCCACCTGGCCCTCTAATCAGGAACGAAACCTTTAACAGTACACTGCTCGGCCCTAAACTGATGACAAAACTCGAGGAGACAAAACAGTGTGTGGCACCAGAATAGAAAAGAACATAGACTAATCTACCAGAAACGGTAACATACCTACCACTACATAACTTGAAGCCCTGGCATCTCTGTGAGTTAGGGTGTTGATACGCCCCTCAACCCTGGGTGTAGAAGAAGCGGCCACGCTCTAGGTCGGGCGAGTAGTAGCTAGCCGGTACCCTCCTTATGACTGCTGTCCTCCTCCACGCGCCTGGTAACCACGGCTGCCAGATCAACCTCCAGTGCTCGGTGCGGGGAGCATCTGCTATGCTCCAACCCTAGATGGGCAGTCCCTCCTGATGTGGTCCAGCTGGCCACACTGGCAGTAGAGAGGGGCATGACCTCCTCCATCAGTCAGTCCCTGCTGGTGGCTAGGCGGGGGTTCGATGCTGGCACCTAGCCCCTGTCTAAGGCCCCCATAGGCCACTGGTGGCCTCGCAGAACAAGATGACTCCCCTGCGGGAGTTGTGTGCCTCCTCTCTTGATGACCCTATGAGTACTCTGGTTGGTACAGCCTCTTTCATCCACCGTCAGTGTCTTGCGCGGTCGGGTTAGTCTTCTCATAGGTCGTGGCCACCTCAACCACGTGAGAAAAGGTGGGAAACTTCAGGGGTTTCACATACCCCCGAATTGCAGGTCGAAGCCCCTCAATAAACCTCCACATGCGCTCCTCCTCTGTAGACATAGCTGTCAGGGCGAAGCGTGATAGCTCTAGGAAATGCGTGCGGTATGTGCTAACTGTCATCGCCTCAAGGCATAGAGTGTGGAACTCCTGCCTCCTCCGGCCTTGCCAGGTCTGCGGAAAGTACTGCTCGTAGAAGAGAGCCACGAAGCGATCCCACGACGGCTCTCTCCCCTCCTGGCCTTTGACTGCCCTCCACCACTAGTGGGCTGCGCTCTCCAACTGGTACATGGAAAAGGCCACGTGGCACTCTGCAGGAGGGAGAGCATGTCAAACACCTTTTTTATCTACTCTAGCCAGTCCTCTGGCTCAGACAAGCTCTCATCGCCCTTGAAGGAGGAGGCTTCAGCTTCCGGAACTGTCCAAAAAGCTCGTGGTGGAGCTACAACTGGGGAATAAGTACGCCTCCAGGCAAGGAGGGCTCGTGCTCAGAAGTGTCTAAGGGTGGTGGGGGTAGTGGAGGATCACCCCCTCCCCTTCCAGCTCGTATGACGCTGCGGCGGCTCCCCTATCCCACAGAGGACCCTCCCTCCATGTCCTCAGGGAGGGGTGATCGAGGAGGAGGTTGCTGGAGCTCCTCCCTCCCTATCCTGGATCAGCTGGGCAAGAACCTGGGCCTGGATGCTCAGAAGGAGAGGTGGGTCGACTGGTGCCTCAGGTCCGGCACGTCCACCCCTACGACCACGGCCAAAGCCACGTCCGTGGCATGCCTTGAGAACTCGACAAGGCATCTCCTACAAGGAGATACAAAAGAAAGATCATGGACTATCAACGATACCAGAATACATAAAAAAATAAGACTTGGAAGTGAAGATCAAAGTGATACGTTGTGATGGCTAACCTAGTTACATGCACGTGAGTGGTTTCTTCCAGACCATTTGATTCATTTCCCAGGATGATCTTGCTCTGATACCATCTTTGTTACGATCCGGTTCCGACTCCCTACAGGACTCAAGACTGGTTCGCCTCGACTAATCCCAAGACTCAGTCATCCAACGAGAAATAATCAAAAGCAGAAAATATTTCACAACCACCCATGCAATGTAATTAGGTAGAAATAACTAAGAGACAGTAAAGGAAATAGAACGAAAGTTTCACAATAGTACATGCCATCACAACTACAACAGCGGAAATTAAAATAGAAAGATAACAGAAATAGTATTACATGCTAGAGTACTCACTACAACAACAAAATGTTTGGAAACAAAAAGGGAACACGGCTAAGGTTGGGCTTGACTGAGCCCAACTCACTCTGCATCTAGTGGCACTGGCTGCTCAACTTCTTGACTTGAACAAGGTTATAAAATTCATGGTTAGCTAACACTGAGTAGAGTGGTGGTTAAGCCATTTACATGCAATTAACATAAGACAAGCAACTAATTAATTATTCATTTCAAGTTAGTTCAACTAAGTGGTTCTAATTTGTTTATTCTCTTAAGAAACCAGCCATTTCTTGATCTTGTCTGTCTCTCAAGGGAACGATCTTAATTGCAGTCTTTCCCGTGATGTAGGATGTACACGTGGTGCTCTCTAGGCTGGGAGAGTTCCCCGTGGTAGTCCTACACCCGGTCAACCACACCGAGGTCACGGTCACGACGTAGCGGTGACTATGGCATGCTCAATAAGCGCATGGGTAGCCACCCCACACTGGCATGCAGTCAGTTATTTCTGCTAGCGGGTACGTCCAAAAGTACAACACAGAATAGCACAGAGCCTTGCCCTCTTAGAATAGGGGTCTCACCCCTCAGAATAGAATAGGGGTCTTGCCCCTTCACAGTCTGCATACCCTCCTCCGACTATCCTGGTTTACTGAGTGGGCCTAACAAGAGTCGGTGTAGGGTGGCTAGTCCTAATCCCAAGCCCCGTGGGGTGGCTAGCTCCCTCCATACAATAAGTAGCTCACCTCGGTACCACGTACGCATGGGCCGAATAGGAGTCAGTGTAGAGTGACTAGGCTTAACCCTAGGTCTCAACCTAAAGGGCGACTAGCTCCCCTTTACACTAAAGGGACAGTTACTCTCCTTAGTACCGTGTACACAAGGGCCAGCTGACTTCCTGTCTATATACGAGATTCTTTCCATGTACAGGAGTTCTTCACGTAGTTCCCCATACGGTTCATGCTTGTATTCATTTCATTTCATTTCTCAACATGCATATCTCGTTGTTCACATTTTAATTTTTATTTACATAATAGGCAGCTCATGTTTTAATAACTGCAAAAGCATCATAGCAAGTATCTATACAGTTGCTAGCAATTAGGGTTTAACATGCATGTCAATGAAATAGTGTAGCTCAAGTCACATTCATACATTTCTACCCTAGGATTCATTCCACACCTAGAGTTCAATGAAATTATTCTAAGCATGCACTTGACTTATTTAAATCTTTAGTCTTAAAGTAAACCACTCTACCGGAAAACACGAGAGGAATGGGGGATAGAACTGCAGATCCTATCGTCTCCGTGGGCCCCGAACACGCTACAGGCTAGAGACCTATACTAGTGACTAAGTCACATCAGATGAGTTTAAAATAGTATATAATTAACATTAACACGTAGAGAAACTCGAGCAGAAAATAATGGTACTTTGTTTGCGTAAATTCGACACTGTTTGGGCCCCGAATGGGCCAAAAATGTGTATACAGACTGAAATCAGACGTCTGGGACTAGTCCCAGATGTCTTAAATGACATTAGTAACTCACCTTGTGTTCTTGCAGTGTTGGAAAATGCCTGGAACCCCATTACAGTCATCCTAGGTCTTTCCTGATGTCTATCAATGTGCCCAAATTTCTGATAGGTCTATTAGACAGCTGTGGAGACTTCCAGACATCCTAAAGCTCCTCAAAGAACGTGCTTACGCACCTTTCTAAGGCCTGTACCTATGCATGCATTCGTAAGTTTAAAACGATGACACGCAGTGCTAACGTACTTCACATACGCACATGCATGTGTGTACAGGACTCATACCTCGGCACTCTACATAATTTCAAACGTCTGGCTTCAGCTCTAGACGTCTCGCTGTTGGTCCAGATGTCTGGTAGATGCTCCAGACAATTGATACTAGAAAAGTCCAATATGCAAAAACTTCCTCGCGCGGTTCTGCTTCTCACGAGCTCCGCTCGTAGCGTCTACAGCAGTGACTCCAATAGCTATAGGAGGTCGAGGACCCTCCTCCGGTGTCCTCCTCTATCCCATGAGCCCCTTCTCGAGCTCCCGCGGCTGCACTCCAGTCGCACCTCCTCCCTCTCGTACGAGCTTCCTTGAGTGAGCTCTCTCTTCTCTCATGCCCTCGCTCTCCCTCTCCTACGACTGCAACTCCATTCGCGGCAAGGGTAGTCCCCACGCGTGTGAGCTCTCCTGCTCGAGCTCTTAAGGTCATGCACTCTCGAGCTTCCCCAAGCTCTCCCCTTCTCTCCTATGCCCTCGCTCTCCCTCTCTCCCTCGCTCTCCTCTTCCTTGCGAGCTCCTCTCCTCCACGCGTGGCTGCAAGTGGAGGTGGGAAGGTTGTTGGTGGTGGTCACCGGCTGCAAGGGATGGAAGTGGAGGTGGTGGTGAGGGTGTGAAGGTGGAGAGGGGTGTGGGGGGTTTTAAATAGATGTGGGGTTAGGGTTTTGGAGAGGAAGGAGAGGTGTGTGTGTGTGAGTGTGTGCGTGGGTGTGTGAGTGAGAAGAGAGAGAGGGGAAAAATTGTGTGATTCTCCCCCAAAGTTTTCTCTTTTCCCATAAGCCCCACACGCCTAAACCGAAGGGGTTTAAAATGTCGGTCACACCCCTACCTTTTCCGAAAGCCTCGTACAGCCCTTGGAAAGGCACTTTTCTTTAGTGCATCACCAACCACATTGCCCTTACTCGATTGGTAAAGAATTCGGCAATCATAATCCTTAAGCAGATCCATCCACCTTCCCTGTCTCATGTTCAACTTAATCTAAGAGAATAAGTACTTCAAACTCTTGTGATAAGTGAAAAAATCGAACACCTCACCTAAACGACATCTACTTGTGGCATCATGGAAGCATGAAAAAGAACATTTAAAACTTTCAAAACAAATAATGGAATCAATGCCAAAACTCGATTACGCAATAAAATAAAAACACCTTAAACCAAAATCACATGGGAGAAATTAATTCTCTCTCATTTTGGGATCCTACGAGTATAATAGATTATACCTTTGCAAGTGGTGTAATTCAGCATCTCATGTGTGGTGCCTCCTATAATAAGTTCTGATGTACCTGGAACTTCTCCTCAACATGTGGATGAGACCTTACATGTTGAGATGTTCAATCATGAGTGTGATCCGTGAATGCCTTCATAGAAATCAAGGATAACAATCATCCTCCCTCACCCAAGAACTCCTAACATTCAGGAGTTAATAGAAGAGATTCCACATAATCAAGTGGCTGGAATTGATTCTAGACGTCTGAAGCCACCTCTATCAGATCTTCAGAATAATTTTTGGAAGTCTGGAAAGTGCTCTAGACTTCTGATACAATGATCAAAAGTCCAATTTTGAAGGGGAAAGGACTATGGTCACTCCCTCTTCTCTTCTTCCCTCTGTCTCTCACTAGCAGTGGAGGAAATTAGGGTTTGATTGGGGATTAATGAGATTGAAGGAGGAATTAGGGTTCTATTGAGAGATATTTATAAGGATCTAATCCTAATCCTAATCTGATGGAAACTCTTGGATCTCCATCCAAGTGTGGGGATCAAATCTTACTTGATTTTATAGGATTAATCCATAACAACTTTTAGGATATTTGGTTTTCGTTTCTAAACAGAAATTAATTTCAATCCAACCCTTAAACTTTCTACATAATCAAATTAGGTGTAATTAATCACCAAATCAAGTGGAGTTCAACTCTTTAAATTACAATTGATTTATCATACAAGTAGGAACCCATCAAAAGCATTATTGGTTTCATTACATCAATAATAAAGTGTTATGATTCGTGAATTTATGGCACTACACCTCCTTAGGTATTCCAAAGACTTGTGAATCCTTCGCATATGGAGGATAATATTATCCTGAGATCTAATCCTATTAAATTGTTATCATTCCTCGAATAATATTATTTCCAACATCTCTTTGTATCATTAGGATGAGAACAAAAACCAAATCCTTTCCCAAAGGACTGTCTTCCTCTCTTTCTTGCACTGATCCTAATCAAGACTCTGCAACTACATGTGGAATTATCATTTCCTAATATACTCGGAGTGAGCCCATTCCTCTAATCTATTACAAATACCTATATAGCAAATTTGTGTAAATCCTTCGAGAGATCGTGCACCTCTTTTTCCTTCCTGCAGAACCAGCTTTCTAATATCAACACCAAGGTGGGTGCATCTACTGCTGGTCTACCAAATGCATGTTTTCATGAATAGAGACATATCTATCGCAAGTCAAACTATATGCCTTCTATGACAACATTGGAGAAGGTTTTGTCTATCTCCTATTTCATTAGGTTAGCCCCTTAACCTGACCTGCATAATAGTTTCTAAATCTCCATTCAAGAACATCAATCAAGCGATGAACTCTAGAGAATGTTGTGATGGGAACACCATCATGAGCCATAATTAGCTCATTTTGATCCAATTAAGTCAGTAAATGCTCTTACATAACTTCCAAAGAGCCATAAATCACTACATAACCATTCTGAGGGAAAGACAAGAAAATAGGGTTACAATTGTAATTTTATCAACATATCATGAATGCAGTACAATCATGAGTTTTCCCAGGGGGCAATTGAGGGTGAAATGGTCCTAAAAGTCTAACAAGTGGGTTAGAACAAGAAGAAAAGGGTTTGCACATATTTTGAGAATTAAATGACTTTTGAAGCCCTAAAAACAGACCTGCTTAATTAACTGAGGTTCTGGTCAAGATAAAATTCACCTAAACCCTTTAAAATTCATATAAAAATATTCTCTTGGGTTTGAAACCTTCAAATTAACCATCAGAACCAATTTTGGCTCAAAATAGAGCCTCAGACAGACATTTACCCTAATTTGGGTTTTAACATAAATTACCTAATCAAACATGGTCAAAACCAAAATCCAACTTCACCATTGGATTCCTTAGGTCCAAATTAGGTTTGTACCAAAATTTGGACCCAAGCTGAAATTGTCTTGACCTAGTTTGCAAATTGGTCCTGTCTAATTACATTTATGCCCTTAACTTTCAAAATATTTACAAATAGACCCCCAACTTTGTTATCATCTTCACAACTAGGTCCCTTCTGCCATTACTCCTATTCCCACAAGCATCGATGACTTAAAAATGGCAGGAACTCCCTGATTCTTTGACAAATCCCTCTCAAAATTGAAAGGGAACTTCATTAAGGAATTCCCTTCCTTTTGAACCGCATCTTGGCCACAATTCTCATCCAAATCCTAATGGGAACTCGTGGAACAAATGGGTTTCCTACTTCAGTGACATTTCCAAGCTTGGAAGCTTGGATTCCAAGCTTAAGTTCCTTCCTGAGCCCTATAAAAGAAACCCTAGGGCACGACCGTGCTCTTTAGCTAGTTTTTGGCCTGAGAAACCCTCTTCTTCTCCATCTCCGACCACCTTCAGAATTAGCTCCGGTGACCCCTCTCCGCCCTCCTCCTCCGGCCGTCCAACCATCAAATTGGACAGCCGACACTCCTCCCCTTGTCTTCGCGAACTTCTCCTGCCAACGAGAGGTCGTGCCTCTCCCTCAGTCGACATCGCCGCCTCGCCGCACCATCCTCCTTCTCCTGCTCTAGTCAACCAACACCCTCTGTCTCTCTAACACGCCCCTACGTTCCTCTGTCTCTCTCTCTCTCACTGTACTTTCTTTTCCCAATCTCACAACACACGCACAACCACAAATCCGCCCTCAACACTGTCACCTTCTTCCATTGTGGCGAAACTCCGGTGATGGCTATCCACCGCGCCACTATACGAATCGCGCTGCTACCACCCCCATAAGCTCTTCCATCACTCCACGCAAAAAATTCCTAACCTAATTCCACCTATCACTCATCCAAACTCACCCTCGAAGACACCTACTCTCATGCACACAGTCTGATTCTGCCACGCACGCACAGACCTTGCCATGCCTCACAACCACCACCATCGCACTCGCAGTGGTTCGGCGATCCTTCCTGAACCTTCTGACGCAGCTGAAAGGCCTTCTTGCTAATTTTAGGTGCTCATCTCCTCCGCCATTGGAGTAGCTTCCTCAAGCAAGCTTCAAGGCTGCTCTAGGGTACCTTAGCTCCAGGCAACACTTCTAGGAGCAGCAAACTTCGTCCAGGAACGCAACAAGGGGATCAATTTAGCCCTTTGACCAGACCTTTGACTAGAATTAAACGCAACATCTGCCGCAGCCAGCACGAAGAGGAAGGGTGGGACTTTAGTCCCACCTCGGAAGCTGAAGAGTGCACTGAGGCGCATAAATTGAAAAAAGTGTCTGGGGCTTATTGCCTTAGACACAAGGGGTGAGGTCCCTCACACCCCTCACATGCCTTGTCCACAACCTCTCCCCTGTGGACCTGGTACACCCAACGCGCCTAAAACCCACACCTTGGGTACCACCCACGTCGGTAGCCTTAGTCCCGGGCGCGCTCTAGGTTCGAAACCCGATTACCCAGTACTATGGAAGGCTCTGAGAGAGCATGACCCAGAGAGAGAAAGAGAGATAGCACGCGGGGGCAGGGGGTTTTGCTACAGAGAGAAATGGCTGACACTTAGCTGTTTGAAGGACCTTCCCCCTTTGTGTGAAGAAGGAGAATAAAGAAAGAAAGAAGAAAAGAGGAAGGCCTGAGTAGAAGAAGAGAAGAGAAGAGAAGGCACCGCACAGGAAAAGGAACAGAAGAGTAGAAGGAATAGAGAAAGAAAAGAGAAGCAGAAGAGAGACCCTTGAGTCTCTAGCACTATAGCTCAAACTATTTAAGACGTTTGATACATTTGATTAACATCTATTTGAGACTTTGGTTTAAGTGTTATTTGCGAGGAGTAATTGGTGATTTAAATCAACATTTTACTCCATTCTTTTTGCATATTGATCCTGACATTATTCTTATTTCAATCTCTATTCTTGAGTTAAATTGCGATCTTGAGTTTTGAATTCCATATTACTCCCTGTGTTTGAGCTCGGACTAAAAATTCGAGTAATAAATTTATTTGTTTGAGTGTTATTTTGGCTATATTACAACAAAGATATTTTAAAAGATTGATTTATCGCTTAAACATGTTGCTATCCCAAGTTAGATTAGAAACAATTTATCTAATCAAATAGTTCCTTGATGTGCTATCAGATCTTTTAAACCATTTAGATGTTTGAGTCAATACACATTGGGTTTATTCGATCTGGCTAAGTATGCCACCCTATTTGTACTTATGGATCCAATTCATAAATTGGAAAATGATCCATTTCTTTTATTTAGATAATATTGTTATCATATTGTATTATTCAGATGTTTCGCTCAAGATGTACAAAAGTCCAATAGACTTTGACTTGCCCTCAGAGTCATTTTGGAACCTCCTTTAGCCCTATACCACACTCGTGCTATAATGTCCCAAAATCCAGGCTCCAAGTCATTTCAGAGTGGTCCAGGTCAATTCTACCGTGGTTCAGTGCTAGTATCAGCACCTAATTAAATTACTAAAAAATGTGTATTTCGAGTCAACCCCTAGTCAAACATTATCAAAAGGGAGGTATGTATGGTATCGTTGGATTTCTCTCATCAGAAGCTTTCTAACAATGCTTGTTTCACGTGAATCTAAGGTGTATAGCTTAAGTTATAGCCAAAACAAGTTGAAGAGGACCTAAATGTAAGATGAACCCAACCCTAGGGGTATTTTAGGTATTTCACTCCACTAATCCTAAACCTAAACATAATTTAGGTCTATAAAAAGTCTCCCTTGGGTCTTTGGGTCATCTTTAGTCTTTAAGCCACCAAAACCCAAGAGAAATTGAGAGAAAAAGAATTTTGATTTCACATAGAAATCTAAATTCAAAAACCTAGGGACCTGTTCATGATTTCAGAAACCCTAGGCTTCCCCTTCACAATTTTCACAGAGGCAACGATAGCAGCAAGAATGGGTCATCCAATCCGACAACGGGCACCCAATTTGCGACACATGTCGCATGCAAAGGCATGCGTGCTTGTAGCTGCACTTGCTTGAGCAGGAGGGTGCAGCACCCGTGGATGCGCAACATGTGGCGAAGATTGATGACACTGGCACGGTGAGGTGCGATCTTGAACGTGCGGTGGAAGCAAATCATAGCGTGACACGTGTCGTGTGTGGGTCCGAGTGACTGGTTGACCGATCTGGTTGAACCAGGTTGGTTCAAGACCCCCTCGCGCTGTTTCGACTGGTTCAAAGGCATTTCCGACCTCAAATTTGAACAAATAAGGTACCATTGGAATTGTATGAACGCGTACTATGTGATGCTATGCTTTATTTCCATCTTTTAGCGTAATTTCCTTAGTAAAAAAATTAGAAACATGATTAGGTGTTTCCAACTCTATTTTTTGTCCATGTGAACCAGGTCTTGCCTCGATGCATGTACGAATTTTGAGGTAGGCATTGGTAGCGAAATACGCGTGATTTGTAAAAGCGGGTTTTTAACGTCGTTGTAACATGCGAATCCGCTTTTGCTTTTAAATTTATATCCTAGATAGGGGAGTATCTAGGGTCGTCCAAGGAGGCAAAAATTGCAAAATTAATCCTCTTGCTTACAGATAGATCTCAACTTTCTTTTTGATATTTTTCAATATGTAATTTTTTTTGTATTTTGAAAAGACGAGGGTAAACTGCGAATTGTAACGAAAAGAACTAACACCTACAAATGATTAACTAAAATTTAAAAGATAGAAATATCTTCTTCCTAAGCTCACTCTAGGCAAGTGGAGGCCTAGGGTAATTAGGAAGAAGAGGTGAAACAAGTGCTAGAACTAAAAACAACTGCAATAAAAAGCTAAAAGAAGGCAATTTGATTGAGTAGAATGAGTGTTCTTTTCAAGAACAAGTAGAGGAATGCTTCCACTAGAATTAAACAAATCTAATAGCAAGAAAAGAAACACAAATCCTCTTGCAACAATGGTGAAGAAGGGCATCTTCTTGCTCCAAGCCTAGCTGCTCCTTGGCTTGAAAAGAGGGCCTCCTTCTCCTTCCTTGAGAGCTCCTCCAAGGTGGAAGCTACCACCTTTAATGCTCTCTCCAAGGGGTGGGCATGCACCACCCTCAAAAACTCCTCCAAGGTGGCGTGACCACCTTCAAGATCTCCTCCAAGATCTTCCTTGCCTGGCTTCTCCTTTGGCTGGCGTGACCCAAGAGAGAAGGGAAGAGGGGAAGGCACCAAGGGGACAGAATATCCCCTTAATCTTCTTCTTCTTCTTCTCCCTTGGACGTGGGCTTCTTGGTGGAATATGAGAGTGAAATTTCTAGCCAAGGATCACTTGAATGGTGGTGGGTAGTGGTCTTTTTATAGGGTAGGATGGGGGGTTAAGGTGCCCCTTGAAATGGAGGGCTAGGATGGAAGGATGGAGGTGGTTGGTGATCCTATGGCTAAAGTGAGTTGGTGCCAACCCAAGGGGTGTTAAAGGGGGTGGTTATGGTGGTGTTGGTGTCTTTTGGTGGTGGAGAGACACCACCATTTTGGCGCCAACATGGGGTCTTCTAGAAGGGGGGTTAGGTGGATGGTGGAGATGGATTCAAGGGGAATTGTGTGGTGGAGATGAGGGGAAGTTTTGGAGGGAAAAGTGGCGCCATAAAGGGGGTGGTTAGGGTAGTTTTTGGCGCCACTTTTAGGTGTCTTTTGGAGGTGGTGGGTAGGTTAGGTTGGTGCCAAGTAGGTTAGCTTATGTGGAGCTTAGGTGGAGCTAGTTGGATGGAGTTGTTAGGTGGGTTTTTGGGGTGGTACAAGCCAAGGAAGTTGGAGCATGGCTAAGCTAAGCTAAGATAAGCTAAGCTAAACTAAGCTAGCTTAGCTAATGGAGGAGTAGAGGAGAAGGTGTTGGAGCTAGGGTTTGGAGGGAGGAGCTGAGGAGAAGTCTGGAGCTGAAATTGGAGCTGGCTGCTGCTGAAGAGGCTGGCATGGAGCTACTCTGGCTAGCTTAGCTTGCTAGTTCTTTGCTAGCTACTAAGCCGAGATAAAGTAAGCTAGCTTCTACCAAAATAAGCTGAGGTGAGCTAGGTCTGGTGCTCCCGGGGAGAATCAAGCTGGTTGAGGCAGCTAAGGTAGCTTAGCTCAACTGAGCTGAGCTAAGCTAAGTCCCCGGGAGTTGGACTTGAGCTTCCTGAGCTGGGATGAGTTCTTCTTCAGCTGGTTGGAGTTGAGTGGAGCTGGATGTAGTTGGATCTGAGCTGGGGTGAACTCCTGTCAACTCAACTGAGCTAGCTAGAGCTCCCTGTGAACTAGTGGGAGCTGAGATGAGCTAGACTCAGCTAAGTTGAGCTGGATCTGAGCTGACTTGAGCTAGGGTGAGCTAAGATGAACTCTCTTGAGCTACCATTCAACTGAGATTAGCTGAATGGAGCTGGGATGAGCTAACCCTAGTTCAAGTGAGCTAGGTTCCAGCTGTGGTGAGTTGGATCGAGCTGAGTTCCAACTAGTCTGGGCTTCTCCTTCACCATTTGCCTTCTTGAGTGCTAGGGTTTTAAGGATCAGCATATCTGTACATCCCTAACACTCACAAAAACATATTAAAAAGATAAATAAAAGATGCAATGCATGCCTAACCTAATTTATGCCTAAATGCAGCCCAAAAACCCATTTGCGGAGTAAAATCCTAAGAGCTAGATTTATTTTAATGCATAAGAATGATGATAAACTGGCGTTTATCGGGCATGGAGACTACCCCAAGCCCTATGCACATGGTTTGGAGTCACCGTGACCCTCCAATGACATTAGGTAGAGTAGACTATCTCATTCCCTATTTTCAAACTGTTTTGTGTAGTCTAGCCTTGATTTCTACGTTGTGCTTCGTACATACTGTCGTTTGCACAGGTTCTAATCCTCTTGCTGTGTATAAGACCCTATGATGTTTGATTACTGATTTGGGTACTTAAAATCACCCTAAGACAATGATTCATGCTTTAGAATAATTAGTCTGAACCAAGTTAAAACCTGGGAATTTTGGTGGATTACGACATTGTTAAAATCTTATTTCTATCATTGGAATTCAAAACCCTTTTTGGGAGTCAACATAGTCTTAGGTACTTGGATATGAAATAAATTGATATTACGAGAATGGTGAAGATTAAGAACCTTAAATGTGACCTTATTATCACACGTGTGAAATGAACTCTATTATTGTGAAATAAGTATCGTTGTGATTGTTAATTAGTATATTACTTACATCCACTGTTGTAAACTAGAAATGAATTAATTAACGGTTGATTATGGGAATGCTACGTACGCTTCATAATCTTAAACAATGAATGTAATGGCTGCAATCTTGGCCTATTATTAACTTAATCATATGTGAATGATTGTGAGATCAATACGATAGAATTGTCAGGATTGTAGAGATTGGATAACTAGATTTAGCCTTATTACTCGTCGGATTTGGCTGTAGCTTTAGTCTTTTGGATCGGTTTTGAGCTGGTTTAGGGAGTTGCTGGCCTCCCTGCAACTCTTTGGTTAGGCTTAGTGACCAACTGGGATAGCGTGATACGTGGCACGAGGTTTGGAGTGATTTTTTCTCGACCTGTGGGTGGGTCATTGGCTGTCTATAGTTCAACATACATAGCACTTGTATGTATTCACGCTACACGACATAGCCACCACCCCTTTCCGCAATGACCCAGGGTGATGGAGAGTGGTGACTTGATGGGTATAAGTTGTCTTCCCAGCCAAGAGGATGGCTTTTACCAATCTTGTGTCACAAGAAGTTACACAAGATCGTGTTGTGCCCGAGACGTCGATTAACAAATTGTGAACTATAATAATATGCATAAATTGCATAAACAGAATTGGATAAGTAATAAATTGTAAATAGATGAACTGCTAATATGGTACCCTCTTTCTTTTTACTCTTGTCACTATTATTACTTTATTGTTGTTCTACTCTACTCAGTTTTTACTAACGTGTTCTCAAGTTTTCGTAATCAGGTGTTCTTGGCTGCTAGATACCGTTTGTGCAGCTCTTGGCTTACGTATGTATGTTCTGTGGTAAATTCTCTGGTCAGTACTTCATTCGTTTCCTTTTCATTATTGCGTTACGTTTGGTTTGACTGGCAATTGTTGTTTTATGATTACATGTTAGGTGGCTACGATCCTATGATTAGTTGTGCTTGTAGTTACCACACGGTGACTCAGGTTTCGTTGCTTGGCAGGACTCGGGTTGTCATAGATGGTATCAGAACAAGGTCACCCTACTAGTCAGAAAACTGTTCGAGAAAGCCTTTCAAGCATCTCATATCGCATTAATGAGTGGATAGTTGATCGTGCGATTCCACTCAACTCAGTAATTAAGTTAATTTCACTTAATTAAGAGTAGAAGAAATCACTTAGGTTAACTTGAAGTTGTGTCAGTTGTGTAATATAGGGTCGAATTAACCTAACATTTTAGAAATTTTACTAGTTGAGTCCATGTCGTTCACTGGGAGGTATAATAATTTTCTCCAAATTCACAAATTTTCTTTTATTTCTCTATAAGTTTAGGAGGTATAACTAAGTTGATTTTAATACATAAATTTTGTCAAAATATTTAAACTATAAAGAATATACAAAATTCCATATGAAAAACATATTTACTCAAAATGTTGTACTTTATTAACATGCTAGTTTTTTTTCAATTTAATTTCATTCTAAGAAATTAAGGCAATTAAAAGTTATTCTATTAAAACATGCCTTTTTACAATTAAGAACAAAAACTAATGCAAGAAGAGTAATATCCTTCATTATTTTCTTCAGCCTCTCTCTTCTTCTCCTTTTCTTTCTCTTATTTTCTTCTCTCTCTCGAGCTCTTTTCTTACCTTTCTTCTTTTGTTCCTATCTTCTCCTGCCTTGTTTTCTTCCCTTAGTCTTCTCCTTTGTTCCTTAGTCTCTCTTCTTTGACACTCCTTAGCACCTGTGCTCCTTTCTTTTGCTCAACACTTAACATTTTAACAACCATCGGCTTCTCTTTTCCTTCAGCTGAACCAGGTTTTTTTACTTTTCTAACCAAAAGTTATTTTATTTGCAGCGAGGTCCTTTCGAGGATACACTTCACCTTGAGACCAGGGTAGGACTAGACCCTACTCGGTCCTCACCTAATTTCAATTAGGTTCATTTTCGGATTATTTCTTATCGGTCCACAGTCTTGAGTCATTTCGGCTCAACCCGACCTCCCAGGCCTCTCTCACCCTCCTAGGGCACATTCTCTCACGCCCCCAAGGGCGCACACCCGCAGGCATAAGCTCGCACACACACACACACACACATGCTCATGTTCAGATCGAATAGACAACTGGTGTGCTGAGTGCTGACGACTGCATAGCCAAGGAAACAAATTGTTTTTATCCCCAGGCGCACGCTCGTAAACAAGCGATGTGGGACTAACCTACCCCTTCCAGACCCAACTTCAAACGATCATAACTTTCTACCCAGAGCTCTAAATCGAATGATTTCAAGTTTGTTAGAAAGATCTAAAGGTAATCTACACAATTGCAAGGTCAATTTAATGTTTTGATGATGTTTTCCTCTTTAATTTGAAAGATGAAATCAGGGGTTCCTACGGGTTAATTTTAACCTGGAAGTGAAATTAAATCTACAGAGTCCTCAGATGGACTTCTCTCTTTTATTTAAAGGTCTGTACATGTTTTATAAGTGATTCCACATCTGTTAGAGTAGATTTTAAGCTCTTAAGACCTTCAGAACTAGCAGAGAAGCTCTTCACTTCTTTGAAAGCTTCAGAGTTCATATTTCATACTTCATAATGTGCAATAGACACTTAAAAGTGTTTCTAATTGATTTAGATTAATTCTAAGGGTTATAATCAACTCATCTGGACAGGATTTAAGTTTAAATTTCATCAAAATGCTTCTCCTGTTGGTTTGGGTTCAAAAGTAACCCAAATTGACAGGAACTAAATTCTCAAACAATAACTCAACTGAGCTCACTTTAATCACTTTCAGATCATTAAACAAGTTCCCAGAAATAATTTTCATTCCTCAATACCTCAATTCGAGCTCAGAACTCCATTAACAGACTCATGTTTGACTGTGGAAGCACAAAAATTGACTTTCTGTTCAAAGCCTCCTCCCAAGAAATCAAAGCCTCAAATAGAGTCGTCTCAACATCAGAAATTTATTCAGATCTTCAGATTTGTGTACTGACTTTGATTCCTAGGGTTTCAGGCTTGCCACCTAGACTTGAAAAGGTGTGTGTTCAACAGAATTGTTCAAAGGTTGTTACAATGTTCTAAAGGTTTAAACAGCTTCAGTGCACTGCACTGAAGCTTCTGAGATCATTAAATGCTTCTTAAATCTTTTTATAAGACTTCTCCAACTTTGCCGGAGTTGGGGAAGATGAAATCATATCTACAGCTCCAGTGGTTAAATCCTCAAACAAATATCCTCAAGATAATTAGTGATCCATGTAATAACATTCTGAAGCTACTCAGCAAGTTCTAGAGGCTGAAAGACAAATTTAGCTCACCGGAGCTCTGGTGAGTCCAGAAAATAGGAAAAGTGCGCACAGATTGATAAAACTAACCATGTTTGATTCAAAAAGGATCCTGAGGCTACAAGGAACTTCAGTATCACATTTAATTCTTCATTATTTCATTAGAGTTAAGATTTGACAGTGAGTTCATTTCTTTTAAAAATTTGATTTGAATTAAGCTTAGGACTTGTTTAACCGCTCGATTGAGAAGTTAAAACAAGTCAACAGATGTTAGCAGTTATAATTATATAGTTAATTAATAGTTTGAACTGTTCCTGAGCCACCATGGACAGCGAGCTCAGGAACTAAATTAAATTTTTGGCGTTTAATTTATAGATGATATTTATATGTATTATAATGTCGATTAGGGTTCATAAGTGGTGGATAGATGATGAAGAGCCCATGAAGGTGGAATTAGGTCGATTACTGTCACCATAGACAGTGACAGCAGTCGGTGAAGGTGATATGTGAATTAGGCGATTAGGTGATTCAATTAGCGATTAAGTGATTTAGAAGTGATCATGGAAGATACAGGAAGGTGTATAGTGAATTAAAAAGATGAAATTAAATCTTTGGAAAGCTCAAGGAACTCGCCGGAGTCGGAGAAGATGAAACTAAAATCTAAAATTACTATAATCTAACTACCTAAACTAACTAACTAAGCTAGCCTACTCCTACTCCTACTCTTACTCCTAATCTACTGTTATCTGGATGAAGGGGTCAATAGGGTTCCGCCGAAGGTTCATAGCAGACGACGAAATCAGAGGATTGAAGAAAGATCTCCGGCTGGCGGATTTGAGGTGGAGTGGAGGATTCCTTGGGTCGGCGCCTGTGTCAAAGACGCGGAAGACCACGGCGGATCTCCTCGGTTGATTAAGATGGATGGAGGAAGTCGAAAAATGGAATGGAAAGTCGCTGGAGTTTTGGATGAATAGCCTATTGGGTCGGCTGCAGTGTTAGAATAGGGAAGGGAGCCAACTTGAATAAAATCAGAGATGTGAGGGTGTATTTATAGCAGTTTGTGGTGAAGAGAGTGGTGGGGTATGGCCGAAGGAGCTTGAGGAGCTTAACCTCCGTTGTCGTGTCCGACGATGGTGAGGTTATCTCCCACTGAAAATAGGATTCCCAGTTAATCCAGACCGGTGGATGAAGTGGAGGTGGTGAGCGCAAGTTGCAAGAGCTTGGACAAAGAAGGATGATGTCGGTAGGGCGGTGATCGCGCGGTAGGGTGACTCTCTGTCGCCAGCTATTCATTCGGCTGGAGAAGAAGAAGAACAAGACGAAGAGGGACATAAAAGTAATAAAACATAAGGACCTATGTGAGAAATAAGGACCCGACTGTAATGAATTTTAAGGACTAAAATGTAAACCCAGGTTTTAAAGGTTTATTTTAACTTAGATCTTTTTCAACTTTTTATATATGTTAGTAAATAAGGTAAATATTATGATTACACCTTGAACTTACATTTTTTACCTTTTTGAATTAATTTATTAGATTAAATAAAATCACTTAAGTTATTATATACTTAGGTATACATTATATTTAAGTTACTTAACTTATTAATTAAGAGAATGATTAATAGGATTTCGAGTCCAATTATTATCCAAATTATTAGTAATGTTAATTGAATGACAAAATGTCATTTTTGACTTATTTTAAGGTCCTTGGCTGAATATCCCTTATTCTATACTTAACCCTTATATATTCATAACCTTAGCTAATTAACTAGAAAGACTAGTTAATTAGGGATAATTAGAGATCATGATGAGTGTCTCATCATACCCCCAAGCCAAAGTTTTGCTAGCCCCTAGCAAAATTAACTAAGATTATGATGATTTAAAGCACTTGGGTTTAAATTGTTATAAATAGTAACTATGTAGAGGAAAGCTTAGGTCAGAAATTTTTTTTAAAGTTTAATATAATTAATGTATAGAGCATATGTGAAAATTTTATTACTTAGACTTATACTTATAACATTTTTCAAAACACACTTAAATAATTTGTAAACAAGAATTTTATTTTGAATTAGAATTCTTAAAAAATCTCTTAATCTTTGTAACTATTCTTAACTCAAATTAGAATACAAAGTGTTTTAAGAAAACAAAACTTAAAGATTTAGAATTAAATTTTAACTCAAAAACTCAAATAGATTTAAGTTAATCCATTGTTTATGATATTTGACTTTTATCAATATAAGTTTAAGCAAATTAACCAGATACTCATTATTAATCAAACTTAGAGTAGTATAACTCTAATTTACTAGCCTACAACACTAAAGATTAACTTCTAGACCTAGGATTTTGTCAATTCTTCTCCTTTAGGTCTCAACTTAAAATCTTCGAAACCCAATTTCTTAGGCTTCATTACCCAATACAAAGGTTCAGTAGCTATGATTTTAAAACATCTGTGCTTAGTGAAGAGAATTGTCCTAAAGACATCCAAAGTTGCAAAAATTAAGTTCTTAAGACATCACTTTCCAATCCCAATTATTCCAATTCAAGCCTTTGGCTTGGCCTTACTCAGGTTTGGTTGCTTTCTCCTCACCAGTTTTCTATCCCAAGGTCAACACTTTTTATGTATATCTCCCCGGTGGACCACTAGGTCTCTTATTCCTAATATTTTTTTCTCTTTTTCTATAGGTTAGAACACCCATTTGTAGCGAGGTGTTCTTTTTATTTGATGGAAGGAAGGGTAGCATCCATTTGTATTGAGATGCTTTTATTTATTTGTGGAAAAACTGCATAAGTACCCATTTTTGACAAGGCACTTAACTGCAGGGTGTTTTATTTACTTTTCTTTTTTTTTTCTTTTCTTTTCCCCCTTCTCATTTTTCTTACTACCATTATTCTCCAAATCCTTTTGCTCAGTGAGTGGCACATCCTTCACCCTTTCAAGAATCGCCCCACGGAAATCCTTGGACCAAAGAGGATTCAGAATTGATCTCTTAACCTCTGTGTTTTCGCGGTCTCAGATGTCAACAAGACAATTCTATGTGACTGAATTTAGATGTATAGGTTACTTAGCTCTCAAACTAAAGCTTGGACAACAAAGCCCCTTACTCTTAGGTTCTTCAAATTTTTAGTTTCCTCCTATAGGATCTGTCAAGACAAAATTTACCAAGTCTAGTTATTTATCTCTAGCTTGTAAGTTTTGTAAACTAAAATTCTACCAACTCTCTATTTAATTAACTCTGAATATCTGGCCTTTTACTTAACTTTATGATAAAATCAAATTTTCAAAAAGTAAAAGGATTACTTAATCTAATTGATTTAAAAGTTATAATTCAATTCCAAAACTTAAGTTTAAATCTTAACACACTTAGTTTCTTAATTCAAGTAAGAATAGAAAAATAAATCTTTAAAAGATTTAAAAGATTCCTTAATTCAAATAAAATCCTGTTTTAAAAATTTTAAACACAAGAGTGTGCTTTTACAGAATGTTTAAGTAAAATCTAATTAAGAATTGAATGCTCTTAAATACTCTAAATATATTCTATATACATTTTAAACTTCTGACCTAAAAGAAAATTAAACTTTTAATTATAGTATATATATACATTCTTCCTCTTTTCTTCTTTATTAAAAATGAATAAACCCCTCTTATTATTTTTATGAATTTTCTTTTCAAATTTTTGTATTTATATATTTTTATTTTTATGTATATAAGATTTTCCATTTTTTTGATTTTTTTTAAAATTTTTTTAAAATTTTTATAAAATTTTTGATTTTTTTTAAAATTTTTATCATTTTTAGATTTTCTATTTTTTTTGAATTTCGTGGATATTTACTTTTTATGTGTTTTTATTTTTTAAACCACACTTAAAATGAAAATTTCACTTCAACACCCCCCAAGCTAATATTTTACAATGTCCTCATTATAAGAAGGGTGAAAAATATTACACTTCATTTAGTATAGGGTGATGGAAGGAGTCGAATAGAGGAGATAAAAAATCTCAGTGTAGACGATTTCAAGTCTGACCAAAGGTCAGAGTGATCAGTCGGACTAAATGAAGGAAATCAATACGATATATGAAGTGAAATTTTAAAAGTGTATAAGAAAATCAAAATGGTGAAAACAGGAAACAGATATATACATGTGCTAAGTTTTATGCCTTCAGCTAGGCGTAAACCCTAGTAAGGAACTCCTAAAAAGAATAGGTATATGGTAAAAACAGAGGAGTTATGAAATAATTAGATCAAACAATTAGAAAACAGATTTAACCACCCAATCAAAACTCGTCCTGAAATTGCCTAGAATAGATCTTGCAGATCCTAGAATCAGATTCTCGTGAAAAATCTCAGAAAGATCAGAGTGAATCTCGTGAAGAATAGATCTGATTTAGGTTGAGATGTAAAATGTTCTAGATTAAGGCAATTTAAAAGATGATTCCACCAAGTTCAGAAGATTAGCATAATCAGTTTTGATTCTCAATAATAGGTGGGTCATTTTGGTACAAAATAGGTTGCTGATGCGAGTTTGATGGGTTATTTTCAGGTAATATGTAGGACGGATTATGATTAGAATCAAAGGCCTGATTAATGAAATGGACTTGGCCTTGATTTTGCCTAGGATTTGGCAGATTCCTAGGATTCATAATTGACTGAGATGGAAGAGAACCTGGCTGACGAGACTTAGCCAAAAGCGTGATTTGATTTCGTAAATTAGGCAACTCTACCTTACATTACCTATGGATCTTAGCGAGAGCTTTAGCATTTTATTGCTGACCCTCTGACACAGCTCTTAAAATCTGGTCTAGCTGTGTATCTCTATTTGGCCTAGAGTAATTCTGCATACTCATCGGGCTAGGCCTTAAATTTGATTGCTGAGGAGGCAAAGGAGGTGGATTAAAATTGGTCTAATTTGAATAATTTGGTCTTTGATTTTGATTTGGATCAGCCCAAGAAAAATTTGGGTGGCTTCTCCATCCAGGATTATAGGAATTTGAATATGGGTTTGATCTTGGAATATTTTCCTGGATGGCGTGTAAACCTAAAAGATATGGCGTGTTTTCTGCAACAGTTAAAGGTGGGGAAAAGGGTGGGTAAGATTGTGGGACAAAGGTCCCTCCTTGGGTTGGTGGAGTAGATAGAAAACCCAAGGAAGATGGATCTCTAGAATCTAGATTATTCACAAATTCCCTCCCCACGGGAATTTGTGAAACAGGTAAATATGCGGGATTCGTAGCAGGTAGAGGCGTAAGAGTCTTCATTGTGTTTCTAACCTCGTCGAGATGCTTTGCTACGATATCGAATTTGTCTAGTTTTTTTGCAATAATCTCTAAATCCTTTGAACTGGACGGATTACTGATCTCATGAATGGCCTTATGCGGATTTTGATGATTGGTATTTGCTCCTCGCTGATTGCATACCAAAAATGCACCAACAATTGTGCCATCTTTTGCTATTTCCAAGCATTGCCAGTGTATATTAGGTAGACATAGTCGCAATTGTAAAAATAAATGCATGCATGCATTTATTTGAGAGGGGAGGAGAGTGAATAAAATGGCCTTGAAATTAACATTTTCCTCAAGTGCTGCCTCGCAAAATCTCCATCTTTATTTTTATTTTTATTTGACTTTGAATTTCTTCTCTGCAGCTGCAAGGCATGGCTTGATCTTCTTTGCGCCATGCTCTGCACAAGCTTGCCCTGCCAGCCGCATGCACAGCCATGCACAGCCAGGGCATGGCTGTGCTTGCCTTCTTCCTCCTTAAAAAGGGCACAACTATCTTCTCTGCGGGGAGCCTGGTCCACCCAAAAGAACAACAATAGCACCTCCTTCCTCCAGGCCGTCTCCTCCCCTCTCCCCTCCATACGTAGCCTCTCTTCTTCTTGAAGAGCTACCTGCAGGTAGGAGCAACTCACAGTGGTACACAACCACCACTGTGAGTCCCACCACCGCCCAGCTCATCAAAGAGCCGGTGGGCGTGGTGGTTCTCCTCTCTGTTTCGTCGTTCTAGACCATCGCCACCATTGACAGGAGCTTCAAGCTCGGAAGCTCAAGTAGAAGCAGCGGCAGCTAGCAGCAGCGCAGGCCACCATGCACCTCAGGCGCCTGCTCCGCGTGCTCTGCGCGTGTCAGCAGGTCGCCCTCGCCCCTCTCCGCGCACCCTGTCGCAAAGCTCCTCCCACGGCCCAGCCAGTTTCGCGCGTGCCAGTCGGTCAACTTTTTTCCCTTGCACTGTAGCCGCGATCTCACGCTGCTATAGTGCGGTGACCAGAAAGTTTCTCACTTATTCGGTCACCAGGCACTCTCTCTCCGCACTGCAACCATTGCCAGCCTGTGCCCACGTCTCTCCCCGTGCCCGCTCCAGCACTTGCGCTCGCATCTGCACCCACCTGCATGTTTGCCCGCTTCTTCGCCCGCGTTTCCCTCAGCGTGCAGTGTGGTGTGCTGCGGTCCACAGCGCGCTGCGCTACACCTTCCTCCCACTCCCACTCCCTTCAACGTGCGCACGTGTCTTCGTGCGCCTACGCGCCTGCACCTACACGTGGACATCAGACGTCGGCCGCTGCCTCCAGACTGCTTAACTCGCCACACCTTCTTCACTCCAACAGACGCTCTCTCTCTCTCTCTCTCCCTCGCTCTCTCTCACAGCACTCTCTCACTCCCTCCTGCAGACACATACACACACACACACTCTTGTACACACACCCACTCACTTATACACGACTATATACTTATATATATACATATATATATTTATATATATATATATTTATATACATATATATATACATATATCTATACATATATTAGTACCTATATAACTAAGTATAAGTATATATATACATATATATATGCATAAATATACATACATATATACATATATCTATAACTATAAATACATATATATATGTATATCTATCTACATATATCTATATACATAGATACTTATACTAATATATATATGTACATATACACATATATATAACTATATACATATATTACTATATATATACATATATATATATCTATATCTATATATATAGTTATATATACATACATATCTAATTATAAATATATATACATATACATACATCTATCTATACATATATTTACATATCTATATATATATACATGTATATATATATACATACATAACTACATATACACCTATATAATTATAACCATATATATATATATATATATATATAGATATTTACATATATACATATATATGTATATTTTCATATCACCTACCATACGTTGTATTGTGGGAATATCTGCACCAGTTGCTGATATTCCCCAATACACGCGTACAGAAAGCGTCTTCGCACACATCTTCCACCCATCCATCCTATACTCCACGCGGCGCTTCGTCCTGTTAGTTGCATCTTTCTAGACGACGATCAACTCAACACCGTGCTACACGCCATCTCCACCTCCACCCCCACTCCTATATACATATATAATATATACATATATATATATATACTATATTTACCTTATTTCTATTTCTCTTTCCTGCCATTAAAATGATAAAAAAGATGTACAAAAGAGAAAAGATAATCCTTGACTTGCAGGTACTTAGTCTTGTGAATAGCAAAACTAGTTTTGGGAACCCTAATTTGGCTCAAAGCCAAGAACCTGATTTTGAGGGTGTACCTCAAGGACAAAAATTATCAGAAAAAAATCTTAAATAAAAAAAAGACACAAAAAACATAATAAGCGAATGGAAGAGATTCGTTGTAGGAAGGGCGTAGAAACTTATTCACCTCTAATCCCACTTCCCTGAGTTCGACCCTGGGCCTAAAAGTGACCAAGATAAAATAAAGTAAGCCAGGTTAAAAATTTTTGTAAAAAGATGGTTAAGCTCGATTTAGGTTAACCACTATATGCATTTCAACGATTAAATCACCATATTGACACAACCTATCCCGGTCCCGACCATACACTTTTTCTGGCGCTGTTGCCAGGGAAGTGTGCATTCAAGTAAGTTTTTACTCCATTCCTTTAATTTTTCTCTTCTCACACCCTTCTCATCACGGGTGTTTCTGTTTGTTGGTGTGCAGGTGAACCAGTTGCAAGGAGAAGGTAGGCAGACGAAGTTGGAGACGTGGGTAGATCCAAGGTGGGAACGAGAGCGTGAAGTTGCCGGCACCGCATTGGAGCTTCGCACACGTTGTTGAACTGGTAGGTCTCTCTTTCTTAGCAACTTAGGTCAACTTGTCACCTTAATAAAAAAAAAAACTAAAACTAAAAAAAACTTCTTGGGATCTCTTGGGGCAAGTGGATTAAAAATCACTTGTTTGATTATTTGCCATCACTCCCACTGCCCTAGGATTTCTCGCCAAACTTCCCATAGCGAAGATCCTAGAATCTTGATTCTTGAATCTTTCGCCGTGTGAAGTATTCTTTGAGGCAAAAATAAAAAAAATTGATTTCCATCCCTCTTTGCCTCATTTATCTGCAATTTGGGATCACCTTTTTGGAGGGGAGACTTGGAATTGAGTTGATTCCAACCCTACCATGACCTTTCATGTGCCTAAGATTCGATCCCGAATACTTCAACCCCAACAATCTGATTTTCTTTATCTTATGATTGAGCCTTGTGTGTGGAACATCATTCTGGTGATTGGGAGCACTTGAATTGAAGTGCTTTGGCTCCCTTTCACACTAATCTAAAATTTACTCGTGCATCCACACATAGAAATCTCCATCTAGGGAAGCCCATTGCATTTTAGCATGCATTAACCAACTGACATTGAAGAAGGGTTTGTTGGGCTTAGAAGAAAACTTGTATTCTCTCAAAACCCGGAGATTGGTTGAATTGGTAATTCAGCGAAATCCTAAAATCCATACTACTTAAGGCTGAATTCTAAAAACCATTCACCAATTAAAACTTCAATTCGGGGAGATTTCCCCATCGCATGCTTGGTTTACACACTTTGTAAAATCAATCACTTGGGCATTACTCGTAAATAACGCCCTTCACATTTCAGAAGCACTTGATCCTAAGCCTCTAACTAAAACTGGTAGCAACTTGACCCTTATTAAGGATTGGAGGTCTAACTACCTGCGTGTAGCGCCTACGTGCTAGTGAGGGTTCCCACGTGCTATCGGGTGTCTAAGACTGGGGCAAATGGCCTTTCAATTTGGCCCGGTGGCTCCGCGGTGCTCGCATTAGGTTCCGTAGGTCGTGATAGTAGGTAACTTAGATCTTTAGGTCTAAGGGCACACTGTAGAGGTTAGGAATTTGATTGTATTGATTTGTCATCAAGTGTACCTTTGCGGCGTCATTTCTCTCATCTCCTGTTCCCTTCTTATCCCCCCAATTCTTCCTGCGGTAGTGCATGTTTTGGAGGAGGTCACAAAACCCTGAACTGTGTGAATTGCCTGATAATTTTAGAAAAGAAGCCACATCATCCTCCTCCTCCACAAACATGGCTGCATGCCCACCCCCAAATCCTGAGGTAGGAAACTGCCCTCAAAACCACCAGGTGGTGGAGCGTTGGATCCCATAACCTGCCTCCAAGCCCAAGTGGAAATTTATAATGAACAAATTGAAGCCATTAGGGAAGCATTGGAGGAAATGCAGAACCCTCCTAAACGGGAGGAGCCTAGGTCTCTTAGCTCTTATCAGAATCCTGCTGCTACAGAGACCATAGGACAAATTCGGGTCCCCATGGGTAGGGACGACTTTGAATTGAAACCTAACATAATTGGCTTGATAAATTTTCACTTCCATGGTCTTGCAAGTGAAGATCCTTTTCTCCACTTGGAAGACCTAACCCGATTGGCTGAAATAGTTAAACCAAGAAATATTGGGTTATCTATAGTCCTCATGAAAATGTTCCCATTTTCATTGCGGGATAAAGCGTCGCAATGGTTACGCACACTTAGGAGAACCATCCACTCTTGGGAAGAGATGCGAACAACGTTTCTCAAGAAGTTCTTCCCAATCGAACGAACCAATGCGCTTCGCCGTGCTATCACTTCATTTACGCAACAAAATGGCGAACAGTTTCATGAGGCATGGGAGAGATATAATGACCTCCTCAGGAAGTGTTCGCACCACGGTCTGCCTAAGTGGCATATAGCCCAGATTTTCTACTATGGGCTAAATGAGACTTTGAAGCAGATTGCAGACACTTCCTACGGAGGGAATTTCATGAATAAAGACGAGAATGGAGCATTCGAATTGTTTGAAAATATGAGTGAAAACTTAATGAACAATGCTTCCATTGTTGCCTTTAATCGTACCAGCTTGCCCCGTAATGTCCATGAAGTTGACACAGGACCCTCCCATTCATCCACAGATCTCAACTGTTGAACGTACGAATTGCTACGCTAACGTGTTTGGTTTCAAAACCTTGTCATTGTAGCTTGAAAGCAAAGAATTCGTGTTCAACAAATAAAATTTATACCGAAATTTAAATTCCAGGTCCAACACAGGGAGGCTACGTCGATCTATATTCGCAATTATATTTTTTTTAGAATTTTTGAAAAGCACAGTGATGTAATTACAATGAAGCTATCAGACTAAAGGAAGATAGATAAAAAGAGAGAAAGAGAGAGAGAGAGAGAGAGAGAGAGAGAGAGAAAGAGAACATGCATTCAATATTTCAGAATGTTTATGCAATCAAACCAAATAAAGATTACACTAGAAAGCGGGAAATCAGCTACACTAGAAAGTAGGAAAATTCTACACTAGAAAAGCTGTAAAGAAGAATGGGAGAGAGAAGTTATCCTCCTCGAAGATCGCTTGGAGGACGAGCTGGATGGGATGACGCCTAGATGAAGGAGGATGGAGCAAGACAAAGGAGGACGAAGCAGAAGAACGGGAACAGAGCAGCACGTCGTCGTCGTCGCGGGATCCACTTCTGAAGGGGGACGAAAATTTGGACTTTATCTCATGAGGAGCATCCCGGATGTGGGAAAAGCTTCTCTTGAGCTTTGGAGAGGTAGAGAAGAGAAGGAAGGGATGCGAATTTTGTGTGGAGGGGTCTCCTTTTATAGTTGCAAGGAGTGGGGGTAAATTGGTCATTACATCTTTAAAACATTAAATAAGGGGTCTTTAGTGATGGATAAAACTGTCGCTAAAGCCCCAACGTGGGAGTATTGGCCGCTGCCCACGTGAGCCCCCTCGATTGCTTGCTCTCAATGCACACCGCATGTTCAGCCATCCACAGCCGTCCGATTGCGAGATCGGACGGTTGTGATTGCACCTTCACCCGCTCGCTGTGCATCCGCCCCAATGCGTGCGATGCTGCGTGAGGCACGGGCGTGCAATAGCGCGTCAACGCTATTGAGCGCGAACGGCCGCCCGATCAAGATCCGACGCACGCCCACGCCCTTCACCTCCTCGCTGCGGCTCGAAGCCGCGTCTGCTGCTCGCGATAGTGCCCTCGCCCACTACGCTGCGGAGCGCGGATTGTCACACGGACGATTTAAGGTGCAGCTGTTCACAGCCGTTGGATCGAGATCCAATGGCGGAGAGGGGCGGATGCGGAGGCTTCAGCGGTTGCATGCGGGCATTTGGGCAGTCGAGATGGCACCACGTGGCGCCATCTTGGCCGTCCATCTTCTGGATGTTGTATATGATGCCACGGGTGTCGGATTGACTTGATTTTTGTGTCGTTAGGTTGCGATTGTCGATCCGAATTCATCCGTGTGGTTGGATTTGTCATTTGAAGTGCAGATTTACACCATCCTGGCCCTTGATCTTCTAGGGTTCCCCGATCACTATTTGATGCTACAGATGCCTAATTAGGGCGATCTTGGAGTCGTTGAACTCCAATCGTCGCCCTGATTACATTTATACGGTTGGATCTTCGATCCGAGGCCCTGATAAAAAGTTTTCCCTGTCCAAGCACATAAAAGGAGACAATTAACCTCCATTTTATTCAAACTACTCTAAATGCAAGATGATGCATGTTATGCAATATTTATATCATGCAATGCAATCCTATGCTTAAGAACATGCATAAATAGACATCTTAAGTAGTGTAAATGTGTTTACATCATACCCCCATGCCTATCTTTTGCTAGTCCCTAGCAAAAACTATATGCTATTTATAAAAGAATTAGGTTGGATTATTTGGGCATGAGTTATTTTCAATCATTAAGAAATTGTCTACTTAGGATCTGAACTTTCAAAGACACAACAGTGCCTGAGTATCTGCCAAAATGCAGACTGCCTCAAACCCTCACCTTATTCAATGAAAATTTCTTTTTCTCTTTTTCCTCTTTTCTAATTTTTTTGATTTTCAAATTTTAGGGTTTAAGAGTGGCTTTCTACGGCCATTCAACTCACCCAAGATTTGATGAGAACCCTAAGTTTTAAGCTTCTTATTGTGAATGTGATAGACTCGCTGATTGGTAATTAAAACGGACTTCGGATTTCTACGCCTCTAGGTGACCTAAAAAGAATTCTGCTTAAAGGTGTATCTTTACAACCGGTAGCTTTCTCCCTACTTTTATATATTTTTTATGGGGTCAATACAAGGGTGAATCCAGTGTATATCTCCTCAATTTATTCTACTTCTCCGCTTCTTCCTAAGTGTTTTGGGAATTTTTTTAGTGCATTTACTGAGCTGGGTTTTGGACAACCGGTCAATGAGCTATTACTACCGACAACTTGCCAGCCATACTCGTGCAGCGAAGTGTGGCTTATTTCTTTTTTTTTTCTTTTCTCCTTTTCTTTTTGATTTTTTTTTTAAAGTAGGTGGCTTCCCTGGTCTAAGATTTACCTAAAGGCAGCAAAAAGAGAAAGGTCCAGTGATTGGGCTTTGGACAACCTACCTATGGGCCGTTACCCATGATAACTTGCCAGCCATATCACCCTAGAAGGTTCATTAGCTACCCAATTTCCATTAGAATCGCCAAACAACGAGTCAGTGCAAAGAAAGTGTGTAGATGCTTAAAACTAAAAAATTCTCTCAAATCAGAGGGTGGGTTGATAAGTCGTGTACTTATCACCCAAACTTATTTATCCCAATCATGATAGAATTAAGATGGCGAGGACTCGAAAGACAAATCCACATTTTAGTGGATACACGGGCTAATTAAGTCAAAAGACCTGAAGGGTCTTTGTGTTCAGATCCTAATGTAAAAGTTCTTAGGATTGAAAAGTCCTAATGTCCAACTAATCCTTCCTAATTTTGATTTTGTTTTTTATATAAATAAGAAGAGAAAAACAATTTACATGAATTCCACAAAGCTGACCAAATGATTTAAAAATGAATCCACCCCCCCATGCCTAGCTGATGCAATGTCCTCATTGAAAAAGAGACATGAAAGAAAGGGTAGAATATGAAAGATGTCACCTAAATATGAAGATCGTATTAGCCTTGTGTCATATGTACAACTGCCGAGTTTAATGCCATCAGCTAGGCGAAGTCCAGCCAAAGAAGTCACAGAATGGCTAGAGCAACTGAGTCAGAGACGGGTTCTGGAAGAATACGGTCAACAACAGGCTCCAGACGTTGACCGTTGACTTTAAATGTGTTACCTGCCTTTGGGTCAGAAATCTGAATGGCTCCTTTGGAAAAATCTGGTCAATTATGAATGGGCCATTCCATTTAGATCTAAGTTTGCCAGGAAAGAGCTTAAGTTTAGAATCGAATAACCAGACCTTCTGGTTTGGCTCAAAGTTCTTGCGGGAAATCAGTTGATCATGTAGAGCTTTGGTCCGAGCCTTGTAGATCTTAGCATTCTCATAAGCATCATTTCTAAGCTCCTCCAATTCAGATAGTTGGAGTTTCCTGGTCTTCCCAGCTAGATTCAGATCTAAATTGCATTGTTTGATTGCCCAGAATGCCTTGTGTTCAATCTCTACGGGTAGATGGCATGCCTTTCCATACACCAAATGGAATGGAGACATGCCGATGGGCATTTTATACGCCGTACGGTAGGCCCAAAGAGCGTCCTCAAGCTTTTGAGTCCAATCCTTGCGATCAGGCCTAACCATTTTTTGCAGAATGTTCTTGATCTCTCGATTGGAGATCTCGGCTTGTCCATTCGTCTGGGGATGGTAAGGTGTGGAAATTTGGTGATTAACCCCGTATTTGGCCAATAAATTCTGGAATTGGGCATTAGTAAAATGAGTGCCACCATCACTGATGATAGCCCTTGGAATCTCGAACCTACTGAAGATATTTTTCTTGACAAAATTGATGACCACCTTGTGGTCATTGATTTGGGTGGGAATCGCCTCAATCCATTTGGACACATAATCAACAGCAACAAGAATGTATTGATGTCCAAATGAAGGGATAAAGGGTCCCATGAAATAAATGCCCCAAACATCGAAAATTTCGACAGGAAGAATAGGGTTTAAGGGCATCATATCTCTCCTAGTTATGCTCCTGATTGCCTGACATCGAGAACATGACCTTGAGAAATCTTGGGCATCTTTGAATAAAGACGGCCAATAGAAGTCAGATTGCAAGATTTTTGTAGCCATCTTTTTCCTGGAGAAATGTCCACCACACCCAGATGCATGGCAGAACTCGAGTATACTATTGAATTCATTCTCCAATATACATCGGCGAATAATATGATCAGAGCCGATGCGATACAGTTTAGGGTCCTCCCAGAAGTAATATTTGGCCTTAGATTTGAGTCTATCCCATTGTTGCTTGGTCCAATCTTGGGGCATTTGACCAACGGCCAAATAGTTAACAATGTCAGCAAACCATGGGGTGTGGACACCTAAAACTGTGAGAATAGTTTCGTCCAGAAAAGTGTTAGCAATCGGAATGTCCGGACAAGAAGAATCACCTAGGAGTCTCGACAAATGATCCGCTACCACATTTTGTATCCCGGTTTTATCCTTGATTTCAAGATCAAATTCTTGAAGAAGAAGAATCCAACGAATAAGCCGGGGTTTAGCATCCTTTTTAGCCAAGAGATGTCTCAAGGCCGAGTGGTCGGTATAGATGATAACATGAGATCCTAAGAGATAAGCCCTAAATTTTTCCAAAGCAAACACTACAGCTAGTAATTCCTTTTCAGTAACAGTATAATTCCTCTGGGCTTCATCCAGAGTTTTACTAGCATAGTAGATGACAGAGGGCTTTCGATCAATTTTCTGACCCAGGACTGCCTCGACCGCGTAATTAGAAGCGTCGGTCATGATCTCAAAAGGGGCTGTCCAAATTGGTGGTTGCAAAACTGGAGCACAGGTGACTATCATTTTTAGGAAATCAAATGCCTTTCGGCATGATTCGTCAAAAACAAACGGCATTTCTTTGGCAAGAAGATTGCTCAAAGGACAAGCAACCTTCGAGAAATCCTTGATGAATCTTCGATAAAATCCCACATGGCCAAGAAATGATCGAATTTGTTTAACAGATGTGGGAGGAGGAAGTTTAGCGATAGCATCAACCTTCGCTTTGTCCACTTCAATTCCCCGTTCAGAGATTACATGGCCTAAAACGATGCCCTCTTGGGTCATGAAATGACTCTTTTCCCAGCTAAGGACCAGCCGTGTCTTGATACATCGATCATTTCCAAATTAGCCAAACAAGAGTCAAATGATTCTCCAAAAATAGAGAAATCATCCATGAATACTTCCATAAACTCTCCCACCATGTTAGAAAATATGGCTAGCATACACCTTTGAAAAGTCGCAGGTGCATTGCATAACCCGAAAAGCATCCTACGAAAAGCAAAGGTTCCGTAGGGACAAGTGAAAGTAGTTTTTTCTTGATCCTCGTGATGGATAGGAACTTGGTTGTATCCTGAGTAGCCATCAAGAAAACAGAAGTACTTCTGCTCGGCTAATTTTTCCAAGATTTGATCAATGAAGGGCAGGGGAAAATGATCCTTTTTAGTGGCTGTGTTCAGCTTCCTATAATCAATACAAACTCTCCAAGAGGAAGCTGAACGAGTTGTGACAGATTCTCCTCTCTCGTTAGTCACAACAGTAATCCCGACTTTCTTCGAAACAATCTGAACGGGACTTACCCAGGGACTATCAGAGATTGGATAAATAATTCCTGCATCAAGCCACTTGATGATTTCCTTTTTGACCACTTCTCGCATATTTGGATTCAATCTCCTCTGCATCTGGTGAGAAGGGCGAGATCCATCTTCCAAGAATATTCTATGATTACAGTAAGATGGCTCGATCCCCCTGAGGTCATGAATGGTCCAACCAATTGCCTCCTTATGTTCCTTTAGGACCTTGATCAATTCAATCTCTTGCTCTTTTGTCAATTTAGCACTGATGATCACAGGGAGCATATTCTGAGGTCTTAAAATTGATATTTCAAATTCTCGGGCAATGGTTTCAATTCAAGCTGGGGTGGGTTGATGATTGATGGTAGGGTAGATGCTAAAGATTCAACAAGAGGAAGAGGTTGTGAGTGAATAAAATCAATAACCTCTTCCGAAGATGTCAGGTCAGCCATAGAGGGTTGCGGGTCAAATTCATCATCTAAAGAGGAACTTTCGATTGAAGAAACTGTCAAACAAGTTTCAATATTATCATTATCCTCATCAAGTTCCTCAATAAATTCACAATCCTCAAATTTGTTGATCGCCTTAAAAATATCCAATTTCATTTGTTGATCCCCAAAGGCGATTTCCATGCTATCGCTTTCACAATTAATGTTGGCCTTAGCGGTAGCCAGGAACGGATGCCCCAGAATGATGGGCGTGTTCCTCAGATTATTAGGTACATCCATGTCAAGGACAAGGAAATCTATAGGAAAATAGAAATCCTTGACCTTAACTATAACATCTTCAATAACGCCTCGTGGGTTTGTGACCGAACGGTCTGCTAACTGTAGCGTTACTGAAGTTGGCCGAAGTTCACCTAACCCAAACTTCTCGTAGAGAGAAGTCGGAATTAGGTTGATGGATGCCCCCAGATCCAAAAGTGCTCTATCAAATGTGTAATCTCCAATAACTCAAGAAATCAATGGAGCACCAGGATCTCTCTTTCTCTGAGGGAGGTAGTGCAGGATAACAGAACTAGCCTGCTCGGAGAGTACCACCTTCCTCGGAACAGATTCTCTCGACTTACGCTTTTGTGTACATAATTCCTTTAAAAATCTTTCGTAAGTCGGTATATACTTGATAGCATCATGGAGCGGGATATTGATCTCAACATTCTTAAATAGATTCAGAAGCTCCTCATTGCTATCAACAGACTTCTTCTTTGGTTTGGTTAAAGCTTCAGGAAAAGAAACATGAGTCAGATCTTTGGAATCAGGTTCCTGAGCCTTGATTTCTCCTCTAGAATTCTCCTCTCTCCTCAGGTTCTTTAGGATTCAAAAGATTAAAATAGTGTGGTTGTGGATCCTGAGTCTTCTTACCACTCCTCAAAGTTACAGAATTTGCAGAAGCATAAGAATTTGGGTCTTGGGGAGGGTTAGCAAAGATTGGAGGGGCTTGATTAACCATGAATTGTTGATTTGCAGAAGAAGAAGACGAGGAACCCTGCTCAACCACCTAAGCATGTGCGTGTTAGTCTCTCTGATTTCCGTACCCATGGGCTTGATTGCCCGAATTCATAATATTTCATGGGTTGGGTACGGGTTGGGATGGTAGAGATCTGAGTTGACGAGAGTTAGCAATGAGCCCGGATTGCAAGTTGTCCAGTGAGTTTTTCATTTGCTGCATGAGCTAGAGCATGGATCCTTGCATCTCTACCATTTGACGGTTCAAATCAGCTTGCCCTACTGGTTGACAGGCATCCAAGCTGGCTGATTGACCTGATTCGGAGGCAACTGAGTATATGCTTGACCCTGACCCATTGGTCGTTGCGGAGCATAATTGCCGGGTTGGAATTGGGTCTGTTGCCCCGGATTTTTCCAAGAGAAGTTAGGGTGGTTTCTCCAACCTAGATTATAGTCATTCGAGTAGGGGTTTGATCTAACATTCTCTTGTACAGCACAGATATCCTCATAGGGTGAGGACAGAGAGAAAGAAAGGGAAGGATTAGAAAAACTGGGATCAAAGGCCCCAGTTGGGAACCCGTGGGGTTCCGAAAAATGCTGACTCACAGGTTGAGCCGCATCGAGTTGATTCACGAACTCCTATCCAGAAGGAGCTCATGAGGAATGGAATCTCGAATTTTGGGATTGAGTGGATCGAGAGTTGTTCATAGAATTGCCAGCCATCCACTCTTCCGTTCTTTTAGCAACTAAGTCCACCTTACTAAGTTTGTTACAAATCAATTCCATATCAAATGAATGAGAGTCATGGACTTCAATAACATTTGATCTGGGCTGTTGGGATTGGTTAAAAGTATCCATGGAGGCATGATTAATTGAATTCTCACTCATTTCCTCAAATAAATCATGTGCACTATCTGCATCTTTATTAAGGAAATTGCCTCCGCAAGAAGCATCCACATGATTTCTGAGTTGTTCAGTCAACCCATGATAGAAGATCTGCACGAGTTGCCATTTCGGCACCTCGTGGTGTGGACACCTCCGCAATAAGTCCTGGAATCGCTCCCAGGCCACATGAAACTACTCCCCCGGCCGCTGGGTAAAGGTAGTGATTGCCCGTCTCAAAGCATTGGTACGTCCGACTGGGAAGAATTTCTTCAGAAAGGCCGATTTCAACTCATTCCAAGTTGTAATTGGTCTTCCTATTGTCCTATACCAATGCGCGGCCTTATCCCTAAGAGAGTTGGGGAAGAGACTCATGATCATTTGCTCCTCGTTTACATTTCGTGCCTTGGTGGTCTGGACCAAAGTGGTCAAGTCCTCCAAGTGCTGAAACGGATCTTCGGAGCCAAGCCCATGATAATGTTTAATCAGGCTTAACACCTGGGGCTTGATTTTTACATCACCGGCTGGAATCTGGACACCGGGACGTTCCTTGTAATTTGAAGGATCATAAAAATTCTTCAAGGGCTGAGTGCCCTGCATTCTCTGGAACCATTCCTGCATTCTCTACATTTGTTCCAGCTACCTTCGAAATTCTTCCTGTGGATTTCCAAGCAGAGGAGGCTATTGTTCGGCCATGGGATCAAATTGACCAAAATCCAACTTGCACCTCCTAGAATGTTCTAATGGTCCTTCCAATCGGGGATTCAATGACCATCTACCCAGCATAGACAAGGAGAAGGTCGGAAGGACTGGGGATAGGGACCTTGCAGCACAACAAAATAAGGCTGTCCTTAAGTGGGGTAGCCTAAGGATCTACTGACTCCCAAAACCCGCCTTAAGACTGTAAATGATTTACACTACTTGCGTCTGTTTAATCCAACAAGTTAGAAGGTGGGACTGGGGAGAAGGTTCTTCCTTCGGCTTTCGCCTCCGGTTCCTAGTGTACCCCCCAATCGCGGTCGTTTGACGCTACTCCCCTAGCTAAACATCAGATTAATCAATACAATTAGGTTAATCAAAAACAATCTCAGACTAGGCCCTGAAGAGTGAATCAGACTTTAAGGCCAATGTCTACTCAATTTTATTAAGGCCTGGGATTGTGGTGCTTATGGAATGTGATGGGCCCTTAAAATGGGTTGTGCCCTTAATGATTGGTTAAGATTTGTGTAAGTGCATGCACAACCAGGGTTTTCAAGCAATATTATTTGTGATGCGTGAATTTTAATGTTCAAATCTTGCTTAAGTAGCTTTTAGGGTTTCAAATTAGGTGTATTGCAATCAAGTTTCTAGGCAAACCAAGTTGTAAAACACGGGTGAAGATTGTTTTCCTTTAAAACCAGAAAGAAAGTGGAGTGCCTGGAATAGACCTAGATTGAAAACCCTAAGGAGGAGCTACTTGATGAGTTGGTTTTAAATAGAGTGGTGCAGCCCAAATAACTCAAACAATTGGCCACAAATGCACCACTAAGTTAGGCACTCAAAGATGGTTAACCTAGAATAATTTCTACTCTTTTATGTGTTGCTTTATGTGTACCGGTTCCATAGATCAGAACCTGGTTGAGTACAAATAAATCAATTTGCTTAAGTGCCTTAGATGTGGGTGTATGTTGTGTGTTTGTTGAAAATTACCCCACAAGATTATCTTTTTGTTGTTTTTTTTAATAAATGAGGGTGGAATGAATGTGAGTGAAAATCCAAACAACCAAACTATTCCTAGGATTTATGCAAACACCTAGGTTAATTGGAATTTGGATTTAATGTGGCGAATGAAATCTATGGAGGGGGGAAGAATGGGGAGCACTTACAGTTGTCTTCAATTGCACTTTACTCCAGTCTACCACTTGTTGATTCCTTGATAGAGGTCTCTGCAAAACAATAGACACAAGAGAAAGCAAGTTAGAAAATAATAAAGTGCAAGAAATGCAAAAAGAAGATCGGAAATCGTTGCCTCCTCGGCAACGGTGCCAAAATGTTGAACGTATGAATTTCTACGCTAACGTGTTTGGTTTTAAAACCTTGTCGTTGTAGCTTGAAAGCAAAGAATTAGTGTTCAACAAATAAAATTTATATCAAAATTTAAATTCTGGGTCGAACATAGGGAGGCTACGTCTATCTATATTCGCAATTATATTTTTTTTAGAATTTTTGAAAATCCTAGTGATATAATTACAATGAAGCTATCAGACTAAAGGGAAGATAGATAGAAAGAGAGAGAGAAAGAGAGAGAGAGAGAGAGAGAGAATATGCATTCAATATTTCAGAATGTTTATACAATCAAACCAAATAAAGATTACACTAGAAAGTAGGAAATCAGCTACACTAGAAAGCAGGAAAATTCTATACTAGAAAAGTTGTAAAGAAGAATGGGAGAGAGAAGCTATCCCCCTCGACGATCGCTTGGAGGATGAGCTGGATGGGACGATGCCTAGACGAAGGAGGATGGAGCGGGATGAAGGAGGACGAAGCAGAAGAACGGGAATGGAGCAGCACGTCATCGTCCTCGCGGGATCCACTTCCGAAGGGGGACGAAAATTTGGACTTTATCTCGTGAGGAGCATCCCGGATGTTGGACAAGCTTCTCTTGAGCTTTGGAGAGGTAGAGAAGAGAAGGAAGGGATGAGAATTTCATGTGGAGGGGGTCTCCTTTTATAGTTGTAAGGAGTGGGGGCAAATTGGTCATTACATCTTTAAAACATTAAATAAGGGGTGGGGTCTCCCCCCTCCCTCCCTTTTAAAAATGATTCAAAAAAAAAAATTAAATAAGGGGTGTTTAGTGACGGATAAAACTGTTGCTAAAGCCCCAATGTGGGCGTAGTGGCCACTGCCCACGCGCACCCCCTCGGCTGCTTGCTCTCAACGCACGTCGCACGTTCAGCCGTCCACAGCCGTTCAATTGCAAGATAAGATGGCTATGATTGCGCCTTCGCTCGCTCGCTGCGCGTCCGCCCCAACGCGTGCGATGCCGCGTGAGGCGCGGGCGTGCAATAGCGCGTCAACGCTATTGAGCGCGAACGACCGCCCGATCAAGATCTGACGCACGCCTGCGCCCTTCGCCTCCTCGTTGCGGCTCAAACCCGCGTCCGCTGCTCGCGATAGTGCCCTCTCCCACTGCGCTGCGGAGCGCGGATTGTCGCGCGGATGATTTGAGGCGCAGGCATTCACAGCCGTTGGATCGAGATCCAATGGCGGAGAGGGGTGGATGTGGAGGCTTCAGCGGTTGCATGCGGGCATTTGGGCAGCCGAGATGGCACCACGTGGCACCATCTTGGCCGTCCATCTTCTGGATGTTGTATATGATGCCACGGGTGTCGGATTGAGTCGATTTTTGCATCGATAGGCTGCGATCGTCGATCCAAATTCATCCGTGCTGTTGGATTTGTCATTTGAAGTGTGGATTTACACCATCCTGGCCCTTGATCTTCTAGGGTTCCCCGGTCACTATTTGACGCTACAAATGCCTGATTAGGGTGATCTTGGAGTCGTTGAACTCCAATCGTCGCCTTGATCACATCTGTACGATTGGATCTTTGATATGAGGCCCTGATAAAAAGTTTTCCCTGTCCAAGCACATAAAAGGAGACAATTAACCTCCATTTTATTCAAACTACTCTAAATGCAAGATGATGCATGTTATGCAATATTTATATCATGCAATGCAATCCTATGCTTAAGAACATGCATAAATAGACATCTTAAGTAGTGTAAATGTGTTTACATCATTGGCCTTATCTCACAAAAATTGGAAGTCTCCGTCGTGCACAAGAAGCTGGACGAGCTTCTGGCCAACCCCGCCCGTTCTATGGCAAACACCCCCACCTCACCACTTCGTCACAATCCCAATTCTTCCAACACCAGGCTTATCCCGAGAAACTCTGTAAGACCTTCCTTACCGAGTGTCACGCCAAGCGATTCGGTAAGTCATGTGGATCTGGCTTCTGCGAGCCAGTGTTTCGACACGGAGGACAAAGCCTCCGTGTGCTCGGATGCATATTTACATGCGGACGCATCTTCTGGCATAGAAGACTCTTGCGCCCTGGGGAACAACCTATTCTCTGCCACTTATAACCCAGGGTGGCGAAATCATCTGAACTTCGCTTGGTCCAACAACCTGCAGTGCCAAAACCCCGCGAGTGGACCAATGCGATCGTCTGCACTCGTCATCCCAAGGGCCCAGTCTAATCCTATGGTGAATCCGCCATCGGGTCCTTGCGTACCGCAAATAGAACATGCATCAAGTCCACTTGATAAATTGATGCGAATAATGATGGAAATGTCAAAGTACCATGAAGAGAACATGACCTCTCTTCAGCACCAATTGGCGCAGCAGATTGTTGAGATTAGTCAACTACGCATGGCGACTCGATCTCAGGAAACTCTTCCAGCCCAACCTGTTTCGAACCCACGAAATTTCATAACCCGTGGTCCTCAACCACAGGTACAACCTTCTCAGGGGTAGGTACATCAAATTCTGCAGGCTCTAAGCATTCCATCGGGATTTCAGGCTAATCCCGCTGCAGCACCTCACTCCTATGTCCCTATTGCGAACCCTCCTCCGCCTTATGATCCCACTGGACCTGCATCGTCCAATGCGATCATTACGAGGAGTGGCAAGCAGACAGTCGATCCGCCTCGACCTGATCCTGGCCCGTCTTCTTCATCACCCTCTCATTCGGGATGCGCACCGCATTTGCAAGAGGATGATACACCCAAATTGGTGCCAGAATCAGTCCCATTCCCTGAGGCTCTACTAAGGGAGCCAAAAGGCAAGAAGAAGGATACGTAGGCCTTTGATAAACTGCGTAATTTATTCAGGGATGTTGAAATCAAGGTACCCCTGCTCGAGGCTATCAACCACATACCTACTGTCGCCCGATTTTTCAAAGACTACACAACACCCAGGCGACAGTCAAAGAAAACTAAGAATCCGGTGGTTCTCTCGCCTCATGCGAGTTGTGCTATAATGTCAAATCTACCACCGAAGTAGAAAGATCCGGGCACACCGCTTATTTCCTGTAGCATCCAAGGCTACAATTTTAACCATGCCCTGCTTGATCTAGGATCTTCCATCAATCTTATACCAACCATCATGATCGAAAAATTTTCCTTGGGAAATTTGAAACCCACCCCTGTCACGTTACAGTTAGCAGATCGTTCTGTCAAAATTCCAAAGGGTGTGGTGGAAGACCTGGTGGTGAGGGTCAACAGTCTCTGTTTTCCTGTTGAATTTCTTGTTTTAGATATGGAAGTTCCTAGCTCACTTTCTGATTGTTCGATCATCCTTGGTCGACCTTTCTTGGTCACAGCCCTTGCCCATATCGACTGCGAGTCGGGCTATATTGAGATTGCCGTTGGTTCTGGAAAGCTCAAGCTTAACATCTTCAAGGCAGCCAAGAACTTTGATTGCGATTGCATCGAGGATGACAAGTTTGACGAGGACATGGCCGTCAACGCATGTATCGGACTAATTGGGACCTATTCTGACTGTTGCGGATTACCTGTAAACACTGACAATTGCCTGACAAACACATATTGTGACATTCCCCCATCCCTCCCTTGTTCCATACCTTCTCCTGACCAGACTTCTGACGAGGTTTTCTTCACTTCCCATACCTCATGGTTTGAGTCATATCCGGGCTACTCACCGCCAGTCCACACTCTTGAAGACCAGATTGCCCTTTCTTTCCCGCCAAATCAGGCGGATTTGCAACTCCACACTGGGACCTTGAGCCCATATACTACTCATTAGGGCTATTCCTTTGTGGATCCATCTATCCAAGAAGCCCCTCTTCTTGGCCAATCTATCAGACTTATCTGGCATTAGCCCCTCCTACTGCACTGACCATATATATACGGAGGAGGAGGCTCAACCTTCCCACGAGATGCAGCGATGTCTCAACCATAACATGCGGGAGGTCGTTAAGAAGGAAATTATTAAGTGGCTGGATGAGGTATAATCTACCCGATCAGCGATAGTCCCTAGGTGAGTCCGATTCACGTTGTGCCCAAAAAGGTGGGACTCACCATCCATGTCAATGACAGGGGCGAATCCATCCCTACACGCACTCCTACATATTGGATAGTGTGTGTAGATTACAGGAAACTCAATGCTGCAACTAAGAAAGATCACTTTCCACTACCTTTCATTGACCAAATCTTGGAGCGGTTAGCGGGAAATAAAATTTTCTGTTTCCTGGATGGATTCTCAGGATATAACCAGGTGGCAATTGACCCCCGGGACCAAGAGAAAACCACTTTTACCTGCCCCTTTGGCACCTTTGCATTTAGAAGGATGCCGTTCGGACTTTGCAATGCGCCAGCAACTTTCCAGAGATGTATGCTGGTGATATTCCATGACATGGTGGGTGACTTTCTCGAGGTCTTCATGGATGACTTTTCGGTCTTTGGACCATCTTTCAATGACTGTCTTGCCAACCTGACACATATCCTTAGGAGATGTATTGATGTAAACCTCGTGCTTTCCTGGGAAAAAAAGTCATTTTATGGTACATGAGGGAATTGTTCTCAGGCATATCATCTCCGATAGGGGTATCGAGGTTGACAGAGCTAAGCTTGATGTAATTGCTGATTTACTTATGCCTGGCTCTATCAAACAAATCCGCTCCTTCCTGGGACACGTCGGTTTCTATAGGAAATTCATCAAAGATTTCTCCAAGATTTCTCGACCTTTAACTCATCTCCTATCGACCGACATACCCTTCGATATGGACCCCAATTGCATACGAGCATTCACACAGCTACGTAATGCTGTCACCAAGGCCCCTGTTCTCCAGCCACCTGATTGGTCCTTGACTTTGAACTCATGTGTGATGCTTCCGACCTTGCAGTCGGAGCCATCCTGTGACAAAGACGCGATATACACCCCATCGTGGTGTAGTACGCCAGTAAGACGTTGGACGAGGCCCAGCGTAATTATACTACCACTGAGAAAGAACTACTGGCGGTCGTCTTTGGGCTGGAGAAATTCCACTCTTACCTTCTAGGCTCACACGTTATTGTTTTCACTGATCACGCGTCCCTTCGCCATCTCATGCACAAGAAGGATGCCAAGCCTAGACTGATTCGTTGGATCCTTCTACTCCAAGAATTTGACATTGAGATCCGCGATAAGGCCAGAGCCCAGAATGTTGTGGCTGATCATCTTTCTAGACTGGACCTTGACCATATTGGACTTACTCTGCTGATTAATGAGATTTTTCCTGATGGGCACCTATTGGTAATTAATGTGGCAGGTGGACCTTGGTATGCCGATATTGCCAATTACCTTGCTTCTGGATCCCTTCCACGTGGCTGGCCTAAAAAGCAGTGCGGGCGTCTCATGGCAGAAGCAAAGTATTATTTCTGGGATAATCCACTTCTTTTTCGAATAGGTGCCGAGCAAATCATCCGTCGCTGTATTCCTGGTAGCGAATTCCCCAGTGTGCTATCCTTCTGCCACGATCAGGCCTGTGGAGGCCATTTCTCTGGGAGGAAAACTGCAGCCAAGGTGTTGCAGTGTGGTTTCTTTTGGTCCTCCCTTCACTAGGATGCACACAATTATGCCAAACATTGCACTAGGTGCCAGCCGTTAGGGTTAATGTCACATCGTGACATGATGCCCTTGCAACCCATCCTAGCTGCGGAAATCTTCGACATTTGGGGAATTGATTTCATGGGTCCCTTTCCTCCTTCTAACAGCTTCGAATTTATCCTCGTGGCTGTAGATTATGTTTCGAAATGGATCAAGGCTATTCCCACGCGCCGTGCTGACCATGTTATATCCACTCGATTTGTCAAAGACCACATTTTTGCACGCTTTGGGATCCCTCGAGCCATTATCTCGGATGGAGGAAGCCACTTTACCCAAGCTTCTTTTCGGGCACTTCTGAGGAAATACGGAGTCCACCATCGTATCGCATCTCCGTATCATCCTCAGACAAACGGCCAGGTAGAGGTGTCGAACCGGCAAATCAAGTAAATTCTCCAGAAAATGATTCGGCTTGACCGTAAGGATTGGTTCGACAAGCTGATTGACGCACTTTGGGCATATCGAACCGCCTTCAAGGCTCCTGTTGGTATGTCTCCTTATAGAATCATTTACGAGAAGCCTTGTCATTTTCCTGTGGAGTTGGAACACCATGCTTATTGGGCAGTTCGCCAATGTAACCTCGACCCAGACCTGTGTGGTCGAGAAAGGAAACTCCAACTCCAGGAGCTAAAAGAGCTCCGTCATGAAGCCTATGATTCTGCCTTAACTTTCAAGCAACGCACTAAGGCTTTTCACGACAGCCGTATTTGGCGGAAGGAATTTGAGCCATCTCATCAAGTTTGGCTCTACAATTCCTGGCTCAAATTCTTTCCTGGGAAATTGAAGTCCAAATGGACTGGTCCTTTTCTGGTCTCGAGACCATTTCCCAACGTGGCCATTGAGATTGAAGATCCCAAATCTGGGCATAAATTTATGGTCAATGGGTAGCGTTTGAAACCCTATCTTACTCATGAACCTACCCCCGTTGGAGAAACTATTGCCCTGCTAGAGGGTAACTAATTTTGTGCCTTATTCTAAGTCCAGCTGGGGATGTTAAATTCAGTGCTCGTTGGGAGGCACCCCAACAACACTCTGCCACTGTCACGCTCACTTCACTTTTCACTTCACCACCCACCATCCACCCACCCTACCACCCTGCTGTATACCCTGCACCTCAGCTCTCGTTACTCGATCTTACCCTGCATGCATATGAGGACATAGCATCGTTTGGCAAGGGGGGGTGGATAGGCATCCATAGGATCTGGGTATTTTATGGTATCATACAATTTCCATCTATCTATAAAAAAAAAAATGGTGTTTAGTAATGATTTGAAGGCTGAAAAAAAATACAATAAGTGTTTATGGATATTCAACCACTGTTTTGAAGACTTTCTAGGCCACAGAAGCTTAATTCGCTCAGGCTTGGCTTAATTCACTTGAGCATTGACAAGATAGATCGGAATCTCTCCTAACTAAGGACGTATTCTTGTACCTGAGACATCAGTATAGGATCTGTTGGTTTACTTCTACTTGAGAGCCTAAGTAATCTTGGTTCACACTACACATATCAAGAAAGACCAGGTGAACATAAGATCCAACCCTAGTGTTCATTAGGGAAGGTGGAGTCCTTACTTGTGCGCGCAGGTAGACTTTTTATCCCAGGATTTAGTCTTGTGTTTAGGAGAGACTCTTTCCACCAAAAAGGAACTCTCCCACCAAAAGAAAAGTGTGCACCTCCAAATAATGTTGTAAGAGATATACTGACACGTGTTTCAAAAAAAAAAAAGATGCAAATAAGTCAGTATATCTCGCAAATATCTGTAAAAGCTTCCCCCTACAAAAGTTCTTTAGGGCAAGTTACAAATACCCTGTTTTCTTTGAGCCACACATGTCATAAAATGGGAGATGAGTTTTCCGTCATCTTTTTAAGGGTCAATCCGAAGACACGAGCTGAAACTGGGACCAACCTGCACTTAAAAATTCTTGAAACCCTGGGCTTGAGTCTTAATGTTCATCTGGTCAGTCTTGATCCTTCACTAAGCACAAGCCATAATCTCTTGAGCTATCGAGTACGGCAAAAGCCTCCTGGGTCCTGGAAATCGTACTTAAGGTTTAAATATCAAGAGTCCAGGTTAGTTGAGAGATGGTCTATGTCATGTAAGACTTAAAGTACCGGTAGTCTTCTCTACAATTGGTTCTCACAATATCCAACAAATAAACACACCTATGTCGCCTCAGAAGAAAATCTTCAGCTTAGGATCATTCCTAAATACAATATAAAAATGTTTTGCTAGGGACTAGCAAAAGATAGTCATGGGGTTATGATTGCACAGCAAAAATGCACCAACAATTGTGCCATCTTGTGCTATTTCCAAGCATTTCCAGTGTATATTAGGTAGACATAGTCGCAATTGTAAAAATAAATGCATGCATGCATTTATTTGAGAGGGGAGGAGAGTGAATAAAATGGCCTTGAAATTAACATTTTCCTCAAGTGCTGCCTCGCAAAATCTCCATCTTTATTTTTATTTTTATTTGACTTTGAATTTCTTCTCCGCGGCTGCAAGGCATGGCTTGATCTTCTTCGCGCCATGCTCTGCACAAGCTTGCCCTGCCAGCCGCATGCACAGCCATGCACAGCCAGGGCATGGCTGTGCTTGCCTTTTTCCTCTTTAAAAGGGGCATAGCTATCTTCTTTGCGGGGAGCCTGGTCCACCCAAAAGAACAACAACAACACCTCCTTCCTCCAGGCCGTCTCCTCCCCTCTCCCCTCCATATGCAGCCTCTCTTCTTCTTGAAGAGCAACGCTGCGGGCAGGAGCAACTCACAGTGGTACACAACCACCACTGTGAGTCCCACCACCGCTCAGCTCATCAAAGAGCCGGTGGGCGTGGTGGTTCTCATCTCTGTTTCGTCGTTCCAACCCATTGCCTCCATTGACAGGAGCTTCAAGCTCGGAAGCTCATGCAGAAGCAGTGGCAGCCAGTAGCAGCACAGGCCACCATGCACCTCAGGCGCCTATTCCGCGTGCTCTGCGTGCACCAGTAGGTCGCCCTCGCCCCTCTCCGCACGCCCTGCTGCAAAGCTCCGCCCATAGCCCAGCCGGTTTCGCGCGTGCTAGTCGGTCAACTTTTTGCCCTTGCACTGTAGCTGCAATCTCACGCTGCTACAGTGCGGTGACCGGAAAGTTTCACTTATTCGGTCACCAGGCACTCTCTCTCCGCCCTGCAACTGTCGCCAGCTCGCTCCCACGTCTCTCCCCGTGCCCGCTCCAGCGCCTGTGCTCACGTCTGCACCTACCCGCGTCTTCACCTGCTTCTTTGCCTGCGTTTCCCTCAGCGTGCAACGCACTGTGCTACACCTTCCTCCCACGCCTGCTCCCTCCAGCGTGCGCGTGCGTCTTCGTGCACCTACATGCCTGTGCCTACGCGTGGACATCAGACGTCGGCCACTGCCTCCAGACGGCTTAACTCGCCGCACCTTCTTCACTCCAGCAGACGCTCTCTCTCTCTGTCTCTCTCGCTCTCTCTCACAGCACTCTCTCACTCCCTCCTGCAGACACATACACACACACACTCTCGTACACACACCCACTCACTTATACACTACTATATACTTATATATATACATATATATATATTTATATACATATATATATATACATATATCTATACATGTATTAGTACCTATATAACTAAGTATAAGTATATATACACATATATATATATACAACTATACATACATATATACATATATCTATAACTATAAATACATATACATATATATATATATATGTATATCTATCTACATATATCTATATACATAGATACTTATACTAATATATATATATGTACATATACACATATATATAACTATGTACATATATTATATATATATATATCTGTATATATAGTTATATATACATACATATCTAATTATAAATATATATACATATACATACATCTATCTATACATATATTTACATATCTATATATATACATATATATATATATATACATACATAACTACATATACACCTATATACTTATAACCATATATATATATATATATTTACATATATACATGTATATATTTTCATATCACCTACCATACGTTGTATCGCGGGAATATCTGCACCAGTTGCTGATATTCCCCGATACACGCGTACAGAAAGCGTCTTCGCACACATCTTCCACCCATTCATCCTACACTCCAAGCGGCACTTCGTCCTGTTGTTGTGTCTTCCTAGACGACGATCAACTCGACACCGTGCTACATGCCACCTCCACCTCCACCCCCACCCCTATATACATATATAATATATACATACATATATATACTATATTTACCTTATTTCTATTCTCTTTCCTACCATTAAAAAGATAAAAAAAAAATACAAAAGAGAAAAGATAATCTTTGACTTGTAGGTACTCAGTCTTCCGAATAGCAAGACCAGTTTTGGGAACCCTAGTTTGGCTCAAAGCCAAGAACCTAATTTTGAGGGTGTACCTCAAGGACAAAAGTTATCATAAAAAATCTTAAATAAAAAAAAGACACCAAAAACATAATAAGCGAATGGAAGAGATTCGTTGTAGGAAGGGCGTCGAAACTTATTCACCTCTAATCCCGCTTCCCTGAGTTTGACCCTGGGCCTAAAAGTGACCAAGATAAAATCAAGTAGGCCAGGTTAAAAACTTTTGTAAAAAGATGGTTAGACTCGATTTAGGTTAACCACTATATGCATTTCAACGATTAAATCACCATATTGACACAACCTATCTGGGTCTACACCACCCACAAAAATTGCGACATTGATGCATTATTGATCGAGTTTTCCGCCATCTCTTCAAATAATTCTGAAGCCGATTTTGCATCGCGATTTAGAAAATTCCCTCCACAAGAGGCATCGACTAGATTGCGAATGCCCTCTTGTAAACCATAATAAAAGATATGCATGAGTTGCCAATGAGGGATGTCATGATGTGGGCATTTCCTTTGCAATTCATGAAAACGTTCCCACGCTTCATGAATTGGTTCTCCTTGATTTTTATTGAAAGTAGTAATAGCTCGCCTTAAAGCATTAGTTCGACCAATTGGAAAGAATTTCTTCAAAAATGTAGATTCAAGTTCAGCCCAAGTTGAGATTGGTCTTGCTATAGTTCTATACCAATAAGCTGCTTTATCTTTAAGGCTAAAAGAGAACATTTTCATTAGTAGGATTTCCCTATTTTGATTTCGAGGACCAAGAGTTTGGGATAAATTTTTAAGATCTTCAATGTTTTGAAATGGATCCTCGGATGCAAATCCGTGAAAGTGGGGGATTAAACCTATAATATTTGGCTTTAATTCAGGATCATTTTCCCTAATAGGAATCCTAACATTAGGCTCTACTTGTGCATTAGATGGGTTATAATAATCTCTAAGTAGAGGCCTTGGATGATTGATCGGTAAATCATGATTTTCAAAACCCGCCTTAGGTCGAGGTGAAGAATGGGTTTGAAGAGTCTATAAATTATTTAAGGCTGCTATTAATAAATTGATTTGTCTTGTTTACTCTAGCATAGTAAGATTCTGGTTCAAGAGTGCCTCATGAACATCAAAAGGCGGCATCTCCCCCTGACCAGAAGAAGAAGGGATCTTGGGATTAAGATTCTGCATTGGATCCATAGAAGTAGATGGATCAGGCGGGAAAACCATTGGTTGCTTATCTGCAACCGACCTAGGATCACCTGTCAATGGTGGTGCAAGAGGCGGATGCAAGGATCGCCTCTCGTCCATAAATGGAAAATAATGTGCAAAGGCACACGCACACCACCAATAAGAAAAAGCCCACAAAACAATGCAAAAAATGTGGGTTTTGCTCTTCTTTCAAAGGAAAGAAGAAATTCCTAAGATACACAAAGTAATTTGACGTAAACAAATAGAGTAACAGTATCAAAATACGCATCCTAATTCATGACTACGTAGGTGCGTACCTTAAAGCTCAAAGGTCTAAGGTCTAGGATCGAGACCGCTCACTACTGGCTCCTCGGGGCTCTAGTAGTGAGACAAACTTGTTGATCTTCGGCCAAAGCCCTAAGAGGTGCAAAGAGGAGAGATAGAAAAATAGACTCGTGTGACTCTAGTGATCATGCTGTGTGCACGATAGCATGCAATAGACGATAGCGATATAAAAACCTGCATGCATTTTGCAAATAGATTTAAGTCACCAATTTTACTTCCTCTTTTTAGTTATTTTTTTTTTCAAAAATATATCAATTAAACTACAATGGTCGCTTTTTATATATTTTTAAGCAAAAATATATGGTCTTTTTAATTCTCAGAGGATAGGGATCTACGCGGGTTTTCTTATGTATTCCCGCTGATGCAAGAAAAATAGTTTAAAACTTTTTGAGTCAGATCGCAAAAATACTAGTAGAAAATATGCACTCCTAAGAGTGTATGCCTATGATATGCTACTGCTAGTCAGATAGAGATGTATTTTTGTATTTTTTTATTATTTTTAAATGCAACAAACAAAAGATTAAGAAATACTTACAAAACAAAAACAACAAAACAGTTTACTGCCTTCTCCTGAGATTACCTGCAGAGGTAAACCTGAAAAGAAGACAGAAAATAAAAATAAAAATAAAACAAAAACAAAACAAAACACACTAATTAGAACAAAAGTTAGTAAAAACAAAAATATTTACAAAATACCTCCTAATTAAACAATTAAACCAACTTAATTCTAGTGAATCAAAATATTACCTCCCCGGCAACGGTGCCATTAAAATGATCGTTAGACAAAGTAATGCCAGGGAATATTTTGATGAGTGGAGTGAATCAAAATATTTCCTCCTCGGCAACGATGCCATTAAAATGATCGTGCGATTCCACTCAACTCAGTAATTAAGTTAATTTCACTTAATTAAGAGTAGAGGAAATCACTTAGGTTAACTCGAAATTGTGTCAGTTGTGTAATATAGGGTCGAATTAACCTAACATTTTAGAAATTTTTACTGGTTGAGTCCAGGTCGTTCACTGGGAGGTATAATAATTTTCTCCAAATTCACCAATTTTTTTTATTTCTCTATAAGTTTTGGAGGTATAACTAAGTTGATTTTAATACATAAATTTTGTCAAAATATTTAAACTATAAAGCATATACAAAATTCCATATGAAAAACATATTTACTAAAAATGTTGTACTTTATTAACATGCTAGTTTTTTTTCAATTCAATTTCATTCTAAGAAATTAAGGCAACTAAAAGTTATTCTATTAAAACATGCCTTTTTAAAATTAAGAATAAAAAAGTAATGCAAGAAGAGTAATATCCTTCATTATTTTCTTTAGCCTCTCTCTTCTCCTTTTCTTTCTCTTATTTTCTTCTCTCTCTCGAGCTCTTCTCTTACCTTTCTTCTTTTGTTCCTATCTTCTCTTGCCTTGTTTTCCTCCTTTAGTCTTCTCCTTTGTTCCTTAGTCTCTCTTCTTTGACACTCCTTAGCGCCTGTGCTCCTTTCTTTTGCTCAACACTTAGCATTTTAACAACCATCGGCTTCTCTTTTCCTTCAGCTGAACCGGGTTTTTTTTACTTTTTTAACCAAAAGTTATTCTATTTGTGGCAAGGTCCTTTCGAGGATACACAACACCCTGAGACCAGGGTGGGACCAGACCCTACTCGGTCCTCGCCTAATCTCAATTAGGTTCGTTTTTGATTTATTTCTTATCGGCCCACAGTCTCGAGTCATTTCGGCTCAACCCGGACTCCCAGGCCTCTCTCACCCTCCTAGGGCACACATTCTCTCATGCCCCCAAGGGCGCACACCCGTAGGCATAAGCCCACACACACACACATGCTCATGTTCAGATCGAATTGATAACCGGTGCGTCGAGCGCAGATGACTGCATAGCCAAGGAAACAAATTATTTTTATCCCCAGGTGCGTGCTATGAACAAGCGATGTGGGACTAACCTACCCCTTCCAGACCCAACTTTAAATGATCATAACTTTCTACCCAGAGCTCCAAATCGAATGATTTCAAGTTTGTTAGAAAGCTCTAAAGGTAATCTACACAATTGCAGGGTCAATTTAATGTTTTGATGATGTTTTCCTCTTTAATTTGAAAGATGAAATCAGGGGTTCCTACAAGTTAATTTTAACCTGGAAGTGAAATTAAATCTACAGAGTCCTTAGATGGACTTCTCTCTTTTATTTAAAGGTTTGTACATGTTTTATAAGTGATTCCGCATCGGTTAGAGTAGATTTTAAGCTCTCAAAACCTTCAAAACCAGCAGAGAAGCTCTTCACTTCTCTGAAAGCTTCAGACTTCATAATGTGCAACAGACATTTAAAAGTGTTTCTAATTGATTTAGATTAATTCTAAGGGTTATACTCAACTCATCTGGGCAGGATTTAAGTTTAAATTTCATCAAAATGCTTCTCCTATTGGTTTGGGTTCGAAAGTAACCCAAATTGACAAGAACTAAATTCTCAAACAATAACTCAACTGAGCACACTTTAAACACTTTCAGATCATTAAACAAGTTCCCAGAAACAATTTTCATTCCTAAATACCTCAATTCGACCTTAGAAATCCATTAATAGACTCATGTTTGACTGTGGAAGCATGAAAATTGACTTTCTGTTCAAAGCTTCCTCCCAAGAAATCAAAGCCTTAAATAGAGTCTTCTCAACATCAGAAATTTATTTAGATCTTTAGATTTGTGTACTGACTTTGATTCCTAGGGTTTCAGGCTCGCCTCTTGAACTTGAAAAGGTGTGTGTTCGACAGAATTGTTCAGAGGTTGTTACAATGTTCTAAAGGTTTAAACAGCTTGAGTGCACTACACTGAAGCTTCCGAGATCATTAAATGCTTCTTAAATCTTTTTATAAGACTTCTCCAACTCTGCCGGAGTTGGGGAAGATGAAATCATATCTATAGCTCCGGTGGCTAAATCCTCAAACAAATATCCTCAAGACAATCAGTGATCCATGTAATAACATTCTAGAGCTACTCAGCAAGTTCTAGAGGTTGAAACACAAGTTTAGCTCGCCGAAGCTCGCCGGAGCTCCGGTGAGTCTAGAAAATAGGAAAAGTGTGCACAGATTGATAAAATTAACCTTTTTTTTATTCAAAAAGGATCCTGAGGTTACAAGGAACCTCAGTATCACATTTAATTCTTCATTATTTCATTAGAGTTAAGATTTGATAGTGAGTTCATTTCTTTAAAAATCTAATTTGAATTAAGCTCAGGACTTGTTTAACCGCTCGATTGAGAGGTTAAAACAAGTCAACAGATGTTAGTAGTTATAATTATAGTTAATTAATAGTTTGAACTGTTCGTGAACCGCCATGGACGGCGAGCTCAGGAACTAAATTAAATTTTTGGGCGTTTAATTTATAGATGATATTTATATGTATATAATGTCGATTAGGGTTCATAAGTGGTGGATAGATGATGAAGAACCCATGAAGGTGGAATTAGGTCGATTACTGTCACCGTAGACAGTGATAGCAGTCGGTGAAGGTGATATGTGAATTAGGCGATTAGGTGATTCAATTAGCGATTAAGTGATTTAGAAGTGATCATGGAAGATCCAGGAAGGTGTACAGTGAATTAAAAAGATGAAATTAAATCTCTGGCGAGCTCAAGGAACTCGCTGGAGTTGGAGAAGATGAAACTAAAATCTAGAATTACTCTAATCTAACTACCTAAACTAACTAACTAAGCTAGCCTACTCCTACTCCTACTCCTAATCCACTGTTACCTGGATGAAGGGTCAATAGGGTTCTACCGAAGGTTCATAGCGGACGACGAAATCAGAGGATTGAAGAAAGATCTCCAGCGGGCGGATTTGAGGTGGAGCGAAGGATTCCTTGGGTCGGCACCTATGTCAGAGACATGGAAGACCACGACGGATCTCCTCAGCTGATTAAGATGGATGGAGGAAGTCGGAAAATGGAATGGAAAGTCACCTGAGTTTTGGACGAATAGCCTATTGGGTCGGCTGCAGTGTTAGAAGATGGAAGGGAGCCAACTTGAATAAAATCAGAGGTGTGAGGGGTATTTATAGTAGTTTGCGGTGAAGATAGTGGCGGGGTCTGGTCGAAGAAGGAGCTTGAGGAGCTTAACCTTTGTCGTCATCTTTGACGACGGTGAGGTTATCTCCCACTGAAAAATAGGATTCTCGGTTAATCCAGACTAGTGGATGAAGTGGAGGTGGTGAGCCAAGCTATAAGAGCTTGGACAAAGAAGGATATGTCAGCAGGGCGGTGATCGCGCGGTGGGGTGACTCTCTGTTGCCAGTCGTTCATTTGGCTGGAGAAGAAGAAGAAGACGAAGAGGGACATAAAAGTAATAAAACTTAAGGACCTGTGTGAGAAATAAGGACCCGACTGTAATGAATTTTAAAGACTAAAATGTAAACCCAGGTTTTAAAGGTTTATTTTAACTTAGATCTTTTTCAATTTTTTATATATGTTAGTAAATAGGGTAAATATTATGATTACACCTTGAATTTACATTTTTTACCTTTTTAGATTAATTTATTAGTTTAAGTAAAATCACTTAAGTTATTATATACTTAGGTATACATTATATTTAAGTTACTTAACTTATTAATTAAGAGAATGATTAATAGGATTTCGAGTCCAATTATTATCTAAATTTTTAGTAATGTTAATTGAATGATAAAATGTCATTTTTAACTTATTTTAAGGTCCTTGACTAAATATCCCTTATTCTATAATTAACCCTTATATATTCATAACCTTAGCTAATTAACTAGGAAGACTAGTTAATTAGGGGTAATTAGAGATCATGATGGGTGTCTCATCAATAGTCAATCGCGTATTAATGTTGTGTCTTTTTGATATTTTCCACATGCTTTGACCTACCTACTTAATCAAGTAGTGGATCTTGAGTGCATTCCAAATGAATGTTCACCATCATATTACTAACCCTTAGTGTCTCTCTATTTTGACTATTCCTCAAAGTGCCATTCTCTTCATTTCCCTTACCTTAATGGGGTAATATCACAGAATCCTTGATTATAGCATGGTTACGCCCCCTTGTCTACTAGTGGACTTTAACACCATTCTTGACATGGATTGGTTGTCAAGGCACCACGCTTCGGTCAACTATTTTGGGAAGGTTGTCTTCTCGATTCCAGAAGTACCAAAGTTTGAGTTTCATGGCAGATCTGAGAGCAGACCAGTCAGGTGTATCTCAACTTTGTAGGCAGCCAGGTTATTGAGGGGGGGTGCAATGGATACCTTGCATACGTATCTGCAGCTCCAAGAGAGAAGCTAGAGTTGAGGAGTGTGCCTGTCATACAGGAATATGTAGATGTGTTCCCAGATGACCTCCTGAGACTTCCACTTGAGAAGGAGATCGAGTTTGAGATCTCTCTCATTTCTATAACCAATCCTATATTGATTACCCCGTACAGGATGGCACCAGTAGAGTTGAAGGAGCTAAACACGTAGCTTCAAGAGCTCCTTGAGAAGGGGTTCATTTGGCCTAGTGCCTCACCCTGGGGGGGCTCTGATATTGTTTGTAAAGAAGAACGATGTCACCTTACTCCTTTTCATTAACTATAGGAAGCTGAACAAGGTGACCATCAAGAACAAATATCCCCTTTCGTGGATCAATGACTTGCTTGATCAGCTTCATGGGGCCACAGTATTCTCTAAGATTGATCTGCGATCAGGCTACCACCAGCTCAGGATTAGAGAAGGGGATGTATTAAAGACTACTTTTAGGACTCGCTATGGCCACTATGAGTTCTTGGTGATGCCGTTCGAACTGACAAATGCCCCAACTACGTTCATGGACTTGATGAACCAGATTTTCAGATCGCATTTGGACCACTTTGTTGTGGTATTCATTGACGATGTCCTCATCTATTCCTGTGATGAGGTACAGCATGAGTAGCACCTCTGGTTGGTCCTAGAAACTTTGAGGAAGCACAAGTTATACGCCAAGTTCAGTAAGTGAGAGTTCTGGCTGCCACAGGTGGAGTTTCTGGGGCACGTGGTGTCGGGTGTGGGGATTTTAGTGGATTTTTTCAAGGTTGAGGAAGTGCTGAAGTGGGAACATCCCAGGATAGTGACAGATATCCGTAGTTTCCTGGGTTTAGCAAGTTATTATAGGTGATTCATTCAAGTCTTTTCATAAATTGCTCTTTTGTTAACCTAGTTAACGAGGAAGGATACTCCTTTTGTTTGAACCGGTGATTGTGAGACCAGTTTCTAGACACTTAAGGAGAAGTTGACTTCTGCCCCTGTACTTACCATCCCCGGCAGTGGTGGCGAATTTATCGTATACATAGATGCTTCACTCCAGGGATTGGGCTGTGTTTTGATGCAGGATGGGCATGTGGTTGCCTATGCCTCGAGACAACTGAAGTCGCATGAGAGGAACTATATAACGCATGACTTGGAGTTGGTGGCCATAGTCTTTGTCCTGAAGATTTGGCACCACTACTTATATGGTAAGACCTTCGAGATTCACACAGATCACAAGAGCCTGAGGTATCTTTTTTATCAGAAGGAGTTGAAGTTGAGATAGAGACGCTTGATGGAGCTTCTAAAGAATTATAACTATTCTATAGTCTATCATCCAAGGAAGGGAAATGACGTGGCGAACACTCTCAGTAGGAAGCCACCAGCCTGATTGGTAGTTCTTCAAGCACAGAGGTGGAGTAGTATGATTGAGGCAACCCAATGGAAGTTGTCACAGGTGACAAGATACATGAGGGAGTTGATGGTGATGAGACGCATACGCCCTGATCTAATATCTCATATAGTGGATAGGCAGATGGAGGATGTCGACTTACAGACTTTTCGTGATCAGGTACTCGAAGGAAATCTCGATGAGTTCACCCTTGTGGATGGGGTACTTCGATTCTATGGCAGGCTATGTGTTCTGAGAAATGAAGCACTTCAAAGGGAATTGTGGTTCGAGGCTCATTACAGCAGGCTCAGGGAACACTAAGATGTATCACGATTTGATGAAGAACTTCTGGTAGCATGGTCTAAAGAAGGATGTAGGAGAGTTTGTGAGATAGTGCCTAGTTTGTCAATAGGTGAGGGTAAAGCATCAGAGACCAGCTGGTCAGTTGCAACCCCTTCCTATTCCAAAGTGGAAGTAGGAGAGCATCTCCATGGACTTTAGGATTGGGCTACTGTTGACTTAGAGAGGACACAATGCAGTTTAAGTGATTGTGGATCGCTTGACGAAGAAAGCTTGATTCTTGCCTATCAAAGTGACTGTCATTCACAGCTAGTGGAGTTGTATATACGGGAGATCGTGAGATTGTTTAGTGTATCTAAGGAGATCATTTCAGATAGAGATGCCCATTTCACTTCTCAGTTCTAGGGAAGCTTTTAGTAGGCCTTGGGTACAAAGTTGAGCCTAAGTACGTTCTATCACCAGTAGAGCGAGGGATAGACAGAGAGGACCATTTAGACATTGGAGGACTTGTTGATTTCCTGTATACTCGAGTGGAAAGGCTCTGGGGAGGAGCACTCTGGTGGAGTTCGCATACAATAATAGTTATCACGCCAGTATCAACATAGCTCCGTATGAGGCATTATATGGTTAGAAGTGCACTCTCCACTTACTTGGGACGAGGTTGGCGTGAAGTGGGAGGTAGGCCCTAGGTTGATCAGACAGAGTAAGAAGGTCATCAAACAGATTCGAAAGAAGCTCATTATTGAATAGAGTAGATAGAAAAGCTTTGTAGTTTATTAGTGATGGGACATACAGTTTCAGGTTAGTGACCTTGTGTTCCTTAGAGTGTCACCAATGAAGAAGGTTCAGAGTTTTGGGGTGAAGGGTAAGCTGGCACTAAGATTCGTGGGTCCGTTTGAGATACTAGAGCAGGTCAGTTTGGTTGCTTATAGACTTGCCCTGCCACCTTATCTAGCTGGCATCCAAGATGATGGGAACACCATCATAGGCTTTAATTGGCCACTTTTAGTTAGGTTTAAAAGATAAATGCTCCTACATAACCATCTGAGGGTTATAACTCCACTTCATGCTGTTTTGAGAAGAGAATAGGAAACTAGGGTTAATTCTGTAATTTTAACAGCATATCATGAACACAGAATAACCAAGGGATTTGTTAGGGGTAAAATGAAGGTCAAATGAGCATTAAATACTAATAAGTGGGTCTATGCAGATAGAAACAGGGTTTCACGCATTTAGAGAACCAATACAGCACCCAAAATCCTAATTTTAGATTTACTTAAATTACAAAGGTTTTGGTCAGAATAAAATTAATCTAAATCTCCTAAAATTCCTAGAAAAATATTCCTTGAGGTTTGGTATCCTTGATTTGACCTTTGAAACCTATTTTGACTGTAAACAAAGTCATAGACAGAGTTCTGTCATAATTTGAATTTCTGTGCAAATTACCCAGTCAAACTTCGTCAAAAATGAAATTAGACTTCACCATCGGATTCCTTGGTCCAAATTAGGTTGGTACCAAAATTTGAGCCTAATCAAAGTCTATCTTGACCTAGTTTGCATTTTAGTCCATTTAAACTCTATTGTTCACACTTAAGCCCCTAGCTTTCAAAATATTTGCATTTAGCCCCTAACTTCTCATCATTTTCTTCAAAAAGGTCACTGCCGCCATTAACAGTGTGAACTCAAACACACCAACCTTCAATCTGGGATTTCTCCCTAATTTCTCGATTAATACTTTCCAAAAGTGGAAGAAATGATCTTGATAGAATCCCCAATCATCTGAACCTTGCCTTGGACTGCAATTCTTATCCAGAAGCTTGTGAGAACTCCTCAAGATCATGGATCTTTTTCCATAAAAATCTAAGCTCTTCATGCTTGTTTCCAAGCTTGGAGCAAGCCCCGAGACCTTTAAAAGGTCCCCCATTGCAAGATCTCACTCAGTGAGTTTTTGGCCCAAAATCACCCTTCTTCTTTAACCTCTGGCCTACTCCAGACTCGTCTCTAGTGACCCCCCAACTCCGACCTCTTCGCCTACTACCACGTACTATAGACAGTGATGTAGACACAATTATTGAAGGTAAAATGCCTATTCATGCATGTTCCTAGGCTTAGATTTGCATTTCATGTTATAAATATTGTATAGCATGTATCATTCTGCATTTAGAGTAGTTGTATATAATTTAGGTTAATTGCATCTTTTTTGTGGTCAGGAGAGAAGGATATTTATTTCAGAGCCATGGATTGATGATCCGACCATACGGATTTGATCAAGACGACGATCGGAGTCCAATGCCTCTGAAATCACCTTGATCGGATCCCGTAGCACCATATGCAGTCCGAGGAAGATCAACATCTAAGGGACTAGCTAACATAATTCAGAGCTTCAAATGACAAATTCGACCGCACGGATGGGTTCAGGTCGACGATCGTAGCCCAACGGCGTGAAAATTGACTCAATTCGATCTCTGTAGCAGTCCTTATAATGAAAAGAAGATGGACAACCCAGATCGCGCCACGTGGTGCAACCCAGGCTGCCCATGCGCACATACGCACCACCACACGTGAACAATAGCTTTTATTTCTCTCACCTCATTCTATCTTTTTACGCCTTCGTAGTGTAGATTTTCCGCTTTCGTAGTGTAACAAACATTTGTTTATAAATAGATGATTGTTTATTTCTCTCTCCCTCTCTCTTATATTGTTGCAAGTAGATTAGTTAGAAGTCATCGACCTGATCTCTTTCTTGCTAAAAATACCAAAAAAATTAGAAAAGATAAAAACGAACAAAAACAAATAGAAGAGAAACGCGAATTTTCAAAACCAAACATTTGCCTCCCCATGTTCGACCTGGGACTCACTTTTCGAGTTTAGACACATTTTGCGAGCTACGACGATGGGTCCTCCGAACCTCGATTTTAATTCGCAAAGCACGCCTCCATCATTTTGGCATCGTTGCCGGGGAGGCAACGTTCTTTGGTTTTTCTTACATTTTTTTTTCCTTACCTAACTTTTATCTCACTTTTTCTCTGATCTTACTGTGATTGCAGGTACTCATCCGAAGCGGGCCAAAGCGGTTAGATTTGAGAAAGATGCTAATGAAGGTTTTGTAAGTTTATCCCCACCACCCCCACCCACTAGTTCATTTCACCACACTAATAACTCAAAACTAAATCAACTTTGGTGCTTTTTATAAACCCTAGGATAGATTTGGCTATTTGTTTGCCACCTCAACTCATCTCACCCCCGCATATATAAAACACAAAAAAAAATACGCTTCTTTTGTGGGATTTTCTGAAAGCTACACACTTAATACCCAAAACTTCTTACCCTAAGGTGCACATTCACATCGATTCTACCACTTAACTAGGATCTGACTTGTGGACCCGGCACACTTAACTCAACACACAAATAAGTGAGTAGAAATCTGAATAGGTCAAACATTTCTATGTGCCTTAACCAAGTGGTGCAATAGGCCAATTGCTTGAACTGTTTGGGCCGCACCACCCAATCTAAAACTGATCCATCAAGTAGCTTGCCACTTAGGATTCATTCTTAGGGTTGAACCAGGCACTCCACATTATTTTTTATTTATAAAGGAACATATCATCACCCGTGTTTTCTAAACTTAGAGTGCTCTACTAAACCTTGATTGAATCAACCTAAGAATTAAACCCTAAAAGCTACTAAACAAGGTTAAACCCTAAAAGACACATCAACAAATAACCTTGTTTGTAAACCATAGCTGTGCACACACACATTTTGAATTAATCATTAAGGGCACAACCCATCTAAAGGGCCCATCACATTCCCAGAGCACAATCATCCCAAGCCTAATTAAAATCAAGTAGACATTGACCTTAAGAATTGATTTGCTCTTTGGGGGCTCAGACTGAGATTTTGTCGATTAATCTACTTCTGTTGGTCAGTTTGATGTCTAGCTAGGGGAGTAGCGTCAAACGACCGTGGCTGGGGGGTACACTAGGAACAGGAGGCATTAGCCAAAGGAAGAACCTTCTCCTTAGTCCCTCCTAACTGGTTGGATTGACCGGATAAAAGTAGACCAAATCATTTATAATCTCAAGACGGGTCCAGGGAGTTTGTAGGTCTTTAGGCTAACCAACCTAAGGATAGGGTTGATTGCTTATATTGCAGGGCTCTTTTCTCTCTTCTAATTTCCCTCTTACTCCACAATGTATCCTTTCACATCTTTCACACATTTCCAATCCTAACCTCCTACCACTATTTATCCCCAAGATGATTGCTATCCCGACTTGACTTATAATTATCCATCCACTAGCTAGGATAACTTTGATTGGGGGTATGAATTCGGACCTCAGTGTCCAGGGTCTAACCCTGGACAATAAGACTATGATTACTATCCTTCCCAGAGCTACAATGATTATAGATCTCCATCCTTTGATCACCAAACCAACCCGATATACAATCAAGAAGGATATAATGATTATAACACCTACCCTCCCTAGTATTCCACTGAATATAGGTCGCCACCATCCTTTAAACAACCTGAAACGACATACCATCAGGGAGGGACCCGAGAACCTCGATATCTTGACTTCCCTAGATCTAACTCAAACCTAGCCAAACCTGAATCGAACCATTTAGTTTAGGTGAACCAGATCTAGGATAGGGTGTTGGCTAATTTGAGGAACACTATACAATCTTTAGAAGCTCAGCTAACACCATGCACTGAAGCATTGGAGCCTATGATCAAAATGATTGATGAACTTAATAGTTCTCTATTGGATTTTCTCCAAAGTGTTAGGGATAGGGACCTGGGTGAGTTTCTTCTTGGGAAATTGCCGAGGTTGAGGATGAAATTTGTGGTTGCCCTAGTCAAATCTTGGGATGATTCTCAAGATGAACCATCTTTAGGAGAGCTAATGTCTGAACCCGCTCAGGTGCCTGTTGAGGGGGATACATATTCTGAGATTGGAGATGACCAGGTTGGTCTAAAGCAACCCTTTGAGGATGAATCGAGTTTCTCACCCGAGATCCCAGAGCCAGGGAATGACGAAAAATATGTCTCCATGGACAATGAAATGACAATCGATTTTGAGACATATATAAATGAGGATCATGAATTCTTTGATTCTGAGGATGAAGAATCTATTAGTGAAGACTCACTTGAGCATAAGGAAGATGATTTTAGTGAGACAAACGGGCTTGACGAATCTGACGAACCATTTGATAGCCCAATTATTGAAGATTTGGATTTGGTTGGGGATAACTTGGAGGATTCGAATCCTTAGTTACTAGAAGATTCAATCAATAGCCCCATTCCTCAACCACACCCTAAAGGGATTGATTTTGATTTGGAAATCATTGTACCCAAGTCAATTCTGAGTCAGCCACAATATTTGGACTTGGGTAAATCATATGGGGTGTACAATGATTTGGAGGTTTTGGAAACATTGATTTCAGAGGATAGGAAGTTGGAAATAAAAATGAGGGAAGCTAATTTTGAGGGAACTTTGATTTTGGATCTAAGGGTATCTATTGACCTGAAACCACCTACTTTTTACCAGGACCCTTATGATATATTTCGCGTGCAACCCAAGCTTGAAATAACTGATTATTTTTCTAAGTTAAATGTTAAGAGGACATCTAAACCTATTGAACCATCTTTACCCATTGTTCGACACTTTGGTCTTGGGTTGCACACCACAAAATCGCAGGCCTAGCCCTGCAAACTTAACAACCTTCGGTTCTGGATGATTTTCATCGAAAACCGTAGAACCACTCAACCTTGGGGCATGGGTCTGCATCATAACTTGGTCCACATCTGTGGACATATTCTGTTGGCGAGTTTGAGGATCAATATTTTTATTTTGATTTTGACCTGCACTTGTGAATTCTCCATTTCTTCCTTGTATGTATTTTATGCCTAACTAAAGGCATTAAATTTAGCACTTGTGTATATTCCACGCTCTCTTTGGAGCTGACTGGATTTTCATGAAAATCAAGTGATATTCTATTTACTCCGCCCATTTCATGTCTTTGTTTTTACAATGAGGACATTGCATCATTTAGGCATGGGGGGTGGATAATCAATTCCTGAAATCATTTTGTTAACTTCATAGAATTTCTTTTAGTTTCTTATAAAATAAAAAAAATTGAAAATTTGAAAAAGATAAAAAAGAAAGAAATTAGGAAAACATAAATTAGGCTTTTGGAAGTTATTAACTTTAGGAAATGATACTTCATGACATGAATACTTAGACTCTTTAGATTTTTGAGCTTAATTAGCTAGGGTGTCCACTCTAATGTGGACTTAGTCTTGAGTCCTCGCTAATTCAAATTCATTTTAATTTGGCTAATAAATTGGGATGATAAGTATATATGCAACTTATCAACCCACCCTCTGATTTGAGGGGACTTTAAGCCTAAGCATCTACACACTTTTTGCACTGACTCACTTTTCGGTAGTTTCTTCAGAAATTGGGTAGCTAATGAACTATCTAGGGTGGTATGCCTGGCAAGTTGTCGGTGGTAACAGCTCATCGACTGGTTATCCAAAGCCCAGCCACATGACCATTTTCGTCGTACTGCCTTAGGTAAATCATAGATTAGGGAAGTCACCTACTTAGAAAAAAAAAAGAAAAAGAAAAAGAAATGGGAAAAATATAGAAAAAGGAGAAAATAAATTAAAAAAAAAAATAAAACCACACTTCACCGGGGATAAAGAAAAACACCTTGTATATGATTGTCACAAAGAAGGAGATGGAGGGAGGCAACCATGGGGCGATTGGGGGGAGAATTTGGGATGATGAGGGGTGGACTACATGGAGATCTAGGGCATGGAGGCGGAAGGAAAGGAAAGGATCTGATGCTACTGGCAGATGGGAGGCGGATATGAGGAAGACAGATAGAGGGAGTTCATTGGGTAACAGAAAGATCGTTTATTTCCGGTGCTGGCGTCAGGGTCATATGGCAACTGTATGTTGCTCTCCCATTGTGTGCCTTGCGTGTGGTGGTCACAGCCATAAGCGGGATTTGTGTAAGGAAAATGATGGGCAGATGAAGGGCCACTCGAATTTGCGCACTAGAGGTTTGAATTTTAGGGCACAGCCGCCACTGCCGTTGCCCCCTCATACCTATGGGGGTCACACGGTTGACGTTGAGGTCCCTATGACAGAGAACATAAGAGCGGCAGAGCTGATACTGAGAGGGGCGCTGATCAGCGAGGTAATGATCGGTAATCCATCTTCAGAAAACTTGCATAAACTAGTATGTTCTCTTTCTCCATCGACCAACTATTGGCAAATCGCTTTTCTGTCGCCTGCGCGTTTTGTGCTCTTCGGCTTGTGGATGATGGATTTCGAACGTATGCGCTTTCAATCAAGCTCTTTTGAAGGTTTAACGGTGATATGGAGGTTAGTCTCTCCCTTTGATGGAGCCTTGCCGGAGAGGCCACCACAGAGATTAGGCTCCAGATCGGGGAGACTTGAGATCAAAGGTCTGCCATTACACCTGAGGTCAAGAGAGGTGGTGGTGACCATGATCTCTGGATTTGCTTTAATAGCAGAAGATGCAGAAGTTGGGTTGATGGAGGGTGATGGACGGGTCCTAAGTGTGATGGTGGATGTCTTCAAATCAGGTTCGATCCCTAATAGATTGATTCTGAGATGTGGGGGTAGCTCCTGGTTGTTGCTCTTGAGATTCATTGTGGGTGACATTGCTGCGAAGAAGGGGAAGGATAAGTCATCTGATATGCAGGTTGTTGAAGAGGTGAACATACAGGTCTTATGCAGGCCTTCTCCTGATGAGGCACCGATAACAAAAAAATGCAAGGACCATCATCTTGGGGAAATGGGGGAGATGATGGTCGAGGAGCAGGTGGATTCAGTCAGGAAGGAAACAATGAAACCTGTGATTGAAGATGTAGAGGATCCACAATCAGGTGTAGATGACACTGAGATGCAGGTGTTAAAAGAAATCTTGCCTAACTCCTTGAAGACCTAACAGAAGTTACAAGAGGTGGAGGGCCTAAAATTTGGTACTGGATCTACTACCAAGTATGGTGTGGGAAGGTCACCCTATAGATTCAGACAGAGGAGACCAAAGTCTAATCTGCTTTTGGACGAAAACACAGTAGCTGCAATTATGCAGGTCAGTAAATGCCAAAGCCAAAAGGGGGAGGGATCTCATGAAGGAAGATGAGAATCCTTACGTGGAATGTGCGCGGGCTCCGTGACAAAAGCCGGAGGGCTTCTTTGATGAGATACTTGAGAGAGTGGGAGATCAATTGTGCAATCATACAAGAGACCCATATTGAGAATGAGTCTGATAGAGTATGGAATGACATGAAGGTTGCGGGGGAGAATGAATGTGTGATGCTTAATGCACATGGTAGGTCGGGGGGCATTGTTATTTGGTGGAGAAGGGCTTGGGTACACATACTAGATGTACACAAGGCTTGACATTTGGTGACCTGCAAGTTCCAAACTCATCAGGGGCAAGATATCATTTGGATTACTGGTTTGTATGGCCCTTGCATTGCTTCTGTGAGACAGGAACTCTGGGAGGATTGGGCTGCAGCGGCTGAACTTGTGCAAGGGGAAGCTTGGCTAACAGGAGGAGACTTCAATTATGTGCCGACAGGGACTGATAGGCCAAATGGTGTCATAGATAGTTCCTCTATTGGTTTTCAGTTGGTAGTTCAATCCCTTGGCTTGAATGAATATCCATCATTAGGAGCTGAGTTCACTTGGCGTAATGGTAATGGCTTGCTATCGAAGATTGACAGATTCTTCGGGAATGCTACTATCCTTGATAGATTTCAACTGTCAAATGTTACTGGACTGGACCGCCCTTTCTCTGACCATACTCCCTTGGTCTGGGATAGTGGTGAAGAGATCCAAGTAGGCTCATACTTCAAGCTCAGAAGATCATGGCTGAGAGGGCCTGGGTTTCGTGAGATGGTCGGCTCATGGTGGAAGACCAAACAGGTGGAGGGCTCAGCTACTATCAGGTTTACATCCAAGCTGGCTGCTCTACGTATTGTTCTGAAAGAATATGGAGCTACTGTGATTACACTATAAGGCAGTAGAGGCGTGTAGGGGCTTTGAATAACATTTAGATGCTAGATTCTAAGGAAGCAGCAGGCCCATTATCTAATGAGGAACTTGCAGCCAGAAGAATGTGGCAGGGTGTGGTAGTGGAGGAGGATCTCAAACAGGAGATGGACTGAAGGGAGAGGTCAAGACAGTTGTGGCTCAAGGAGGGAGATGCCAACACAAAATTCTTTCACCTTGCTGCTAGCTCTCGGAGATGAGTAAATTTTATCTCTTCCATTCTCAAAGATGGGCACAGACTGTCCTCTATGCGAGAATAAGAGCGGAGGCTATCAAGTACTACAGGGGCTCTTCACGGGCAACAAAGAGAGGGGATTGGAGGATGGCTGCGAGTGATGTGCCTAGAGTTAGAAATGATCAGGCTTCTAAACTGATAGCTACTATTACTGAATAGGAAACTATAGATGCCATTAAAGATCTAAATATTGAGGGCTCTTTCGAACCAGATGGTATCCAAGTGTTCTTTTATAAAGAAATGTGGAGTGTGATTGGCAAGGAGGTGATGGAAGTCATAAGAGAGTTTGAGAGGGGCAATGCAGGTCTCAACAAGATCAACAAATCTTTTCTCTTCTTGTTGCCAAAGACATTGGGAGCTGAGAAATTTTCAGACTATAGACCGATTTCTTTATCGAATTCCATTTATTTAGTGGTAAGATATTGGCAAACAGATTGAGAACAGTTCTACAAAGCTTGATCCACCTTGTACAATCTACCTTTCTACCCAACAGATCCCTTCAAGAATCGTTCATTATGGCCCAAGAAATGGTGAGTGGATGGCACAGAAGGAAATGTAAGGCATTTATGTGGAAAGTGGACTTCCAAAAGGCCTAAGACTCTATCTCGTGGCCATACATTTGGGAAGTTTTCAAAAGGAGAGGTTTCCCCCCTATCTGGATCTAGTGGATGAAGCGATGTATCACAACTACCTCCTTCTCCCCGCTGATCAACGAGAAACCATGTGGTGCTTGGATTCAACCCCAGTGTGGGGTTAGACAAGGGTGTCCTCTAGCCCCCTTGATTTTTAATCTTGCAGTTGATGGGCCCACAAGATATGCGTGTAAATTGACAGAGGCAGGTGTTATTAGAGGCTATTCACTATCCAACAGGAGGATTATGGCCCCTATTTTACAATATGCAGACGACATGATTTTTTTTGTGGAGGGGTCAACTCCTGCTGCCCATGCTCTAGGACATATGGTGAAGATTTTTGGAGACATTTCAGGTCTAAAATTAAATAGGGAAAAATCTACTTTGATCTGTTTTGGCATGAATGATTAGGAACAGGACACACTAGTAGCTACGCTGGGTATGCCTCGGTCTAAGCTACCACTTAAATACCTAGGGCTGCCACTGCGATCTTCGAAAATGAAGAAGAATGATTGGAATGTTCTTTTCGACAAGATATCTGTCAAGTTGGAAGGATGGAGCAGTAAATTTCTGTCAAAAGGTGGGAGATTGATTCTCCTAAATTTAGTGATAACCTCTATCCCAGTCTTTTACTTCAGCATCCTTAAAGCCTCGAAATCTATTTGGAAACGTTTAGATGTAATGCGGAAGAAATTCTTTTGGAAAGGGGTTGGACATGAGGGGAGGTTCATGCAGCCTATGAAGTGGGACCAAATCTGTCGGCCAAAGGAAATGGGTGGACTGGGGATCAAGGCTCTTAAGGAATTTAATGAGGCTCTCTTGATCAAATGGGCGATCAAGATCTTCGAGGGCAAGGAAGAAATATGGACAGAACTGATCAGAGACTGCTATGGTGGATCTAACAGTGCATTGAAGAGGTTATATCCAACCAAACCATCCCCTTTTTGGAGATCGGTCTTCCTAGCAATTAAAAGTAACTGGCATTTGATGCAGCCCAAGCTTGGAGATGGCCGTGACTTCAGTCTATGAAATGAACATTGGTCACCGTTGGATATTCTAAGAGATTCCTATCCAAGAGCACATGTAGTAGCTGTAGATAAAGAAGCCCCTGTTAGTAGCCTGTGGTCTGATTCAAGTAGCTGCTGGAGGCTTGAAGGGTCTGATTTTTGTAGAATAGGTACACTGCAGTGAGGAGAATGGCAGAATCTACTATCTGCACTACAACAGATCTATCCTAGACATGGCGTGGCTGATACATATGGCTAGAATGGGAGATATACAGCTTAGCAGGCATACGAAAAAATTATCAGATCAAACACAAATATGGAGAGTGACCCGATTGATAAGAAAATATGGTTATTGAAGATTCCATTGAAAGTGCAAATTTTCCTATGGTTATGCAGGAGGGAAGGCCTAATCACGAGTGACTTTAGACACAAACGAATGGGGACAACGTTAAATGCCTGTTATCTTTGTGGGTTACACATTGACGGTGTGTCTCATATTTTTTCCTCATGTTTGGTCACAGACAAGTTATGGAGGAAAATATGTTAGGAACCTCTACCTACATGGGAATCCCTTTGGCAGAGGTTTGCTACACCTAGACGACCATATATATGTATGGCTGTTACCCTATGGTGTGTGTGGAGGGCAAGAAGTGAAAAGTTATTTCAGGAGAGACCAGTCCATTGTGAGCTAATTGTAAATGAATGCTAGTCCCTCATACATAGATGGGGATCCAATATGTAACTATCCAGTGTGTTTTATCTGTTTAGTATGAAATAAAATGCCCTCCGAATTGCTATCGTATCACAATAGCTTTCCTCGTAGTTTAAAAAAAAACCATACTTCACCGCACGAGTATGGCTAGCAAGTTGCTGTGGGTAATAGCCCATTGACTGGTTGTCCAGAGCCTAGCTCACAAAAATGCATAATAATTTTCAAAACACTTAGGGAAGAAGCAGGGAAGTAGAATAAACTAGGGAGATATACACTAGGTTTGCCCTTGTGTTGATCCCATAACTAAAAGAAGTAGGGAGAAAGCTACCATTCGAAAAGATAAACCTCTTGGCAAGGTCACCTAGGGTCATAGAAACCTGAAGTCCATTTTAACGGTCGCCTAGTGAGTCTTTCACTCTTTTCACTAGATGCTTAGCACTTAGAGTCCTTTTCGAGTCTTGGGTGGGTCGGGTAGTTATCCCGAAACTCTCAGACTCCAAAATTACAAAAAATTAGAAAAGAAGAAAAATAAAAAAAATGTATCTTGCCTTTTCAAATAAGGCGAGGACTTGGGCGGTCTGCATTCAGGCAGGCACCCAGGTACTATTGAGTTTTCGTTGTTTAGGACCTTAGTTGAAATTTTCTATTGTTAATAAACGACATAGGCCTAAGCCATTGAATCCTAATTCTGTTTTTATACAAAGCATGTAGTTTAATTTTGCTTGGGACTAGAAAAAGATAGGCATGGGGCTATGATGTAGATACAATTATTGAGGGTAAAATTCCTATTCATGCATGTTCCTAGGCTTAGATTTGCATTTCATGTTATAAATATTGCATAGCATGCATCATTCTGCATTTAGAGTAGTTATATATAATTTAGGTTATTTGCGTTCTTTTTGTAGTTAGGAGAGAATGATATTTATTTCAGAGCCTTGGATTGACGATCCGACCGTATGGATCTGATCAAGACGACGATCGAAGTCCAACGCCTCCGAAATCGCCTCGATCGGAGTCCCGTACCACCATATGCAGTCCGAGGAAGATCAACGACCAAGGGACTAGGTGACATAATTCGAAGCTTCAAATGATAAATCTAATCACTCGGATGGATTTGGGTCGATGATCGTAGCCCAATGACACAAAAATTGACTCAATCCAACCTCTGTAGTAGTCCTTATAACGAAAAGAAGATGGACGGCCCAGATCGTGCCACGTGGCGCAACCCAGGCTGCCCATGCACACGCATGTGCCACCGCATGCACATAGCAGCGCGGGCACGCATGCGCATGCTGCGGCCGGGCACGTAGGAGCGTAGTGCGAGGAGGCACACGACACGGTACGTGGAGCATGCGCTAGCGTAGTGGTAGCATGGGCTGTCTTCAGCGACATTTGCCGTGGATCTTCAGCGACGTTTATGACCGTCATTAAATGTCCTATATATGAATTTGATTCTTTCCTCCACTATAAAAGGACCCTTACCACTCCCATTTTTCTTCATCTCTTCCTTTCTTCCTCTCACCACCTCCAAGGCTCTAGAGAGAGCTTGTCCCAAGCCTGGGATGCTCCTCTAGAGTAGAAAAGAAAATAGTTTTCCCACCTCTCATCCCCATTCGTGGAGCATCCCGTAGTCGTCCTCTCACTACCCTTTGGGAAGAAGATCCTCACTGCGGTGCCGTCCTGTCCCCCCCTCCGTCCTCCAGCTATGTCGTCGTTCGTCTCACTCCTCACCACCTTCCTCCAAGCGACGTTAGAGTCAGTCATCCTTCGAGCAACTATCAAGGGGGATTTCTCTCACCTCATTCTATCTTTTTACACTTTCATAGTGTAACAAACATTTGTTTATAAGTAGATGATTATTTCTTTATCTTTCTCTCTCTCTTATATTGTTGCAAGTAGATTAGTTAAAAGTCATCGATTTGATCTCTTGCTTGTTAAAAATACCAAAAAAATTAGAAAAGATAAAAATGACCAAAAAGAAATAAAAGAGAAATGTGGATTTTCTAAACCAAACGTTCTCCTCCCCGTGTTTGACCTAGGACTCACTTTTTGAGTTTCGGTTATAAATTTTATCTGATAGACACATTTTGCGAGCTACGACGACGGGTCCTCCAAACCTTGATTTTAATTCGCGAAGCGTGCCTCCATCAGGCAGCAGGTTCTTCTTCCTCTCCGTCCTCTGCACCTCGCCACACCTGCGAAGGGCTTCCTCCCCCTTCAGACATCGTTGTTTCTCTCCCGGAGCTTCCTTCGTCTCCGGCACCGACCAATCATAGCCGACGTCTCCTCTGCCCTCTCATCGTCTGTAACCTCAGTTCAACTCCTCACCTTCTCCTGACCCGACTCACACACTTAAAACTCCACATTTGCATGCTCACATGACCTTGCCACCGTCACCTTCCCTAGCTCCAACCATACTCTGTCGATGCCCTCTGCATGCCATACAGCATTAAAACACCTGCCACCACGGCCATTAGCTTTACCATCACCTCGTGACTACAAGCCCTAACAACATTAGAGTTATTGATCATTGCAACTACCCACCGAACACCATCACCTTGACACACTCTCCTCGACCTCGCCAGGACACCACACACACCCTCAGTCCATGAAACCACCACCAGCGCACTTGCCATCCATTGGCAATCCTTTTGAACTTCTTTGACGTGACAGTGAGGCTGTATTCTCTATTTCAAATACCCCACCAGAGCACCATCGTTGCGACCATCTTCTTCGACCTCCACTGCAGTTCTCCGGCCATATTCATCCGTGACACTATTCAAATGTCGTGCAACCCAATTTCAGGAAGCCTCCTAGGCATCCAATTGCAGTTGCCAACATCTCCTTCGTCTTTAATTGACGCCTTCACCATCTGTAGTTGCTACGTAAAGAAGACGTGGGAACTTAGTCCCACATTATAAAGTGAAGCACCTCTAATAGCCTATAAAGGCAAAAAGTGATGTGGCCTTATCACCTTCGAACACTGGGGTCATGTCCCTACCTCATGTCCCTGCACACGCTGCGCGTTACACGCTTGTCCATGCCCTTGCTCGCACTTACGCCTAGCAGGTCTAGGTGGTGGATCTAGTTACCTGATACCCAGGTCTGGTTCGATTTTGAGCTTGGAAAGAAAGAAGGAACATCTGAGAGAGAGAGGTGGGTTTTGTTGCCTCGAGATTTGACCCTTCCCCTCTCTCTATACTTAGCAAGATTTATGTGAGGCTCTTGAGCCTCTGTTGGTTCTGCTACTGTGATCTTTTGAAGTTGAAAGAGAAAGGAGCCTTGTGCTTCTCTTGAGAGGCCCTTGAGCCTCTTCTGTTAAGGCATCTGAAGCCTTTGGTCTATTATCTGAGACCTCCTGCTGGTTACTATTGGAATATCTACATACTTGGTTGACATGGATTATTAACTGTGGTTTATTGTTGAGATATTTAAGTGGTTGTGAGCTTAAACTTAAAGGGTTAATTTGGTGATTCAAATCACTATTTTAACCCAATCTTTTTACACTATTCTTCTGATTTTATTGAAATATCATCATGAGTGTTATTGATTTCAAATGCATATATTTCTTGTGATTGGTGAATTGAAATTGCCTTTTTGCTCCCTGCGAACGATCTCGGACTCCACTTTCTGAATCTGAGTTTATAAATTTAAATGTTTTGAGCGATTTTTTCCTATACTACAACACATTTCCTAAACAACGATGATTTTGTACAAACACAAGACAACTTCCATATCTCCAATTTACAGAAGTATGTGTCAAATCTGGACCATGTTCTTAGCTACGAGGACATGGGGATAGAGGATGACATGACCTATCAGGGGTAACCGATGCAAATACTCGACCATATCTTCTGGAGGCTATGGAAGAAGGAGATCACTCTGGTAAAAGTTCTACGGAGGAGTCAGAAATACGAGGAGGTGACTTGGAAACCAAAGATGAAAATGAAGGAGAACTACCTAGAGCTTTTCACTGGTAAGTCCATGACTCCTTGGGTTTTTTCTCTTTAAGGTTGCTATAAACCCATCACGGCCTTTTGCTTTACCTACATGTTTGCTCGAGTTTCGGGGATGAAACTCTCTTTAAGGTTGTTATATCTGTAATGTCCCAAAATCCAGGCTCCGAGTCATTTCAGAGTGGTCTTGGTCAATTCAAACCTATAAACTAGATTGTGGTTCGGTGCTAGTACCAGTACCTTCTTGAACTACCAAAAAATGCATATTTCGAGTCAACCCCTGGTAAAACATCATCAAAAGGGTGACATGTTTGGTACTATTGGATTCCTCTCATTGTAAGCTTTCCAACGATGCTTGTTTCATGTGAATCCGAGGTGTATAACTCAAGTTATGGCCAAAACAAGTTGAAAAGGGCCTAAATGTAAGGTGGACCCAACCCTAGGATATTTTAGGTATTTCACTCCACTAATCCTAAAACTAAACCTAATTTGGGTCTATATAAAGACCCCCTTGGGGTTTTGGGTCGTCATTAGTCTTTAAACCACCAAAACCCCATGATGAATTGAGAGAAAGAGAGTTTAGATTTCACTTAGAAATCTGAGTTCTAAAACCTAGGGACGTATTCACGATTTCGAAAGCCCTAGGCTTCCCCTGCGCAATTTTCATGGTGGTAGTGATGGCGACGAGCATGGGCTATCCGATCCGGTGATGGGAGCTCGATCTACAACATGTGTCATGTGCGAAGGTGCACGCGCTTCTGTGAGCAGGAGGGTGCAGCACCCATGGATGCACGACACGTGGTGAAGATCGGTGTCATTGGCATGGTGAGGTGAGATCCTAAGCATGCAGTGGCAGCGAATCACAGTGTGACACGTGTCACGTGTGGGTTCGAGTTGACTGATTGACCAGTTGGTTGAATCTGGTTGGTTCAAGACTTCCTCATGCTATTTCGATTGGTTTGAGGCATTCCTGACCTCATATTTTGACAAATAAGGTACCGTTGGAATCATATCGACGTGCACTACACGATGCTATAAGTTATTTCCATTTTTTAGTGCTGTTTATTTAGTGAAAAATAAAAAATGTGATTAGGTGTTTCTGACTCTTTTTTTGATTCATGTGAACTAAGTCTTGCCTCGGTGCATGCACGGATTTTGAGGTAGGCATGGAGACTGACCCTAAGTCTTATGTACATGGTTTGGAGTCACCGTGACCCTCTAATGACGTTAGGTAAAGTAGATTATGCGAAGAAAAGCATGATTTGTAATTAGGGTTTTTTAAATCATTGTAACATGCTAATTTGTAATCGCTTTTATAATTTATAAACCTAGATAGTGGTGGTATCTAGGGTCGTCTAAGGAAGTAGGAATGCACTTTAAAACTCTCACTTGACAATAAGGAAATCAACTTTCTTTTCGTTTGGAAATTTTGAATATAAGATTTTTTTTTTGGTTTTGAAATAATGGGTGAATATGCAATTGTGAGCAGGAAAACAATTACACCTAAATTGCTAATGCTAACACCTAAGTGACAAAAATGACCTCTCTCTAAGCTCACCCTAGGTACGTGGAGACCTAGGGTAATTAGAGAGAGGGAGTGAAAAGTGTTAGAAAAGACAATTAACAAAGATGCAACAAAAATTTTAGAAAGGCAACTTTATATAAAGGAAGAATTATTTTACAAAAATCACTAGTAGAGGAATGCTTCTATTGATAAAATGAAAATACAAAATGGTAAAACACAAATCCTCTTGATGATATTGGTGAAGAAGAGAGGCTTCTTGCTCCAAGCTCAGATGCTCTTGGGCTTGAAAAGAAGTTCTCCCTCTTCTCCTTCCTTGAAAAGCTCCTTCAAGTTGGTGTCTTCCTTGGCAAGCCCTAGGCAGGCATGCCCTTGCTCCTCCAAGGGTGAAAGGTCTCCACCCACAAGACTCCTCCTAGGGTGGCATGTACCACCCTCAAGACCTCCTCCTAAGGCCCTCCTTGCCTGGCTGCTCCTCTCGCTGGTGGGGGCACAAGAGAGAAGGGAAGAGGGGAAGGCGCCAAGGGGATAGAGTGTCTCCTTAATCTTCTTCTTCTCCTTCTTCTCTTGGCTGTGGATATGGTGGGATGAAGGTGGAAAATATGTGACAATAATGGAGCCAAAGGTGAAGGTATGGTGGTGGTTAATGGGGATATATATAGGAAAGGATGGGGGTTGTAGGTGGCTTTCGAGATGGATGGTTAGGATGGGTTTTTAGGGTAGTTAATTGATCCTAGGGCAACTATAGGTTGGCACCAATTCAAAGGTGGTGATTACCATCTTTGGTGCCCCTTGAGTTGGCACCAAAAAAGGGGTTCTAGAAGGGGCTTGGTTGGCGCCACTTAATGGAGGTGGAGATGGTTTAGGTGATGAGGTTTAGGGCCATGATATGGTGGTGTTTTTGCACCAAAACAAAGGGCTTCTAGAAGGGTATTTTGGCACCAAAACAAGGTGGATCTTGGTGGTGGTTTAGGGGCCAAGAGGTGTTTAATGTTGGTGCCAAAAGTAGGAGCTATGGTGGACTAAGCCTAGGTCTACTTGGTGGAGCTTAGGTAGGTGGATTCTAGGGTTATTTATAGGTGGTAGATGACCATTGGGAGCTAAGGTGTAGCTAAGATAAGTTGGCTAAGCTAGCTTAGCTAGTAGTTGAGTAGAGGAGTATGATGGAGCTAGGGTTTAGGGAAAAGGAGTTAAGGAAGGATTGTCTGTAGCTGAATTGGAGTTGGTAGCTGCTAAAGGGAATTACAGGGAGCTACTTTAGCTGGCTTAGCTTACTAGTTCCTTGCTAGCTGCTAAGCGAAGCTAAAGTGAGCTGGCTTTTGTTGAATTATGCTAAGGTGAGCTGGGTCTGATTTTCTCGAGGATAATTTAGCTAGCTGGAGTAGCTAAGATAGCTTAGCTCAACTAGGTTGAGCGAAGTGGAGTCCTTTGGAGTTGGACTTGAGCTAGCTTGAGCTACTTGAAGTCATCTTCAGCTGACTTGAGTTGAGCGGAGCTGGAAGCAGCTTTTTCTGAGCTAAGGTGGACTCCTATCAACTTAGTTGAGCTAGCTAGAGCTCCCAGTGAACTGATTGGAGCTAAGGTGAGCTTGACTCAATTAGGTTGAGTAGGGTCTGAGCTAACTTGAGCTAGGGTGAGCTAAGATGAGCTGTCCTGGGCCACCATTCAGCTAAGATGAGCTGTCTTGGGCCACCATTCAGCCAAGATGAGCTGAATGAAGCTTAATGGAGCTAACCCTAACCCAAGTGAGCTGGATTTGGCTGAGTCCCAGCTGGAATGAGCTTCCTCTTCACCAAATGCCTTCTTGAGTGCTAGGGTTTTAGGGATCTGACTATCTGTTATTCCCTAACACTTAAATAAGCGTGTCAAAAACACAACAAATTATGCAATGTATGCCTAACCTAATTGATGCCTAAATGCAGCCCAAAAACCCATTTGCGGAGTTAAATTCTAAGAGCTAGGTTTGTTGTAGGGCATAAGAATGATGATAAATTAGCGTTTATCAGTAGACTATCTCATTCCCTGTTTTTAGCCTGTTTCATGTAGTTTGGACTTGATTTTGCATTGTGCTTCGTACATACTGTTGTTTGCACATGTTCTAATCCTCTTACTGAGTATGGAACCCTATGATGTTTGATTACTAATTGGGTACTTAAAATCACCCTAAAATAGTGATTCATGAAAAATTATTGCTTTAGAATAATTAGTCTGAACCAAGTTAAAACCTAGGAATTTGGGTAGATTTATGACATTGTCAAAATCCTGTTTCTATCATTGGAATTCAAAACCCTTTTTGGAAGTTAACTTAGTCTTGGATACTTGGATATGAAATAAATTAATACTATGAGAATGGTCAAGATTAAGAACGCTAAATGTGACCCTATAATCGCACGTGTGAAATGAACTCCATTTTTGTGAAATAAGTATCATTGTGATCGTTAATTAGTATATTACTTAGATCCACTATTGTAAACTAGAAATGAATTGATTAACAATTGATTATGGGAATGTTGCGAATGGTGCATAATCTTCAACAATGGACATAATGGCTAGAATGTTGGCTTGGATAAGGAATGTTATTAACTTAATCAAATGGGAATAATTGTGAGATCAATACAACGGAATTATTAGGATTGTAAAGATTGGATAATTGGATTTAGCCCTACTACTCATAGGATTTGGTTGTAAATTTGGTCTTTTGGATCGATTTTGGGTTGGTTTAGGGAGTTGCTGGCCTCCCTACGACTCTTTGGTTAGGCTTAGTGGCCAATTAGGATAGCAGGATGTGTGGCTCAAGGTTTGGAGTGGTTCTTTCTCGGTCGATGAGTGGGTGATGACTATATTAGTGTTAATTATATCAATTAGAGTCAATATTGAGGGCGCATGCGCATAAATATCATAATATAGTGGGTTTGGGAGCAATACATGTACATAGTATAATCTCTGCATTAAGATTGCTTGTAATTAATGTTTAATGGCCAAGTTGTACAAGTGCATATTGAAAAAGTCTCAGATGAGCAATCAAACCATACAAATGGATTCAGATTGACGATCACAGCCCAACAACGTGACAATCACCCCAATCTGACCTCCATAGCTCCCACAACAAGCTCGGGAAGTTCTAACCGTTGATTTGATCATCAACGGTCCACAATGCAGCACATGGCACCTACTAGAGCATCCATTGTGCGCTAGCAGCACTGCTTCCTCTACTCAGAGTGTGGTCCATCGTAAGATCTCCATTGTACAATCGCCATCCGACGATCCTCATGAAGCCACGTCACCTCTCACCATGACCCTCCAATTATCCGCCAATGGTCGAGAGCTCACACCACTATAACCCACATCCCAACCATCTGTTGATGTAGCATAGTGGTCGCACTTGTTGTTCCCAAAAGGGAGGCATGGGTTCGAGATCCCAGGCACCTCAAATTCTTCGTGCAGGGGTGTAGGTGCAAAATTGGGCCGTCTGATCATGGATGTGTGGCTCTAATCACATCGACGTGGCCGAATGGATGAAGCGCGCACTTCACGCACGTGATGACGTGTGGATGAACGCGCCTCTAGTGTGCTATGTGATTTGAAGAGCGATCCCAACGTGATCTGGGCCGTTCATTGCTGATCCAACAACGAATGATGTCTTCGTGATCTCAATGCACGCTAAGTGTGATCTCACCAACGCATGTACGCGATTAGAGTCTTACCTTAGTTCTGCGATGATGATCTTAGGGCCCTCCTTTCTCCTTGCAAATCTACCAATTGAGGGCTCTCTTTTCATGGCCAGCGGGCACGTGGGACATGCATATATGTCCTATGCATGCCCATTAATCCCAAGGTTGAGAATAACCTCTTCATACCACTATATAAACCCTATGACACTCCCCATTCTAAAACACACTTGCTCTAAGCATTCTTCCACCTTCTTATGCTTCAAAGTACGCTCCTGAAGCTGCCAAGCCACCGACGGAGTGCTCTCCACCGCCATGGCTGCCTTGACGCTCTCCTTGTTGTAATTAGTTTCTAGTCTTTCTTTAGCTTAGTGTTTACATTTCTTTAAGCATTCTTCTAGCATTGTTGTTTGTAGTTGTAAGACATTTTTCAATATTTAGCAAAGTAGTTTCTGATATCTTAATTGCTACCTCTTTTCATTCTAAAGTAGGCCCTACTTATATTATCTTACGCTTTCTTCGTTAAACTTCTTATCTTGTCTTCTTTTCATGCATAACTAGCAACCTCAACTACCTTGGATTTCTACTCTCTCTCTCTCTACTTTTTCACAAGCAAATAAAATAGTGCGTTATGTTGTAATAAAAGTAAGCAATAAAAAGATTCGATTTTTGCCTCCCTGTGTTGGATACTTAGACTCACCCTCCATATTCTTTTAAAATTGATGTCGTAAGCGCACGGTATAGCGAACAAATTAACTCATCGCATTTTTCGATGTCAGTTTTTGGTGCCAATGTTAGGGAGGCAACAGATCTTTTAGTTG